>JARIHO010000028.1:637798-1275597 GCA_029282495.1 Mycena albidolilacea | reverse complement strand
CCCTCCCCAATTCACCGTTACTCTGATCCACGTTCTCAAACTCAGACAGGTTACATACACACAAGAATTGCATTGTCATAGTCCAAGATAAGACCAGTATACAAGGTATTAATACAAGAAAGGAGGCGACGGAGGCTGCAAGAACGCTACAAGAAGGGGGAAATACGCGGGCTACAAGAAGGGGGAAATACACGGGAGGGAGGGATTTAGATACAAAATATCTATGTACAGGTACACGAGACAATCAAGAAAGAATTTCAGAAACACCAGCCGCAGCTGGGACGCGAATACACACCTGCGAGCACAATACACACAAAAACACACCAAAGGCGACGAACCAACCCACACCAACTCACTGCGGCGGCTGAGGAGGCGGCGCAGCGGCGCCGAGTGCCCCGGAGAGGGCTGCCAGCGTGTCCGGGTTGATTTTGCTTAGCGCCACCAACAGCGAGGCCACGGCAGGATCGAGCAGGGGGGCAGCAGGAGCAGCGGGGGGGACGGCACTGGGCAGGACACCAGCGGGGGCCACGGTGTTGGTGGAAGAGGAGGCCGTCGAGGAGGAAGCCGTGGGTGTGTCTGCCTTGCGACGCTTCCCCGGCGGGCGCTCAGCTACATCCTCTGCTTTGCGGCGCTTCCCCGAGCTCTTCCCCGAGCTCTCGACGGGACCCTTCTCCTTCTCCACTTTACGACGCTTTCCTGAGGTCTCAGCGGGAGCCTCAGGCTTGCCGCGTTTCTTGGCGGGCGCATCGGGTTTAGAAGGAGGAGGAGATCCGGCCGGCGACATCGCCCACGAACCATCAGGATTGCTGATGCCGTACCGATGGGACGAGCCCCTCTCAGGCTGTACACCGTCGTCTCCTCGGGCTCGGGCTGGTCCTCGTCGTCAGTGCTGTCCGACGCGTAGAAGTCCGAGGTGCAGGGGGAGCTTTCCTCAAACCTGACCTTCGCCTGTTTTTTGGCTGCGGGCGGGCGACCTCCACCTTCTTGTCGAGGCTCCTCAACCTCTGACTTGGCGGCCGTAGCAGCGGCGCGACGCGTCGTCACACCTGTGGAGGCGCGCTTGGGAGGCGAGGACTTGGGAAGCGAGCGCTTGGAGGCGGACACAGCTGTCTTGGTCCCCTTCTTCGTTCGCGGGGCACGACCTTTCCCGGCCGACAAGGTGCCGGAGGCCTGCGCACGGGTGGAGGTGGAGGAGGTGGCGGCGGAGGTGGAGGTGGAGGCGGTGGCGGAGGCAGTGGTGCGCCTTCTCTTCTTTGGAAACTCCTCCAGCTCCTCCGACTCTGCCTCATCGAGCTCGTTCTCATCCACCTCTTCCTCCTCGTTGCCCTCCGCCTCCTCTGCTTCGTCGTCATCATCCTCCTCTGTCTCCGCCTTCCCCTTCCCCTTCCCCTTCCCTTCCCCTTCCCCTTCCCTGGCTTTGAGGACTCCTGGACCGTCTTGAAGGTCCGGGCGTTCATCGCCACCTTGCTGATAATGGGGTTGGGGCGGTCAAGATCATAGATGACCATCCACATTCCCCCCTCGGTATCGGCGCATGGGACAGCACGGCGATTGGAGGTGCGCCAGTGCCGGATGTATGCGGGAGATGTGGGGGGACCGGGTGGGGGTGGCTCGCTGTAGTCGTGGGAGAAGATGACAATGTCGCCTGCCAAATCCATGTCAGTCGGAAGTATTGGAGGAAAAACTGAAAGCTACGAACCCTTCGTGTACGGCTTTGACTCGGGAAGACGCTGCAGCCGTAAGCCTTCGCCAGACGTTCCCCGCATATCCAGCGCGTGGTTGAGGGCCTCGCGATCCACCTGCCGCCACGCGTTGGAAGCCTTGTCCGGATCAGCCTCATTTGGAAGTCGCGCCAAGAGGCCAGGGAAATTGAGTAGCACCAGGTTCGCCCGGAAGAGGACAGAACACGCTATCGTCCACATGAAGCCATTGTTCCCCTTGAAGATATTGATCTTCACGTCGGCCAAGCTCATGTGACCCAAGCAGTCCCGGAGGTCCTTTATCTCCGTCTTTCCACGGGCGAGGCGCTCAGCCGTGAGGGCCTTTCGGGCGGCTTTCTTCTCGGCCTCCGTCATTCCACTGTAGTCTTGCTTTTGTGGTGGAGCCCTTGCGCGCTCCACCTTGACTACGACGGTGGTGGAGGCGGAGGCGGAGGCGGCAGAGGTGGAGGTGGCGGCAGTGGTGGAGGCGGCGGAGGTGGAGCCCGTGACGGCTCGTCCTTTGAGCTCATGCATTCGCTTCACTTCCCAATCACTAATGAAGAAGTCAGTAAAAAACCGGTGCATTTGATACAGCCACCTACAAAGCTGCTGTCTTCGCGCAACCTAAGATTTCGTCTACAGTATAGCCCATTTTTTCGAAGAACTATCAAGCATGTAAGTTCAAAACCCGAGAGCAAGGAAAGGAACATACGCCGGCCAGCCCCGGGCTGTAATACACGTCACCGAGCTCGGTGTCCTGGTTCACATGCGAACCGATCTGCATGTAAAACACATGGAAATTGTCCCGCTGCTCGACGGTCACGGCCTGCAGCAAAGGCAAAACGGATTCCATCAGCAAGGGCTCGTTTAGTTTAATCAGAAAACAAGCAGACATACCGTGCCTATCGTCTTCTTGAACACGGACTGGAACCGCCGCTGGCGACCTCCGACTGTAGGTGCTACTTCAACAGCAGCGTATTCCATGTGCTTCCGCAGGATGCTCCATGCTTTCTCGGACTTGTACTGGTCGAAGAACCTGTAGTAGGCAGCACGGATCTCCGTCGGAGTAAAAGCCCTCGGGACTCCCTTGGAATCGACGAGGGGCTCCTCCGCACCCGCCCGAACCAACTCGTTGAGGCGATTGAGGTGGTGCGTCGCATATCGCTGGTAGACGTTCCAGGGGTTGGTGCGGCGGGGACGTGTATCTTCGTACTGCTTCCCAAAGTCGCGGAGAACGCGCGCGGGCGTCAGCCCTGCTTTCGTAGCACAGGTGTTGACGAGCTCCATCATGCTGGTGAAGCACGTTGTGAGCGCAGTCTGCTGCGCGGCGGTAAGTTTGCCGGTGCCCGACGGCGCAGGGTCGTCCGCATCCGACGTCTCCACCTCCATCTCCTCCACCTCCTCCGCCTCCTCCGCCTCCTCCACCTCCTCCATCTCCTCCATCTCCATCTCGTCCGCCTCAAAGTCGACGGGAGGTGAAGTTGAGAAGTTGGCGGGAGGTGGGGACATGAAATGGGCAGGAGGTGAAGGCACCGCCATGTGAGCAAACCCGAAGTCCTCGTTGGTGCGGAAGTCATCGAGAGTACCCTGGTAACCCATGATACTGATGTCTTCTGGCGCCATGTTGGCTGGAGATTCCATCAACATCCCGGACTGGGACCGGGACGATGGCCCAGAATGTGCGCGCGGGGTGGAATGAGCCAGCGGTGCACGGGCACGGCCGTTGGTGTAAGTTACTACAGAGCCCCGAGGAAGAGGTGGCGGGGTGCGGTCGCCAGAAGGAGGTGGCAGCGTGCAGGGGAAAAAAAGTGGCGGCGTGCAGTTGCCAGGAGGAGGTGGCGGCGTTCCTGGAGCAGGAGGAGGTGGTGGTGGGGTGCGGCGGAGCAACGAAGACCGCCTCCGCATCACATCGGCTGAGCGGGGTTTCCCCGGAGAGCGCGGGCCCTTCGAGAGCATTGGGCGGCGCCCGATTGCATCCATTGGGAGACCCCCCCGTAAAAGATGGGGGATGACTCGAGTTGGCGAGCCGACTGCTTCGAAGAATTCGCCGCCTGCAGGTCGGGGTGGCGGATGGAGGCTGAAGACCTGCTCAACTGGGGTTGGAGCTTGTACGTGCGACGTGTGATACCGGTTGTAGGGGTGAGGCGGAGGTGACCGTCCCGTAGCGCCCGGCGAGCGCTGGCGTGGCTTGCGGTTGTTGCCAGCAGCAGGCGGCGGTGGAGGGGGTGGCTGGCGTAGCTCGCGGTTGTTGCCAGCCAGAGCCAGCGGCGGAGGGGGCGGCCGGGCAGCGGCGACGGGCTTTTGGTGGCGTGGTCCGCGGTTATCGCCAGTGGGAGGCGGAGGGGGCGGCACGGCAGCGGGGGCGGCCTTTTGGTGGCGGGGCTCGCGGTAGTCGCCAGTGGGAGGCGGAGGGGGCTGCACGGCAGTGGCGGCGGCCTTTTGGTGGCGCAGCTTGCGGTTGTCGCCAGTGGGAGGCGGAGGGGGCGGCATGGCAGCGGCGGGGGCCTTTTGGTGGCGGGGCTCGCGGTTGTCGCCAGTGGGAGGCGGAGGGGGCGGCATAGCAGCGGCAGCAGCCTTTTGTCTCCGAGCGACAGAGGCAAGGGAGACGGGGCTTGCATTAGTCGTAGGGCGGACCTTCGCCCGGAAGTAGGTGGAGACCTGGTCCCTTTCGGGCAGAGGCGACGCTTCCCGCCATCTGCCACCACCAACCTGGTCTCCTGCAGGCAGGGACGGCGACTCTTCCCGCCATCTGCCGCCGATTTGCTCTTCCGGCCATCTCCCGCCGCCGACTTGGTCCCTGTAGTCGAAACGATCCACAAGCGGGCGTTTGGGTGAGGGTGTGCCAGCGACAGACGACTCCAGCTCATCGAGCTCGTCGCCGAGATCGGAACCAAGCGCATGGTCGATATCACTCAGACTCATGCCGGCGTCTTGCAAGGTCTCTACCGGGGGCATGACGAAGTCGCCGGGAAGGGACGCCTGAGCCCAGTAGTCAGTACCGAAGGCGGTGTAGTCGCTGCTCCCAAACGGGTCGGGGCTATGATCCCGGCTCTGCTGGGAGTCAGATGGCTGGGCATCGGGCGGTCCAAACCGAGTGTCGGGTTCCCAAGACGATGGTTCGTTTGGATCCATCTGAAAGGCGGTCAGGGGCTGGCCCACTAAAGGGTAAAACTATTCACACAAAAGAGTCACAGAGGAGGAAAGAAAAGAGGCGCAAAAAAGGTGATGGAGGCGACGCGATGGAGGCGCCGCGACGCGTTTAACATGTTGTCGTATTAAATACTGGCTGTAAGATGACTATCAAAAAAATGGAGGCGCGTAATGCGCGCATACACACCGACACTGGTGATATTAACTTGAAGAGGCTGGGTGTAGTCGCGGAAAAAAACTGTTGTGCGGCGTCAAAAATGTTGTGTGGTGTCCAGAGTTGAGTGGACGTGTTCGGCGTAATTTTGTGGTGGCCCAGAAACACTGTTGAAGACGGCAGAGAGACGGCAGAGAGACGAAGAGAAAAGAGGGAGTGGTAGAGTCACGTGCGGAACTTGATAGCGGCTCCACCGAGTGCCGGTGACATAGGCGCCGATGTAGAGAGTAGAGGTGTGACATAGGCCTCTGCGCCTCTGTCTCCACCTCTGTTTTCGACAAATTCAATTCGAACTCGAAATGCTTTCATTCGTGTGTATTTAGAGTGTGCACCAATTTCAAGATATACTAAGCAGGGTTTCAATATGATACATTTTGTGGGATAGCGTAGATGTATGGTAAGTCGTCATGCGCCAATACCAAACCAATGAGCACGGTCGGTGTCCCAGGTGGCCAGCATGATGCGGCTGGCCACTGATTCGCGTGAGCGTTCCCAGGTTTCCGCTGCCTCATCGCTTGAGGGGGTATAAATTTGACTTCGACTTGGTTTTTTAAAAATGGACAACTTACAGGTTATCAAACATTTTTGGGTGGAACTCCACTGAGTAAAAGATCTCGCGGGTGTTTTGGAGGGCCTGGTAATCCACCGTCGCGAACTCTTGGCACTGTGGCAGATAGGTGACCAGCTCCGAGAGCGTATCCGCAGAGAAGATGTGGTATTGGATGTCGGCGGGGTCCACATCGATACCCTTGGGCCTCCGTCTAACCAGAGTGGTACTAGATGGCTCTGAGTGCGCGAATGCGTTGATATTTTCAATAACATACCGGTTTTGGCACATGTGCCCGCGTTGATCAAGGTACCACTTAATTTTCCTGCTTTGCGCCGACCGGGAGGGAGAGGACTGGGAGGGAGAGGAGTGGGAAGGAGAGGACGCCATTGAGGAGATGGAGGCTACGGAGATGATGCAGGCGGCTGTGATGTAGTCACGTGCGGAGCAAGGGCCTCCGCCATCTGCCCACATGACCTCGGTTTCTCTCTACACGTCAACGCCGCCGCCGTTTACCTCAAGCCATCAGCCAATGGCAGGCCGTATAAACCTCGTCGTCTGCTTTATTTTTTGTACTAGAACGACCTCATATGCAACTGACTTGTTTGAGGTGAGGGACCGGTTTCTGGATGATGCCCCATGCTGAATGATTTTTTTGTAGAATTTTTCCGGGCTTTTGAAATGTCGTGCACGACAACGACCCAAAGGTCGCCAAGATCCCATTAGAACCTTGCCTTTCGCTACCACCATATTCATGGGACGGCGTGCTATATATCTTACCGCTGCCGCAAAGGCTTCAGCAAGTCGACAATATGACCTCAAGTACGCTCAGAGCCCTCGGTGCGAATCTTTTCACCCCTGGGGCGCTATTTGTTGAATAATAACAAGTCTCTTATTTAGAGGTAAAGACGTTCGTTCGACTTCGAGGCAACTACAACAGCGCCGCAAAGTTGCCCAGCACCCTCCTACACAGTCCTTGACCTCCATTCCGTACCTCCCACCGCTCAGCCCGGTGCTACTGGCGTGGTGCGACCTCCCACTACCTGAGGGTGATCCTCTCTATGAAGCTGCGCTTTCCGCTGCCGCCTGGATCGATGTTTCCGACATTGCGCGATGGAAAAAACTGCCTCCGTTCGAGGAAGACGATGACAGAACCGACCCGTACTCCGATGGTTACCTCCGCTTCACCCACAACCTCTCGAAAGTGGTACACGGTGATCACATGCGCATGCAGAACGAGCGTGATGTTCAACGACGCTCAGACTTCGTTGGAGCAGGCTGGAAGGTGGCCATGGGAAGTTTGAGGGAAGAAGTTGTGGAGTTGTTGAAAGACTGGGAGCGGGTGCGCAATCTTACCATATACGACCCTTTCCATCAGTCCCGGGAGCATACAATGCTGCAGGTCTACATTCAGTGGCAAGCCCGTACCATCCACCACCTCTACTATCTCAAATTCATGCTGTAGTCACTTGAACATCTCGTACCATTTCTCCCATTTCTGACGTACAAACACCTCGTGTGCAATTTATTACAACAGCTGTTTGTATCCTTTCAAGGTTCGTGTGAGACGTGAAACGAAACGCAGGTTGAAGTACAGGTGTTGCCTCCGTCACCTCCACTTCGATATGATATCAAGAATCAGTTACTGGTCAGGGACCAGTAAGGGGCATCTGCAAAAACACGCCGCACTCGTCTATTTCTGACTCGGAAACACAGGTTTAAAGGTTTGCGTGATTGCCTCTGTCACCTCTGTCACCTCCATCACAATATCGAGAAAGAATATATTATGATCCATTTACTAGTCGGGGACCAGTAAGGGCATTGAGGGTAAGTATCCCATCTGCAAAAAATATGGCGCACTCGTCTATGTCTGTCTCGGAAACACAGGTTTAAAGGTTCGCGTGAGAAGGTGTTGCCTCTGTCACCTCTGCCACCTCTGTCACCTCCATCACAATATCGAGAAAGAATGTATTATGATTCATCTAATGTTCGGGGACCAGTGAACGGAAGAGTAAGTATATGGTCCGCAAAAACGCGCCGCACGTGTCCCATTTCTGCCTCGGAAAGCGAGGTGTCTGCATAACCCCGCAACATAGCACCCATCACGCTTAACACCCAAAGTCCACAGTCATGCCCATTGGATTGGCGCGGCTCATTCTGGTGAATTAGTGAGCTCCAACTAAATGTGAGGTGCAGCAGGACAACATACCACTGTAAAGAGTGGGCGTATGATCCAAGGCTCACTGGGATCTTGGGTAGTTACATGGAGGACATGGTGGTGGCGGTTGGCTAAAACAACCATCCGTGTTATCAAGACCAAGACATCCTGTCTAGAATTAGTGATTTTAGAAGGTTAGTAAACGGGAACACACCTGAATATCCTGACGCCAACCTCGCCTCTGTGCTAAACTATCAAAAAGAAAGAGACGTTGGTCTCGTACGGAAACAGCTACAAACACCCAGTGTTCTTCCGCTGCTCGATGAATAGGAATCAGCCACAAGGGCTTGTCCCAGTACTTGGTGTGACTCAGGTTACGCCAAAGCGTCGCGTCTGAGGCCTTGTATCGCACCCGGTGGAGGTCGTAGGTTGTCAAAACAGCGCATTCATTGGCTCGGGCCGCTTGTGGAACTGTGGGGTGACCGAAAACACTTTGGAATGATGCTGCAAGACCATTGATAGCGAAGCCGTTGAGGCGTCCATTTCGGCAGGTGATACGGTCGACATCAGTGGCCTCCA
This sequence comes from Mycena albidolilacea, assembly GCA_029282495.1. Lineage (NCBI taxonomy): Eukaryota > Fungi > Basidiomycota > Agaricomycetes > Agaricales > Mycenaceae > Mycena > Mycena albidolilacea. The sequence goes on along the minus strand of JARIHO010000028.1, from coordinate 1,267,249 downwards.
CTGTGTGATTGCGTCGACCATCAAGACCGACAACAACACGGGGGTCGCGCGTCTGCATAACGCGCAGGGAGAGGTTCCGTTGCTGAAGATCGTGAATGAGGGAACGGTCCAAAGAGAGGCCCCTCTGTTTGGGAGAAAATCAGTAGAATAAAACGGAGGTGGAGGTGGACATACTGGAGTGGTCCAGTCAATTTCGAACTGGACAGGACTCAGGTGTGATGTTGGAGGAATCCTCCGGCTCCTTGTCGTTGGCAAACACCTCGTGGACACCGAGTACTTGATCTGAATCCGAGATGGTGCCAGGATCAAGTTCCTCCACAGCCACCATGTCGCTCTGGCAGCCCAGACGATTGATGGATTCCGGTTCCTCAAAGAAATCCTCGTCCTCCATTTCAATGGTTATCCTTCGGCGTGGGATGGGAGCAGCATAGTTTATCTGTGTTCTGCCGGTGGAGCCAGAAATGGAGGTGGTGGAGGTGGAGGTGGAGGTGGAGGTGGAGGTGGAGGTGGAGGTAGAGGTAGAGGTGGTGGAGGTTGCTGTCGGCAATGCTGCGGGTGGTTCCGCAAGTCGGAGTGCTGGTGCCCATGACCGATCGAGATCATCAATGAGGTCCTGGCGTTCTTGAAGACCCAAAATGAGGCACGGGTCTGCGAATAACAAATTAGTGACTGTGCCAATAAAGAAAACAGTAAAACATACCGTTACTCATTTCTATCGCTTTGGCAACGATGGCACGCTCTTCCGATAACCAACGACGCATGCTACCCCGCTCCAGATTGAGGCGCAATACCTCCTCGGCACATCTGTCCGCAGAATGGAGGCTGCGGATGCCATCACGAACATCGCGATCCTCAAGCCAACGCGGAATGGACCCCGTCGTGGATGGAGTGACCCATACGTCTTCTGGGAGCGCGGGGTCGTTCTTCAAGCCGTTAAGCTCAGTGGGAAGAGGGAGAGGAATGGGTATTAGACATCCCAAAGGGCGGAGTGTCTCGAGGTTTGCACAGAGGGAATTGAATTTGGTGATGGCTTTTTGGAGTGCAGGCCTACGTTTGAACATGGCCTTTCGAGTGCTCTGATTGAGTTTAGTGCCTGAAGATTCGAATTAGCAAAAGACACGAAGAAACCTCCAACGCATACCTTGTGGCTCCCTCTTGCCTGCAACCGCCTGATCAAGCGCCTCCAATTCTTGAAATGCCTCCGTGGCCTTCTCCTGTATGTCAACCTTCAGCTCCCGTAATGCTACAAGGGTGTGTGCAAAGGGTGAGGGGAGCCCTTCAAGCTCGGGGTATGTTTCGACGAGGTTGAGAGACGTGTACAGTGCTTCGGCCTGGTTGCTTAGCGTGGAGTGTGTGTCATGAAGACCGCGAAGGAGGCGCAGTGAATCGGGTGTTGCACCTGCACCGATGATGGACTCCTTGGCCTCGGTTATGGCTTTCTCAACACTTTCAATTTGGCTTTGTAGCTTGAGGACCTTGTTCAGCTCAGCACGCACCCGTGCTGAAACATCTGCGAGGAATTAGGAGTTGGTGACAAAGGTGACAGAGGTGACGGAGGTGACGGAGGACTTACGTGATCGAGTCGAGGATTGCGCTGCCTTCTGTTCCTCCCACTGCTGACGAAGCTCGAGGACAGGAACACGGCACTGACGCAGGACTTTGAGCGCAGCGGTGTGTTTGCGTTCCGCATTCTTAGTCTGCTGTCTGATTATCCAAGTACCCAGAATATCACGTCCTTCGTCGTTGACAAAGGACGTATACTGATCGATCATCCAAATCCGACGTGAGTTCTGAAGGTAGTTAGTTAAGGAAGACAATTAATGAGTTCAGAATTACCCATTGACCCCGGGTGATAGGGATGAGCCTTCGGATGCGCGACCAAAAGCGCTCAATGCCCTCAAGATCGGCGAGGCCAGCACCCACACGGAACCGCGGACTGTAAAACAGCTGGCAGAGCCAGCGGTGGCCGTATGCGTGCATCGCGTTGATGATGAACGAGACTCGTTCTCGAAAACCCTCAGAGAGGAGGGGGAACTGGAGGTGAGGTGTCAGAGGTGTCAGAGGTGTCAGAGGCTTTACAATGAGGTGGACGTACAAGGTTGATGCTCCGGGCAAGCACACATGCAATGTCGTAGGCTTGCAAGACTGTTGCTGCCTCCGGGAGATGCTCTTTCAGCTCTTCTAGGAGCGCAATGAGATAGTGCTGCTGCTCGCCTGGTGTGTCAATGTTTGCAAGAAACAGCACCTGTGAATGTCGGCAGGTCATGGCAAAGATGCCACTCGCATCATAGCGTTTGGGATCTGCTGTCTTCTTGTTCTCGTTCGCTGCAGTCCAGGTGTCCCCACAGTCGTGGCCAAGCCCCCCTTTCTCGGGTTTACGTCGTTTAGGGTGCGACTTTCTAGCTTTTGCGACCCGCTCTTGAACCTGTGCCACCTTCTCCGCAGAAATGAAGTAGGAGGGGTCGTATCCGATGGGGCCATCCCCTGCAGAACGGAGGTGGCGATAACTGAAGCAGCCATCAGCCCCGAGAATGACATCCCCTCCAGTCTCTAGATCCCTTCCCCATTCCTCTAACCCGAAGCAGGCAGGGCATCGCTCGCGTAGGAGGCGCGACGCGCGACCAGGTGTGAGACGTCGTGGCATAGGAGGAGGAGTAGGAGGAGGTGTCGGAGGAGGAGAGGTGAGAGGTGCAGTCGGAGTGGCGATTGAAGGAGAAGCCGGAGTGGGAGTGGGTGCAGCAGTCGGAGGAGAAGCTAGGGGGGGAGCGGGTCTATCGGTATCCTCCACCACCGGCACCTGCACCTCCACCACCGGCACCTCCACCTCCACCACCGGTACCTCCACCTCCACCTCCACCTCCACCTCCATCGCTTCCCGTCCCCCCGATGCTGGAGTCGTTGGAGCTGTTGGAAAGAGGGCTTGGTCTGCAGCTGAAAGGGCAGCTTCAAGCTTGACTCTAGCCCGCTCGCGGAGGTTGCTGTACCAGAGCACAGCATGGCTGAGACCTTCCCGAAAAGGATTGGTCGCGCGAAGACCAGGGTTCTGAACTGGGCTCAGCGAATATTAACAGGGACATAATAAGGACCCACCCTGGATGAAAGAACCTTGAAACCCCGCCGGTCGTAGATCGTGTGAAGGGCAGCCGCAAGCGCAGTGATAGCATCACAAGAGCGCTCAAAGAGGGCCCTGTAGATTTCAAGGAGGTCGATGGAGACACCGGTCCGTGGTCGGGTGGGGGAGGCTGGAAAGATCCCATGGCGTACAAGGAGGACCCCAACTGGCATACATTGGCAAGTTATAACCCGAATTTGCTGTGTGTCTATGGTGGAGTTAGTATGAAGAAATGCAGACCAGCTGGGTTTGAACGAACGTGAGATATAGAGACACTGTACAGTGGAATGAATGAGGGCTTCGCAGGATGCGGTGCAATCATGAGCAATCGAAAGAGGTGCAAATGTAGGCGGCTGGCCGTGGCTGTCGTGTTGATACTGGGCATATGGCTCATCCAGCTTGGGAAGGAGGACAGTCCATGATGCGCACTGCTGTCTGACGTTCTTCTCTGCTCGTTCCTTGCGTGTGGGAAGAGGCCCAATTGGGGCGGCAGGTGGCAGAGGTGGCAGAGGCGCAAAATCTGCCCGTTCCTGCAAGGGCTCGTCGACCCAGTCATCCATGGACGCGTCTTCATCGGGTACTACAGGCATTTCATGGCCGAGAGGTGGTTGAGGAGCTTCGCTGGGACCAGCATCGCCGCGCAGCGCGTCGAGTTCCGCCCGAAGTCGGGCGAGGTGTGCTTCGTGTCCTAGCCCATATACCTTCTTCTTCTTCCTGTTGTTACGCGCCTTGAGAGGACTTAGATGCTGGGCCCCAGGGCCGACGCGACTGGACGCGTGGTTGTGATTTGTAGGCTTTTTTTTGGTGGTCGGCGCCATTCAGAAAGAGCAGAGGTGGGCCACGTGCCCATCAGACCCGAGCGATTTCACACATATGTAAGAGAAGCACCTCCTCCACCTCTATTTGACCCCTCTTAGGTACGTTGTCCTACCACTAACTAACCAGCCTAACAGGCCTTGTACATAACGAAAACGTAGCTGGCTTAGGTGTAGTGCCAATGGTCCCCTGGTTGAATGAGGTTCCACTATTAATTGTCGCCCGCCGCTCTAGAGTGGAGTTTCCCGGCAAAGCTGGCATCGCGGCGCAGCCAGCAAGGATTGTCGCTAAAACGAGGATGGCGGACCGCATTCAGGGAGAGTAATTACATTAAACGCGCAAACCGTCTTATATATGTCTGGCGTGCCGGTCTCGGAGAGAGACAACTATAGATGGCGAGAATCTCACCCGTCCCTCGTGGAATGTTACCATATCCGGTGGATTCAGACCTATTCCTTCGCTATTTCGTTTTAGCTGAGTAACACATGAATTTCGTTGGATGCAAGACGGAGTCCAAGGAATCCTTAGGAAACAAACCTGCTGCGGCCAAACGTACCCATGAGACGACGACTGTTACGGACACCAAGTCTTTAGGCGTGCCGCTAGAACCGGCGCCACGCTCGCTGAGGTGGGTTGGCCCGTCCATTGTCGGGAATGCAGAAGAAAAGTGAAAACGCCGATCTTGCCCCGATCTTGCCCCGACCATTGACATGTTTTTGTTTTGATTCGGATTACGCAACTCTTCTCCCTCATTTTTACGCTCATAGCTCTTGCACACGACTCTTGCACAGCTACTTTTGCATGGCTCGCGGTTTGGATCCCGAATTCCCGGTACCGTTCCGAATGATACACCCCTCCCCCCGCCCATTCAGATCGCAATTGTCTTGCTTTTCGTTGAATCGTGGTCAGCGATTGCAGTCTGCTGCGGAGAAGAACGGCCTCAATCCCTATCTCGCTTCTGAGTTCTCTGCCATACTCCTCATGTCAATCTCGTGTCCTCATGCTTGGCTTGCCACGTCGTACTTAATTTAGCTGGTAAAGCTTACCTCTTATCTGTGGCACACATCCCAAGGCAGCTCAATCGGCCCTTCATCTTCTACCATCCCGACGACAACCTTTGACCTCAAGAGCTAATGCCTACGAATTCGTTGGCTCACCCCAAATTTCAAAATACACTCCGCCCGAAAACGTGCCAGCTCCATCCCGACAACACATGACTCTTGAGCTAGGAAGCCACGAGATATTGGCTGCTGGTCTTGCGCCGGAGCTCACGGGGCCGAACTGGTGCACACCTTCATCTTTTCGTTCCAATTTTATTCAACGTTGGAGCAATTCCTCGACTCAGCCGATTCGGCAGCGACCACCGAACACCGAACGCCGAGCACAGCCCCAACTGTGTCTTTGTGAGTCGATTGTAAGTTGATGATGATGTTTTGTCCTCTGACCACTCAAGATCCAGAATGCTGGAATATATCCTGGGTGCCGGTATCTCTATCCCTGTGACCTCAATAAATAAGTGACCCACCACGCCGCCCATCTAGAGGCTTTCAAAGTTCAACTGTACTCCCATCAAAGCTCTCATTTTGATCTACTCCCATGGCCGGTTACAATACTGCGGCACCGCAACACCACGGAGCCCCGCCATCGTTGTCGTGAGCGGCAAATACCCGTGTTGTCAACTTGTCATGAACGGAACCGGAGATGCAACATACAAAGACTCACTAACGAGATTCGCTCGGTACCGCAAATTTGGACTAGGTACTTAACACCTGGCTTATTTTCAAGCATACTTATCCGTCTCTCAACTCAATAATTCCAATGGTCTTTCTCCCTCTGGTTTTCTAAACATTCACTCATGGTATCCTCCAGTCTTCCACCTCTGATCTTGCCGCTACCTACGCCGCCCTCATCCTCGCCGATGCGGAGTCTGAAGTCACCGTATGTCGGGCCCTTGCTTTCGTCCACTCGGCATTGAATGTTATCCCAGTCCGACAAGATCCTCGCTCTGACCACCGCGGCCGGTGTCGACATCGAGCCGATCTGGGCCACCCTCCTTTCCAAGGCGCTGAAGGGAAAGAACATCAAGGATATGCTTTCTACCATCGGTGTCAGCTCAGGCCCCGCTGCCCCGGACGCTGCTATTGCCTCCACCCAGGACACCGCCGCAAAGCCTGTCGAGGACGCCGCTCCTGCTTCTGACGACGGCAATGACTCCGACGACTCCGATGACATGGTACGCGCTCCCACTCTCACGCATTATTTTCCATTGTCGTTGCTGATGATAATCTTTTCCCAGTTCGGAGGCGGCTTGTTCGATTGAACGGGCATTCAAACAGCATTATATCACTCAAGACACGTTCGTCCACGAATCATTTGGACAGTGCTGCTATGGCCGTGCACCAGCGCTGGGTTACCCTCGCCTGCGAGATCGCTCTCAACATCCCGTGCCCGGATATAGACAGCCTAGACGTATCGAGAATCCGTACAGTGGTCCGCACGAGTGGGTTTCGAAATAGTATACATTGTCTTAAAAATTTTGAAAGCCCTTGCATTTTGTATACGCTCGAACGCATCGACATCTATATTCTATATAAGAATCGAAAGTGGTTTGTCTTTGACCGCACAGTTCGGACTGGCTTCCGAACTCCACTCCTCAAACTCGCACCGCCACCACACTTCTTTCTGGTATATATGTGGAGTAGTACTAGTCATTTCCAATCATGTATGGACATTATATCAAATGATTGTGGTTCAGCACACCTGTCAATGATGTGCATATTCACATACCATAAAGAATGAAGTACCTCACAGAGATTTGCATACATTCATATCTGAAAACTCGTCAGTTGACTAGTACTAAGTACTCCGCATCTGTATCATATCCAAAAACTAGTTCAATCGCATAACTACTCCTAGTGTTACAGTGTTCCTGCCGAAACACAGGTACTTTTGGTCGAAATCCCATTATATAATATGATGAAAAAAGCCGGTAGTGGATTGACTGCAAATTTTCAATGTGATTCCAACGCACCTGATCCCAAGGCAATCCGACCAAAATTGAGGTCACAAGAGCGTTCTTGCCGAAAATCACCGAAAACAGAAAGAAACAGTCCCCGTCCTAAGTTCCGCAAAAGGCTGTAAGTACAAGTATCGGTACAGGCAAAACTTGAGAAATCAGTTTGAGTTTCTATGCCCCCAAAGTGTAACTTGAAACTTCACATTTCATTACTAACCTCGGGTGGCCCGAAATTTGGAGATCGCCGGTGTGACTAATCAACTCAAGTACTTACCAGCCAACTTTTGGAAGCCCTTCAAATTCGATCCTGCAGTGACAGCTGCCAAGTCTTTTGTGCCCTTTGTTCGCGTGATCTTTGGGACGGAAACACCGAAGACAGTGAAGGGGAATGCGGGGCAGTGGTGATGAGTTTGTGTATTTCTTACGCAACATAGTACAAATATGAAAACCCACCCCAATCCAGGGACCAAGATGACAGCAACTGCTCACATCGAACGAAAATTATTGAACCAGGAAAACCGTGAGAAAATTGATCTTGAGAACTACTCACTAGGCTGCGAGGAGTCAACCGGAAATTGACGACGAGCAGCGCCATTACATAGCAATCCAAAAAAATTCTGAATATCTCCGGTAGCAAGGGTCGACTGCTAGTCTGAAACAGAATCCAGGGAGTTGCGGCACAGTTTGGCTTTCAATCTGTTGCATGGCGTTCAGAAATGGAGCAGATATTGCACATTCAAAAATCTACATCTAGTATGGTACCGACCCAATATTTAATCAATGTCCCATTACACAGCTACATATGTACCCAGCAATATATATCAAAATAACACAAAGGAAATGATGTTTAGCCGAGCGGCCCTTCGAGATCACAGCCAGATAGACCGGTACTTTTGGATCGCTGCCTCGAGCTTGACGGGGTCAATAACAGGATCAGTCGGTTGTTTTCCAGAGTTCGAGCTCGACACAGAAAGGTCCTTCAGGTCGATACTCTGCGGCAGAATCTCGGTACAGTCCGTGAGGGTGCTCTTGTCGACTCCAAGCAGGCTCATTTTCTCGTGCGCGTCGGCATACTCGCGGCCCCTAATGTCGAAAATAAACACATGAAATGCGGACAAAAATATGTAGCACACCAATTGTCCTGCTTCCCTACAAAGCGGTTGTAGTCTTTCTGTGTTGTGGCGTTGTGGGAGAAGTTGACGTCGCTGGGGAGGCGGAATGTTCCTGCTCCCGAGTCAGTCAAATACACAATTACAACAATAATATTTCAACCCACCAGCAGCAACACTCGAGCTCTGCGTTTCAGAGTCTATCATCAACTCATGAGTCTACCACGAAGATTATTTCTCAAGTCGGGTACCCACAGAAGCGGACATCCCAAATATTGACAGTACTGTCGAACGGCGATTGCGCGCGCGCGAGGTTGACGAAGCGCTGCTTCCCGGCTGTGTGGGCGCCGATGAGCGCCATGAGTTCCCGGATGCTGAAGCCCATGTCCGCAAAGCGGTCGGTCAGCACTTTGACGGGGCTGTTGGTATTGGGAAGAAGGCCATCGGGGGCAATATTCTTGGGGGCTTTCCGTCCGATGTAAGTCTTGATCGCAGGACCGCCCGGGCAGGCCAGCTTGAATGTTAGACGGATCAGACAAAAATGCAAGGCAGTTTGAAACCATGACGTACAACGCCGAGAACGCCAGCGAGCTGGGGCTCAAGTCAGTCTTGATGAATATAAATGTCAAAATGGGAACTCACATGCAGGACATCTCCAGGGGAAACGTTGAACTGCGCCGGGAGGGGCTTGAGCAGGCTGACAATATTCTGTAGACCGTTGTTGTCCGGTCGAAGAACCTCATTCGGATCGACCAGCATAGATCCGTCGGCCCCTCCATTCGGGCGCCCTGCGGCCTGCAGCGCGAGCGAGAAGGTACCTGCCGAATGAAAATTCAACGACGATCACTTGCACCTCAAGCACATAATTACCCGCATCGTGGAACGCCAAACGGACAGCAGCGCGAGCCGGGTCACCACAACGACCTTGAGGGGTCCAGTCAGTAATATCTCCACCATAGATATAGCGAGAAACCGTATACCGTGATATATTCCTCCCATAATCGCATCCCGAATAGCATACCACGGCTTGCAGACAGCGTTTTTCGCCCCATCCACTGTCGGAATCCCACTTCCACTCCCCCCATCGTCGCCATCGCCACCGCCTCCGCCGTCGCCATGCTTGCGCTTCATCGCGTCGGGGCCGGGACTGTGGGGACTCCCGTTTGCAGGCGCCACGACACCAAGCAGCATGACCAAAAGAAAAGAGAAAACAGGGATTGAGAGGGAGCGCATGTTGGACGATGACGCACGCGAAGTGAGGTGCAGGGAAGAGAAGACTAGAAGAGGATGTAGGTAAATACTGACCAGTAGAGCGCAGATATTCCAGATTTATAGCTGTGGAAATATCCCCGGATCGTGCGGCTGATGCTGGGCAGGGCAGCGCGAAGGCTTAGACGTGAAGAATGGTATGTACCCGGTGTCATGATCTAGTTTCATGTAAAGTCGTAATGCATACATAGATGCATGTACAAACCTGTACGTTCTGTCTTGAGATGAAAATACGACCGAGGGTGGGCATTGCCAGTGCAGAGAATAGAACTTACGTTGCTGTCGGAGCAATTCACCCCTACATGATACTATTGATAGTCGTTGGTCAGTCATTCATAAGGCACATAACGACTCCCCGCCGACTGACTGAGAAGGATAGGGTCCAATTTAAGCCTTGGCAAGCCGCTTTGTTTCCACAAGCTTCAGAGATGAACTTTATTTAGAAACGTCGGCCCATGATAAACTGATCACACCTGTGGGCTTGCCAAGCCTATGTTGCGCTGCCACAGTTCTGGTTGACAGTCCTTTTCCCCGGTGTCGGGCAATATCGGTTCCGTATCGAATAATCCAGTGTAATACACCTTGATCCAATTAATCCAGGTTGATTTACAAGTTGTAGAGTTGCACCTGCCACGGCCTGAGCGCTGAGCCTTCAAGTCGCACCCCAAATAACTCGGAGAACGAAGCATTCCGAGGATAGACTGTGGAAATGGGTGTGCACCGGGACAGTGGGATGCATGCCCGTTAATGTGGATGCCATCCTTGACATAGTTCTGGCATGCGTCCCGCAACAGCGGGAAACGCGGACAGTCGGTTGCAGTCAGTTACCGGGTCTTTGAGCACGACAGTGATCCTGAGGCCATAGCATTCGGTATCTGATGTACGTCGTTTCGTCCGTCGTGTTCTTTGGTTCACATCAGTTCTTGGTACAACCACACCGAGTTCCTCATCTCGCTGACCTGATTTCCGGCTCAGTTTGGTAGCGCCCACTTTGACTCCGGCTGAGACGGTTATCTACAAAACACGGAGAAATTAAAAACCCCTGACACTGCCTCATAGTGCTGGCCAAAATATGATATGAATATGAATTTGGTGTATCATATTCATATTTGTATCGTATTCACCCACAAGGGTCCGTATCGTATTTGTACTCACCAGCATCAATACGAATACAATACAATACAATATGATATGAATATATTCAAATATATTTCGCCACTCAACTTTGGGCAATGAAGACCCACCCAACCGTGCTGAACAATGTTCTGGATATCCCAATACATGTTATAGTGAACTTTCTTTGGATATTTTGAAGCTGAATGTGCTTGGGAATGAAAATTTTGTGGACAAGAAGTTTCATGTCAACATCACTGAATTTTGATGCCGTCAATGGAGGCGGAGATGTCTGGCAGGTGGCAGATTCTGTGCCTGGGGTAGTTGCCCTCGGCATATGTATCACTTTGATTGGACGGCCAGTGAATTATGCTGTTCCGAATTGTGCCGGGTGACAGCCATAGCGGCAAAACCAATAACTTTTCTTATTCAAATATATTTGAATATGCTCAGGTGCGTATCATAATATATTCATATTTTATTGTATTCATATTCGGGCGTATTCATATTCCAGCTGAATGCAATATTCTAGAGCGTTTCGTTTTGCGTCAGTGTGGAGCTGTGGCAGCGTGTGAAAGTCGGTTACTGCGGGCGGCAGTGAACGGCAGCTTGCGGGGTGATGCGTCGTTAAGCTCTATGACGTCGTACTGACGCGCTCAATACAACCGGGATTCTCCGGCCCCACATCTGTGCGAATTGAAACACTCTAGAATATTGCATTCAGCTGTCAACGGAAGCCTGCCAAGCCGTATCGTATCCATGCATATCTGGATATATTCAAAATTAATTTTTTTGTATCATATTTTTAGCCAGCACTACTGCCTCAGTGCGATATGCCAGCCCAAGTCCGGAGATTTCCGAACACAGGCCGAGTGAAGAATGCAGAATGAACCGTTCAGCGTCCGGAGACGTGTAACAAGGGTGTTAAATTGGTCACAATTTTCGCAGTGATTATGCAGCCGTGCTTCAGAATGCAAATAATGGACGCGAGGCGAATTCACTGGTGGGCAAGATTATCAACATATCAACACTTCCCCAAGAGTGAAAAAAACTCACCACTCATCAGGCGCCAGTAGCCCGCAAAACAAACCGATGCCGGACTAGCGTCAGCTGTTGTTCATTCGGGAAATTTGGGATGGGACCGTTGCGGAAAGACCGGGAGAAAGGGGAGAGGGGAGGGTGAGGCCATGTAATGTGTCTTTGCTCAGAGGATATCTAGCCAGTGGTGCGCGCCAGTGGATGGCACGCTGGCTACATCGGCTCATCGAAAAGATTTGATGTGCAAGACTAAGTCTACGACGGCTCATCACAGAAACATCCGGTCAACGCACTCGTGCCAGGTTGGACAGCGTGCATAGCGCTGGCACGATAAAACTTGACCATGACACAGCTGAGTTCTGTTAGGTTGCATAGGTTTGGCAAAAGCCTGAAAAAAGTCGCAAGGACCGATAATGGATCGTCCCGCGACCGGCAAAATGTAGAAAATGTGCATCCTCGGATGAGCGGTGCCACAGCGGGTAAGGTCCAGAATTCCAGCCGTTTTGTATTCCTGTCCACATCGCGCTGTTCAGAATACCGCGAACTGGCGCCCTCCTAGATCTTGATTCTGGAATGGATGAAAGTGTGAGATGCAGTATGCAAGGGGATCAAAGTTTTCCTGGGAAAACTATAGAATGTTTCAGACCACAGTTCGGGGGGCAGGTTGGGGGAGGAAGGAGAGTATCAAGGGCCGAACGTCGACGCAAGTTATCTTTGATCGACTCGGAATCAATGGCCGGCAAAGATTACCAAATTTGCTGACACAGCTTGGAAGGGATGCGCTGCTGATCGAAGACACATCAACACATCAATCTTGGCATTGAGCTGCCGTGGCTGACTGTTCTGAATCACTCAGTACTGTTCGATTTCCTTCAATTCGTATGGTCACAGGTCACAAGCACAAAAATCTACGAAATATTTCGTAGGTCACAGGGTCACAAGGGCTCAATACGAAAGGTTCTCACCAATTTAACACTAAAAATTCGCTCCGGGCGGCCCTGCGGGGCAGTTTTATACGAAAATTTTCGCAAGTCACACAGGTTGCAAGCCCGCATACGAAAGTATTATTTCATATTTAATGTCACACACCAAAGTGCTGTACGAATTGAACGAAATGGAACAGTACTTTGAAGCCTTTTTTATCTGCTCCTAATGCTTGGGGGCATGGTTTCTTCTTCCCGCTGAAGGCTATAATATTTGACTAAGTCAATGGTATTCCCAGGTTCTTTTGATTTCATACCTTATTCTTAGTCTTTTAAGTCATCTAGCGCGGGTCCAGGTATGTTGAATTGACGGCGTCCTGTTCAAGGTCTATTTTTTTTGCATACACTTGCAAACCGGGAAGCGAAACACTTAGCTTCCGTACGTGATTGCGACCACATTAGTGGACCAATGAAATTATATTATGTTATGTGGACAGGCTACTTCCTGGCTTCCCAGTGAGACAAAACTCTGCGTGGTTTGGCGCCTTGGCTGTAGAGAATGGGAGCGATCATTCTAATAAGTTAAATAGCATAGAAGTGAAACACTTCCAAACAACCTCGTGCTCCCAATATCCTTACTCTATGACCTCAAAAATCTCATCTTGGAACTTGATTAATATTTACTCTGCACCACGTGAAATATGGGCAAGTGCCACGAGGTAAACACTGACAAATCAATGATGTTGAAAGACTTGAATTGTGTAGGCTCTACAGGGAATCTTGAACCAATCCCTTTTGTGCAATTAGAATTTATCAGCTGCAGATTAATCTCCTAAAACTCAAGTCCATAATGTCGGCTGAAGTTGGAGAGAAACTGAGTGTTTCGCTTCTATATTGCGTTTCACTTCCCGGTTTGCGACTGTATCTCAATTTAGACAGAAATTTAGCCGGATCTGTCACCAGAACCCGATACTAGAGGGTCAGGGCTACACATTCATCCAGAGATCTCAAGTTCCAATTTTTTTTTTGGTTGGCAGGGAAAGTGCCGCAGGGTTGAGATGTCACGCAGCGGCAGTGTGACCATGTTGCGGCACGCCGGCAGCAGCACAAATGATGCTACGGCAATCTTATGGTAACAGCAGTAATCTGCGGCAGCGGCAACGGTAAAGGGGCACTTTCATTGTGCCTGGATTTATACCTCAGAAAATGCGATACCTACGGTGAAGCAGACTGGAGATACAAGAGAGGAAAATGGGGAACAATTCCTTTCATTTTTCGCTGCGGGATTTGTTAGCGGTATATTATTCGTTCTTTACAGCAATTGGCAGTACCTAAGGCGAGGATTGAAAAAGTTCTGTTTTGGGATGTTTTGGAAGAATTCCCGATATCTCAACAAGTTCTGCACCAATTCACATGAAACCTAGATAGAAATACTCAGCTAATTCATGCCGAATTAGTAATAGAAAGAAATGTTCAAAAATGATTTATATTCAGCGACATTGGTTTAATGGGCCATTTTGTTGATGAATGCAGTTTACAGGCATCTAGACACATCCAAATGATGTCGACCTTTGTCAGGTAAGGTTCTGATACACCCTGCAAGTTGTAATAGATTCGGATTTGCAAAGACCTCAGCAGTGGATTCAAATTTCACAATATTTCCTGGTTGCAGTGTAATGCTCATTGTCCTAGTGTTTACAAGCATGATAGATTGAACTTTTGAGGATTGCAACTCCATTACAAGTTTCAGGATGTCTCAAAGCTTTACCTGACAACAATCCACATCATTTGGATGTGTCTAGATGCTTGTAAACTGCATTCATCCACAAAATGGCCCATTAAACCAAATTTGCTAAATATACATCATTTGTGTCAGTTTTTCCTACCACTAATTCGGCATGAATTAGCTGGGTATTTCTATCTAGGTTTCATGTGAATCGGTGCAGAACTCGTTGAGATATTGAGAATTCTGCCAAAACATCCCAAAACAGAACTTTTTCAATCCGCGCCTTAGGTACTGCCAATTGCTGTAACGAGATGGTAGAAATGCAATGCAATATCCCCGAATAATCTTACTCCTTTGTTCTTTCTCTGATTTTCTTATGTGCTCAGGCTCAGTCGCTTTCTGAACGGCTTCGTCTCACGGTGGCCGAGATCAATCATCAGCTACGGACTGCGCTGCGCATCAAATTCGCGTGAAAGCCGTTTGTTACCGTAAGTTCCGTCCGGCAATGGAGACTACGAAAGTACTTAGTAAACTGTCTAAAGTAATCTACTGTTTCTTTAACAAAATCGACGACTTTCATTTGCATCTCTTTGGTTTCACCCCATTAGCCTTATCCCTTTTCTCTTTCTCTCGCATTGTGCTAAGTTTGGATCAAACACGCTGCAATTGAACAGAAGGTGAACTGCGGGAACAATCTGTCTAGCCATATGCGTAAAGTCGTTCCCAGTGAGCCCCAAATTCCAAATCTACAAGCCACGAAATCAAACCAGATTTGGAAGTACTGCGTAGAAGCGGAGATTTCCCTGAAATCTGAACAGCCTTCGGAGCTGGAACGAGCTACGATCGTTCCCACTGAACCCGGCCAAAGCTGTGAAATCTGGACCGAATTGGTGCTTTTGAGCAAGTGAAGGGGATCCCGTGAGGCAACAGCCTTCGGATCTTCGGTACTGCGGTCACGGACATCTCACATTAAAAGAACTCACCCCTTCCATCGTTTTGTGCTTCCTCCCCTCATCTCGAGCCTTTCGCAAATTCCTTCTCAGTTGTGAGCTGTTGTGTAATTTATTCAAGCTCAGCTACGATGCCTTCTCACCTCAACCCAAGCCATTTGCAATGTATCCCCGGAGCCAAAGTCTTTGCTCAAGACGTTTCAAGCTTCCAATGAGCTCAAGCTGATCCTCACCGCAAGCTTCCAATTGAAATAATCACGTTCCCAGTGTCCTCTCTGGCTGTATAAGTGCTTTCTCGGACTATGCTGGCATCTGACTGCAAAATAACTGTTATAATGAGATCTCTGCAAGTTCCTCTACGATTCATGCGATGATATGTGGGTCTTGCTTGGGTGCAACAATTGTCGGATATCTTACCGGCTCGTCAGGTCACTTTCCTTTTTACTTCAACTTCTCTCTCGCCTGGCGGTCACCTGAAGCTTGGGATCCAATACAAGTGTCCAACACATAGTTCGTTCTCTTCGTATTTGGCTATCATGTTCCATTTGATACTTTTTGCTGACTGGCTCCTGCATGACTGTTGATGAACCAAAGAACCGTCCAAGTGTGGAGGCAAGGAGGATCAAAGGAATATAAAAGTGCGAGGTGGCCAGCTCCTGCCAGGTACTCAGCTGTAGAGGAATGGTGTGGGAATGGGGGATTGAAGTGTTTGTGAGCGAGACGGTGGGGACGGCGGGGAACACGAGAACGACGAGGGACGAGACCGAGAAGGCGAGCATAGTAGCGATGAGGGACTAACGGAGCGGCGGCATACGAGGTTGAGGCGCAATCGGGGGAATAAATCGTATATAACTGTAAGAAAGGTACAGAATAAATAGTAAAGAACTAAAATAGCAGTGCACAGGTCTAAGGTACATTGGACAGGTTGAGATACATTAAATCGGGCATTCCGGCGATCGGACTAGATCCGAGCGCAGCCGTGTGCGGAGCTCGACACTGTGCAGAACACGTTCCCGCAGATCAACTACGATCGACCTGCAACTCTCCGTCAATTTAACGGTGGAGAACATCATATACTCATACGGAGTCACTCCCAGCCCTCGACGACATGTGACTGCGTAATACCGCATTTTTTAAAAATAGGTCCACTTTTCATACTACTTGAAGTTTGAACGTCAACTTCAGATTCCAATTCAATCATGTTATCTTTCTCAACAGTACTGATGGTGTGAACTTCCTGCGCCGGAGCGAAGCGTAGGCACATCTTGTCTTATCTTACCTCATGTTCATTACCTTATTCCGTTTCATCCCGTTATTCCGATTCATTCCGCTCTTTTACAGTTTACGACACTCGCTTATTAGCCTCAGTTACTTCTTCGTAACTGAGGCGTACGTCCATTCTTTACATTGTTTTATTTCATTTCTAATCATCCTGTAGGCTACGCTAACAGGTAGTTAATATTAATATAGTTACTTCTTCGTAACTGAGGCGCTACGCTAACAGGATTCCCTCATTGGATATTGCAGGGTATAAATTACGGTTGCAGTGGTGCCATGGCGAGCAGAGGCAGAGTGACGGTACCATAACTTGAAGCCCCATATCCCGTGCATGTTTCCGACGTTCTTGATTACACCATGAACCGGGCAAAATCAGACATTCAGATAGCGCCAAGAATCGAGCTATGGGATACCGCAGGGCCCTTTCAGCGCTCACGCGACTCTTGTCACCACCGATCTGGGGACCGTAGTCGGAGTAATTGATACCTCGGTGGCGAGTGTATTTCCTTCGAAGCTGTCCAGAGCTATCCTTCTTGTCTTTTGTTGTTGGTTAACTGTCGTCCCCCTCCACCAGAAGATCAGGTGCGAGTGTACGATCGAGATTATTGCCTGATGCAGGCAATCCTTGCAGTGTCAAAGAATAACGACGAGTGTCGGAGATGTCTATGACCATCGTCGAATTTGTTGAATATGAGCAGACTAAGAATAGGGCTTTGACGTCTTGCAATTCAATGACTGCGCGTCGGGCCGGAGTGGAATTATGAAGACCGTCATAATTATAACGCAGAGAAGATTCGAACTTGAACAGGAGAGCTTCACGATATGGGGACTAGCGGCGGAAATGTCACCCGTTCAGGACTCCGAGTTTCAATTTGACTGGCAGATCCAGGAACAGACGTATCGTTTTCTTGATGCCGGGATTTGATATCTTGCAATTCAAGCAGAGTGGAATCATAAAGACCAGTAAGTTATAATTGTGACTTGTAGAGAAGACCCAAAGCACTCGAGCAAACTTAAGGATCTCCGCCAACTTCGGCTATTTCTGAACTGGACTTTGTTCGAAAGCTTCAGGGCCCTACTTGCGGACTTGCCATCTAAGCATTCTCTAAAGGTCGTCCGAATCTCCACGTCCAGAGTCAACAGTAGGCAGCTATCTTTTGACCATAGAGAAACGAAATGACGTGAGCTTCAAGTCTTTCGAAACGAGTGAACACGAGCATATTGTGCAAAGAGGTGGCCAATTAAATGGGAGGCCGAAATGTTGGTCTGATTTGAAAAAATTTCTCCCATTGGCAGACGAAGATCCGGGTTTTTGTGTTACGGTTCGGAACTCAACACTGGCACGTGAATGCATGTTTTGCGGGATCGGCCCCCGCTCTGTTCCGTCATCCCGTCCCCACATCAAGGCGCGGGGAAGCGCAGGGCCGCGTAGCACTTTTCTCCGGAGACGATCTGTGCCTGAAGAGTATTCTTGATATGCATCAGCTGAAACCGCCCTAGCCTAGCAGCTGGCACGTAGTTACGTAGGACACTGAACAGGGTATATGAAACACCGTGACTGTGGACAGATGCGCGGGCATCGGACCGTACGAGTGGATGGCGGAACGCAAGTGTTACATTGAATCGATAGTTTACAGAATAAGCTACGCATACCCCGTCCAGACCCAAAAAATTATGAGTGTATTCAATAACGTGTGTGTGGTGGGGACATAAGGTAATTCGGTATCCAGAATGGCAACGTCGGAACGGGAGAACAGAGGCCAAGGTGTTAGACACGTTCGACAGTCCCAAGGTGCTCCTTTTCGTGGCCGACGGACGAGTTAGAGCTGCCATCGGCAGCGGCGATGGCAGCCTGCCCGTGACGGCGGTGCAGGGCGTGAATATCGTGGAACTCCCGGTGCTCCTGAGATACCACTGCAGAACATGGTGGAAGAAATGAACGACGGTAATGGGAAAGAAAAGAGGCGGACGCACCGCGGTCCGAGTCGACAAACATGAGTTCGTAGACAATGCATGCCAGGATAGTCGCGGGGATGTTGGTTAGAGCGGCGAGGGCTGCATATCCAGAGGTGCCTGCGGCGTCTAAAAGTGGGGTGAATTCCAATGTACTGGGCCACAAAGAAATAAAAAATATTTTACCTTTCCCCCAGATCGTCATCGCGGCGAGACGGCCCCCGACGTCGCGCGCGGTGTTGGCGGAAAGACCGACGCCAGCATAGCCCCAGATAGCGGCGGCACTAGGAAATATATAAGAATGGGTCGAGGCAAAATTACAAGGGACGAACTAGGCCAGTGCGATGATTACCGGTGCCATTGAAGGGGGAATAAGCACATTGCTCGGGTCGACACAGCCGAAGATGACGAGTGCAAGGAAGAAGTCCTACACCGGGTTGACACAATCAGCGTTTATACATACAGCGTTTCACGGTACGCACAGTGATGAACTCGTTCACGAAGACCGGGCCAAGGGGAGTGCCGGGGGTGACATAGAGAGCGAATATACCGGCAGGTCCGTTGGGTGTGTACTGGATCGCTGCGAGGGTTGCAGGGGGTACAGTAGCTTCGATGGTTTTGAGGATCGTGCTGTACTGGTAATAGATGAGCAGGCAGGCGATATAACCACCGAAGATCTGGGATGCGATATACCTGCAGTAGACACCTCAATACTCAGCCAAAATGGATAATTGGGATAACGAACCGGGCGCCTTTCAGTGGGGGGAAACCTTTGAAGAGCATCTGAACAATGGTGATGCATGGGTTAAAATGGCCGCCGGAGGTCGCGGAGCAGATGGTGATGGCCAGCATGATTCCCGCAGCGTATCCCAACCCAATTTGAAGTAACGCTACAATGAAAGACCTCAGTCGATGTCCTCAGTCGAAGAATTCACCAACGCACAGGAGAAGCCAATCTCCTTTGTGAGGTTCCCAATGACCCAAACAGCAGTGGAGCCGACACCGGCGTAGACGCTATTTATGCGGCGTTAAAGAAGGGTGACGGGATCATTGCCGAATACGTACTACATGAAGACGCCCATCTACCATAGCGATTAGCACATTGCAGCGACTTGCACGATAAATCATGCGTACCGCCTCTGCGAAAGACTCGGCGAGCCAGTGAAGTTTTCCGTGTCGCAGCCGTTCCCAACCCACGAAAAAAGAAGGACGTCCGCCATGCAAGTCCGACATATAGACGATGCGCTTGGAGTTGGCGTGCGAGACTGTTGCGGCCATTGTGCTGCTACAGTGAGGGGGGAAGTGGGGAAATTTCAAACGGGGTGGGGACAGAGGGAAGTGCCGCTATCCGATCTTTTATACCTTGCCTTACTCCGGACGGGCGTGGAAGAAAATGTTCCCAAAGAGGACAGGTACCCAACGATTTGATATGATTTGTTCCCATGATCACCTTGCATTGCGGACTGATACGCGACGTCGGCTGAAGGAGGAAGCAGCGAACGCCAAGAGTGCCGCAAGAAATGCGATGGATTGGACACCCACCCCATTCAACGTTCATTGTACCTTTCACCACAGTTAAGAACCAGTCAATCTCAGTCAAGGATGATACAGTTAGGTCGGTGGCTCATTTTCTCCGATGTCATTTCAAAATTTGTGCTGCTGATCCGTCTGCTGATGGTCGCTGACATCTGGCGGATGTGGTAATGGTCAGGTACAGTACTCTGTCGGCAAAAGTGTAGAGCCTCAGACCCCTCGTCGGCGTCGTTGGCAATCTGTTCGTATACGACGACCCCTCTCAGTTTCACACTGATAGACTGCGTACCAATTTTCTGGCGAAGAAGACCGGGTGACAGTTGGGAGCACATGGACGGATCGGCCCACGTAAATCCCACATTGATGGGATCTCGGTGAGTTCGACAGTTCAGTTCACTTGGGTTTGCGATGCCTTTTCTTGACATACTAAATAGTGTGCTATTTCTCCGATGTTATCGACATTTGAAGTCCCCCACAGCACTAGAAAGTGTCCTCAGTGCTAAGATTCGCAAATATACAATGGCTCATTTTTCATGCGTAAAAACCTGTATGTTTCGTCGAGAAATTCCAGAATATGATGTATGTGAAGAATGGTAGTCCACTAGAAGGGGAAGCTTGCTTCCGGTCCGACTGCCGGAACCGGTCTGCTTAGATTCAGAAGCGCTGCACGGTGCTTACAAATGCGACCCGTGCAATTTGTAAGCATCTGCATTTCGACGCCATATACCGATGAATGTGAAAGCAAGCTTCCCCACTATTCAGAATTCATGTGGGAAAGCCGTAAAAACGTCCAGCCAAATAGCACGTTGTAGTCGTTGAAATAGAGACTGCGCATGCGTTTAGATGTATTCAAGCCCGGAAAGCGGTCAACTTACAAAAATAAATAACAACAGCCAGTTGGAACATTTGATTATCTCTGGTTTTGCGCTGGTGGTGGTCGTATTGAAGTGGAAGCTTGCGCTCTATGCTGGTGCACTCAAGATGTGGGCGGAGCACATGTAGCAATGCTCCTTCGCGCGCAGTCCTGCTAGTCTCTCGCAGCCAGACACTTCAATCTTACCTGATCTTGTACCTCAATAGATTGAACGGTCCTGCCGCCATTTCTCCCTCTCTTCTTCCCAAGTGGAAGCAGGATATTAGTATCCTGCTTCCACTCGTCCGGCCACTCTATCGGTGACAGATATTTTCAGAGTCTCTCTAAGACCGTGGCTCTTTTCCACCGGTCTCCTTAAGTTCCTCTGGCTGCTCGACAGTCTTTTCTGTTTGCCAGGAAGAGGAAGAGGAAGAAGCTTCGGACATTGCGGGCAAAATTTCGGGGTGGTTCTGGTTAAACTTTGGGCGCCCAACTGGGGAGACATATAGTATTTCGGCCATTGTCTCATCAGCCATTGTTTCAGACTCTTTGCTCGTAGAGAAACGCAGAGCTCCAATATCGGGGCTACCATCGTTCTCTCCCGGTAGAATTATTCCGCCCGCCGTTAGTAGCTTGAACTACGGACATTTCTCCCTATTTCTCCGTGGTTGAGATTTTCACGAGACAAAACACGTTTAATATATTAATGGGATCCCACATGAGACTCAGAACCTGTCGCAGGCTCCTCTTGGGCGATAGTGAGTGAATTTCCACGGTGATAGACATCGGTGAAGTACCTCATGCGGAAGCCGTTAATTCACAAACAGTACGTTAGTACTGTCGTGCACTAGATGTTCAAGAATGCCGTCAAAAACGTGACACGATTTGAAATCAAGCTGACGTGGTATCAAAGCCTGTGGTCTAATCATCGCGTTCACCGACGGCACTCTCCCAGCCCCTATTCTCCCCCGTGCATCTTACCATAGATACCTCCTTCACCGCCAGCCATAGTAGATACATTGTCCTCATATGTAAAATGCGATATGGGCCCCAAGGGGCCTGCAGCACTCTAATGAATAATGAATAATGAATGAATGTCAGAGGCAATTACGAGCTGCCGCGAGGAGTCGACCGAAGGTCAACGACGAGCAGCGTCTTCTGGACCACTCTGCTCTTTTTAATTTACAAAATGTGTCCATGAACTCTTCAACTGTTTGTGCCCCGCCGCTTGCCGGCCTCTTACCATCATTTTGATTCTTGGAGACAAAAGTTCTAGTACATCGCCATCTGATGGTTGCAAAAAAAAAGAACCACGCCAAGATCCACGTCTTTGAATTCGTATTGGCTGGTGTAGTGCTTTCCGAAGGCCCTGGCTCTTACTCGGAGTCTTCAACGATGGAACACTCGAAACTTCGTCCATTCTACTGTAACGGACGCCACCTGAGACTGCGACTCGACACTAGCTTGACAGAGGAAGGTGATGCTCATTTCCGGCCGTGTCGGGCGACCGGAATTGACCGGTCCATCTGTTGCGAGGCCCAGGGACAAGATGCCACACTAACTTACAGGGCACCAGGGAACAGTCTTCTATGATTAGCCATCTCTGTTAGACTGTAACTTCTAAATGTCGGCGGCGATTGGATGGGTAAGAGTTCTATGTTTCAAAGAGTCTTGGATCTCACGAGATGTTCAGCGAGGCAAAAGGAAGAAGAAAAACTCCTCGTTGCATTATTCACCGATCACAGAATTTGGAATCCTACCGCGTTGAACGAAGGTGCCAAAATGAAACCCATATTTAGAGATTCGAGAACTCGAAATTGTTTCTTCGTCGTCCTGAACCTATTTTTTTCCCTGGATTTTCCAGGCACATGTGCACCCACGGGAAGGTCACTGTTAGGTAACTTTGTGATGGACGAGTCGCTTTGGCTGTGTTGTGTTACCTTCGCTGATGCGCCATCAGCACCCGTCACGCGTGACGTGACCCCGTTCTGCTCCTCGATGACACGATGTCCGTCAGACTCAGGATGCCCATCTCTAGTACTGCGTCCTGACTACCGTTTGATCTTCCACGGTAGAGAGCATACAATCCCCCCCCTGCTACTTTGTTCGACTTTTGGCGAGAAACTAGGCAAACTGGCAACGTCCAAGGCATCATGATCTGACAGCTTGAGAGTTCGACAGGTGGCCCATTGTGCGCTCTCTTTGCTCGCTGCCTCTTCTGGGAAGTAGCTACCCGGTATCCTCACTCACAGAGAACTGTGCACGAAAGTTCGCGCTGCTCTTCCCAAAGTCTTTTTATTTCCTGCGTTCATTGCAACAACTCAGTTAGCCAGGCTTCTGTGTTTTGATGTTCTGATTCGAAGCGTTCCATGTCTGTGCGGTCGAATTGGATCTCGGAGGGGAGTACTCGGAAATCCCAAGGCATTACCCCAACACGTTGAAGAGACCTCAAAATTGTCGTTTTCTTTGGACGACAACCATGAACATCTTCCGGTCGAAGTTGGCTTGAATTATGGCAGCACTGTCCATCTCTTTCGATCCAGTGTTTGCCTCAGGAACCCGTCCCAGGCCTCAACCAAGCCTTCCGGGACGAACCTTCAGCTTTGCTTCCGGAGAGGGCTCTTGTACCTCCGCCAAGAAATGATTGTTACGGTCTCAGCTTTCATCCCCGCCCAACCTAGTGCTCGCTCTAAATTCCAGGGCGATAGGCTGAGTTAGTAGATTCACCAAATCGTCCCGCGATTGCAGTTGGCTTGGAGTCCTTGGACTCGCGATATGACCAGACGAATTGCTCATTCTGTCCGGATTTTTCTACAACCGAAGCCGTACCCATATTCCGGCACTTGAATTTTCGGAGCGAGTGTGCTCTAAGTGGTACATATATCTCCAGCAATCACTTAACTTCGATGTATGATCGCAGTCCAGTATGCGTAATCCAAGAAAGCCCAAGTGCATTTAATACTCCCATTAATCATTCGAGTGATAATTCATTGGCCTCAAGCTTATAACTCCATTCTACCGCCGTTTTATTTTCCGAGAATCCCGCACTTTCAGCCTTTCAGCCGCCAAGCTCCGACTTGTCGGAATATCCTTTCCACAGTTTTTTTGGTAGATTATTTCTTGGGCGGGTCGGCGCAGTCAGGTCGGGCAGTAGGCGCTGACACTACCTTCCAGTGCCGTCTGCCGCGTCGGTGTTCTTGGGCTGTATACTGGCGTCGGCGCAATTGAACATTTTTGGTTTACAGGCAGCTGCCGATGACTGATGGTCATGCTCAAATCACGGTGTGGGCTTTCCCGAATCGTCGGCGAAACTCGTCGATCTAGTGTTGACCATGCATATATATACCCCAGGTAACTCTGGCCCTCTACCTAGCTTTCCCAACAAAGATGACCATCAGCAAAGATCCATCAGCCACCCTCGTCACCGTTGTCGGTGCCACTGGAACCCAGGGCGGCAGTGTCATCAATGCGCTGGTAGAATCCGACAAGCCCTACCGCGTCTGGGGTTTTACTCGTGATGCTGCCAAGCCTGCCGCGCAGGAGCTCGTCAAATTGGGCGTGGAAGTCGTGGTCGTGTCGCTTGTTGTCGAGAATAAGGAGGAGGTCTACAAGGCCTCGTCGCTGCGGATGTCGCTTTTGTAAGATGATCTCTTCTTCTGTGCATGCCGTCTTCATGAAATTCTAGCTCGTCACCAACTTCTGGGAACATGTTGACGTGGAGAAGGTACCGCCTTCTATGGCTCCATGCTTGTGCGGCGGCTGAGCATACCACGATAGGAAATCAGCGAAGGCAAACTCCTCATCGACGCCGTAAAAGCAGGTCGTCTGGTCTGGCCTCCCATCCTTCAACAAGCTCAGTTCCGGGAAGTATGCGAACATATATCACTTCGATGGAAAGGCAGTCATCACTGAATATGGCCGTCAGTCTGGCATCCAATTCGCTGACGTACAGGCCGGGTTCTACGGACAGAACTTCCAGGGCAACACCCCTTCCATGCTTGCGAAACAGGCCGACGGCTCATTCGTCATTGCCTTGCCAGTGAAGCCCACTGCCATCATCCCGTTCATCGACGCCGTCCACGACTACGGGCTCTTTGTGCGCCAGGTGCTCGAGGACCCTGTCTTCCCAGACGGTTCCCAGATCGTTGCGCACGGCGGAAAGATCACCTACCCTGATTTGGCTCAGCAGTTGAGCCAAGGTATACAACCTATTTTAATCTTGTCGTTTCTTCGCTAACACACTGTGGAATAGTGACTGAAAAGAAGGTTGTATTCCAGCAGATATCAGTTGAGCAGTTTAAGAAGGGCGTCCAAGTGTTAGCTCTCCCCCCACATATTGCGTTGGATATGCTCGAATTCATGCTAGCTTGGGATGAATTTGGATGTGCGTACTGCCTTAATCTCTTGAGAAACAGAATTAACCAACCCGCGGTGTGTCTTAGGGGGTGACGCTGCACCCATTCAGAAAGGTCTGGCAAGGCGTCCGCGTACGTGGACCGAGTTTGCCAAGAACTCAGATTGGAGCAAAGCGTGTTAGATTACGAGCGGCTGGCGGTGTATTGACAGCTGCCACGCAGTGAGGACGACTAAGAGGGGAGCGCCTTCAGAGCTAGTAAAACCGTTGTATTCGAGGTTCTTCTCGATAGGGAATACCTATCGAGGGAGCTACTACTTATACAAGATGGGCGGGCCGTAGGACTAATGGATAATGACTACTCGGTAAACTATCCGAGGCCGTTTAACCGGCCGAGGTGCCAAGTATGTACTAAGAAGCTTATAGAAGCAGGCAGGTCCATGGGTCACGGTACAATAATATCCATATATCGTAAATGGTTCGTACCAATCGTGTGAGGTATCTACGGGTAAACACCGAGCTCCGAGGACACGTTCAACAAAGCGCTAGCTTAGTTGCGCTTTCATTCAGCGCTGTATTGAATGCCCAATAACCGTATGAAATTAAACCACGGGTTGAAACTGCTGGAGCAAAGTAAAGCCCGAGGGGGGTTTCTTCACGGTGCATAGGAGTTGTAGCAAGCCACAACGAGTCGCAGGCTAGACTTGGGAGTCTGATGCGGTCAAACGGTTAGCAAATCTTCGGCACTCGCAGGTAAATGCCAAAGAGATATTCAAGAATGGCCTTTCACGCTATGAGCCTATTCGATGCATGTATCAAGACACGTGCTGACTCGACAGCCAGAGTCTACTCCAAATAAGGTAACTGTTCAACTGATTGATGTGTCGGGATTGATGCGCCGTCAAAGCCGCAGTTCGGCAGCCCTAAATTCAACTCACACGATAATACACCTTGTCTTTTCCCATTTCCTCTCAGTAGCGCCAAGCCCGGATTAATACCCTCATCCAAGCCGACCAAAACTTGGACCATTCCCCTCAGAGGGTGTAGGTCATCGAGTTTGAATTCCACTATTCAAGTTCTTCTTGGTTGAGGTGGGCCCTCTGAATTGTCAGGTTCGTTGAATATGATGCAGGTACATGCTATTTTTATACATACCCGGTGTCTTGGACATCTTGAGGGATATAGAGACAATCCACAAACCATACAATGGCCTCGGCGTTGAGGATAGCTGCCCAAAAAAAGGTACCATCCACAAACAGTTTAAAACGGCTTTAACTGTTTAGAAATCATTTCCGTTGAATATACCTGAATCATTAGACGAAAACTAAATGACTGGAGCATTGCATATCAACTGTACCCCCGGGACCATGGTCGTTCAGCGGCTCGGCCCGTCCTGCCTGAGTCATAGTGGGAACATTTCTAGCTAGTACTTACAAATGACTTACAAATAGGCCCCGGTATTCTCAACTTAAAAAGTGCTGGAGACTTTACAGAGTCCTAGAGCTACCCCAATCCAGCACAATGACTCCAGCGCCGCGGTCAGTAATTCTTATCGCGGGGTGTTCTGCTGGCTTTGGTCGTGCGTTCTCTCTCGGAAAGAAAATTTAGCTTGATGGAAGATAGTCGGTTGTCTCATATCACCTTGGATCTTGCGGGTTTTGTGTTATATCCACTGCTCGGCGCGTCGAGACACGACCCTCAAGGATAAAGGCGCGGACGTCCTTCAGTTCGATGTCACTGCTTCTCCCAGTGCAATTTCTGCCTTCGCTGCTGAGGCATGGAAAATCCAGTACGAAAACTGTAGGAGCAGCTTTTAAAGCTGCGTAGACCTACTGCGTTCTGGAAGTGGCCAGATTGAATTTCTCCTCAAAAACACCGGATACCTGCAAGGTGGCATCATCGAGGAGAACACGCCCAAAAAAGTCGTTGTGCAGCTCGACACCAATGTCTTCGGGTTGCTCAGAGCCACCAACGCATTTCTGCCGTACTTCCGCATGTGGCGGGCAGGCACGATCGTGAACATCAGCTCCTGCACCTGAGGGACCTGTGTTTCGCTTATGTAAAGGGCCTCGTAGACCATTTCTTTTGTATGATAGCATATGGCCTAAGAGGCCCGGCTTTGGGTCGAAGGTTGGTTGAAGGTGCGCGCTTCTATCACGTGCGTGCCCCTTTGGGAAGTTGCTGGCTTGGGTGTCGGGCGCTCCCGAGTATATACAAGAATAGTGGGAGTGGGAGTCGTTGAGTCACACTGATGTGTTTGAGTCGCACTTTTGTCCATCAAAAGTGCGATTTGTCCATCAAAAGTGCGATTTGTCCATCAAAAGTGCGACTCAGTTCCCCGAGTGCGACTGGTTAGCCGACGGCTTTAGGGCCTCCGCCCGTAACTGTCGCGACGGTTCAACGGCACCTGTCAATCAGGTGACGTGCCTGCCGTCCCGTCAACAAATTTTTGCTTCTCCAACGGCCTGTCGAATGACGGGCGTGATGACTGTTGAAATGGGTGATTTGATTTGAGGTCTAAAACCAAGCAGGCAGAGGACTATTTCGTGCAGGGATCCATCCAGCGACAAGTATAAGGAGACTATCTTTTGGGTGCAGTACCACACTTTTGGAGCCAGAATCCGAGGACGAATACATTTTATTGGAATTTTCGGCCCAGCCCCCAGATGATTGCCGGATTGCCGAGGCTCAACCACATAATATTTGAACGGTTAAAAAGGTCAGTTGGCGCGGTAATAAGAAGATAACATTCAATCAATGATATCGCAGTCAAAACGAATCAATATGTGAGTATAAATGTGCAATGAATAGCAAAACAAATTGTACATAACCCGTTACTGTTTTTACAGCCGTCCCATTGCCCGTCCCGTCCTGGCAGATGTTAGAAAAAACACCCGTCGAAGCGGCGGCCGTTGCTGTCACGGAAGCTCCACAGACACGGTACCGTGGCCGTAATACGGTGCGATATCCGTGCTTCACGGTTACGCATCACTGCGATCAGTGCATCAGTCGCACTTCGGATGTGTTCGCCATCAGTTGCACTCCGTGACAGGGCTGAGTCCCATTAATGGGACTGAGTCACACTTTCTAAGTGATGGAGTGGGACTGGACGAGTCCCACTCCCACTAAAATTGTTGTTACTCGGCGCTCCCCAGCGTCTCGGGAGCCCCCAGCCGTCGTCTAGCGATTTTGGATTGTACCTTACCGCAACGAACACTTCATTTACGGTGGATGGTTTTATAACCAATTCCCTTGCACACCCATAGCTCTTCTTTCTCTTCTCTAAATGTCGACGGCTCCGGCTATACACAAGAAATTGTAACATTAGCAAGAATATCTACGACGGTGGGCTGTAACATACAGCTATAGTTATGCTACACAAGATGGTGATATAGCAAGATGTACGTGATATACAAGGGTAGGAAATATACAGGATGCGGGTATAGCAAGATGTGGGTAGATGAGCAGCAAGATACACAACAAGATACAATAGCGAGTGAGATGAATATATATAGGTCCGTAAAGGTCCGAGATGACGACGATGGGGATATACAGATGGGGAAATGGAGCCTCTGACAGAAACATTTTGAGCACACAACGATGGGGGGGGGGGAGTACAGCAAAAGAAACAAGAGGAATGCCTACTGAGGGGCAGCCTGGGATGCCTGCGCCATCATCCCCAGCATGGCCTGCATCTGCTGGGGGGTCATTGAACTGAGGAGGCACATCATCTCTGAAGTTGGGTCCAGCTCTTCAGCAGACTGCGCTTCAGCCTCTGCCGGCCCCGGCGAAGACAACCGCTGCATTGGGACCTTGTCATTGATGGTCGCGATTCCCGGGAGGGAGGGCCGAGGCCCCCTATCAGGAATCTCAGCATGTCCGGAAGGCGGGGCGGTGGCCTGCAAACACCTCGAGCCAGAGGGAACGGGCTTCTTCGACGAGGAGCCATCGAGCTGCACACGTGTCGATGCCGAGGAGGCTCCGGGCGGTGGGCGAGTCAAAGAGGAGGCTCCAGGCGGCGGGCGAGTTGACAAAGCGGAGGCTCTGGGCGGCAGGCAAGTCGGCCGCGACGAGGATGCAACAGAGGGCGGCTCCATCGACGAGGGAGCAGCCAGCAGCAGGCCTCTCGAGGCAATGGGTGGCGGGCAAGTTGGGGCGGTGGGCGGCGGGTGAGTCGAGGCGACGGGCGGCGAGCGAGTTGGCCTCAATGAGGATGCAAGGGTGGCGGCTCCATTGACGAGGAAGTAACCAGCAGTGGGCCTCTCGAGGAGCCTCCGTGCATCAGGCGCGTTAACAATGAAGAGGCGACTGGTGGTGGGTGCATCAATGCGGAGGCAGCGGGGGGCGGTGGGTGCATGGACAATGAGGACGCAGTGGGGTGCGGCGATGACAACGCAACGGGCGGCACTGTCCACTGAATCTTGTAGCGGCCTCGCTCCCCAGTCTTGTACGCCATACCCAACGGCTGTCCTGCATTGTTGTAAACATGCCTGTCGTCGCACACCGTGTTGCGGCGGCGTGTCGCGGGCGCATCGCGGACCGGCGAAGGCGGGATGGAGACATGGTTGAAGACTTGACAACAGCAGACTGCTGGCCTCTCCGACTCCGATTCCGATGAGTCCACAGTCCTGGGACGCACTCTTGAGAACCTCGAGGCCTTGGACATGGCAATGAGATGGTCATCATCGCTCATGTCCTCATCCTCGCCGATGACCTTGTTAGCAGCGATGGCGGCACAGCACTGGGAACACACGGGAAGGGCACTCCCACCCTCCTGGACTGGCGCGCGGCTCTGTGCACAAGTTATGGGTGGTGCAGGTTCGGGCGGTGGCTCCAGGTGGGGCACAAACTCGGAAGACGGGTTGGGGCGCTGCTTTTCCTGAGATGAGGAGATGTTGGCTCTTCCTCCTCCAGTTCGTACGGCTCGCTCTCATTGTCGTCCTCCGAAACCACCTTCCGTTTGCCCTTCCCGCCTTTGGACTTGGATTTTTTTGCCTTCACTTTTGCCTTCAGAGGCGCCAGTGGCGCATAGCATGTCGAAGTTGACTTGGTGACCAATTCCCCTGTCAAGATGATCTGGCGGGGGAGGGGATTCCTGAGGTCATAGTGGACCTCATATGCAATGTTCTCGCCATTTGAGCACGGGAGAATGGCGCTGCTGGAGGACCTCCGGTGCTTGACGGATGCCTGTGCCGATGAGGGCCCAGGTGGGGTATATTTGCGGTAATTGTGCGTGAAGATGATATAGCCGCCTTAAACCGGTCAATAACTTATTCTCGCATTAGAGAAATAATTGTTACCTGTGGTGTATGGCTCCTTCATGAGCTCGAAGCGCAAACCCTGGCCTGCAGTCTCCCGAGCATCCATTGCCTCGTTCAAGGAACGTATATCCAGGAGGCGCAGGGCACTCAACACCTTGTTCTTTGGATAGAGGTGAGGGAGGCAGATGTCCGCAGGCCAGTTGGTGAGGATTGAGTTGTTGGCTGCGAGCTCCCTGGCAGCTTTGTTCAAACCAAAGTTGCTGTTATCTTTCTCAAAGACATTGACGCCGAGGTCTGTGATGCAGATCTCGCCCAAGCGAGTGCATAATGCACGGACTGCATCCCGGTGGGCAGTGCTTGCCACCTTCTGCGCCTGCTTGCCTTGCCTTGGCCTTTCTTGTTGGAAGGTGCATCAGGAGCTGGCGACTCCGGAGGATCCGGCAACGCAGGTGGCTCCTGAGCCGTCACAGCCATGGCGGTGGCAGATGCTGAAGCACTGGGGATATTGACAAGTTGCAACCCCTTCATATTGCTGGGGCTAAACCATGTAAGTAACAGATTGCTGGAAAATGAGCTGAGTTGCACGTACTATGCCGTCAGTTTCGCGGCGGTGAGCAGATCTCCCTCCGTTGAGGCAATGTCCTCCACAAACTGCACCTGGGTCAGGCTACATGGTCAGGCGCAGTTACGATTACTCACAGTCTTAAGACCCTTTGTCTTGATAATGCCCCCCAGTTCGGCATCTTCGTTGACATTGGGGCTGATAAAAATCAGCAGCGCCTCAAATGAGTCTTAAGTGCAGATTTTCTCGAGCTATCGTCATGTTAGTGCGGGCCGCATGCATGGTTGAAAGAGAAACAAAAGTCACCAGCGTTGTCAGCTTATTGAAATGGTGGGTGTACCTCATCTGGTGCTGTTGGAGGGTCTGGTCTTGCTCCACCTCATTCTTCGCCAACTCCGCCGCCATCATGAGCACGGCGTCCATCTGCTCCTTGGAGAACTTCCCCTTGAACACCTGGTACACGTCCAGGATTTGTTGGGGGTGAGGAATGGGAGTCACCCCATCCTCGGGCGGCTCGTACACTGGGTCGACACAGCGTCTTTCAAGGAGACGCTGCTCTGGGGTGCTCTGCGCAAATGTCTGGTATAGATTCCAGCCGTTGTTGGTGCACATGTTTGCCCCTTCGCACTGGTGGGTGCATGTGTTGACAACGCGGGACGCTGGGAGATTGGCAGAAAGGGCGCAGGTGGCGACTGCCTCCTCAATGTTGGCAAAGCAGTCGGTAAGAGCCTTTTTTTGAGCAGCACTGAACCGCCCATGCTGCAGGGGAGGGCACTGGGGATCATCCCTACAAGCACCTGTGTTGGCATCCGTGTCACTACCAGCATCGACGTCACCACCGGCATCAGTGTCAGTGTCATTGCTGACTTCCGGCGCGTGATATCCGACAGGCGGAAGGGGGGGAAGAGGCTGTTCCTCGAAGTTGTTGGCATCAAGGAAGTCGTTAATAACCCCTCGGAACTGGGCTGGAGAGGAGATGTGGAACGCGGGGCTGGGTGCGAATTCAACACGCTTGCCCTTGCCTTTGGCGGTGGGAAGATCACCTCCGCTTTCCAAGGCGGCTCCGGTTTCTGAAGCACCTCCGGATTTGGAGCCTTAGCCTCCGGATTTAGAGCCTCCGGCGAAAAGCACCGAGTTTGGATCCGGCACAAACTGGCGGGCAGTGGGCTTGGCCACAGGCCTGGCCCTCAGCATCTTTGGCGCTGGTTTGGATCGAGCCGCAGGAGCGATGGCAGGCTTTGGAGTGGTTTTGGATTTGGCTGCAGGCACAGGGGCAGGCAGGGGCTGCACAGGGGTGGGCGGGGGCTGCACAGGGGCGGCCGAGGGCTGCACAGCGGCCGGATACGCAATGGGTTCAACAGCGCCTTGGAGAGCTCATTGATTTGCCGCCAATACGTAGGCACATGGTCTCGCCTTCTCTGAGGGGCGAGGGTTCTGCTGAAAGCGAGTTGCAGGCAGAACCTCCGGCGGAATCCTTCACGGAGGATGGGAAACTAAAAAAAAGTAAGCCAGAGCTTCCAACTCCAGTGTGGGTGTGAAAAAAACATACGAGGTTAAAGCTATGATCAGTAACACATCCAAAATCATAGGACTGGAGGATGGTGGCCTGCGGTGAAAGATGATTGTTCATCTCCTCCATAAGGGCAACAATGTATTTCTGTTGCTCGCCGAGGGTGTCGATGTCGCACAGAAACAAGACCTGTGAGTGGCGGCAGGTCATTACAAAGACCCCATTGGTGTCATAGTGCTTGGGGTCAGCCTTCTGCTTCTTTCACTGGCAGCCTTCCATGACTCCTGGCAGGCATCGAGGGCTTCTTGTGGGATTGCAGGTTTGCAGTTGGTGTGATTCCTCTTCCTCACTTCGTTAATTCGGGTGTCGACCTGGGCGACCTTCTCTTTGGAGACAAAATAGGAGGCATCGTAGGCGATGGGACCATGGCCCGCGGATCGAAGGTGGCGATAGCTGAAGCAGCCATCGGCCCCTAGTTGGACGTCGCCGCCGCTGTGAAGGATTTAGTAAATTCAGATGCATGCAGAGGGAAGTAAAGCTGCGTACTCCTTCAGACTCCTTCCCCATTCCTCCAGGCCAAAGCATGCTGGGCACCACTCACGTAGAACATGAGAAGCCCGCCTGGGGTAAGAGGAGGTGGTGGTGGTGGTGGCGATGGTTGTGGTGACGATTGAGGGACGCCCATAGGTGGTGGTAGCGATGGTCCTGGGGTAAGAGGTGGTGGTGGTGGTGGTGGTGGGGAACTATGGGAGGCGTCCATGTCTTCGTCAGAAGTCGGAGAGGAACCACGGGAGGCGCCCTCCGGCCATATGTCAGTGTCAGGCAAAGAAGAGGAATTGCGGGAAGCGTCAGACAATGATGTAGTTCCTGCTTCTGCATCCAGCAGAGCCTCCAGAGGCGCTGATGTCTCGAGTGGCTCCTCTGTTTCCATCAGTGGGTTGCTAGGAGGCGGGTGGGATGGCTCTGCGGCTGTTAATGCTGCATCGACGTTGGCTCGCACCCGCTCCTTGATGTTGATGTACCCAAGCACGGCCTGCCCGAGCAATTTTCAGAAAGGGTCCTTAGCACGTTGGTCTGGATTCTAAGCACCAATTAGTTGAAGTTGTGATTTAAAAAATCACTGGCTTACCCTCTGAGCCGATACTCGAAAGCCATGGCAGTCGTATATGGTTTGGAGGGCTGCAGCGAGAGTAGTGATGGCATCGCACGAACACTCAAAGAGTGTGCGGTAGACCTCCAAAAGGTCGATAGACACGCCTGTTTGAACCTTAGTGGGCGACACCGGAAATACACCGTTTTCTACAAGCAATAGGGCAACTGGCTTGCAGGGGCAGGTGACGATCTGCACTTCTTCCAGGTCTGTACAGGTTTGAGCGGGAATATAGACGTAGGGCTGTAATACACATGGGAAATATAGAGGCATTGCACCTTAGCCGTAACTGGGACCCCACAGCCAGCTAGGCATTGATGTCGAACCAGTGACAGGATGATTGAAGGGCACTTCCTGTAGCTAGTGTTGCAGTACCGTGCATACGGAACATCCAGAAAGATGCTCCACGCTGTCGCCTGTCATGCAGCAGCGGTCACGCTGGGCCGGGGGGCAGAAATCGGGGCCAGAGCCGGGGTAGGAGGCTCCATATCTATCCAGTCCTCCATTTGAGTGTCTCCAGAGGAGTCCACAAGGTCTACCGGCAACTCCGGCGTGGTGCTGGGGCCTGCTTCGCTGTCAAGGAGCACGTGGAGCCAGGACCAGTGATAAGCAGGCTATTTGGCCTTTCCTGGAATCTTGCTAATGTTGGGATTTCTGTGCATTACCAAGTTAGATTTACATCTCCAGGATTAACATGAGTCCCGAATGGTTAATCAGGCACATCCTGCATGAGGGCTTAATCAGTCCGCCTGAGAGCACATTAATCAGAACCTCCCATACTGATTAAGGCTCAACTCAACGGGTTTAATAATGGAGTCCTTATAATCACTTGATGAAGGCTCTGTGGGGCTAACAAATATCAGGGAACCTAAATATCCACTCTGAGTAATCAGTGTCTATCGGCAGAGATAGAACTGTGGGTTTGATCCACTTTGTTGTGGTTGATTTGGCCTATTCTGGAGACGTGTCTGGACACATGTCAATCACCGATCAATGTTGCTATCCCAATATGGGTTCTTAACTCAGGCAAGGCTTCATCGGTGTATATCTCAACAACTACTGGGCGGTTCGGGGAGATTAGGTCTACAGAAAGCTGATAACCAACGCTCCTTGAATCTGAAGGTGTTAATCAGGGGACTTTAACCATTAATCTGGTTCAGCTCTGTTACCGTCCCAATTTGGGTTCTTGGCTTGATCAGGAATTGACAAGGTTATATCTTGGGAACCACTTGGTGGATTAGGGAGTTCTGGGTGTCTACAGAAAGGGGAGACTCAGCACTTTCTGAATCCAAGGTTCCGAAGGGCAGGAAAACACTATTTGGCTTGGAGGTTCAGTCGAGTCAGACAACCGATCGGAAACAAGGAGTTAAATGGCAGATCTTTAGCTTACTCAGGTAGTGTAATTAGAGTAGTGTAAGCGTAAATGTACAGTATATAAGGAGGGCAGTCCTAGCATGGACACACTACTGTAGTGGTGGTGGCGCAGGTGTTAGATCCTAGTCTCGTAAAAGAGACTTGGACCTAGTGCTTGTGGCACTAACATTGGGGTGGTACAGGAGCTAGGTCCTGGTCTCAATTAAGAGACTTGGATCTAGGGTTTGTGTTACAACGGGTGGTCCGTGCTTGTGATCCTGGACTGGTTCTATTAAGAGCTTTGCTTCGTTTGCACAATGTGATTAATATGTCTTGCCTTCGGTGGAAGTAAAACACATAATTTGGGATTGTGATTAAGATGTGTGAAGGGATTTGGGATTTGGATTGAGAACACGGCACCACTACAGCAGCCTTGGAAGGCTTATTATTTGGGATTATGGGATGCGGTCAAAAGGGACCTTAAACAATCAGCAGCCTTGGAAGGCTTATATTTGGGATTGGTTTTGGATTGGTGTTGGATTGACGCACTCGGTTGGCTATGCCAAGAGAGGGTCTTAATTCCACCATAACAGTCTTGCATACCATTAGTCAAGTGCACTCGTTCAGAGGGCTTGATCAAGGGCTTCAACCAGTCGAACTGAAGTATCTGTGTCCCTTTTCTACGCCTTCACAATCTTGTGAAGAAGTCTAAAATGATGAATACTTGTCAGCACGTCTAAGCTTGTGCAACCAGGGGGAACAAGGATGTGGATTTCGGTTAGTGGTTGTGGCTTGTACTGCTGCATTCCACTCGTCGGTCCATGTCATCAGTAGTACTCCAGCTTTAGACGGACCGAGGCAAAGCCTTTCACCGGAGCGCAGTGATGGTTTGGGCACGTCCCACCCCGGTTACAGTTCGTTTTTTGTGTGTATCACGTGCCTTTAAAGGACTCAAGAAGTGTATACCAGGCCCTGAACGTGCTGCAGGCTGAGATGTGCATACGGAACGCTTGCGACCAGTGCGACTGGTGGGTGTGTCGCCTCCAAAGGTAGACATCGGTGATGCTGAGGAACAACGAGAGGGTGAAAGTTGGGTCGATTACGTGCTGATATTACGTGCTGATAGGCGCAAAGAAGGGCACAGCGACGATTGCACGACGTAGACGCGACATAGACCCACAACCGACAAGGGAGAGACGGGGAAGGCGGAGGCGTGTGGCAGTAGCCCAAAGGGGAATAGAACGTAATCAAAGCATGGGCCTTCGTCCCAAAGCCAGGCCTCTTAGTGGGCCTGGGCATTACCCGATCCGAAAGTGTGCTATATGCACGTGTTTGTTCTCAATTCACACAAAATTTGACGGGTTTTTTGATCGTTGCTCAATTCTCAGCTCAACCATTCAACCAAGACAGTTTTTTTAGCACCCAACCTCAAGTATGCATACCCAGGGGTCCCCTGGCCAGATATGATGATATCCAGCTGGCATTTCGTGACGTACCAGCGCGGGCTGTCAGAACCTTTTTGTTCTGTATTCGACTTTATGTCAGGAAGTGGGAAGCGGTATATAAAATCTGAGAAATTCACCAGGGCTCCAATAGCAAATTTACAATCGTCACTTCAAATTTCAAAGCTGTTTGATTAATGGTTCTCGAATAGTGGGCGGTTCAAAACCGGGGGCTGATCGCGTTGATGGCTGTATTGAAATTTCAGGTCGAATTGCGTGCGGGTACGTCCAGTTAACACACTGAATCCTAATTACAACTAGTAAAATCAACAATCGAGGCATTGCTAGCACGTCTATATAGCAATAATTTCGACATAAGTACAGAGAACTGTGGGAAAAAAAACAAAGATCATACCGCTGGTCGGCAGCAAGGATCGCTGCAAGCATGTCGGCCTTCTTGGACATGTCCCCAAGCTTTGTTTTGGCCAAAACTTCATCTTTCCACAGCATCCTGCATACATCCAACTTCACCAGCAAGGCTTTCAGGGCAGCAGGATCAGTGATCATGATGATGGACTGGAGCCGGAGCAGTTCCTCGGCTGCCTCCGCCTGCTTCTCCACCTGTTTCCGACGTGCTTTGTCAGCAACACGAGCTTTGAAAGCGAGAAGATCGTTGCAGAATTTCTTCATCGCCCCGCTGGCATCTTCAGTGCGTGCAAGTCGCATCACATACAACACATCCTCTTCTGTATTAAGCTTGGCATCTGCGAAGGCCTCGGTATTGTTGCGATGGTAAGCCGCCTGGGCGCTGAAATGTTTGACAGTGCCGCCTCGGGTCCGCGAATACACACGCCAGCCTCCAAGAATCAATTCATTCGTGTCATTGGTGGGGGGGATGGATATGAGTAACTTTTCGGCTGGGGTGAGTGAGTCTATAGCGCCGCCGGCATGGAATTCTCGAGAAAAACGACGCTAAGCAGGCAAGGTTGCCTTGAGGAAAGCAATCAGCAGCTTTTCGACCGTTGGAAGTTGTGGGATGTGTCACCAGCCAGTAATGAACACAATCCATGGCATATTCGTCAGGAAATGGCTCGCCGTCCGGCGTCACATCCTCTGAATAGCTAAGCAGATCCAATAACAGGCCAGTGTTAGCGATCAATTTCTCGATAGGGTTCAAAATCTTTGTGTGTAAAGGGCCGAGGTCAATATGGCTCACGCCGGCTCAGCTCACAGTTTTGCAGTATGCGTCCGGCACGGCGTTCTTGTATACGGTCATGACGATGAGCTCGCACATGGCTTCTTCGTCCTGCAACCCCTTCAGTGCATTCTCCTCCATGGGGTTCAGACCAGGTGTTTTTTTCGTGTCGCGGATGAGTCGCAGAAACTGGATGTAGGCAGCATGGTAGGTGACGAGCTCGGCAGCTCCAGCGAGGTGAGTTCCGTGACGATTATTGGAGGTGTCAGGAAATTTTACGGTCAAGTGTTCACTGGTGGCGTCTAATTTCACCTTGGAAAACACATGTCGGTAGAGGTCCTGGTGGCCGTGTTTGTCATCTTTGTGACGGAATAGGTCGCCGCATATGCTGACAACTTTGTAACCTCCCCATTGACTTGCCTTCAGCACACGCTTGACCACCGCAGAGTCTGCTTCATTCCCAAGGGCGATAGTTGCAGCATTATCCTTGTTCGCCAGGAGAACTGGCGGTGTGAGACCCAGCTGCTCGTACACTCCCTCCATGTCCGCAACTCCAGCTTTGGTGCAGTTGTGGTCCTTGTGTTTACAGCAGCCTGCAACGACATTCGAGTCAGAATCTGCTGTTGTTCTTGAGGCAATGATTCAAGCGCAGTGGAGCCTAGATTGTGCGCCAAGGATTGCATAGCTTCGGCACGAACTTCGGGAGGTAGGGCGCTGGAAAAAGTGTCAGTCAATACACAAAACTTGCACAAAATACATACTTGGGGTCAAGACTGTCCAGATCATCACACGTTTTGCGTACGACATCCCAGAGCCACTGGGGTTGTCAAATCGGGTGAGTTTCGTGTAGCCTGTCCATGAATTTAAGGATTCATGAACAATCTGCATGAAAATATTTTCACACACTTCAGAATTCATGTACCAAATTCACGTACCTTTGAGCAGGCCTCCGAGAGGCATCAATTTCATGGGGAAAGTCCATGAATCTTTCACGCCAAGATACAGTGAATTTGCCAAGAATTTGCAGAGACATGGGAACAGTAAAAAAATTACTCAACCTCATTTCCCAATCCATCCACACATCTTGCCTCTCCCATATGTCTACCGACGAGGTCTCGGTGTGGTCGGAGATGTATGCAACAACTCCGAGGCACGGAGTGGAGTCTGTGGGAATCAGTGACATATAGCCGGCCATATTGTTGTGCACGCGTCTATCCCTCTTCTCTCCCATCCCCCACCACACTCTGGCAGTGTCGGTCTTCAACATCGACACCCTCCAACCCAGTGTGCTAGCCTCCTGAACCTCCGAGTCACCGACATGGTTCTTTGATCACTGTCACTGACCTGTAGCGGGACTGCCGTACTTGCTGCTCATCCCTGAATTCTTCACCCGCTCCACAACACATGGTCTGTTTCTCCATCTTCCAGCCCTCTTCTAGTACACTGACGTGTCCTCTGAAGGTTGAGGAGTCCCCCGCCAACAAGAGGAACAGCTTACTCACCCCGCAAGAAGCTTCTGGTCCAACCCTGGGTGATAGGCGTGTTAACAATGCGGGTGGACAGCTTCACTGGCTTCAAGGTGTGTGTTATGCTGTCTCCAACTTCACGTGACTCTCATAGTTTTTTTAGGTATGCAGTTCTTGATCTTGCACGCGAGGCTCAATGGGCAATGGCCTGCACTGCTTTTGCGGCGCCCCTCCCTTGAATGCTGGTTCTACAATTATATTGCCGGTGAGCCCGCCCCAGCTCTGAACTTCAAGTTTCTGTCAATCCTCATTCAGTACGTCCTCTTGTCTCTTGCTCGTTTCCCCTTCTCATGTCCGACACCGAGGTATGTTCTTTGTGTCGCACCGCTGCATTTATTCGGTCCCCACAGCTCCACCATCCGTCCTAAGTACTGACAACAATATGCGAGGGGCGGGAAGCGTGGAGCACCAGGCAGGGAGGAAGCGGTGTATGTAGCGCAACCTTGTAGTAGTTGTATAGAATTGCAATATATTTCATGAACATTTTGTATGGCTTCCCCCATTTCAATGTGTGAATGTACCGTATCCTCAACCCTTCCTTTCACGCAGATTTGTTGTGAAAGGTACCACTAAACATGATGAATGCACCCCATGAAAAGTTACAAAAAGTACTTGCCTTTCATAATTGCTAATCTGGATGAATTCCACTCGGTTTCACAGTGTTTGGCGATGAAATTCATGGAGAAAGTGGCTGAAAAACTGTGGTGAAAGTCATACGATTTGCCGACCTCAGTGAGCGCAGCTTCTGCTTCAGCCATCAACATACCCTCCAGCCGCTTTCGCCCAATATCCTTCTCTATCACACCTATCTTTCGATCCTTCGACTTGTATGCCGCCGATACGACATCTGCCGCATGGTCCAAATTGTATGCGATCACCTTCCGCCACATGTCGTCAGCCTTGTAAGCATGGCCTTCAAGGGTGTCACGGCGTCCAAGGGGGCTGTTGATGTAAAGGTCGATGATTTTGGCGTTGTTCAGATCCCATCCGTCAAATTGAGACTGTGAGGTGTGGTCGAGAGCATGATCTAGGTCTTCGTATTTTATGTTTTGGTGGCTGGTACCGTCACTGCTAAGGCAGAGTGCTGAAAATCTCACATTAGCGTCAATGCATATCAATCTCGGCATGCTACGGACCTTTTGCACAAGCTAACTCATGCCCGAGCTGAAGTCGCACTTTAATCCCCGCTTCCGTTATTACACGCCCAACTGTTCTTTGGCTCATCGAACGTTTGAGGCGTACTCCTAGTACCTCTCCGACACGAGTCAGAAGCCCGCCAATCCTGGCTTGTGCGCAGCTGGCCCGTGTGAAGGCTAATGCAAGGGAACAATATTGGGTAGTGTAGGTGCGATGGGATGTCGATAATGAACAGGACTTCTGCCTCAATGCGGTGCGAGTCCTCTCGAGAGCCGGCTTTGCTCTGCTCTCTCTCGCATCTGCATGCTCTTCCAGGTTTTTTGGATTTGATTTTTCTCTGCTCAGTGTGAGTCGATTTTGTGATTGAGATGATGGATAGTAGTGAGAAGAGTTTCGATGTGGATAGCATGAGATTTAGTAAGGCTATCTGCAGTGTCAGCACGCAATACAGTATCCAGAACGTCTCGTTTAAGACCAGCTATTTTGGCAGCTAAAACACTTTTGTCTCGAATGAGTCGGTTGATTCATTGGTTCTTTTGGGAAATGATAATGGCCTGGCTGGAGATCATCTTGTTGGCAATAGAAAGGTTGTACTCCACTGTAGATAGTCGCTCTGTGGTCATGGCTTGATCCTTCTCAAGAGATTCGATCTGGGAGTAGCTGTCATTTAGGCGTGTGTAAACGGTGATTGTCAGCCTGGTAGGCAGAATTCGAAGCTTCTAGAGATAGAATCTGGGTCTCTTGGTCACTTATCTGGGTCTCTAGGATTTTCACATAGTCCTGCGCTCTGGTGGACCTTCTGAGAGGTATGGATGTGTCGGGTAGGTTATTCTCTTTTCCGATTTTTTTAGACCTCAAACGCGCGCCGTTGAGTCCAGCGGTCACCGCTAACTGCTTATCTGAGTGTTTCTTTCCCATAGACGTAGCGAGAAAAGCATAGACACGTGAAGTATTGGTGCCGGCGCGTCCAAAGTAGAAATGATGGAGTGTGACTATCACATAGTCACGCGAATTGATACTTCCAGAAGACCGTGCATGACCATGATGGCCGCTCAGCGATTTCCGCGTCCGGCCACGTAGATGCGTTCTCAAGACCAAGAACCACAACGTGGTGGACGGAATTCAAGAATTTCGGGAATTTCATGGAGAACCATAGCATTGCGCAACAAAATCAGGCACAAAAAGATGGAAATTTGACAATTCGGAAATTCCCTCCTACAAAATGCGGATAATGTAATTATATTGATCCTTCGGATAGTAACTGAATTTTTGGCGGACGGAGAAACCCGGTCCTGCTCGTAGAAAAACGGCCCCAAATGGAAAATCAAACGGCACTCCGTGCATCCCTGGGACCGAATGTCACCACACACAATTCCCAACCCTTCAATGATATATTCCTCACGGTTACACACATATCACCGGTCTCACACTAGCAACCCACTCCTCGCCGGCACAAATTTGATGCCTGTCCACTCATAAGCAGTTTTCGTCAGAATCCTGCAGAATATGGCTGGAAAACTGAAGTGGAGGGGCACCGCGAGGTTCATCAACTTCGTCCAGTTCTTCGACACTGGGACAGAACGATATTAGTGGAGGGAGTGCAGCAGAGGAGGAAGTGGGAAGTGCAGGCGGCGTAGGAGAAACTAGGGATTGGCGCTGTACATACTCCATACAGTACGGGGCAATATACGGACCATACGGGATACGGTACCAGTACGTACCGCCAAATACAGTTGGTCATTGAGCTTCACGGTACGGTACAGGTCATATACGGCCGTATTACGGACATACAGATGGTATGGCAAGGCGCTGTTCGAGCTCAATGATGTCAACCTCATCCAGTACCTCATTTATTTCCTTCCGATGCGACGGCACGATACTCTTCCAGCTTTTTTGTGTGCTTGGCTAGGCAAACATCAGTGCGAGGCATCGCGTCAGGTGCGATACTTTGGATGTTCTCCTTGGCCCAATTTCTGTGCGACGGCATTGGATGGACGGAGCTTTTGGAATTTAGCGAAGATATCTGGTCCGGTGGCACGTTGCAAGCAGCTGATTTCTTTGAGAGGGTTCAAGGGAGAGGAGAGAAATCATAGAATTCACGGTGTGGAAGTGGAAGAAGCTAAGGTCCAAGAGTGGCGGTTTGTTTATCTGTTTCTTGTGGCGCAAAGTGGCAATCGAAAGGACCAAGCATTGATCAATTGGGCTTTCAAGTCGCGCCCACGTGATCGCGACATGAGATGGCGCGTTCTTCTTAAACTGCAAACCCGTGACACAATGTTCATCTCATAAAATTATCTGTGAGTAGCTTGGGAAGGACAGAAAGCTGATAGGCTAACAGTCAGATTATAATTAAATCC
The DNA here is from genome assembly GCA_029282495.1 of Mycena albidolilacea. Taxonomy (NCBI): domain Eukaryota; kingdom Fungi; phylum Basidiomycota; class Agaricomycetes; order Agaricales; family Mycenaceae; genus Mycena; species Mycena albidolilacea. The sequence goes on along the minus strand of JARIHO010000028.1, from coordinate 1,224,713 downwards.
TCCTCAGTGTAGGGGTATGGTACATTGGCAATGTGTGGAATCAATTATGAATGGAAGTTAAACAGTAAGAAAAAGAATGTCCGCCGCCCGGTCGCACATGAGCACACCACAGTTTCTGGGTTCTGGATGTCCAGGGAATGTCTGTGTGGGTGAAACACTGTGTGGATGCACTGATGGGCCGATGAGGTTTGCAGGGAGGTTATATCACCACAGTAACATTATGTTCCCCCCATGCCTTCATTTTGGTTTTGCAGGGCCAAATGAAATTAATAGGTGGTGGCGTTCAGGCATGGCGGCGACTATGTGTCAAGATGAGTTTGCTGTACAGGCCGATGCTACTTGCGGTAATTTTGTCACATGATGCAAGCCGATGATCGGACCGTACCATCCATATACGGCCGTATACGAGTCATGCGGTACGGAGAAATACGGGTCCGTACCGTATACATACAGATTATCCCATATCCTATCAGACTAGAAAGCGCTGCCTGCGGCGGTGAAACAGCGTAACATAAATGCGCGGCATCTAGGGCTAATTTTGCGATTTCCTATGACCAGTATTTTATACAACGGGAAACAACTAGCACTTCTGTTGTTACTAGCATCCTAGCTAGTACGCAGACCACTTGTTAGGTGATATAGAGGAAAGTCAGAGCGAGCCCTAACTGCTGACTGTAGCACGAGGCTGCACTAGTGTGACGCACTAGTTGCTAGTTGAGTGTACAAACCACCAGGGATTAAACCACTGCCTATATATTCGTGAGACATGCCCTAGGAAATCTAGTAGTCCAGAGATGGCTTGCGACGGGGTTAGCGAAGGTCTAGCAGACAGATATCTACGATGGAGGTGCGGCTAGGGGCTAGCACCTTGAGCTAGGAAGCTCGGTGCGAGATCTGGTGGTACTATCTAATCCCTAGATAAGCAACTAGACGGTGATAGGGGGAACAACCCGACTAGCGAACGGCTAGGGCTTTGACAAAGACATATCACGGCATAAGAGATGGAGCAACATGAGGCTAGTGCCCGATCTGGGCAGCTAGGGCAAAGGGGAATAGCAAGCAGGCTATTGGAACGGAGCTAGGGACGATCGTACAGGCTGTACCGATGACCGGAGGTCTGAGCGATGTTCTGACCAACGAGCTATGACCATTTGATGTCGGTCGCAACTCTGCATCGCCTAGATGTGATAGATCAACGCTCTGACGGAGCAGAGATGACCTAGATCACCGGCTACATAGCCAGTTGGTCCGGAAGGGGTACTCAGCATAGACGGAGGGCTGAGGATCCATATACCCACGGTTGAACACTAGCTGGTCAGCGAGGCTGACCTGGCATATACCAAACCAGTCCCAAAACCAAACAGCAGTCGTCTCATTGGCTGACCGTATTTCTTATCATCTAATATTGCTTATTGTATTATTCAGCTCACTTTCACATGTATCTCGAACCTAGTAGTATAAAAGGGAGCGCAGAACAGACTAGGGTCTAAGAACATTACGCCCCAGACTTTGGACGAAGCTGGTGCTAGCGGACTCAGGCTGCTAGTGGAGGTTGATACCGAACTTCACTTGTAGTAGTCTTTATATTGGAATCAGTAGACTGTGGACTCTGGAAACATCGAGTGACTAAGTTGAGGGTTTTGTGTTGTTGGTCCTAGACCTCCACATATAAAACAAGGGTGTTCTCTTCGAGACCCAGCTGCAGTTTGCGCTAGTGACTTTGCCTTCACCCCGACAGGACAGAAGCTCTGTCGTAGTGTGTTGGATCGCTTGCTAGGTGGATTGTGGGTTGGCTTGAGCCCACTAAGAAGAAGACGGACTAGGTGCCCCCACCTCTAGTTTGGCTATAACTTGTCAGTTACTTCGCCTTCACCCCGATATATAGACGGAAGCTCTGTCGTAGTGTGTTGGGTCGCTAGCTGGACACTTGTAGTGAGCTAGTGCCGATAAAAGCGGAAAGGTTCCTGTTCTTGGTTAAGGAATAGGTCGGTGGTCAAGGAGAGTCTTGCCGTTTGAGACTTGGAGTCATTTGGAGTTAGCCTCAGTAGTCCTTAGGTTGCCTAAGGTGAGGATTTTCACAAACCTACAAACCTCTGCCCTGGTGTTCTCGACCTAGCAGTCCAGCCATCTTGTATCCACCCCATATAAACACACCCCCGGACCATCCCTAGGTTCCTAGCAGTGTTGTTGTTGGCGGTTGCATATTTCTAGTACGTTGTAGAGTGTGCTGTTAGAAGCCTATCAATCAAACTTGTGTTTGTTCAAACCTGCTGGTCACATACTACGGCCTGGACCCAAACTCACAAAGAGAAGCACTTAGATCTTTGGAGGTAGATTGGTTGTGGTTGGTTGTTTTGGGTGTTTGTTCGCAATACCTATCAATTAGCTATTCCTAGTCATATAAGAAGTGCACCGTTTCAGCGGCACAGCCCTTGCCCTGGCAGGTGTACAGATGTCGACATTACCGCTATCTTATCCTCAATGAGGTATCCATGCTGGGAAAATTGTTTCTAGCACGTCTGTCTCGAAACATCAGCATTGGTAAAGGCGGACTCTCTACACAGTCATTCGGTGGAATCAATGTGATTATCTGTGGCGACTTCCATCAGTTTTCTCCGGTTGCTGTCAGACCGTCTGAGGCCCTTTTTTACCCCATCGACGCTGCTTGGGATTCACTTGAATCAAAACTTGGGTGGACGATCTACGAAGAGTTCAGCACCGTGGTTATCCTCAAAGAACAGATGAGGGTTACAGATGCAGTTTGGCTTGATTTTCTGCATCATCTCCGAGTTGGAGGCGTGCAGAAGCATCATCTCGTTATGCTGCGTACCCTCATCGTTGGAAAAGAATGCGATGTGGAGTCTGCAAATTTCGAAATTCCACCTTGGCTGGTAACACCGCGTCACGCTGTTCGAGCGCAGTGGAATAGTGCAGCTGTTCGGAAGATGTGCAAAGACACCGGACATCGGCTTTTCATATGCTCGGCAGAAGATACATACCAAGGGCGACCATTGAATCTGCCCGAGAAGTATATGTCGGCTTCACATCTTGGAAAAAGGAAGAATGGCAGGCGGGAGATGAAGATGAAAGACTTGCCAAATTTCATCAAGCTTGCGATTGGAATGAAGGTTCTCGTGACGAGGAATATCGAGACCGATCTCAATTTGGCAAATGGTGCCCACGGGGAGATTGCGGATGTAGTTCTGGATCCAGACGAGCCACCATTTGGAGACACAGGCGAAACTATTGTGGACTTGGAAAAGATGCCTGCATATACCCTTGTCAAATTGGCTCGCACCCGCGCAACTCGACTGGAAGGACTGGATGAGCACGTTATCCCGATAGAACCAGCCCAAACGACTTACCGAGTTAAATTTGAGCTTGCGAATCACAAGTTCGTCCAGCGTACTATCCGGCGTCGCCAATTTCCAATGACCGGTGGGTTTGATGAAATCGGATCTCGAAAACACTGACATCAAGCTAGGTGCATACACATTCATGGATTATAGATCACAGGGCCAAACGATACCAGATATCCTGGTCGACATTGTGTCTCCTAAAAGAGCAAGAACATTGGTCTGCGAGAGAGTCCAGAAACTTCAGAAGAGATTGCAGATGAAGCGGAAGACTCAGAATAGGTGTTGTGGCTCGCACATGCACGCTCAGTGTCGTGTCAATTACGAATCATTATGACGCGGGACGACATGCGGCAAAAATGCGCCGTAGCTTTGCGTCAGTAATGACGGGGCAAAAATATTATGGGGTTAGATAACGGAAGAGATAACGTAGATCGGAAGAAAACGGGTTGGCGATTAGTGGGACCAATTTTGAGGGTGGAGAGCCCTTGACAGGCAAGGGAATGGCTCACGGTACGGAGGAATTCCCGTACCGTACCGTGCGTATGTATCACCGTATGATACGGATACAGTGCTGATCCCTAGGAGAAACAGGGGCAGTCATAACCTGGGAGTAGCCGGTTTGTAGCCGGTTTGTGAAATGGCTGCCGGAAGCCGAGCAGAGACAGTCGTAGGGGAGCGACGGCAGCATTGCCGACACATCCCCGGGTTGTAACAGTGATGGGTCGGCATCTACCGCATTGGTAATCCACGATTGGTAAATGTGTTTTACAGCTGTTGGCAAAATCGTAGGCCAGGCCAAAATTTTCGTGATATCTCGGCAAGGTTAGCCGATGTTGTTCTACCCCACTCCGCACAGCATGTAGCCCCACCGCCCATTGTCGCTGGCTCCAGCAGCCCTCTCTCTCGTCCTTTGCCGATGTCCATCATTGGTGGAGCTCGGACATCAAGAATTCTTAGGCTGGCCTACGATTTTGCCAACAGCTGTAATGGTTTTGGAGGGAGCTAGCATCCGGCATATGCCGTATTGGTAATCCACGATCGGGAAATGTGTTTTATTGTTTTTTAGAGAGGACGGGGGCCGGCATCTGCCATATTGGTAATCCATGATCGGGAAACGCGCTTTAATGATTTGAGGAGGGCGGGGCACGCGGAAGTTACCGGGGTCAGGTGAGCTCGTCCATATAAGTAAATAAATGTATGCGTTATTTTTTACAGAGACCTGGAACCTAAACCGGTCCCAGGAACTACATGGAATTGGAAGCCAAACAAATATACACATCACATTTTTTGATCGGGTAATGCCCAGGCTCACTCTTAGGCCATATGCTGTCATACAAAAGTAGGGCTGGCAACCGTAACCGTGAAGCACGGAAATACGGCACCGTAATACGGTTACGGAGCCGTGCCGTGGAGCTCGTCAGACTTTCGCATGCGGCACGGACACGACACGGGAGCGAGCCGTGTGGACCGTGCGGTGACACGACCGTCTTTTTATGCCGTTTTACGGCCGTAACGGCTACACGGAGCCCCACGGTCTCCGTACCGCGTGCAGGAGTACCCTGTCACCACCCGGGCCGTAATAAGACGGCCGTGTCTTCGCACGGCCGTATTGGCCACGGCCGTGGCCGTATACGGCACGGTTGCCAGCCCTATACAAAAGAAATAGCCTATGAGGCCCTTGACTAAGCAAAACGTAGGTACCTGAGGTGAGCTCCTGGACCAGCATCTTGCAGATATGGAAAGGTTCGGGCCGTGCAGCATGGGCACGGATCTCGACTAGAGCGGGCCATGTAAAGCGAACAGGGAATTGAATTCGAACCCTCATCACGAGATGATCTGATGCAGCCTTTGTTTTTGCGCAGCATAGCAGAAGACGAGCATAAGATAATATTGCAAAGTTTCGAATAATACCCTAGCATGGAATCACACCAAGATCATAAGAACAGGATGCGATGTGCTGAAGATCTTGGGACATGAAACTCTTGGTGGCAAAAATTACGGGCCGTAAAGACTGCCCATGTCGTCTGCAGTGCTCAAACGCTCGGAGAAACGTTTCTACCAACTTTGAGAGTTTCAAGACATCACGATTACTTTGCAATGCTATTAATAAACTACACTACCCATCCAATTTCTATCCTCGGTTCTAAACTTCAGAACGAGATTGCGAGTCGGAAGTCAGTGCAAGAGACTAGTTCTAAACGCTAATTGCTAAATCAGGCGGTTGGAGTACCTGTATTTGAATTTGTGTGGCCATTAGATCGACACAGCCACGTTGAGGGTGAATACTTGGTTGAAAAGCGAGTTTTCAATATAATGTAGTGACAGCGGAGCTTCTGTACCTCACGGGTGTACATTTCGGTACTTAACTAAAAATGCTTGTTTTCTCTCGTATGGATAAGTTGAATCTCAGGCTAGCTATGTTCAATTGTCACCTAAAATTTAAACAGACGCTGCAGGACACTGGTCCGCCGCTTGCGTACAGAGAATTCCACCGGAGAGGATGCCTTCTCTGCGCGAACAATATGCTCGCTCCTTCGGTGAGACTCGGACACGGGCACTGGAGCATCCGTCGCCCATTGAGTCTCGTGAGATTGCGCCGTGACCCAGCGTATCGTCGATTCTGTAGGTTGGGGCACAACGACGGGGATAGACGGAACCACAGGTGTCGACTGTCTTCTTCCCTTCCTGAGGAAAGACGGTACGTATGTCGCAGGAGGAGGCATGAAAATCGTAGGTTCTGTGTACGCCTCGTAGCGTGCAGCTTCCTCGCGACGGGCTTTCTCTCGCTCATCTAGTTTCGAATACATCCACCAGCCGAGTACAGGTCTGACCTGGTCGTTCTTCCCAGTATTGGACAGCGAGACGTCCCGGCTAGAGGAGAAGCCCATTCCGACTATACCAGCGACAATGACACAAGGATATTCCGTGCAATTGTCGTCGAGGATAACGTCGACCTCGGCATAGCCCGCAGGAACGTTGTCGTGGTCGATAACAAGATATTCCGTTCGGTCGAGCGTGAGATGGGGTCCCGTTTCTTGGAGCGGCCTGGTGTACGAGGACCAAAAACGTCGCGAAGACATCGATTCTGGGGCTCTGGACTGAGCACGACTCTGCATATCAAAGTCAGGACAAATTTTGAGCTTCCGAGAAAAAACACACGGTATCGAGCCTCGGCCCTTGCCAGCGACCTTCAGCCGAAAAGACGCAAAAAGCGGTGATCCAGCCCGACCACTCCCGGCTCCCACATACAATGGATTCATCGCGCGCAACCTTCTGCCAAAAATCGAGATTCTCCGGACTCTCAGGGGCGTCGAACGCCTTCACGAACCGCGACAGGACGGGATAGAGTAGATGATACCACGCGATAGCCTCCAACCCATACTCCTTCAATTTCTCCAAGCGATGGAGAAGCATCTCCCAATCTCGCTGCTCCCCCTCGAGAGTCACCCGGGGGATGCCGCAAGAAATCGTGATCCTGTAATCGAAATATTTCTTCATGGCCGCCATCATGAGCATAGACCCAATCGTCGTGTCAGCGGTCGTAGTGGTGGAAAAGTTGGGTAGAATCCAATCGCGCAGGGTCGGGTCCACAACGTTCTTGTGTATCAACTCGCCCATCTGTCGACACACGAGAGCAAAGTCGAGACTGTCTCCAGAAATCTCGAGCTCCCCCTTGCCCTCATGGGCGACGAAGTTGGCGCGCAAGAGCTCCGCGTTCCCGTTGATGTAGAAACTGAACTGCGAAACGATGGCGAGCCAGACGTCGTCGGGACGGATGATGAGCGCGTGGTGTTGGCTACATGCCGACATGACGGTGTTCACGAAACCGTTCGTGTTAGGAACGACTTTGAACAGAGTGTGAGCTGGGTCCGACCCTCTGCCGATGGAGCATTGTATGATTCGGTCGACTTGCTCGAACTGATTCGGGCAGGCCTCTTCCAAAATCTGTGCAGCCGTAACAGGGGCTACGTCCTTGGAGTCTGCGAGATGTTTCGCTACGCGGAATGTGACGGGCATGTTGAAGAGGAAGGCCGAGTGAATGTCGAGGGCATGAGTTTTAAGGTGCCGAAGGTGAGAATCGGAATCCCACGTGTTCTTCTTATCGAGTTCTATCATCGCTAACAATTGATCCAGTCAGCAATTCCTAGAGCTGGTGTGGGGCTTGTGCCCATTCTCGTTGGTTATTGCGGGATTTCTATCCGGATTCGTCGAATGAACCGCAGATGTTGCAGTACACCGAATCCAGTTGACTGACATCCGAAGCACGCAATTGAGGAAAGGGTCCAACAACGTGACACTGCGAATATAAAGGCAGGAAGAACGAGCCGACCTGCCGTGCAGCGGCCAGGAATGAAATGGAGACGGAAAAAAAGTTGAGATTGGTCTGTCGAGGTGTACAGCGCAGCTTGAAATATGCGGAAAGCGAGGGAAAGACGTACATTGTCTGTAGAGGAGGTGCAGAGAAGCGATGGTGCGGGTACGGGACGATCCCGACGCGCAGCTAGACGACAAATCCTTCTGCGCCTTCGGCGGGCATTAGAACAGCAAGTCGATTTGTGGTGAATTTATCGAGCCGGCGGATGTAACCCGAGCGTCGGAGGAGTCCACAGCGCTTTCTAGTCCAATCCCAAAGAGTGAGTCACGACCGGTGCTGTAGTAGACGGTGACCATTCGAGCTGTAATTGGGGAGCTAGGGTAGGTGCCGGTGTACGGCTCGGGAAATGCGATGAGATTGGAGAAAAAAAGGATCCAGGCGCGCACGAGCGCTGAGGTGTTGCCCCGAGCGAAGCAAAGGAAAAAAAAAATACAAGGAGATCATTAGGTAGATGTACAACGTGTATGGACTCATCTAGTATTAGTACTACGCGCCCTTCCCAACCAGAAGTCGGGCTTGTCTCGTCTACTTGAAATCCCCGTACTGCCAGTTAAAGCAGTCCTGCGCAAGACAATCAGCGATCTCGAACGTGTTCCAAAAAAAGGTATCGGAAACAGGCGAAAGAAAGAGACGGAAACAGCCGACACGACACGACACTTACCACACAATCCGTCTGCACATCCACGTCCGGGACCTCGACCCCAGTCTCGGTGTCCCAGTCCTCGTTCAGCAGCTTGTCGAGGATGAACTGGATCCCGTGCTGCCGGACGTCGACGGACCACCCGCGTTTGGTGACGGTATCGTATAGGATGCGTTGGCCGAGGTGACATCTGCGAATGGCAGACAGTCAATATAAAATCAATCAAGGGAGACGAGAAAGAGAAATGAGATATGTAGGAGCGTATAGGGCGGGGACGAATAAAGTAGAATGAGGAAAAAAACGCGCACTTAGACTCGAGCGCGAAGCCCGAAATGGCGCAGGTCGAGGTGACGCCGGTGCACGTTCCCATTGGGATGGGCTACAAAAATATAAATTAGTATTCAGATTCAGGAACGTGTAGGATAGAATAGGGGCGAAATGAGAGTGCTACGGTATGAGAGGCAGGTAAATTGGTAGACGTACATCGCCGGTGTGGTAGACGTGTGTGATGTGGTGGGTCGAGGGCTGCGTATCATCAGGCGTCAGTCCGAAAGTTGTTGACGAAATTTTCTACGTACAGGAGACGGTAAGTGCAGCCGCGTTGCGGCCATCTTTTCGCCTGGGGTCTCGAACGCCACGACCGGGACGCCGAACGTCGCACCCAGTAGCGCAGCTAGCGACCCGCCGAGGCTGTGGCCTGCATTGAATTAGATATCTTTCAAGGAAAAGGCTATCCGGGGAAAAAATCTGCGACGCACCGGTGAGCCATATGTTGGCATTGGGGTACATGTACGCGACGTCGTTGTATAAATTCTGGAAGATTGGACCAATCATGAGCTCGCCGTGTCCATATTCCGATTTTGAATGAGGAGGCGTACCGTGCCGATTGGGTAGAACAAGCTATCATCAATGAGCGCTTGCTCGACGCAGTTCTGGTCGCACTTGTCCCCGCCCGCATAGCACCCGCAGACGGTGGACCACGTGGGCCCCACGCGCGCACAGCAGCACGAAAAGAGCAGGTTGTCATTGAGCTTGTCCTTCGCCTTCGTGGGGCCTTCACCACCGGCGATCCAGGGTCCGGAAGTGCCCTTCACGGAGATGACGACGGTGCTGTTGTCGTCGCTCACGAAGACGTGACCGCGGAAGCCGTCGGCATCGGGTTCCCAGCCGAAGGGTGTGCTCTACAGCGCGCGTAGGAGGTGTCAGCCTCAAGTGATTCAATGGGAGAGAAACATTCCAAGTAGACGCACCGAGTTCCAGCCGTCCAGCGGGTACCACGACTTGTGTCCGCGGTCGCCTACGTACGAGTTGGACGTCATTTTCGCGAGCTGCAGCAGCGCCTCGCGTTTCGAGACGTCCGGCCCTTCCACCTGCACGCTGTTCCACGCGAGAACCGGACTTTGTGCATGTCGCATGGAGTATAGGCGCGCGTCGGAGTAAGCGGCCGCAGAGGCGGGCTTATGCGTCTCGATGTACTTCGTTGGGATTTCGTAGTGGTTCCCGAGGAATGAAGGGGGGACGTCGGAGAAGAGGCTCCGCGATCCGTTGGCCACCACTGCGTGTTCGTGGCGCAATTGGAATCGTATCGGAGCGGGGGTGGCATTGTGGGGGTCTTTGGTCCATAAGAACGCAGCCAAGACCAGTCGGAGGGTAGTGGGGAGACCGGTCAGCATTAAGCCCGAGAAATTTGAGCAGTAATCGGAAGACTGGTTTGAAGGTCGGAGAGAACGGTGGACGAGGTCAAAGAGCAGTGAGCACGTGGTCGGACTGCGTAATGTTCCAAATCGGGCTGGCTTTCGGATCGAAGCTCCGACACCATTCTTGTCTGTTTCTTCCATGCCGCCGCAGTATTCCGAGCTATGTGAGCCATATATCTCGCTCGCTGTTCGATAGAAACATAATTCCACCCTCGAAACAAAGTCAACTCCCCAGATGCGGATGTGACCTTTCAATCCTGCGACGGCATCCTTTTCAGCATCCACCGCTCCAACCTCCAAACGAACACAGAAGGCTTCCCTCCACCGGAAATCTCAACGGGCGACGAGATAGTTCCGCTTTCCGAATCCTCCGCCACCCTCGAGCTTCTCTTCCAATTCATCTACCCGCGCCGCCATCCCGCACTGGACGAGATTGCCTTCGCGGACCTCGCGGCGCTGGCGGAGGCGGCGGAGAAGTACCAGGTATTCGCTAGTCTCTTATGCTGACTTTATATCATAATAATAGCCTCACCCGAAGGTGTACTCTGCGATGAACATATGTCGAATTCGATTGAGGTCGGGCCTTTACTTAATTCTGGCGTTTCGTTGAGGCTAATTCTGATGAACTCCTTCCAGGGACGTTCTCCCAGATCACGCCCCGGAAATTCTCAGCCATGCCGCCAAACACGACTATCCCTTCCTCGTGGCTGAGGCCGCGCCCTACACCTTCGATGTCCCCCTGGGTGACGTCGTTGCCATGTTGCCCGCACACCTAATCCTCCCCTGGGTACGCACATCTCTTTTCCGTGTCTCAATCGCGCCGCCAACGTGCCGCTCACCCAAATAAGTGCAGGTGAAGTACATCGACGCATGGACGGCCGTTCTCCACGACGCCATCGCCGTCCGCCAACTCACACATGAGAGCAGTTCCTCATACGCGAACTGCCGCACCTGGACCGCCGAGCGCGCCCTCATCGCACAGCGCTTTGGGCACTCGCTCCGCGCGCTGCGGCGGCTCGACGCGATCTTCGACGTCCATGGCAAGATGCCCGTGTGCTGTGAACACGGGAAAGGAGAGTGGCGCGCGGAGATTGAGGCTGCGATAGCGCAGATTCCACCGTTTACCACTTTTCTGTAACGCCATTTGGGCATTACGATCCTCGACATTGTCTCAGACCGTTCGACTCATAGAACTGGCTCGAACCAGTCGTTTTCAAGGACTCGGATTCGACAAATAGAAACGTGAGCTGACCATGATTTGAGCTTTGCGATGACCAAATGTCCGATCATTTAGCGGGTGTTGGCCCATTAGCATTGCGAAATCCCTCTTGTTCAGAACGAGCATCGTCCCAGACTGCAGCACGCTTTGACAAATGGCCCAGCACGCTTCGACAAATGGCCCAGCCCAGCCCGATGAACCTAGGGAAGCTCATGTCGCATTGCATCGCGCCGCTCTCCAAACCCCGGTCCCCGGTGTTAGGTGTACGCGGCGCAGGAACATCTCTTCAGCGTACCCCGCATTCCATATATGTCCCCGAGCTCATCAGGCGGCATCATGTGGACGTGTCTTATGCGAGCGCTGGAGAGATCGCCGCATTTGACACAATGCGTTCGGACGTTCACGGTGCATATCGAGTGGGATAGGCCGCCGATGTCGGCGATCTTCTCAAGAATCTGCTTCTTCCCCTTCACGCATCTCACCACGCTCGACTTCACGTTCCGTGGCGATTTTGAGGACGCGCTGGCAGGGCTCCGGCAGCTGGTCGGTCTGTCCACTCTCGTGCGCGCGAGAATCGCATGCATTTTCAGCGACTCGGACGATTTCATTCACATCTGGGATCCCCGCTCGTCCATGGCCACGATCCGGCACGTTGAGCTCGAGTGTTGGGAGCCACGGGCCGCCGTACCTCAGGGAGCCTTTCTGCTCCCCGCGAAACCCCCATCTCCTTCGAGGCGTTGCACATGGTAAGTATTCGGGATCGACTACATTGCGATACCGGTGTGGCCCTTCGATCTCTGTCATCTCAAGATTCCGAGCATCGGGTCCGAGGTCCAGCTTCCGGCGCATAATTTTCAGCTCGCTTTTCACAGCATCGAAGCACTCTCTATTTCCGTGAACTGCGCGCGCATCCCTAGCTCTTCGCCTATTTGTTTTTTCCCGCCTCACATCTATTCAGAGACTCTGTCCCCGCTGTCTTGCCGTCGTTTCCGAGACTGGCCGCTCTGCGCGTTCAGTTTCAGGACGGTTTCACGCCGGCCACGAAGCATACTATTATGGGCGGTCTCCTCTCGAGTGCTGATCCTACAAACGTGATTCAGAAGATAACTATAACTGATTCAATTGTGGCCGATGCGCTCTGCGGATATCTTGACAACACACCATCCAATCTCCCCATACCGCCTATTTCCATCTTTTATCACTGGTTCAATCCTGGAAGAGGCGCTCTGCGAATATCTTGACAGGACACTGTCCAATCCATCTCTCCACACCGCCTATTCCCGCTTTGGTTGTCCGACGCGATTGGCATATACCGTGTAGGTCTCCGCGCCAATCCCCGTGACGACTAGGGGTAGGAAGGTTTTCTTCGATATCTACGCAGCCTTAAAGGTCCTGAATTCCTATCTAGCACATTATATGCCATAGCCCCGTTGACTAATACCTAACCGTTTACCAACTTTCACAAGTTCGATGGCAGTTCAACTTGTCAACTGTCACTTCCCCAAACCCCGTCGAAAATGGACCTCAAATTTAACCTCGAGTTGAAACTTCATTAACCCCGGTCCCACATATCTCGTTCCGGTGAGTCCGGGTCCAAGCCGTTTGTGAACTATTCTTTTCCTCCCCGGATTCCGACGTTCAACCAAAATGGTGCCGGTGAGAGCTCAACGGCTCCAAATGATGGAAATCAATTGGTTTCAGGCTGGAACCGCGGGTGGTCCCGAGCGCGATGCTCAGCTGAGTCGGACTTGCTGCTCGGCACCACCGCGCTGTCTTCGTCCCCCCAAGCATTTGCCAGTCTCAGGCTGTCAAGCCTACCCAACAAAAACTGTTTGTCGCCAAATCGCCTTTCTTCCCACAGCCATCGAGTCTCCGCCTTTACCGACGTAAATAGTTCATCATGCAGACGCCGCCCGACACGTTTGTTCACCGGTTGCGGCGATGGTACCGAAATATATTCGAGGGCGAAGATGTTTGTTGAGGTAATCGGCTAATCAGGCCGCTACACAGAATACCCTGTTGGCAACCGTCGCGCCGCCGATGAACAAACTCGGTCTTGGAATGATCTGAATGTTGTGGATGCCATCTACCCGTCTACTCATCCACTTCGACAGCTATTCGCCGAACTAATCTCATCACGGCTTCCTGGGGGCTCAGTTGGCTCGTAACGGTTCTGCAATTGCAACAGGTTTCCGGGAAGTGGTCTTCTACAAGAACAGGTGGCGATATCGCAGTAGAGTCCCTCGTATAACGCTGACTTATGTCGTTATTGCATCTGGACAGCGTGCGATGAGTTCCCGCCACTGTCACCAACACGCTGAGCGAGGCGGTTGGGCGATGCGATGGCACCGCGCCAACAAGGTATGCATTAGAATAGAATGGCTACACAGCTAGCAATTATAGAACGAAATAATTTTAATGTATGTGCAATAGTTCAAGAACGAAGAAAGTACACCGCAAGGCGAATACAAGAAAGCCGTTGCAAATAGTCAGTTCACGAGATACGCGGTCCTCGTAATGTTAGGCATCGACCGGTCGTGCGCGGGTCCAAGATGATTTGATTGAGTCCGTGGGGATGAGTGCCCATGTGTATATACCGGGACGGTTCAAACCGCCGCGTCTTTTTCCTTTCCGATGTCCACATCGTCCCACGCAGAGGTTTCGTCCGACACTGAGGAAAGCGACTTCGCGTCTCCGACAGACATGACGTCACCAGCGTCTGGTGCGTCTGGTGCACGCCCGAAACGCAACACAGCCCGTTGGCGAAGGAGGACGACCCCATGCACTACTGTGAATATGAGCGCCTCCGCGAGCCCAATACCGATGATGTACAGTGCGAGGTGGACGGCGCCGTGTGATGGGTTCATGAAGGAATAGGCTGTGTGCACGGGTGTCAGATGCAACACTAACTCAAATCTAGGGCAGAGCTGACGTACCATAAAATCCCTGCGTGGCGTACGTGATATACACGATCCCAACATAGCCGAGGAGGAGGACCACCCCGAACGGGAGGAGGATGAACGCGGCCGCGGGGGTGTTCGTGAGGGTGATTTCGAAGAGTGCGAAGACGGAGTTGAGCAGGTGCTGCAGCAGGTCAGAAATGAAACGAGGCCATTGGTGTGCGTACCACAGATATGGCAGACCACGCATCATATCGGTTGTCGAACGTCGTTGCGTCTGCGAGGACTCCCCAGAACACGATGGACACCAGGATCGCTGACAGATAGATTAAGTTGGTGAGAAACCGTCATGGGTCACGGCCATGAATTATGCTACTCACGGAACACAGTGATGGTTGACAGCAATAACAGGTGCAAGAAGCGCCAGGGTTTCGCCCATCGCTGCAGCGGGTATGCCTTTTGTCCGTGGCGGGCGTAGAGCGCGGTTTGGAACCCCGAAGCGAAGAAGTAACCACAGATCCCGCAGTAGGTTAAGTGAGTGAAATATGAAAAGAACCTAGATACCAGAAATGAAGATTCGCAGGGATATTGTCAGTTAGCGCCGGGACCCTGAAGTAATTTTGTAACGCACCCCGCTGCGTCCTTCTGCACAACGATGCCCCAAACAATGCTGAACACCAGTGTAACAAAGGTGTAGCACGCCACTGCCAGTCGGATCGCAGCCAGTACGCGCGGAGAGAAAGCAGGGGACGTGACGAGCTTGTGCTCAGGATCAAACGGGTCCAGCTGCAAAATAGTCGAAAGCGACTTCATGGGACACTAGCGACCACCGGGGTGACGGGAAAAGAGAGAACGGCAAGTCGAAGCTAGCTCGAGGACGTCAACGCACAGCGGGGTGGTGAAGGGGAGAAGAGAGAGATGGGCTTTATCCAGTCTTGACAGCTTTCAAACTTCTGCTCGGAGATATTAGGAAACATGCTTTGCGTATGGCGACCAACAAATTGATCGGGAAACCAATGATGCCGGCAATGATGCCGAAACCGGAATGGCTTTCAACATACTTGGAATTGGCCTGAAACACACTCAGCCCTGAGGCAATGTCGCCGCGAATGGCCTCAGAAACGGTGATTTTTTTTCGAGGGAGCCCAGGAGGGGCGGAGGGTACCAAAAATCCAAGTGAGGCCTGAACTCGCCGCTAAGGCCTGAGTTTAATTCTTCTTGAACGGCGTTCACCACGCGGGCGCGGCATCTTATCCGGCAGAACAAGCCTCGTAGACGACGGTCGAACTGAAACTTGAATAAGTCTAGGCGAGCCCGACACGACCATGTTGTGGGACGGCATACTACGACCCGCGGGAGAGAATTCTCCGAACGCTCGTCACAGACAATTCTATCTCCAGATGAACTTGGGTGCTTGCCAGCCCATCCCAGGGAGTAGAATAACATTAGGATACGTACCTAAAGATAGATCAGCATTGCTTCAGGTTTAACATATTGGGACCTTAGCCTGGGTTCTATACGTAAATTCCAACTCTTGATGGGGTAACAATGGGGTACCCGCTCATAGCAGCTTGGATTCCTAAGTACGGCAACATTAGACCTGTGAGTTGCGATATTGATGTACAATGCTGCAGCCGAGCCTCCAACCAGTGTCTTACCGACCTTCCGAGAATATTATAAATCCTGAGTAATCCCCAAGGAGCCTGTGTACGGATTTTGGTTCGCCGCCGCCTGAGTTCGCGTTGCACGTTGGAAACCCGGGCGGGGTGGTGTCGGGAGCGAGGGTTTCAAACTCGACGGCTGTTCGCGGAATGATCGGCGGTTCCAACTCATACTGCGCACCTTTTCGACGTCATCCACCAATTTATTCAACCGTTTTGTGAGATGCCCGATGTGAACGGGATTTGGCAGAAATGGGCAACTAGAAAGCGCCGACCACGTCGGCACAGCCCTTGCCCAATATGGGGATGGATAACGGAGGATACCGTAGATCGAAAGAAAGCGGGATGATTACTGTTGGATTACTGCGACCAATTTTGAGTGCGGAGAGCCCTTGATTGACAGGCAAGGGAACTGCTCGACAGGTGGCCGCCGATCACGGCTATGAAGATATTCACAGTGCGCCATCCTCGGCTCATCGAATGCGTCTCAACTCGAATTCGTGAGAGGACTCAGATAATTACATGGATCCACCCCGGAGCAGCAAAGATGATGTACATATCGGCACAAACAGAAGAACCTATCTTCGTATCTACCACGTTGACTGGTTCTGCACCAAGGTATCCCAGAACGCCGCCCCATCCGCGAACATCGAGTTGAGAAACACCAGCTCTATATCAAAGACTGGGGCGGCGTCTTGTGCTCGTGCTGGCATTTGTCCTTGTTCATGTGGCAGTCCCAGGCCTGCTGAGACGTTTGTCTGCTGTCCGAAATCCGCTTGTGGCGGCGGGTCGGTGTGCCCTCTCCGGTCAGACGAAAGCTCTCGGGAACGCCACTTATCCAACATGCCCTGCACGAGCAGCGCGCATCTGTGCGCGGCGTGCCCGGGCCCGCAGGCAGCACGATGCAGGGCTGTGACGGCCCGTGCCAGTAGGAGGTCGCTCGCGCCGAGCAGTTCACGTTCGCTCGCCATGCGCACGACGAGGAACTTAACGCCAACGAGGAACCCCGCCGCGAGCGCCACCATGCTGAAGTACCTGTCCGGCGCGGTGCAGAGGCGCGCCGCCGGTGTGGCGAGGAAGGACACAAGGAGGGCTTCGCTGGTCTGGACCATGTCCCGCGCCAACCTGGGGACTAGCCCATCGCGTGCGCCGCCCGGCATGAATTGCTCGGGGTATGCCTGCCCGTGAGGGTCGTGGGGGAAAGAGCCGCGCGCCTCCCAAAAGGCATGGTATATGACGAGTAGGCGGCAGCTGCCATGCAGGATGTGAAGCACCTGGAAGTAGAACTGGTCGCGGTCCATGACCACTGGTACAGAATCGTTTAATGGGGAAACAGGCAAGAGGGCTGGAATGTGCATACCCGGCAGAGGCGTCAGCAGGCGCATTTCGCGCTTCATCCTTTCGAGCACGCTAGTTGCCATGGGTCGACGATATCGCTACCTCTGCAAGAAGACGAACGTACCTCTTAATGTCGTAGTCCCATCCCTCCTTATCCGACCCGAAAGAAATTGAAACGCCCTCCTCGAAGAGATCAAATGGACGGGCGCTGAGCCCGAGCCGCAAATCCCGCAAGTCTGGATCTACGTTCAGGTTCCGCGGAAACTCGACGAAAATAAGGTCATCCGGGCACCGACACGACAAAGGCGTACGACGCGTCCCGAGGCACAACCTGGCCAGAAGCAGCCATTGAATCAGCATGCGATGCGAGCGACACAAAAACCATAAACAAACATAGATTCAGCGTTCGTGAGTGCAATCCACTTTATGCAGCGTGAGCTTAGCGACTCGGTGGAGGTATAAGAGGAATGTCACTCACCAACCGTGCGCGCTCAACGGCCTCCATTGAATCCGTGGTGTCCTGCGACTCCCCCTTGCGCAAGTCGTTCACCATGGCAGAGGCGTGGTTGAGGCGAAGTTTCACGGCCATACGCACCGCAGCGGAGATCAAGCTCTGGGTGTCGCATCCGCTTATATCTGGACCACCACCGAATGGCTCCCACAAAGATAATATGACGAGGCATTGCACGGCTTCGACGGAATCAGCTGCGCCGGGGTTGAATATCATTTGCGCGATGGATTCCCGGGTGAGGGCCTGCAACCGCAACCGCACCTCATTTCCCGCGGGGCCGTCAAGATGTCGTGCCGCTACTGCAGAGCAAGCAATATCGACAAGAGGGTTTTTGGAGTGTCGGATTGGCTGAAAATTCAGCCAGGGTGTGTATTGGATGTTGAATCTGCTCTCGAGATGAGAACGTTGTCACACAAGAATAAGAGGAGCGTACAAGTCAACCAAATAATCGATCCGGTCTTCTGGTAAAATCATCGCGAGCGACAGATCGTTGTTCACGAATTCGGTGGGGGTAGTGCACGCGGCGGGCAGCGTTGTCAGGTGTTGGATCGCCAACATCGGCGCCGACCAATCGATGTCCTGTCCTTCTACAAAAGACCACAGTCGAGGAGTCGGTGCTGTCTTTGCTGGCCGATGGTCGGCCTTGGGCGATCGAGCAAGTACACGAGGAGGTTTCGGCGCCGAGAGAGCGGCGACCGGCTTCTGGTTTTTTTCGTACGAACACTCGACGGAGAGCACTTTGCAGCGATGACATCGAACAGGACTAGTGCTATGGTCTATAAAGGATACGACTCAGAGTGAGTTTGAGGACAGAACATGGCCACAGTGTACGGACCAAGTAGCTCGCATCTCGTTTTGTGTTTTCTGCAAGAAGAACATGCCTGGACGGTTTTGGCGCGCTTTGTATTGCGGTGCATAGGGATGTGGAAGAGCTACGCTCAATCATGTCTTCCCACTTATGTGAAGGGGATCAAGCGGATGGAAGAGGTTATGTCAGGCTCATGTGTCAGTGGATCCGACGCACCCGTCGGAGACAGGTCCGCCGGCGGAGTGAAGCTTCTCGGGTACTACTATCCAATTACCGAGGTACCGGTACCTCGGCTGGTCTGGGTTGGGCTATATACGCTGCATGTCGGCGTTTAACGCGGCTGCGCAGGAGCAAAGGGGGAGTTGATTGGACAGCAATTCTCGAGAGTGGGGATCAACTGATTCGACCTAGACGAGCCAGATGTAAGTATGACGCGTCAGGAGCTCGTCGATATTTAAAGTTTAAACGATGTCGTGGCTTGCGACAGGAGAATGAAAACAATGGCAAACATCAGACATCCGAGATCCCAAAAAGGAAACTGTGAGGCGTTGGTTTCAGCGATGGAGACCGATCCACGGCGTTATTTAACTCGGACAGCGCTGCGAGGAGCCCGATATGTATATTATACGGCAATTCAGGATCTGAGGCTGTATAGTGTACTGAATATTAAATATCTGAGAAGCCCTTTCTACCACCAATCGTCACGAGGATTGGCGCGGCAGACCTATGCCGATGGCGTCAGAAAAACGAAAGCGAGAGGATATAAACCAAGTCGCACCAAATTTTCGGCGGACAACAGTGGAAGGTATGGCTTGGTCCAACCCTCTTATGTAGCTCCGTCGTATGCGAACTCCAGAATTGGCGGCGCAGGCAGATTCGACAGGGTGGCGTCAAGATATTCGCAGAGCGGTTCGTCCAGGATCGAGCCTGTTATCCTGACCTTGCGAATCACATCTGCGGGATCGGCACTCGAGAAGATACCGCTCATCACAGTATGCTTCATGGTGGCGTGAACGGTGAAACCGCCCTCAAGCTGCACGCGCAGAGTCGCCAGTCTTGGGAATAAAGAAAGAAGATAAGGAGGTTCTGTCGAAGAGTTTCTGAACAGATGTGAGGCGAAAAAGGAAACGACGGCGAAGAGATGTGCACGTAGTTCACGCAGCTTCGATGCTTTGAAAAGCGAGTTGGAAACTGCAACGGAAGCCGGACCTCGGACCCGATGCTCAAAATCTTCAGATGAAAGAGATCGAAGGGCCACACCAGTATCATAATGTAATCGATCCCGAATGTCAGATCCTACGACTCGAGGGAGATGGGGCTTTCTCGCGCGGAATCCAGGAGGGGTCCCGGGGGTAACGCGTCCCGCGGCTCGCTACACTCGAGCTCGACGTGTCGGATCGTGGGCGAGCCGCGATCCCAGATTCGGATAAAATCGTCCCTGTCGCTGAAAGGGCATGTCAATTTCACACGCACGAGCGTGGGCAGGCTGAGCAACTGCTGAAGGGCTGACGGCAGCGGGAACGGTGGGAGCCTAAACAGCAATTCAACCCATCAAATGGTAAGCAAAACTGAACCAAAGGTGCGGACTATGGCGTAGCCGGATTTCCATAAACCACTCTCAACGGGAGCGTGGTGCTGAAATCGATTTTGGTCAAGGCAAACTTCATAAAGCCGCTGTCGATATCTTTCAGCTCCTTCTCTGTAAATGCCGCGCGCATCTGGCTGGAATCGAGGCCCGGAATTTCCTGCAATATTACTTTGTTCGGCGGAAAGACATGTTGGAATAAATAGCCAACGTTAACCTAGCGGAGATGGTCGACCATGACATCGCTGAACGAGTTAATCCTCTCAACGAGTGAGCCATTGTATGTCTCCTTCCCAGCCTTGACATTTTCCGGATACTCCTTTAGCTTAAGCAGCTGGGGAATAAACTCTTTGTGCTGTGCAACACTGCTCGACAGCGGGCCCGCCCAATTTCTTTTCCAGCTCCGGGAAGTAGAAGGTTTCTTCCAAATCGTGATGGTGGTGGACGCTATCGACCTGAGCAGCAATAATAGCCAATCAACTGAGAAATCCGCGTGGAAACAGCGAGGACAGACACAATCCTCTCAACGAGGAGTGAGCCATTGTATGTCTCCTTCCCAGCCTTGACATTTTCCAGATACTCCTTTAGCTTAAGCAGCTGGGGAATAAACTCTTTGTGCTGTGCAACACTGCGCGACAGCGGGCCCGCCCAATTTCTTTTCCAGCTCCGAGAAGTAGAAGGTTTCTTCCAAATCGTGATGATGGTGGACGCTATCGACCTGAGCAGCAATAATAGCCAATCAACTGAGAAATCCGCCTGGAAACAGCGAGGACAGACACGCACAGCAAGACAAACAGCCACAAATGGCTGGACCTTCTCACCTTCGACCCTCGGCGCATGACTCACCATCGCATTGACGCTTTGAATGAGCGCATTGTGTGCGGCTGCCATATTTCTTCACCCGTGACATATAAGCTCTGGGGATGGACAGAACTGAGTGGCCACGAAGGTGAAACGCACATGGTCTGATAATCGAACATGTTCTTCAAATCGCCCGGAGGCATCTCTGTGGTCACGCATTCGTTCAGCAATGTCAGGTGGGTTACTCACCGAGCAGAGGATACGGCGCAGGCATAGCGTGGTCGTTGGCGAGAATTGCAGTAGGTCCAAGTGCTGACCTGCTCTTGATCCGCTCGGAGACTCGCCGACTCCACTCGATGATTTAGAAAATCATCCGTCTATGAAATCGTTAATTCAACCCAAAGTCAACCCTTCCAAGTTCAAATCAGCTGGAGCACCAGACCTCGTTGGTCTCAGAGAAACAATCCACTCAAAATACAGCTTACACGATACTGACATGTACGGATACGTGCTCTTCTTTCTCGTTCGTTTCCTTGGTTCCGGGTCTTTTTCATTCTCGTGCTCTCCAAAGCCTTCATGCTCTCACCGGTCCTTGATCAACGCAATCGTCACATCCCTGTAATTCGGTTGCCACCTCATCTCGTCCTTGACGCGGTTCGCCAGCGTCTCGCCGTGCACCAATAGGTACGCCGCGTTGATCGCGTACATGCGCTCGTGAGACCAGTGCGCGCGGAGGACGCTGTCGAGGCGAACATTAGTATCACGACATCTCAACGCCTCGAAATCCCCCCCAAAAGAAATCAAGACACGAACGGCGCAGAAAACTCACCGCATAATCAACAATTCATTGTTCTTCCCGGCGCCCTTCATCGTAACATGCAGTAGCTCCGCGTCCCGCAATGCCCGCGGGTCCATATTGCGCAGCTGCTCTATCTTGCCCGAGCCCACCTTGCTTGGGTCTGGCAGGTTAATTTCATTCACCTCCGCGCCCGCAAGAATGTACAGCAGGGCTTGCTTGTCGTGTCCGCTGCTGCAAAGGCATCGTTAGTCCACAGAACTCAAACTAAAGACTGGGGTGGGTGCAGCATACTCACAATTCGCTGGCCACGGCCGCGCTCAGCGACTTATTCTTCCACTTCGCCGCCTTCGCCTTCGTGGAATACATGCGGCAGATCTCCACCAAGTGCGCGTGTGTCCGCCCCGTGAGGATATCACGGAACGGTTTCTAAAGCGCGCGTTAGCATCTGATTCGCCTCTGTATCCTATTCGAACGCGCACCTCACGAGTCCCCAACTGACCCTCCCCACTGCTATGCAGCTCTGCCACGTCTTTCTCCACCAGCTGTTGGGGGTCGTCCGGCTGCATCGGCGGAGGTGGCGGGGGTTTCGTCGTGTTGCTTCCACTAGTGCTGGTGGTCGTAGTAGTGGGAGCTTGAGGCACCGAGCCTGGGAGCGGGAAATGCGGCCGCAGGTTGCGCTTGTGATCAAAGACGATCTCGTACACTGCAAACGAGGAAGGGTGTGTCGTTGAGAACAGTTTGTATGCAAACTCGGTCTCGGGTCCAGACACAACGCGGACTCCGGATAGGGCGGGAAGAAGACGCTGTGCGCCTCAACTCGGGTTCCTCGGGGTCATCCCGAGGCCAACGCCTCCAGCACCACGAAACCCCAACTTGCCCCCATAAATACGGAACGGAATGGGAGTCGCGGGCTCGGGGAAAGAGAATTGAACTCGAACTCGAACTCGAAGTGTGCTCGGGCCTCTAACCGCCGTCGCTCGTGTGTCGCAGATTCGAGAATTTAGGACGATTAAGCACGAATAACACTCACGCCTTTGCACATCTCCACTCAAATCGCCCAACACCGCCTTCTTCAGCGACGGCTTGTTCTTTGGCTTGTATTTCTGATCATACACGTACGCGAGCAGACCAATTTCCGTGGGCGAGAGGTCGAGGAGGATCTCATCGAGGACGTGTTCCGTCGTCCTGGAGTAGAGCGTGGGGTGAGTATTTGTGTACGTGTGAGGAAAGGAGAACCCTCCTAAAAAGAAAACGAACGACTCACCCCCACCCGTCAACCGCCTTGAGCACACGTTCGGCGTCGTACGCAATCGGGCCAAGGACAAGGCCCAGGAGAATCGCTCTGGAACAAAAGAACAGACACATCAGTGACTTAGGTCGGAAGGAGAGGACGAAAGTAGAGGAGTTCGGGAGTAGTAAAAGCATTCTTTCACTTCGGTAGGTCCCTCGATGGCCAACCACTCGAATTGAGCACTCCACACTAACCAAAAAGGAGAAAAAAAGAGAAAAGAAAGCGAAACCAACAAGAGCTAAATCCACAGCGAAAGCGAAACCAAGCTCAAACAAAAGAAAAACGCACTCTACGTTTCCTGTGGTCTTCCTCTCCACGAACCTGTGCAAGGTCTCCCCCTTGTGCGATGGAAACTCGTGGGCGACGACCTCGAGCTTAAGCGGGCCGAGAGACGTGAGGGTTTTGATTACTGTCAAAGTAAAGGGGTGCGGGTTAGTAAATGTTGGACATTAAAGGAAGATGGGGGGCATAGAACTGAAATCAAGGAAGATTGGGAGGAGGAAAATGTCAAAACGCAACGCACAATCTGACTCCGAGTCCTTATCCGTAATCCTCTTGCAGTCGGTTTTCACGTCATTCTTCCCGTACTGCCATACCGTCATCCCGCCCTCGTACAGCGGATTGTGCACCTCGATGCCGCGATAAAGTACCGTCGGTGGCTCTGGCGCCTTCATCGGCTCGTTCGTAGCTCCGGGCATGGGGAAGCCTCCAGGCGGAGGCACGCCGTAGCCTGAACCGGGGGTGGACGTAGGGTAGTTCGTGCCCGCGGAGGACGGGGCGTGGCTGGCGTCGGGGTACCCTGGCTGTGCGTAGGCCGGCTGGTAAGGTGTACCGGGAGGGGGCTGCTGGTACGGGTAGCTGGGGGCATAGCCGGGGTGGCTGGCGGGCGCGCCCGCAGGCGGTGGGTACCCTGCGGGGGCGCCATACCCCGCCTGGGGAGGTGGCGGGTACCCCGCGGGTGGCGGGTAGCCTGCGGGTGGCGGGTAGCCTGCGGGCGCCGCGTATGGGGCGTATCCGGCAGGGGGCGGGTAGCCTGCGGGCGGGTACTAATCAAGATAACGGAAACATCCGCAGGGAATGAATCAGCATTCCATTCTATTCAACGAGGATTGGAAGCCGCGACGCACGTAGGGTTGTCCGGGCGCGGGGTAGCCTGGGATCGCGGGCGCGCCAAATCCGCCGGGGGCTCCCTGAACCCGGCGTTAGATTAGTATGATCGATGATTGTCAGTGTGGCGGAAATATACATAGGGCGGTTGGCCTGGGGGTGGTGCCTGCCATTCGGATACACGGTGTTAGCACCTTGCCCAGTTCGAAAGGTGAGAAGACTGACGAAACCGCCCTGAGCGCCGGGTTGCGCGTACCCGCCGGCGGGCTGCAGAGATTCAAGTTAATTAGATATCGGTTAGATGAACGCCTAAGGCTTCGGAAAGAAGAAAAAACGCACGTAGGCTGGGTTGGGCTGGTTGGGATCGTTGGACATGGTGGGAGAAGAGACAGGATAAGAGATATTGTCTTGGCTTTTAAGGAGGCGTGCTGATCGAGCTGTGAATCACTGCCGTAATGCTGTGGCATCCGATCTAGATCTTACGGCAGTGTTCCACGAGCGTCAAATTTAAACGGGCTGTTCAATGAGACACAGCCGGGCATCGCATACAAGCAGATCGTCGGATCCATGGGAGGGTCGGGTCGGGTCTGGGTCGGGTCCGACCCGACCCGCTGACCAATGCAGTGGCGACCTGACCCGACTCGCAGTGCGGCTCAAGTAGTTTGATCTCGGCACCACGGTAATGCATTGATGCCAACAAACTGGTGCCGCTACCAGCCGCTTGTGACGTATTTAATCCGATGAGCCAATTGTGGTCGGTTGGAAAGACCACGCGAGGAGTCTGAAAGCCTCCCTTGAGAGTTTGGCAGTCTTGCCTTGGGGGTTGAAGCAATCTTTCAAGAAGTTGTGGACCCTTACGGGCAGGGTGGGTGGAGGGACGAATTTTTGATGAGAAGGTTGTACAATTGTAGATAGTATGCGAAGACGGGAGTGGGTTCAAGAAGGCCAATCAGTTCAATTTAACTGACGCCGCTAGTGTGCGAGAATGTGTGAGCAACATCAAAAGACTTCAGCAGGACAACGGCGGTGGCAATGACTTACAGCCAGACAAAGGGGCCGCCATCTGATGGGCACTGTCATTGTTATCTGATTGATATTGATCTTATCTGCACCGCCCAGCACTGCCCCAGAGAGCCGGGTCGGGTCCGACCCGACCCGACCCTCCTATGCCTCGGACGCTCTCCATACAAGAGATCCCCTGCAGATAGGATAGGATATGATATACATATTAAACGGCACGGTCCGTACAACGAGTGCCGGTTTGCGGAATATCATTTGGGTTTAACTCGAAAAAAAATGATGCATCGAAACCGTCGACCCCTGTTGTCTCCAACGCCCCCGACCATCGCTTTCCAGCACAATACCCTCATGCACTTCGGCTGCTATCCAGTATGGGCCTACTTTCCCGTGTAAACCTCGAGATCTACATCCCAGGCCTTTTCGCAAATATTTTATGGATTCCGCAAAGGTGAGAAGCTCTGCGTAGTAGAAATAACTTCCAACGACCATGAACCGATCACGATCGTTTCACACTGGGTCTCGGAACCCATACAAACAATAAAACAAGAAAACAAGAAAACAATAAACATTTAAACGAAAAGATCACTCGTATCCGCTTCCCCTCAAAATAATTATCGACCTGCAACACAACAGGACCGGGAGCGATCACCATAATCCAGGTCGAATAACTATGGTCCGAAAGTCGGCCGCCCCGTTTCTTGACGCAGAGTGGATAGGTATGATGTAGTCGTCGACGAGCATTGAAACGGGAACATTGACTTCAAGTTGTTAGGTCAATATATATTACCCTCTTCTGTCTAAGGCCGTTTAAACCCCGCTTCTTTTTTTGATTTCCGCGATCATGCCGATGATCTCCCTGTGCCTATTTGGCCGCTGGGCCGATGTGCCGGCCTCTCGGCGCGCTGTACTTTAAATGCTCAACCGTGTGTTTGGCTTTTCCCGTAGTTACTCTAGTCTACACAGACAACCCACCTACTCAACCGAAGTGGTGGGCTGCGAAGCGTCCCACCGCGCGCGCTCTTGTCAATTGTTAGTGAAGCTCTAACCCAAAAGTCAAACCTTCCAAGTTCCACTCAGCTGGATGCGAGCCCACCCTCGTCGGCCTCGGAAAACACGGAC
The DNA here is from genome assembly GCA_029282495.1 of Mycena albidolilacea. NCBI lineage: Eukaryota > Fungi > Basidiomycota > Agaricomycetes > Agaricales > Mycenaceae > Mycena > Mycena albidolilacea. The sequence continues at coordinate 1,198,483 of JARIHO010000028.1, read as the reverse complement.
CACTTTAAATATTTCCGCTTTACAATATATGTACGCTCTATTGTTCGTTTCCTTGGTCCCTTTTCCGCTTCCCTGTTCCATTCTCATTCCCCATTCCTTTCTTGTGCTTTCACGCTCTCAACGCCGGTCCATTGATCAGCGCAATCAACAGATCCTCAAATTTCCCGTGCTTCTTGTCCTTGACGCGCTTCTCCAGCTTCTCGCCGTAAAGCGTTAGGTACGCCGCATTGATTGCGTACATGCGCTCGCGGGACCAGTGTGCGCGGAGGATGCTGTCGAGGGGAACATCAGTAAATAACACGACTCAACGCGTTGAATCCGAAAAAAAATCGAAGCACAGATAGTGCAAAAACTCACCGCATAACCAACAAATCATTTGTTCCCCATCCCGTCGCAGCATGCAGCAGGTTCGCGTCCCTAAACGCACGCAGGTCCAGCGTCGGGTACACATCCACCACACGATCAAGCTGCTTGTCCACCGCCTCCACGCCCGCAATAATATACAGCAGTGCTGTTCGGTCGTGCCCGCTACTGCGAAGACGTCGTTAGTTCCCAACACTCAAACCAAAGGCTAGGGTGCAGTATAGACTTACAACTCGCTGTTCACATCCTTGCTCAGGGAATTGCGATTATGCTTGTCCTTATGCTTTGTCGAGTACACGCGGCAGATGTCTACCAAGTGCGCATGCGTCCGCCCGGTAAGGATCGTGAAGAACGCGTGCTGGTGCGCATTCGGTCATTGTGTTCGCTTTCATTCCCTCATTCGCCCGGTTGATCTCGCACCTCATTCGTCCCGATCCGACCCACCCCGCTCTGCAGCAGGGTCGCGACATCTTCCTCCAGCAACTGCACCGGGTCGTCCGCCTTCATCGGCGCAGGTGCCGGAGGCCTCGCCATGTTACTCCCGCTAGTGCCGGGTGTAGTAGTAGTAGTAGGAGGCAGGGACGCCGGGGGCGGGAAATACGGTCGCAGGACACGATTGGGGTCGAATATGCCCTCATATACTGCAAAAGAAGGGGCGGTTAGCGTGAATGAGACAACCAATTTCCCCAAAACTTGGTGCTGTCTTGGGACAACGCAAGGTGGGGACGCGAGATGGGGCGGACGGATGAAGACGCGACAACGGATGGACAGGGTAACAAAAAAACTCACGGTTCTTCAAATTCGCATTCCCACTCAACTTTTCCAGCACCGCCACCTTCAGCGGCGTCCCGTTGTTTCGCTCGTACACGTACCCGAGCAAGTTGATGTCCGTGCTCGAGAGGTCAAGGAGGAGCTCGACGAGGAGGGAGTCGTTCCTCCTGGGGAAAGTGAGTCAATAAGCATGGATTTTGTATTTGAGTGAGCGTATTTGTTGGGAGCGCGCGCGCGAAAAAATAAACTGAACGCAACTCACCCCGCATCCTCCACGCGCCTGGCGTCGTACGCAATCGGGCCGAGAACAAGGCCCAGGATGCCTGCCCTGGAACAAAAGAACGAGCACATCAGTCAAGGTCGAGAGGAGAGGAGGAGTTGGCAAGACCAAGCCCATAAAACAAAAAGGAAGACATGAACAAAAGAGAGATCAAAAGACGCACTCCACATCTCCTGACGTCTTATTCTTCACAAACTGGTCCAAGGTCTCCCCTTTGGCCGACCGAAAATCGCGGGCGACGAGCCCGAGCTTGAGCGGGCCGAGAGACGTGAGGATACTGATTACTGTCAAAACCAAGGGGCATGCGTTAGGGAGGCTTACACGGAAAAATAAGAGAGAAAGGAACAAGGACAAAAAAACAAACGAATATCAAAGCAAAAAGCTTAAGGATTAAATGCGAAGGGGCCATCGAGAAAAAAACCGAAACCTGACGCACACTGCCCCACCGACGCATTTTTTATCCTATTGCAGTCATTGTTCACCTCCTCTGTCCCGTATTGCCATACCGTTATCCCGCCCTCGTACAGCGGATTGTGCACCTCGATGCCGCGATACATTACCTGGGGTGGGTCGAGCGTCGTCATCGGCTCGCTCGTAGCACCAGGCATGGGGAAGCCTCCCGGCGTAGGCACGGGGTATCCCGACCCGGGGGTGGGCGTAGGGTAGTTCGTGCCGGCGGGGGGCGGGGCGTAGCTGGTGCCGGGGTAGCCTGGCTGTGTGTAGGCCGGTTGGTAAGGTGTGCCGGCAGGGGGCTGCTGGTAGTCTGGGGCATAGCTAGAGCAGCTCGCGGGCGCACCTGCGGGCGGTGGGTACCCTACGGAGGCGCCGTACCCGGGCTGTGGAGATGGCGCATATCCCGCGGGTGGCGGGTAGCCTGCGGGTGGCGCGTATGGCGCGTATCCGGCGGGGGGCGGGCAGCCTATAGGCGGGTACTAACCGAGACATCCGAATGAGCATCTCATCCTATTCAATGAATGGAAGCAGCGACGCACGTAAGGCTGTCCGGGCGTGGGGTAGCCCGGCATCGCAGGCGCGCGCAATCCGCAGGGTGCTCCCTGAAGAAGCCAAAGCTGGATTCGATTATCGATGTTTGTCGATGTGGCGAGAACGTACATAGGCCGGTTGGCCTAGGGATGGTGCCTGCGGTTCGAAGACCTGATGTTAATTAACGTCTCGCACCCTTCGAGTGGCGAGAAAACGCACAAAACCACCCTGAGCGCCGGGTTGTGCGTATCCGGCGGGCTTAAAGAGACCGACAGTTGATTAGGTATCGTCAGACGAGCGCAAGGTTTCAGCCACAGTGAAAAAAAAACGCACGTATGTTGGGTTGGGCTGGCTGGGATCGTTGAACCAGGACATGACGGAAGAAGAGAAAAAACAGGAAATCTTGTCGCGAGGTTGCCGAAGGCTGCCGAGATGATCTACCACAGCATCGGGGCTTGGCAGTGTACAGGGTTGAAGGGCACGTCGAATATATCCAAGCGGGATAAGTAGCTGTCCAACAAATTATGTCTATCATTCACCGGTCACTGACATCGCATACTTAAATCGTAAAACTCTCAGTTGCTCTGTGGGATGTATCTGGTGGAAAAGGATGTTGACCCATGTTCACTCTAAGATCGCTGTCCTGTCGTATTCCTCGTGGGCTGGAATCAATATCATGGTCGGGCTTTGCTGAGGACTCCATCAAAAATTCAACCAAGAATGATTTCGGATGTATATTTGCTTTTAGGGGGTAGGTTTAGGCTCGGTTCATTCCAAGCTCCAGCCAACTGAGTTCATTTGCCAACATGGATCAAAACTAGGTCAAAACACAGCGAAATCTGGCGTAAAAAACCATTCATAAGCCAGAACCGCCCGTACCCGTTGAACGGACGGGTACGTGGTCAAGGAGGAATATCTAACGAGCGAGGATATATCAAAGACGGACTATGGATACATTGGAAGATAAGATACATTCGCATCAATGCATTCGGCCGAATGTATCTGCTCTCAGCTGAATGCATCTGGCTTCCTATTTTTGGAATAAATCGAGCTTGGCCGACGAGTAAGTGTCGTAGACGTTATATCGTCATGTCTTTGAAATTGCCAAAGATCCAGCTCGAACTCTGGGGACCTGCAACATGGCGCAAGGGTGAGGTCCAATGGCGATAAATGGAGTGTACCATGTGATAGGACGCGTAGAAGAGCAGAGTTCCAGCAATCGGCACGAGTATTTGAGAGACCATGCGAGAGTCCATGGCCGTTCCAAGGTCTGTATCGTCGGGGATAGCGGACGGTACTTGGCTCCCATTTTATAGAAGAACCAGCTGCCCAGAACCTGCCGGGGGCCGCGGGTCGTTTGTCAGGGAGGTGACTTCATTTACCCCCACGACATCATCATGGGTGGTATGGATTCCCAGCTGTGTAGGTGTAGTACTTTGCAAATGAAGATTTGTACATGACGCGTTTGGTGAACGACTGGCCAGGATGCTGTTTTCGAGTTGCTGCTGATGTCGGTTCACAGATGTAGAGGAGGGTTCAAATATGTAGACCAAGTTCACGTTAAGTAGTTCGTTGAACGCGGTGGCCAACTCGAAGCGGTGGCAAACTGCACGAATCAATCACAGTCAATTGACAGTGACGGTGATCAGGTCAGCTAACTAAGTCGTTGGAATCCATGAAAAGAATAAACTTTGGGAAGAGGAGGCCCAGAACCTCGCGGGTGCTGGGGTCTCTGTGAGTGAGGCAACCAGATGGTCACTTCCTCAAAACCACAAGCAAGAGAAACGAGCGAACAGTCGGCATCCGGGATACGACTTCCCCCAAAAATGGATGAAGCAACCATAAAATACCGGAGAGACGGAAAGAAGAAAGCCACAGATGAAGGCCTGAATGGACGAACGGTACCCTGGTCCCGCATTGCACGGCACGTAGGAAATCAGACGAGCTTGATAGTCACTGCATTCAAGCCGGTGATCGGCGCACCTTGCCGAGCTGTACCACCATGTGGCGCGGTTAGCTGCGGCATCACGGCAGACTCTGTCGCGACACCTCGGCTAACCGTGACATATGGCGGTGCAGCTCGGCAAGGTGCGCCGATCACCGGTCTGAATGCAGTGAGTAGAAACGGAGTACGAAGCATATTGAATTTGCAGATCACATGGTATCTGGCAGATGCATGAACCCCGACAGAGGTTAAGGAAAGAAGTTGAGAGAAAATCAAGGAACCAGGTACACAGACGCAATGTGGCGGATACTAGTTCGAGAGACAGTGGTACAAGGGAAGAAATTCCAAGGGGAAAACCCCAATTGAAGGTATTGCCAAATTGATCTTGGAGTGGAAATTGTGGAGTCTCGAGGATGCGAACGAAATTCGCGCCACAGTGGAAGAAAGAAGTTGAAAGTAAATCCAACGCTGGAGATCAAATTCCGCACGGCGTAGTCCTACGCGGGAGCAATTTGATAGGGAATTCATTACCCAGCAAATCGCGGCACTGCAGAAGCGAGGGGCACTTTCCCATGTTGAAAATTCCAAGTGGAAATTGTGGAAAGATCTGCCGGCACTGTATGGTGGGGTACATGAAAGACTGGTGAATAAGTTTCAACATAGGACGATGATTCACGGAGAACGGGGTAGAAGCTAAGGTAGCAGCAACAGGAAAGGCTTTACGACAAGCCCCCTCCCCAAGGACTGGAGCCAGGTTCACGGCAGCGAGATTCAGAAGGTGTTAGGAAAGAACATCCGGGAAAAAAAGAAGGTTGGCCAGGCGATGATGAAGGTTATCGAGCCGAGGCAAACGTTAACGCCGCCGGGTACACTATGACCTCAAAGCGAATATGTGCAGAAGCAGTGACAGGGATTCAGAGAACCAGATTCCCAGACGGGTGTAAATCAACTCCATCCAAATCTTCGGCGAGCCGGTGCCGAGGGTACTTATGGGCAATCTGGTATAAAATATAACCAAGCCAAGGAACGCCGTAGCAGGAAAGCGATGGGTAGGCTGATGGAGGAATGAATGGATGGGACATTGATACCCAAACGAAATGCGAAGATTATCGGATGGACGAAACATCTAACCGGGAGGGAAAAGATGAAACAATGAGAGATGGGGAGAAATTCTGCTGTGAGACGAGAATAAAACGGCTTTAATAAAGACTGAAGGTGTGTCGCGTTGCCACGCCAAAATAGCAGTGGGCTGGGTTTAAAGAAGTACCAAAATAACGCCGCAAGTACTGCATGCAAGTCGGATGCACTGAATTCTGCAGGGCTAAACAACGAAGGAGATCGCGGAGTGCCATCGAGCGGAAGCATCAAGTGCGGTGTGGCACCAAATTAACAGGTGCGATGCAAGCGGCAGTGCCCACCCAATCGATACACAGCACATAAGCGACAGACCCCGCCGAACAGAGAGGATATCCCACTGAAATGAATGAATACAAAATGAGGCAGAACACTCTGAATCAGGGAAAGACATGGAAGGAAACAGAGCCTGCCAGAACGAAGGACAGAATGCGCTAGAGTGATTGATTTATGCACAGCTCACCGAATCATCAGCAGAGAAGACCAACTGTAGTCAAATATCGGCATCAGGTCAGGCTGAGAACGTAAATGCGTCAGGTCATGTCCAAATCGGCGGGAACGGTCGGAAGAGTCCACGACCGGTTGTGCCAAATTGGCGGAAATAATGTGCAGGGCACACGGCCGATGCATGGAAAAGCATCGAAAGATGCCTGGAAGCACACAGAGCTCCGAAAAGACCCCACCAAAAAGGTGGGTTGAAAAGGATACGGTGGAACCTCCGATTCGGAGGGCCGTATTGTGTTATAGATTTAAGCGATTGAAGGAATCCTCACCGATCACAGAGCCCACCCGCCAAGGCAGACTATAGCAGAGCCCTCATGTTGGGATGTACAGAATGCGGCAGAGCCCACCTGTCGGGATGAGCAGAATATTGCAGTGCCCCCGGTTCGGAATGCAGAAAATAGCGCAGAGTGCCGGATGAGGCAGAGCCCACCTGTCGGGATGCGAAGAATATGGCAGGGCCCTCATGTCTGGATGCGAAGAATATGGCAGAGCCCTCGTGTTGGGATGCACCGAACATGGCAGAACCCACCTGTCAGGATGTACGGGATGCGGCAGAGCCCTCGCATCCGGATTCACAGATCGGCGGAAGTAACACGCAGAGCCCGCAGCGGATCCAGATGCTAAATCGGCAGAAATAACGCGCAGAGACCTTGCAGGGGATGCACATGCCAAGAATTAATGCGCAGAGCCCACGCAGTGGATGCAACCACTCTTCCGAGTCAGCAGCCAGATGGATGGGGCCAGGCCTTCATGCAGCTGCCAGAGGATCAAGGTGGCGAGCTTCTCGTTCTTCTGGGCAGCCTGTAGCTCATCCCAGCAGGTGTGGCATCTGGTCGGGCAGCGCGTCATGCAAACCTCCTTGGTCTGCCAGTTGATCTCCAGATTGTGTTTCTGGAGCCAGGAGTAACCGAGGATGACGTGCTGCTTCCCAAGCCGGGTTACGGCGAGCTGGATACACTCAGAGCGCCCCTTGTAGTCGACCACCATATCAACTACACCGGTGATGCCACACACTTGGTTTGGGCTGCCGTCCACGTTGAGAACTGGGATGGGCTGCAAAAGATGCCAGACCGGAAGGTTGCGGGAGATGACGTACTCCGAGTCGATGAAGTCTCCAGTCGCTCCGCAGTTGACCAGAGCCTTCACCAACATCCGGGTGGCGGTCTCGACAGACTGCAGGTCCAATGGGATGTGCAGGGAATTTCGGCCTTCGACTGAGTCGATGACATACTGCTGGGGAAGTTGCTGTTTCCACTTCGGGTGATGAACACGCCGAAGTGAGCCTGTCCTCATTCCCGTCTCGGGGGCAGTGCGGGTTTTCATCTCCAGGACAGAAGGAAGAGTCTCAGTCACTTGGACAGAGACAGGGACAGGGACAGGAGGTGTGCCTCTCGCTACTACCTTGGACTCAAATATATTGGCATTATCTGAATACAAGAGGGCGTAGCAATTAGGGGATGTGACTGAGGGTGCACCGCTCACTTGACTGGAGTAGGAAAACCCACCGGGTCTGCATCCTTGTTGCCCGACTCATCCGGAAGCGAAGCAGTGGTGGCAATGCAGGCAAACAGCTCACTGAGAAGGTCGTCCCCAAGTTGACGAACGACTTCATCGAGAATGTCCGTGTGCTGGACGTCGGATGTAACCGGGCATTCCTGGGTGAGATGTCTGGCCGCACCGCACCGGAAGCAGAAGCGTGGGAAAGCGTGTGCTTGGGTCCAGTCAACATCTATTGGAACGACTGCCAGGAGTATGGGTGCTGGAGCTGGGGCGAATGAGACTGTAGCGTGCACAGGGGTTGAAACTGGGAATATTCCTGTTGCACGCGGCCAAGGTAAAGCGGCCGGGAGCTGGACCAGAGGGTTTCTGGATCCGGCTCAGCTGAATGCCTTGTACTGCTGGAAAGCACGTGCACACCAGCCATTGTAGTCGGTGAGGTCAGGGGCGGTTCCAGACGTCGTAATCGTGACATTGATCTTCAGGTCGAGGCTGGAGCGATACTTAGTGACCTGGACGAGAGCATCCAAGTAACCGGCTGTTATGGCCAGTTCCTCGAAGTTGTCCGTGTACCAGTAGATGTCACAGGAGCCCTGGAAATACGAGCAGGACTCAAGCTTGGTGAGGGCTTAGTCCTGCTCATTCTCCTCTACGAACTGGAGACGGAACTCAGCCTCGAACTTGGTCCAGGTGGGGAATGGAAACGGTGATAGGGTGTGTACCAAAACATGCATGAAAACACCGGTTTTTATTTCATTTTGAACCTATTAGCGGGCAGAAGTGAGGCATTAGATTATGAGCGTACACCCTCCCTGGGGTGGTAGGCTACACTATTGATGGCCGAAAGTCAGTGTAACAAACCAACTATGAAGGATTGAGTAGACTTGACAAGGCAGCCCAAAAGGCTGTTACGTCCTGACTATGATATTCTACACTGAGCTATAGATGGTGGCGGTAAGCCATGGTCTTATGCGCTGGAGGTGAAACATCAGGGGACTACTCAGAATTATTGACTTGCCATCTCAACGGCCTCTGAATAGTCTGATGACTATTAAAACAAGATATACAAAGTCAGGATTGGTACAACCACATTAGGGCTGGCAGAGATATCGCGCCGCGCCATTTTGTGTATAAGCCCAACTGATTAGATTGGGATGAAGACATGTTACTGAATTAACCATCACTGTGGTTACTCGGGCAGATCTGACTGTTAGAAAGATGCGGGCCTCGCATCAAGGATTTACTGATAGGATTGATGAGGGTTGGCACTATAGAATGGTACTGCACCATATTTGCACTGGTCACTATACTGGTCCACCAGTGTAGCGCCGCGCTATCTTGTCAATGTGCTTGATATTTACTATGAGTTCCACTGAGCTTGTGAAGTGCGGGACTGATGGAGAAATTGAATAGAACCTTGACTAAGACTGACTTGACCAGTCAGCAATGACTAAAAGACTGACTTGCTCAGTCAGAAAAATGGAAACCAAGACAACTAAGCACGTCTTATGGTGTGCTGGAGAAATACATGTGGACTAGCCCCGGTAGCAGGTCATAATACCCATGGTTGAGAATGTCTTCTACGCCATTGGCCATTCACTACTCGGGCTCCCACCCTTTATTGTTCCTATTCATTCCGTCTATCTCCTTTACTTCTCTCTGAAATGTATAAAAGCCAGCTGTGTACTCTGCATTAGCCAGTAAACTATCCCCCAGATATACGGGCAATATAGTAGACTCTAGATTTGTGACAAGACATCAGATATATTTGCAGATGCACAGAAAAGAATAAGAGATACGGGACATCGAAAAGACTACCAATTGCATTGATATAAGAGCCCCGCTCAACCTGCACCAACCTGTCTCCTGTAGCAGCACTTTAGGCCTCCAGGACTAAAGACTAGTTTGTGCTAGTAGAAGTGAAACCGCTGCCTTCAGTGTAACTGTCTGCGCCTTAGCCCAGCGTCCACCTTCTGTGTAACCGCCCCTGTTTCGTCGATACTGCCGCCATTCGTGCAGTGTTGGTTGATATTGAAGTAGCATCTGTCTGTTGATAGTCTGCCCTACCTTCTGCTGTTTGGCTAGCTGCCAGTAGTGCTAGGTTCTGCCGCTCACAAAGAAACTGAAAGCTCTGAACAGTCTAAAGTTTACTTGAGTCTTGATATCCTGTTGGTGTGAAGTCCCTGCTACCCTAGCATAACCGTGCTTAAACCGCATAGTTGCTATTGAAGCAAAGCCTTATCTCAACCTTGCACACCCTTTTGACGGGTGATACGTACCCTACCTCCCCGAACACACACACACGAGTATTAGGATTAGGATTAGTGATTTGTTTTGGTTTTGGTTGGTTTGAGTAGAGTGACTAGTTCGCTTTTCTCACTAGTCAATCCATTAGATTTCATGGCCGCACCCTAGTGCACCGTTTCAACAGGTCGGCCGATGCGTGTTGTTCTGCCCATTGAGCAGCCGCGCCTTTTGACATGAAGGACATGGCGAACCAGGCGAGTTTTTCCTGCGAGACGAACTCATTCGCCATGAAAGCTTCTGGAACCAGCTGGTAGTAGGTGAGGACAGAGTGAAGGAACAACTGTCCTTGCGTCTGGTCGCCATTGAAGACAGCCGGAGGTTTTGGCCGAAGGACCATTTTTGGAGCTGGGTGGGGGGCTGAGAAATCTGGACCCGGTGCCGGAGCTGGAGCGGCAGGGGCGGGGGCAGGCGGCAGATTTTGGGTGCTTAGCAATAGCTGGTGGAGCATGTCCTAGATGGTCTTGAGGGAGCCTTTGACAGCAGTGAGCCGGGCCATGGCTCCGGAATCCGGATCTGGAGTGTGAACACTCGGGATCTCGGGTTGCATGGAGTTGGGGGCAGGCAGCTGGTCCATCGGAATGGAGGAGGGGTCGAGATTTGAAGTGGGAGAGGATGGAGCACTGGAGTAGTGGTCTGAATCTGTACCTGCACCAAACTTCCCAATCTTGACTGGTTGATCCCTAAGATCATTTCTTCTGCTGTAAGGGCAACCTTAAGCTCGGCGCAGGGCACAGAAACTAGCAGGGGAATCCGAAGAATAAATATAGGTACTAGAATACAGGAGTGGAAATACTATGCAACTAGCAGGAGAATCCGAAGAGAAGAAAGGATGAGGATTCCCACACTAGGCAAAACCTTATATACTAATTGGTAACTACCCAGTAGCACGTGTCCGGATGTATCTACAATGATCGCGGGCCTGGTCACACAGCACGTGCCAGCAAGAGCAGACAGATGTCTCAGGTGGTTTGGCGGTCGGATAGAAGGGTGCAGAAGTATCCGGAGTGCCGGGCAGAAAACCATCTGAAGTATCCGGAGCCGGTCCAGATGGAAAAGCGTCTGAAGCGCCCGAAGGAAAACCACCCGAAGCGGGGGTTCCCCCGACAATTACTATCTACTGCATTTGTTACTCTCAAGTCGAAGGTAATATAATTCAAATTTCTAGGAGAAGGAAGAAGAGGACAAATATTGAGCATACCAGACATACTCATTGAGTTAGGTTGACCCGTGGAGCTGTTGGGTAGATGGTCAGTAATACTCTATGTTAGGAGATCTGGTCTTACAAATTTGTATTCTTTGCTTATATGGAAGATAGAATGGGTTTGAAATGGTTTCCTGGAAGATTTAGAGATAAGACCAGTAGGCGACCCGCCAAGTTAGTACAAGTTAATTTTGCAGCCCATGGGAAAACTTAGGTTAACTTGCGGCACGCCTGCCGAAAGGGGCAATTTCTGCACAAGTTACTTTTCATAAGTTACTTTTTACGGACTTTCTCGAAACTGGTCGACAGCTGCTGCTGGGCCTATTTGGCAGGTGTGGAAAATGTACGAGATATACACTTCGGCTGAACAGAGAAGCAAGTTCAGGCAGGCGTATGCGGCACTTTGATATATCAGATGTACGCTGATCAGCGGACAGTGCTCATGTATCAACGCCTCTAATTAGAGGAGAATCTGATGTATGAGCTCACCTTAATTGCCGCCCACGCACATGCTCCGCCTGAATGGCGCCCACTGCTGACCCCGCCACCCCGCCTCAATTGATGGCGCCCCACAGCCACTCCAAACGGGGTGATCAATTTGTTCCCATCAACCATCCGCCTTGCTTCCGCCCTCCACCGCACGAGCTCCCTTCTGCCTCCACCCCCCCTCCTTGCTCTGTTCCTTCGCCAGCATACTCTTCTTCCTTGGCTCCTACCATTTCCTCGACTTTCCGGCCTCTATCGGCTCCGGATACCAAAGCCTTGCGCTGGCACACTTCCGCTGTACCATCACAAATAAAACGGTCCCTTGCCTCAGGCTGCCCTGATTCTCTTCCTCAAGCATCCACCACATTCTTCCTTGAGTCCCCATGCCTTTCAGCCCTTCAATCTGTCTGGGGATTTTATAATTGGTTATTATAGCTCCCACACCAACTGATTGTGTACCGCGGGCTTCCTTGGCTCCCGTACTCAATCCCACTCCTACGCGATTGTTTCCCAGCCTCTCACGCCTGCTACCCACCCTCGTGCTCGCTGCCCGCCGTCCTCGTGCTCGCTGCCCACCGCCCTCATGCTTGTTGCCTGGCGCTCCCGCGCTCACTCCCCGCCGCCCTTGCGCTCACTCTTTGCTGCCCTTGTGCTTGCTCTTCGCTGCCCTTGCGCTTGCTCTGTGCTCGCTCCCTGCACCCTCGCGCCTGCTACCCCCGCACTCGCTCCACGCACTCGCTCCCCCCGCGCTCGCTCCCCGCTGCCCTCGTGCTCGTCGCCAGCTGCCTTCACACTCGCTTTCCGCCGCCCTGGCGCTCGCTTCCTGCCGCCCTCCGCACTCGCTGCCCGCTGCCCCCGTGCTCGCTCCCCGCCCCATGCGCGCTCGTTGCCAGCCACCCTTCGCTCAATTCCCACTGCCCCTCCTTCGCACAGGCTTCAATACCCGCCTCCCATGCACCCATTGCCCGCCGCTCCCGTGCGCTGGTTGCCCACCGGCTCGCCGTTCCTGCTTCTTGCACTATGTGCGGTTCACTGTCTCTTTCCGCACACTCGGTACCTACCGTCCACGCACTCCAATATTTACCCATATGTAAATCCTCCAAGTGTCAGTAGAACCATACTGTGCGGTAATTTTATATGTTAAAGAACGATAATAAATGACCTTTAACACTTTTCTTGCCTCAAAAAGCCTTGGAAACTGAGAGGAAACGGTCAAATGAGTAAAATTCGAGGGGTTTCGGGTGTTTCGGCTCTTCGGAATTACATCCCCGACGGGCGCTTCCATTGCATGTTGAACACAAAAATCCCTCGGTGAGTGCTTACCTGGGCATGGAATTGTGGTCTAATAATTGCCGCCGATGTCCTGCTACACATCATTTCACCCACCACGCGATATCTTGCCGCCATCTCCTTGTACTGGTCTGGTTTGGTCAAATATCACCACTATGTCTTGGAAACCTCACAAAGCACTGTTCTCCGACTTCTATGCATCCACTGGGGACCGTAAACATCGGAACATCGTTTTTACCACACGAAGTCGTGTCGAGCATCAAATATTACAGAGACTCGGGGAAGACAGTACAAAAATTGGCTGAATTGTGCCTCAGGTGTGTCCACAGCTCCTGGGATAATTGTTCCAGGCTTGCATTGCATGTATGGCCCCCATTTGCGTCTTGTAAACAGTTTTCCCTGGCGCTGCGCACCAGGTGGCGGGGACTCTCCGACACCGCTCGTACTAGCACTCTCGGTGGGATCGGGTGAGGGTGCAGGCGTGCGCAGGGACACGGGCGCATCCCCCGTGCCACAGTACGGATATGGCAGTGGGCTGAGCGTGCTGTTCGACCGCATCCTTTTCCCTTTCCCCTGCCCGTACACGGGTGCCAGGTGCAGGCGGGGTTGCGCGCGCGTCTACCAGCGCGGACGTCGACAGCGCCGTCCTGCATGCGTGCACGCTGCACACGCTGCTCCAGTGCTGGGGACCCTGGTCCCATTTTTCCTGGCAGTGGCTTACAGCGAGTCGGACTGCAGGGAGGTAGCGCCAGCGGGCAGGAGTGTCGCGTCCGAGTCATGCCATGCATCTGTGGTGGTGGGTAGACCCATCCCGTGGCGTGCCAGACTTACTACCGCCGCGTGCAAGTCCGGAAGCCATGGGTATAGAGTATACGGACGACTGTTGAGATGCGCTGGGTACTCCGCTGGGTACCGGTACCCAGAGCTAAGCGAGGTACCCATTGGGTACCCAGTCACAATATACGATATACGCCGGATCCGGTTTGTCTCGGCCCGATCAGTGTATTGCCACAAGGCTCCGGGTCAAGTCCTGCTCGGCCGCTCACATTTATTCCATTTTCTACGCCCCCATCCCCGGTAACTCGAAAGCGGCAGCGTCTAGCGACCACTCCGTTATACTCAACTCCTACCACACCCTCGCGGCATCCCATACCCGCATTGCCACACTCTCCATATCGCTTCAACTTAAACAATGAAGTTGTCGACAACCCCCCACCTTCTGTGACTCTCCAGCCCGCTCTTGCCCCTCCAATTTCTTCCCCATCTCCTTCGACCCTTTCATCGTCTACTGCTACTTCGGATTCTCCAATGAAACACGCCCTAGATGCTTTGGAGGCCCAATCACATGTTATTCACCAGGGGATCGCTGCGGAGGAGCAATCGGACAAGGAAACCGGTGGCACGTACGCTCGGCACGTTAAGAATTATCAGCTGTGGTGAGATCTGGCCCAAGTGACACAGTTGACCGCCGATCCATCGCACACTATAATCCCAGCCTTTCCTATCATCCCAGCAAAGGTGACTTTGTTTCTTGAGTATGAAACGACACGTCCGCAGGTAAACCGTTCGCTTCCTCGTTAACAATCGTTTGCTTACTCTTATTCCTAATCAGAAACGAAAGCGTGATGATGGTTCCGATTTGACGGGGACGCTTGGTGTGTCAGGGGTGAAACAAATCGTTTCAGCCCTCGAGCATTGGCGCCTCAAAAACCAGCATAAATATCCTGAAGTGCCCGCAGTGCAAATTGGCCTTCGCCATGACCTTCGGATCAAAACTTTCGAAAGTGCGGCCGCGTACAAGGAGCCCTTACGCGTCAAAATGGCTCACAACTTGAAGGCAAAGGGTACCAATGCGGGTTTGTGGTTAATCTTCCCTCTATTCAATCAGTTTATAAAGCTTTGACAGATACATTCACCTCTGCCAATCTTATCAAGTGTGCTGGCTGGTGCTTGACCGATTTCAAGGGCCCATATAACATCTACCTTGGTCTGCGAGATTGCGCGATGCTCCTCACTTCCTGCTCCGTCGCGTTTCGGGGAGATAGCACCCGCAGTCTTTTACTTTCAGACCTCTTCATGACGGATGTGCTCATGAACTCCAAAGGCCTCGGAGAAACCGTTCCTGTAAATCTATTTCTTCATTCATGCGACGCCGACTAATGAAGATTATAATCATCTAGGCCCTCACAATGCTGGCCGACAATGCTAAGCACAACCAGACGGGCAGAACCGATGAACACAGGGCATTTAGGCACCAATTTGTCGAGCTCTGTCCGGTAGGCAGTGTCGCCTTCCTTTTATTCTCCTACCATCACGTTCGTGACTGTGCTGCCCCCGATTTTGCCCCCGATTTTTCTGATCTCGAGTACAGGGACTGGGGGAAACGCGAATGATACGGATTTCACCTGTTTCATCCGGGGAAGGACCCAATGACCGAGATGGGATATGACAGTATGTTTCTCTACTCTACGCATTTAGCGAATCCCTACTCAATGCGAGATTTTAGACCACAGAAAACAGGTTAATCTCATCTATGAGAAGAACGGGGTTAATATCTCGAAGGTTACACATGCCGGTCGGGAATTTTCGGTCAAAACTGCGAGAGAATACGGGGCCACAGTTGATGGCGCCAAGGCATTGGGTGGCTGGAGCGACAGTGGGTCGTTCAAGCCCTGTTATGACCGTGCTCTGCCTGTCGACGCTCTCCTCGGGGCTGCCATGTTTGACGCGACAAGACCCAAATCACATTTTCTTGCTCGTGAATTCCTCGGTAAATTCTTTGGTATTTATGTACGCAGACTCGTGATTAATATGCAATTATAGAGCCTCCATGCGAACTTGTTGCGCAGATTTTCCCCTGGGTTGAGGACGAGCTTATAGCATTGGAATATTGCGAGCAGGCTAATCCGTTCGCCCGAGATATTGCCTTGCGCCAACTCTTCAAGTTGCTTGTCTGGTTTCGGACAGTTGTACTTCAAGACGGTGCGATCCTGTATAAACAATACCCGAACTCCCCTCTTTTCAATTATCCATCTTTCAACTCGATCGAATTCCAAAAATTTGCTGCAGCATCCGTCAACCGTCTTGCGGATATCGAGGCCAAGGCAGATTTGGCACTGAGAAATCTTCCCCAAAATCTCGTGCGCGGATTTCAAGGGGCTATCGCTGGAGTTTCACTGGCACAACGTGCAGAACGCGACGAGACTCGGGCCTATATCCAATGCCTCGAGTCTCAGATACAGCTGCTGACGCACCAATTTACGGAGCAGTCTATGGGCAAGGGCAAAGGTCGTAGTAGGAGAACTCAGATGATGCCGGGTAAGTGTCAACAGAGCTCCTCTTCCTTTCATTGGCTTAATGATGTTTTTATTGAATTCGCCATACCTCCACCCCTCTTTTCGGCTCCTGCTCCAACCCCGCAAGCTGCTACATCCGAATTTACAACAGCCTCATTCGATCCTTTCGGTGGCGCAAACAATGTTCCTTTCGTGCCAGGTCGTTTTGATTTTTCTGCACGCGTTGAATCCTCAAACAGGGGCGCACATTCAAATCACTCACTCGCCATTCCTGGACCTTCTACCTCTCCTCATCTGCCCACACCGACTCCCACTTTTGTTGACCCGCCAATCCCCTCGACGTCCGGATTTACAGTCGACCAGATGTCTGCATGGAACCTTCTCGCACTGAATTATTCACACGAGCGATTGAGACGCCACCAGTGGGAATGGGTTGAGAAGAGCAACTCATTCCTTCCCCGGTACACGTTCCAGCGCGTGCTGAAAATCACGGACATATGGACCGAGTATACCAGCGGACTCAACGGCTTCCTCTCTGTTCGGGACCTCAACGAGTGATGGGCCGCACAATGGAGGACGGGTACTCAAACGTTGAAGAATGAGTACGGGCGACGCAAAAAGATTATCGATTTGATCGAAGCCCTTGCCAAAAAGCCCAACTGGCACTTGCAGCTCGTGTTACGGTTTATTCGGGAGATCTACGAGACTGATACTAAATATCCCACTGTTAGGCGCTTCTGTGATGATCTCCCGAGCAACAAATCCAGTCTGCACGACGCAATACTCGCTAGATCTTGTACCTTCATACATTAGTTTCATATGGGCTATATACTGTAAAACAAGTCATAGAAACACATCTTCAAAAACGCACAACCCAGATGAAGAAAATACACACCTTGAGACATCGAGATTTATTTCTCAGACTGTTTAACAGTCTCATATCTCTTCCGGTTGTGCAACAGCAACCCAGTGCAGAGGCTCCCGTCATCTCTGCTACCGAGGCTGTGGACAATTCTGCAGATATTGGGCCCAGGGAAAAAATCGAAGAAGGTAAAGAAGGCGCCAAAAGAGAACAATTCCGGGAAGGCTCTGGCAGCTGGGAAAAAAGTTTGCAGATAGCAGGGATTGCCCATCTAAGTAATTATAAATCAGTGGAAAGCTTGATTAGTCTACTAAGCGCGACTGCGCACTCCCAAATGTTGTCTCTACAATGAAACCACAAAGCAAAAGGTGTTCAAAGTCGGGATGTGTTTGAATGCCGTGAAGGACGGAGCAGCTTTTGCAGTGAGTCTTTGTGAGCCACTCCGAAGTTGTGTCTTTTAACACAGTTCACGTTGTGATTTTTCCCTCCCTGTACCAGGTTGTGCTTTTTCAACATATGGGGCGGAATGAACAGTTTTTATGACTTTGAATTTCGCTTATAGACACACTGATACCACTGAAGGTTAGATATGACCACAATGAGGCTTAAAGTATTCGGACTCGAGATTCTGTCCAAGTTTGAGTGAGATATGCAACATGTTTGCACGCTAAGATTGATCTACTTCCAAATCGGGTAACTGAAGTTCAACTTAACCCGCAACTGCTTCGGTTCAAGTTGGACGCTAACTTGTACCTATTCTAGATTTTAAATTACGGTACAAGTGCCCATATATAATTCCTCAAGTACAGACAATTGAATTAGCGATAAAAAGATGATAAACATCGGACAAAAGCAAGATTCTAATTTAATCACTGACAACGGGATGGTCGTTAGCCCATGCTTGAAGGAACGACTTGAGAGCACTGGCTCCCAGAGTGTCCACTTCCTGGATTTTTTTCACCTCTGCAATCACCTCTTCGCTCCGGTTGGCCCCATCACCTCCGTAAATTGTGATGATGCGAGTCATGTTGATTGCTTCATTCAAGGACGTGGTTGAAATGCCGAGGGCCTTCTCTATCGTTGTCTTGGAGATTTGCTGAACTCAAAATGTGAGTCCCGTGATGATGTAGCATTATTTAACTCACAGTTGTAGATGATATTTCGGCAGCGCATGAGGTTTTGTGAAATGTCGACGTCACCTGGGCAGCAAACTTCCATGATTCGACTCGGTCGGGGTTCTGGAGCACCTTCCCTCGGTTGGAATGAAATTTTGTGTACCCTGGGCGCTTCTCAATCTTCTCCCGAAGCCAGGCAACTACCGCGTCCACAGCTGCTTGTGGTTTGGCAACAAGAGCACCTGAAGATGGACCGCTGCTTTCAGACACCGAAAGCAGGACGAGAGATGAAGTTCTAGGACGTTTATTCTGCACCTGAGCCAATTATATGGATGATTCAGCGCTGGATATTGAAGAAAGGAACGGAGTACTCGCAGGGTCCACCCGAAGCTCTAGTTTGTTCCCATCGGTTATGATGTTGTTAGACAAGTTGTGGGAAAAGGTTTCGGTCTTGTCCTCGACATTGAATGTAACAAAGTATTCGGTGTATTCATGCTCCTCGGAATCAGGAACCCCAATTCTACCTGAGCCTTATAATAATTAGCATCTCATTTGAGCATAGTAACAGGAGAAATACCGTCAAGTTGTCCGATTGAGGGAACTTCAGACCTCAACGACCTGGCGCGAAAGGAACATTGTTTGCGCCACCGAAAGGATCGAATGAGGCTGTTGTAAATTCGGATGTAGCAGCTTGCGGGGTTGGAGCAGGAGCCGAAAAGAGGGGTGGAGGTATGGCGAATTCAATAAAAACATCATTAAGCCAATGAAAGGAAGAGGAGCTCTGTTGACACTTACCCGGCATCATCTGAGTTCTCCTACTACGACCTTTGCCCTTGCCCATAGACTGCTCCGTAAATTGGTGCGTCAGCAGCTGTATCTGAGACTCGAGGCATTGGATATAGGCCCGAGTCTCGTCGCGTTCTGCACGTTGTGCCAGTGAAACTCCAGCGATAGCCCCTTGAAATCCGCGCACGAGATTTTGGGGAAGATTTCTCAGTGCCAAATCTGCCTTGGCCTCGATATCCGCAAGACGGTTGACGGATGCTGCAGCAAATTTTTGGAATTCGATCGAGTTGAAAGATGGATAATTGAAAAGAGGGGAGTTCGGGTATTGTTTATACAGGATCGCACCGTCTTGAAGTACAACTGTCCGAAACCAGACAAGCAACTTGAAGAGTTGGCGCAAGGCAATATCTCGGGCGAACGGATTAGCCTGCTCGCAATATTCCAATGCTATAAGCTCGTCCTCAACCCAGGGGAAAATCTGCGCAACAAGTTCGCATGGAGGCTCTATAATTGCATATTAATCACGAGTCTGCGTACATAAATACCAAAGAATTTACCGAGGAATTCACGAGCAAGAAAATGTGATTTGGGTCTTGTCGCGTCAAACATGGCAGCCCCGAGGAGAGCGTCGACAGGCAGAGCACGGTCATAACAGGGCTTGAACGACCCACTGTCGCTCCAGCCACCCAATGCCTTGGCGCCATCAACTGTGGCCCCGTATTCTCTCGCAGTTTTGACCGAAAATTCCCGACCGGCATGTGTAACCTTCGAGATATTAACCCCGTTCTTCTCATAGATGAGATTAACCTGTTTTCTGTGGTCTAAAATCTCGCATTGAGTAGGGATTCGCTAAATGCGTAGAGTAGAGAAACATACTGTCATATCCCATCTCGGTCATTGGGTCCTTCCCCGGATGAAACAGGTGAAATCCGTATCATTCGCGTTTCCCCCAGTCCCTGTACTCGAGATCAGAAAAATCGGGGGCAAAATCGGGGGCAGCACAGTCACGAACGTGATGGTAGGAGAATAAAAGGAAGGCGACACTGCCTACCGGACAGAGCTCGACAAATTGGTGCCTAAATGCCCTGTGTTCATCGGTTCTGCCCGTCTGGTTGTGCTTAGCATTGTCGGCCAGCATTGTGAGGGCCTAGATGATTATAATCTTCATTAGTCGGCGTCGCATGAATGAAGAAATAGATTTACAGGAACGGTTTCTCCGAGGCCTTTGGAGTTCATGAGCACATCCGTCATGAAGAGGTCTGAAAGTAAAAGACTGCGGGTGCTATCTCCCCGAAACGCGACGGAGCAGGAAGTGAGGAGCATCGCGCAATCTCGCAGACCAAGGTAGATGTTATATGGGCCCTTGAAATCGGTCAAGCACCAGCCAGCACACTTGATAAGATTGGCAGAGGTGAATGTATCTGTCAAAGCTTTATAAACTGATTGAATAGAGGGAAGATTAACCACAAACCCGCATTGGTACCCTTTGCCTTCAAGTTGTGAGCCATTTTGACGCGTAAGGGCTCCTTGTACGCGGCCGCACTTTCGAAAGTTTTGATCCGAAGGTCATGGCGAAGGCCAATTTGCACTGCGGGCACTTCAGGATATTTATGCTGGTTTTTGAGGCGCCAATGCTCGAGGGCTGAAACGATTTGTTTCACCCCTGACACACCAAGCGTCCCCGTCAAATCGGAACCATCATCACGCTTTCGTTTCTGATTAGGAATAAGAGTAAGCAAACGATTGTTAACGAGGAAGCGAACGGTTTACCTGCGGACATGTCGTTTCATACTCAAGAAACAAAGTCACCTTTGCTGGGATGATAGGAAAGGCTGGGATTATAGTGTGCGATGGATCGGCGGTCAACTGTGTCACTTGGGCCAGATCTCACCACAGCTGATAATTCTTAACGTGCCGAGCGTACGTGCCACCGGTTTCCTTGTCCGATTGCTCCTCCGCAGCGATCCCCTGGTGAATAACATGTGATTGGGCCTCCAAAGCATCTAGGGCGTGTTTCATTGGAGAATCCGAAGTAGCAGTAGACGATGAAAGGGTCGAAGGAGATGGGGAAGAAATTGGAGGGGCAAGAGCGGGCTGGAGAGTCACAGAAGGTGGGGGGTTGTCGACAACTTCATTGTTTAAGTTGAAGCGATATGGAGAGTGTGGCAATGCGGGTATGGGATGCCGCGAGGGTGTGGTAGGAGTTGAGTATAACGGAGTGGTCGCTAGACGCTGCCGCTTTCGAGTTACCGGGGATGGGGGCGTAGAAAATGGAATAAATGTGAGCGGCCGAGCAGGACTTGACCCGGAGCCTTGTGGCAATACACTGATCGGGCCGAGACAAACCGGATCCGGCGTATATCGTATATTGTGACTGGGTACCCAATGGGTACCTCGCTTAGCTCTGGGTACCGGTACCCAGCGGAGTACCCAGCGCATCTCAACAGTCGTACGTATACTCTATGTATCATTCACCCGTACCAAGGTGGTTCAGGGGTCAGTTCAAAATGGCATGAGGCTGAAAGTGGCTGAGAAGTGTCATGCGGGTGGAGTCGAGACCACTCTGTCCGAACCGCCATTAGGGGCTTTCCTTTCCGGGAAGAGCACAGCCATCCTGCCGGCGGCTCACTAGGCGGAGCTTGAACTCAAAGCCGTGGTGAGCCGCATGCCAAACAAGCTTGAAACAAGCATCCTCCTTCCCTCTTCCTCTCCCACCACGTCCGCCAACCATCACGCCATGCTCATCAACGCCATGCTCATCAACACCCGCCATGCCCTCTGTCCTGAACCTCTTTGTACCTTAGTTCCTGCCCGCTCCCCGCCAATGCCAGCATGGCAGCAACAAAGGGAAATACTACGCAGTAAGTTGCAATACATTCTTTTGGTCTCGCCCTTTCTCCCCCATTTCTTCCTCTTGCCCTCTGCTAAATTTATCTATCTAGTGCTTCAACAAAGCCCATGGGCCCCGGTACAAATTCTGGGACGTTGGCGTGCACCCTCGCAATGCTCTACCTCCCACCAGCAGAACACCGCTGCGCCCCCCGCTCCGCTTCCTCTGTGCAGACAGCCACCGCAAGACTCCCTCCCCGCCCGCGCGCCAAATGTGTCGCATGTACACGCCCAGGAAATGCGCAGTGCGCGATGCGCCGCTGCAAGGTCTTCTTGGCCTTATGATCTCGCATTGCAGGATCCATGAGACCCGCCCAACCGCCCTCTCGACAAGCACCCGCCAAATACTCGACGCTGGTCTTGCAGAAGCCGCCGCCGCCTTCCCAGCCCCGCGCCGCCACCAGCGCGAGCTGCCGCATCAGCGTCTCGCTCGACAGCAGGAAGCAGCCGCGCATCTCGCCGCGCTGACACCGCTGCTCCCGTCGCCGAGCATCGGGCAGGCGGAGCTCATGTGCGTGTTTTCTTTCCTTCTCTTTCTGCACAGAGCTAAATAGAGCACCCCCAGTTATAGAAGGACCCGTGGTACCCGTATCGTTATGTCCCAAGGCCGCCCCCGCCGCAGTCGCGCGGGCCGTTCATGCCCATGGGCACACGGCCCCACCGCCGTCGAAGATCGACAGACTCGGCCGCGACGCTGACGCACCCGGACGATCAGCAGCGCTTCGCTTACGGTTACGCCCCCGAACACCAGCGCTTTCAGCACGATTCGCGGCAGCCTGAAGGGGGGTACGGGTATGAGCATCGTGCGCCGAGCGGGTAATTAGATATATAAATGTATAGAGATGTAATAATACACGTCGTGTTGTACCTTCTCACATGTGTAATACAGTTCATTTGCGGTATTGCTTGACTTGCAGATTTCTTGGCTTCGTTTGAAACTCCGCGAGTGAGCCGTCGGCATAGTGGCTGTGCTTGTCCCAAATTGGAAGGTGTTTAATGGCGGTTCGGACGCAACTAGTCGAGACTGAGGAACCGGATGATTCCGAAAAGCCCGCGATAGTTCAACTTCGAGAAGCGTTAAGATCGGGTGAGGTTAAGGTATCGCCCAATCGTATCTCAATCTATCGGCTATACAGTAGTGCCTGCCGAGGTTTCAAGAATATACTCTCCTATGACCTGCCAGTGGGGACGAGGGAAGGCGAATTGATGGAAGTTACTGTGTGGGAGCCGCCGAGTCGCAGCATTTGGCTGAAGTCGGCTGTAAAGAGTTCAACAGGAGTGGGACTCACGTAGGTCCAACCATCCACATTGACGAGCCTCACTCTTTCCAGTGTCGGTAAATCCAAGAAACGGCGGAGTTTTAAAGGTCACTGCTCCGCCGCTTCGTGGCCTCACATCCCCTCTGCTGCATACCGATCGAACGGCTGGAGAAGCGCGAATCCCGTGTGCAAGCATGTCTGAAGGAGAACTGATGCTGGGTGATTGTGCGGGGCGCGACGAATTGCGGCATGTGCCGGCATCGGCCAATCCACGGCCAAGGTCAGCTGTTGGGACTGAACAGCGTTAAGTTGAAGAATTGCAGCGGAGTTTGAGTTGAGAATCGCGCAAATATGCTTTCCAAGCGAGAGCTCGCTTTTCAACAACGGGTCAAGAAGGAGGAGAATGAATAAGTTGACTCTAGGTATGTTGTGGCAAGTGGAGCCGAGAGCGGAGTTGGTGGCACTTAGAAAGGCTTCGAAATGTTTAATGTCATAAAGAGTGATGGCATGTTATAAATTGAAAATTTTCTGGGACGAGTGGCTCCAATGCGGCGGTAATTGTTCTTTCATTTCTAGATGATCTCCACGCCACACGTTCGGATCTATCGAATACTAGGCTTTGAGGCCTTCGCAGAGCATGACTCCAGACTCGATCCGGAGACATAACATAAATAAAGACCTCCCATGCCCAGCGCAATCGTTGTCTACTGACTCACTGCCCTCATGTCTGCCTCATATCGAAAAGACCGCACTGTGTGCATGGAGCTTTACACAACGCCTCCCCACTTCCCCAAGGAGGCCACGCAGGCGATGCTTGTATCATTCGTAGAGGCCTTCCTCGCCATCCCCATTATCCAGAAGAACGTGCTTAAGGCCGAGATCGTCGGTTTTGCCTCTTCCTGATCATCTCTGTGAATAACGTCGAAGTCAGATATTCCAAAATGGGCTGTTGGACGAAGCCATGGAAGCCCTGGGACTTCCCAAAGCACCGCACAGCATTTGGATTCGCAGTGAAACCGAGGTACGCTTTCCTTCTCATTTCGCCCTCTATACTCACCAACCTCCGCTTTAGACCGACGACAAATATGAGGAGGTACGCAGAGTATCGCTAACTTAATTATGAGGGAAACTTATATTGATACCTTCCCTAGATTCTACGTGATCCAGAGACTGTGAAATTGATGGAAGAGGAAGAAGAACTTCAGTACAGCACCTCGGCGTCGGTATTTTTTGTGGATGTGTTGACCAAACTCGACATCCCTACGACCAAGAGTTGCACGCATGTGATGATAGCAATGAAGAGCCCTGCCCATCTCTCCCCAGACAATTTCCAGAAGAAAGTCGAAGCCCTCGTGGACAGATTCCTCGCATTACCGATCGCTCAGCAGAAACTCTTGAAATTCTCCATGGTTTGTCGCGCTCGCGCCTTCAAAACAGTTAGAAAGGACTAAATCGTAATTTTAGTATGTTCCAAACCAAAACATGGCCACCCACCTCCGCGCGTTAGGGCTTCAGGCGCCTGAGCCTGTCGTTATGGTGATGTTGGACACCGAGGTAAAATCTGAAGCGGCGTCATTGGGTATACTGATATAATCTTTATTTTATTTGTTTTATTTTATTTTTTGCTCAGACGGAGGAAGGTTTCATCGAAGTGCGCCAATTGCCCACGTTTGAATACACTCTGACCATGATGAGCAGACAGCCACGGATTCCGCCGTCAAGACGATTGTAGCGGATGCCATCCGTGATTTAGGCATCGACGCGCACAGCTTAATCTTCTCTGCCGATGTGGTGTCGAAGGTCAAGAAGTCGTAGACGGAAGATTCTACTTGTTTGTCCTTGTACATATATGTTGGCCGTAGATTCTGGGGATGTATTGGTTTTTTGTGGTTGAATCAAATAAAATGTGTCTCATCAGCCTAGATTCAACTCGTTCAGAATTGAAAACCTGCTCGGAGCAGGTCCAACTCTAGCTACTATGCTACCATTAATTATTCCCTGCGGCTTCCTCCAAGTGCAAATTATTGAGAAATTCAATGGCCTTTGCGCAGAAATTATCGGCAGTGATATTGATTCCAGTATCACTGAAGGTCAGGAGGCACGAAGCCCCAGATGACGATGGCCTATTTCAATTCGGCCAGAAACCAGATACGTTCGCCGTCGAATGCTTAGCGGGGAGCTTTGAATCTAGCGTATTGATGAAATTCACTGGAAGGCATTCCGCATATCGTAAAAATCTTTTGGGAAGTGGCACTTACACAGAGCATCGATGCCTTCGGTCGTTACGTTTGTAGCGAGCCATACCGGAATCTTACTAGCGTGTGATGCACCAAATGGTCTATTAGCGAGCTTCCCGATTTTGTTTACTTGGGAATAAATATTCAGCCATGGGGTTCAATTGGCGAAGGGAAGTGAGAGCTTACACCCATGTATATTGGGTGAGTGATGCGTGTTCCAAGAGGAATCTACGCGGCGATATGATTATCATGTCCCCCTGAGATGCTGAGAGTCGCTTAAATTCCGGCCTACTACAGTAAGCTTCCTCTTGGACAATGAATCTCTTCTCTCTTTATAAAATGATTACGGACATGGTGCTTTTTAAAGTTGGCTTTTGGGAGATCAGGCCCCAGGCTTTGGCAGCGCTGGGTCCAGACCTTTGGAAGCGCTCAATGAACGGCGCTTCCTCGGGGCTTTTGGCCCCATGATCAACTTTAAGCACGCGCGCGCCTATGAACCGTTCTTTAACGAAATGGCTCCTCGGCTGTGCTCTTTCCCCGTATATCCATGCTCTTTTGCTCTTCCTCTGCTTTTTGGCTCTGCTTAACTCCTTCTGTCCTCAATCTCCTGCACTTTCGCCACTGCCCGACTGACCTTTGTAACATTGTTTCTCCATCTGGCCAAGTCACCGCTGCATTTCCACCCTCCCCGTGCTCCTGGGCCCCATTAGGTCTGTTCAACTTTCCTTATTTCTTCAACTGTTCACTGCCTCAGCTGTGCCGCAGTGTGCACAGTTCAGATTCACCCAGTTGACCCGCCCGCAGTTTTTTTTTTGGCAGATCGCAGTTCATCGCAGCAACTGCTGTTTGGGCCGCAGTTCATTTCCATTGCAGTAGATCCGGCCGCAACGTATCTTTCCAAGCACAAATAGCTCGGTTTTCCTGACCCAAAGTCCCGCACTTTTTGCCCATCTGCCTCAACTATCCTCAAAACCCCTGGGCACAATCTCTGTTTATTGCTCTACTATGGCTCGGATTGCATCCTGATCTGTCGACTTCCATTGTATTTGCTTTGCTGCTCCCCTGCTGGATCGAATTTTGCGGAGGATCAATATTCCATCAAGCTCTGCTGCAAATTGGACATGGTTCTGAATTTTCACGTCGGGGGCGGCTTCAAGACGACACAATCAATTTGGTTCATTTTGGTTTGCACAATCTGATTTCCAGCCCCTTCCTCGCCATTCATCTGGCCAATACTATGAGATCGGAGGTGTTGTGATCTAACCCCAGCCCAATTGCTTCTATTCCATTTCGGTCTGCTTCTGGTGAAGTCTTCTGTTCACTATCTCGCAGGCTAATCCACCCAAAACTTCGCGGTTTTCCTCAAACTGCCAGGACCCGTACGGTCCCGAGATAAATTGGGAAATCTGTCTATCTACTTCTCGTCTTCCTATTTTACACTCTGGCCAGGATTCATCAGATTTATTATGACTTGCAGCGTTATCTGTACTCATGACTTTGAATAATATATATTTTATTATCGCCGGAGCGAAGCGGCGGCATATCTTGTAGCCTATAAAAGTATACACAATGCCAAACTCCGCTTTTTGCTCACAGTTAAAGTTTCCGAGGTGCTAATTCAAGCATCAATTCTACCCTTGAATTCTGAACTTGACTGCAACCTGATATAGACAAAGATTCTTATTGGCTTGCTCGAATTGGTCCGCACTCAGAGCTACAGATCACTCTTTATCTACCTGTTTATAAAATTACGCCTGTCTGTTTGAAGCCTTTTTAAACTCCGCTGAGCTAGGGATCGTCACCGTCCGTCCCGGCGGACGGACGGTACCAAAGACGGCCGTCCAATGGACTGTCCGTCGACGGTACGGTAGCGGAGGCTCACTCATCACGCTTGACGGGATGGGACGGTGGACGGTCAGACGGAACTCGGTAAAACAAAAATTGTAGCAATCACTAAGGCTCCAACCGTTTTTGTTTTCAAAAGTTTGTAAACGTTTGTAAATGGATTAATAATCCTTTTAGTTTACGGGCCTTCTCAAACGTTTTGCAAACAGTTTACAAATGGTTTAAACGGTAATATTTGCAGGCATTTTCAACTGACTATGTACATTGATTCACTGTTCACTTTCACTCAGAAACTATGTACCTATGCCTGGGACTTCAATTTGAACACAAATCCAAGCTTGTTCTGTGCTGCACATGGCTTCACGCTCGGTACGATAGCAACTTCGGTCATCTGACTTCGGTTTCCCGAAGGCAGTACATCTACATTGGGAGAGCCCGCTGATCTGTGCAGGCCAACATGCTGCTGAACTTATGCGTGGAGTTCGCAAACGGTGAGGGACCCCCAGTTTCTTCATTGAAGTCAGAACTGCGGTCTTTCACACCCAATAAATATATCTTGTTAAATGTTTGTTTTTAAACAGTTTAAAAACGTTTGTAAACGTTTTGGATTTTTTAACCGTTTAGTTTGCGGGCCTTCGTAAACGAAAACTAAAAGGTTGGAGCCTTAGCAATCACACACCGTTACTGGCGTGACCCAACGGCGCCACCGCATTTGCCCTGCAAGACGTCGCTGCTCCCGTTTTCGTCACTCAGGAAGAGTCAACTGTCCCCTTTTATCGCCTAGTTAACACCGCACAACGCACAACTCCTATACCATTTCGAAGACAGAAATAGACGCCGCCTTGCGTGGGCACCGCACGCTCTCTCGCAGAACACTGCAATCCAAGTTAAACTAGGCAATGAAGACCTCACTCTTTCGACAGCCAACCTATCCATGGATAAGCTCGACTCCCTCCCGTATCTCGAAACCGTCGTGAAATAGGCCATGTGTGAGCGACTAACTACATGGGTAGGGATAATTCGTCTGAAATTATTCTCGCTCAGATTTCCATGCCCCTGCCATGTTCAAACTTCACGCAGAGGATGGCGAGGGAGGACGACGTAGTTCCTCTTCCGAAACCCTATATCGACTAAGGCTAAAGATTCATCGACTATCATGAATCTCGTGGAGTCTGACTATAAGTGAGACTAGACTAAGGCGGGAAAGTCGCACAGTAACCTCTTGTCCGTTTTCTCGTTTTCTCTCGGGACGTCTTTGAATCTCACTCTCCGACATATTCTCCCTTAAGATCCCCAAGGGCCAAATGATCCACATCCCCATCTTGGCTGTCAACACTGACAAGGAAATCTGGGGCGAAGACGCGCGCGAATTCAAGTATGTCAAATCAACCAACCGGTGATTTATTCAACCCGAAGATCATCTAATCTTTCAACAGACCCGAGCGCTGGGAGAGCCTCCCAGACGCAGTAAGCCTCGTCCCCGGCGTACGGGCCAATCAACTGCATCGGGCCCCGGCCCTCTCTCATTGAGCATGTCTCCGTCTACTCTCTGGTATGCGATTGATCAACCCGTGCTTCATGCTTGAAACAGACTCAAAGCCCTGCTCTTCACGCTTATTCGTGCGTTCGAGTTCGAAGCGGCGGTTCCGAAGGGCGGTATTTGGCATCGTTGCGCTGGGCGCACCCGCCCTTCATGGCTCATATCGTCTTGCTTTTTGCAGAATTCCCGTTCGCTTCGGGGTCAGGTCCGGCGATCGTGGCCTCCACAACTTGAATGTGCATATTTTCTTCTGTTTCTTTTCTGCATCTTACATTGACCTTGCGACGGTACTTGCGGGGCCTGTTCGGTTCCGGGGCGGGTCTTGAGTCCTAGGTGCATGAAAAAGTTTTTTAAAAAAAACACACCTCCTGCGCCGAGGGAGTGACTTGCTCTGGTTGAATCGCGAGTGTAAGTACGATAAGATCTTATCTCTTGCGATGTGATAAGATATGAAATTCCCAATTGGGTCCACTCCCCCAGCTTCTGTAGATCAACTGTGGACGGAAGGTAGAGAGGATGGCACGGAGTCGAAGAAACCACAACCCAGAAAGCGAAATGTATTCGATAGCGATAACTACATGTACAACGATCGTGGTGCTACAATATTATCACATATATAGACTAGTGAAAATACAGTGAGGACGATGAGCACGATACAGTCGAGGGCAGTTATAGAGAAATACGGCGAGCCGAGTCCGTGAGGTCCGTGTGTAGGTCCATGCAAGATATAATATGTATAAGTATAAGATGGAGGAGCTACCTTGCGTCGACGGGGTTCGACTCGAGTCCGCGCGCGAAGTCCGGGAGATATCTGTCGCTACAGTGGAATCCAGAGGTGACATCCATGCGATGCGTGAAGTCCGTGGATCCACATTCTGGGTGAAATTCGACCAGTCAGTCCATCAGCGAAAATAAAGGTGAAAAGGGACTCCTATTTCAGTTTCAATCAGCATTATGGGCATGGGATTTGGTGATGGAAAGCCCGTATTCTGCAGGTGGGCGTCGAGAGTCTCGTTTCGAAGCCAGTACAGTCGGTTGAATTATAGTTCAACATCACTCGTCGACATGGTCACGTACTAATGAATGCTTGAGGAGATTCTTTTGGGTGATTGGGAGTGCTACCAATCTATCCGCGAACGATTCAATTTTCGGGTGAAACTGGGTTGAGGAAATATGGTCAGGGCACGAAAAGGAACACATCCACTCCATTTTGTTACATCGCATGCGGAATCCCTGTCCAATTCGGGTCGGTTCTTCCGTTGGCAGCCACATTTCTTTTCTGCTTCTCTCCCCAATATCACCTCGGTCTTGCCGCGTAGTTTGTAAATACAGGCTCATAAACAGTAAGCACGGACAAAGACCCACAGCGCTGGGCACATACCTGCGATTCTCTGCGGATCCAGATTGGGGTCGGTTCTTCTGTTGGCAGCCACATTTTGTTTTCTGCTTCTCTCCCCAATCTCACCTCGGTCCTGCGCGTAGTTCATAAATACAGGCTCACAAAAAGTAAGCACGGGCCAAGACCCGCAGCACTGGGCACATCCTCCGATTCTCCGCGGATCCACAAAATCATTATGAGCACTGGTTCGATTCCGGTACGGGTCAGGCGACGTAAGTAATTTGTAAACTTTTTGATTGGAATGAAAAAGAAGATCTAGAGCTGATGATAGGCATGTCTATTGTCCGGGTGGGTCGCACCTCGAGTTGCGAATCCGTCCTGCTTTCACGCACTCTGGCTGCGACACTTTGAACGAAAATTAAAGTCATCTCTGAATCTCCAGTCGGGTCTTGACATCCGCCACATCTTGTTTTTGAAAAGAGGGGAAAGAAGAAGGGGGAAAGCTTCTGGATACTTGCACGACTTTCCCCGGTCATTCCTCATTGAACGGCCGGCAGGGCTTGCTTGAATTCTGCGGAATTGTGATAAGATCGCGATGGATAAGATAACGATAGCCCTCGAGATAAGATACCAAATTCCCAAATCGGGCCCACTCCTCCTCTTCCTCTCTCCTCGACCGCCGTCTTCAACCTTCCGTACAATGGTTGTGAGAGACCAATACCATAGCCCAGGAAGCAAAATGCATTCGAAAGGAGTGTGCAGATAATCGTGGTGCTACAACGTATAGTGAAGATACAGCGAAGACGATACAATACAGGGCATGGACGTTAGATGGATACTGGCGTGAGGCCCGTAGCCGTGGCCATGCGTACGCGCAGGAGGTTCAGAATAGATATAAGATATAATATAAGTATAGGAGTCGAGAGGCGTGGGTGTATGAAGTCCACGAGATGGGTAGGGTCCGTGCGATGCGTAAGGTCCGTGAGATTCGTGAGTAAAAAAGTATGGATAGTCGCGGCAGCGCCTCGCTTCATCGAATCTCGTGCGTGTGTGTGCGTGTGTGTGGAGTTCTTGGTACAGAGAGGGAAGATGTGGTAGTTAATGCCGAGTCTGTGCTGAAGATACAGCGTGAGGTGACGCGAGCGTCGAAGTGTCGCGTTGTGCAGAGGTTCGTAGTGCAGTGGTGGAACACGAGCCAGAGCTTCGGTAGGCGCGGGGTGAGATATGGAGACGAGATGAGGGTGGCTCGATCAGTGGAATTAGAGTTGGCGGGTCGAGCAAGCAATCAAAGCAGAGGACCCGCTCCCCCGTGTCGTCCGCCTCACACCAGGAGCGTGCAGATTGATCAGGCCCACGCGGCTCGGTGGGGATGGGATGCGAGCTCAGGACCGAGGCTGGGCTCGACACTGACGTCGTCGAGCTGAGCTCGACAGCGCAGCTAGGCGACGATGTCTCCCATCCCCAACCGGCGGGGAGAGACTACCTCGACACACGGAGCTTCGACACCCGTGGCACGAACGTCCGCCTCGGCCCCGCGCATGTCTGCTTACCTTCCCGCCGGCGCAGCAGCAGCATCTTCACCGGCGCGGGCATCTCCAACGCCGCGCCGCTGCTACCGGCGCTCTCGTGCGAGCTGGAGCGTGCGCGCGTGATGATGGTGATAAAGGGCAGGAGCGCGCGGCGCGGGCGTCGATAGCGGCAGGAACGACAAAGGGTCCACGCCTTCGCTTCCCGGAAGAAGGACCGACGGAACGCAAGTCGGGGGAACAATCCCCATCGACGTCCGCATCGGGGATGGCATGGCGTGCGTGAAGCTCAAGGGACGCCGGCAGGCGATCGCACAAGAGGAGATCCTGCTACTCCAAATCCGATAGCGACGAGTCGGGATCATCTGCGTGGTGGGACAGATTCGATGCGATGCTGGGCGCGATGAGG
Source organism: Mycena albidolilacea (assembly GCA_029282495.1). Taxonomy (NCBI): domain Eukaryota; kingdom Fungi; phylum Basidiomycota; class Agaricomycetes; order Agaricales; family Mycenaceae; genus Mycena; species Mycena albidolilacea. The sequence continues at coordinate 1,166,618 of JARIHO010000028.1, read as the reverse complement.
GAGGGGAGGCGGAGGTCGGCGACAGTTGACGCAGACGAAGACGTAGATCCAGCAGCGCTTGAACTTCAAGCGCTGCTGGATCTTCTGCTCCCGCTGTCACTTCAAGCCTTGAAGTGACAGCGGGAGCAGAAGGCCTTCGTGGAGGAGTACAGATGCGCGCCGCACACGGCTTCGGGCCTTCGGCACATGGTACGGCGCGACGGCTCGAGACTCGATGTGCGTGCGGGGGCATCTCCATGCTTCGGGAGCAGAACTCGGGTCCCGCAGCAGAAGGCATCGCCGGTGTCGGTCGGGAACAGCACACACAATAAGGGTGCAGCAGAGAAAGGCAATTTGTCGTCACATGGAATGCCAAGGAGACAGTCAGGTCAGCGGTAACGCTCGCAAGGGACGGATGTGGGAGGAACTCTCGGAGGGAAGGCGCTGGAGGGGCGTAAACGGGTATGATGCTTCGGATTCACCGTGAAGGACTGCGCTTGGACGAGTCGACAAAGGGAGCCTTGAGTTGCTTCGTTCAAGACTCTGAGAACATAGAGATAGCCGTCTGTGCGAGAACGAGATAAAATGCAAAAGCAAAGCAAAAGCAAAGGAAGCCGGAGAACTGATGACGATGATGCCTCGATGATGTCAGACGCGTGTCGTGGCCGTAAATCGCGATCAGGTGACCGTTAGACCGTCGCGCGGATCGGCAGCGTACTTGGAACAAGATAAAGTAATGTACCACTCAAGTCTTCAGGCAACTCTTAGAAAAAATTGGCTTGCTGTTATGCACACATCCTCCTCATTCCTTACAGCCAGAGTAATGGTCCACTCAAGTTCGATACAAACACAACATGAACATGCCGACTCAAGGTCTGAATTCTTCCCGCGTTTGCGAGACTCATTATTCTGTACATGTTTAGTTTAATTTGGAGACGGACAGGAAAAAAGAAAATCTAGCCCAAAGTTCGCACAGGTTCAAATATTCACGGCCCACCCCCGAATCGAACGGGGTGCCGCGATACTCCGAATTGTCAACAATGGGATAGAGGTACGAAGTGCTATGGCTTCATAACTCTCCTTCCGGAAATATCGGTACCTATACCGCATTTTCTGGTCGTGTACGTGCAGAAAAAAATCTCCGATGCCCCCAAATTGAACAAGGTTCCACAATAATTCTGTTAACCCAATTTTTATTGTGTCGTGAAGCCCAAAAAGATTTCATTTTGAGTAATGACCTGCTGCCGAATTGAACGGGTATTCTGCATTTTGCTGTAACAGCCGATGTCGCTCTTTGAACCAGATGTGAAGGGATGTAGTGCTACAATGAACTTTTTGTGAGATTTCCCTTCGAAGGAACCATTTTGACAAAATATGAAGAAAAAACATCGATGGTCCAACCTACGACCCGTCCCCCGAATCGAACGGGGTTCCACAATGTTCAAGATTCCATCACCACCGAATTAGATGTGGATGGGGCCCGCGCTACAGATCTCGATAGCACAGACATTTGAGGTCTGGACTGCTTCACGCAATTTTGATTGTCCCGTGAAGGCCAAAAAAAGACATCTGAAATGCGGCAGAAGTAAAACTACACACACACATGGAAAATTGAGCGGTGATTAACGAATTGGTAAGATGTAATTTTCCTAACTTGCAACCTGAACAGAGGACGCTGGTTAATAAAATACTGTTAATAGCAATGATCTCATTCAAGGGTGCGGGCTGCCCAGCCCGAACTGAGCCAGATATACCGATACTTGGAATCCTGTCCAACCGTGGGTCTGTAATTGGTTGCCCGGGGCTCTGGCCCGATTCTGGGAGTAGAATCTAATATTGAATCAAGAATAGCAGGGAGTCTGATGGGTGTTGGCAGAGCGGATAGTGGAACTTGCTGGCAATCAACCAATAGAGATGCTGCCGAATTTCGGCCGGCCCAAGAATAGAAGGCGGGACATGAGCATGTCGTTTTCAATTTAGTAGTATCAGTACAATGATAGCCATCTTGAACATGGGGTGAAATACCATGTTGGTATTGCAATCGTGGCGGATTGATGAAGGACCGGTGACTCAGTACAGCGATATCCATCTTGAGCATGGGGTGGAGTATCACGTCGGGGTTGCGATGCTGGCGGATTGGTGAAAAACCGGTGACACTGGGAACCCACGGATGGGAGCATAAAGGCGGGGACTTCACAAGATCACTGCGTCCCCACCGAACATGCCCCCACCCACAGTCACTCAAAATAGACTGGACAATGTGGTGATATGCCTGACTATGACCACAAATACCTTGCAAATCATTGCAAATAGCATGAAAACTCCATTCTTAGGTGCTATAATCAACACAACTCAAGCTGTCCTGAAAATGATCCAGGTGAGTTTTGTTGAAGAGACTCTTCTCAATGTAAAACTTAGTCACTTGCTAGACTCTTAGTAAACACAAAGATGACTGTGTTCAGCTTCTGGAGCAAATCCACAAATTGCTGAATGCAATCATGATTCTTCACATCAAGTCAGATGAAGGCGGAGAAATGCCTATTGAAGTTCTGGATCATGTTGGGAAATTCACAGGGTACTGGCCTTGTTTGTTGGAAATCTACTATACATTAACCACTGAAATCAGGGTTCTTCACAAAATATTCACTTTTGTAGAGGCCCAACAAAAGGGGAACAGACTGAAAAGCTTTTTCCGGCAGGGCGAACTTAGCACACTACTGAAAGATTGCCAAGCTGGATTACAACAAAGCTTTGAGTTCTTTCAGGTTTGTTGTCAATTCTGTGTAACAAAAAATCATAGATACATATCTTTCATAGATTGACGGAACCAGGGTTTTACTGAACATTGCAGAGATGAAGGAAGATGCAAAAAAGAAACACCAAGAAGTGCTTGACATGATTGAAAAGTTCTCTGATGCAACTGCTTCAGAAAGAGCATCCACAGTAAGTAATTAGGCCTGTGTGTCATCAGATGCATACCTACTGTTTCACAGATAAGTGGACATCATTCTTGGTCCTCTAATAGGTATGAGCTCCACCTTTTCTAAAATGGCTTTGAATCATACTCATGGGATGACTTTATTTCAAAGCTCTAACTCAATCTCAATGCTGCCATCAGAGCCGAAAATCTTCCATGGCCGAGAGTCAGAGCTTTCAGACATCCTTCACCTTTTTAACACTGGAATGCCAAGGATAGCCATTTTGGGTGCAGGCGGTATGGGAAAAACTTCCCTAGCAAGAGTTGTCTTGCACCACCCAGATATCATGGCCAGATATGTACAGAATAGGTTCTTTATTGCTTGTAACTCTGCAACAACTAAACTTGAACTGGTGAACCTTATTGGAGGGCATCTGGGACTGAAGCCCAGAAAAGACCTCACTCAAGCAGTACTGCAGTATTTCACAGACAATCCACCAAGTCTCTTGATTTTAGATGAACTTGAGACCTTGTGGGAACCAGCAAGTTCTCATGCCAACATTGAAGAATTACTCTCGTTGCTCACAGGTGTAAAGCATCTTGCATTGATGGTAAGTTAAATGGCTTCTGAACTATACCACCACCTTAACTGATCTCAGATTACCATGCGAGGAGCGGAACGACCTGCCAAAGTCCTATGGACTAGACCATTTTTGAAAGTCTTGCAACCCTTGGATCAAGAGGCAGCTCGTCTCACATTTTCCGATATTGCAGATAGTGAACACAATCTAGAGGAGGTTGACCAGGTCCTCTCCCTGACAGACAACATGCCACTTGCAATCAGCCTGCTTGCCCATTTGGCTGATGCTGAAGGTTGTTCCAATGTATTATCCCGCTGGGACAAGGAAAAGACCTCTGTGATTTCAGAAGGCTTTGACAAAAGATCAAACCTGGTCATGTCCATTTCTCTGTCATTATCAAGCCCTCGGATCCAATCAATTCCTGATTCACAAGAACTCTTGAGCCTCTTGGCAATGCTCCCAGATGGCCTCACAGATGTAGATCTTATCCAAAGCAAACTACCACTTGAAAATATCCTTAAATGCAAAACAACCCTGAAGTCTACCGCTCTGGCCTATAGTGATGAGCATAAAAGACTGAAGGTACTAATGCCTGTCCGGGAATATCTGCAACAGCACCGACCCCCTGGAGATTGTCTTGTTCAGAACCTCTTCAAATACTTCCAGGAGATGCTCAAATTTTATAGAGATTACATGGGAACCCAGTCGAGTTCCAGCACAATTCCCCGAATAAAATCAAATCTCACAAACATCCAGAATGTGCTGCAATGGGGTCTGAAGCAGAAACAACCAACCTTATCAAATAGCATTTACTGTGTTATTCATCTGAGCCGATTCAGCCAGACTAACATGCAAGTGAAGACTCCTTTGATTGGCCAAATTCAGGACATCCTTCCCCAACTCAGTGATCATCAACTCAAAGCTTACTTTTTGATCGAGTCACTCAGCCAGCGGCGACATTATCCAATCTCTGATCCTGAGGCTCTGGCTTCCCAAGTTGTGGAGCTTTTCAAGGACTTTGATGATCCAGATCTGAAATGTGTGCTCTCTGTCTGAACTTCATCTATGAGAACTGACACCTGGAGTTTCTAGGCAGATTTTATCTCAGTATGTCAAACTGCTATAAAGAGGTCAAAAATGACTTTGGTGGGGCTGCAAATATGTGCAAAAAACTTATATCCTTTGCATCTCAAACTGGTAACATCAGGAGACACAGTGAAGGATTACGTCAGCTTGCACGGATTAAATTGGAGCTTGGGACATGCTCTGAAGCACAAATGGATGCACATGAATCCCAGAAGCTGTCAAGGGTTTCCGGTGATTTATATGGAGAAGCATGTGCTCTTGACACAGAAGCTGTGTGCTGGAAAGAGCTTGGTGACTACAAAAAAAGTATCTCTTTGTGCATCATAGCACAGAGTCTCCTTAGTCCTTGTGGTATGGCTGATAGTGATGTCAACCTTAGCATCATGACCAATCAGGCTGAGGTCCACCACTGTAAATCCGAATATAGTGAGGCCTGGGTGATTCACAACAAGATACTTCAGGTCTCTACAAACCGAAGTGCCTATTGGCATGCTGTTTCATTGCTGAACAGGGCTGAAATTGAGGTGTCAATGGGTTTCCAAAAACAGGATGTGCAGGGAAATATTGAACTTGCCAAGTCAATATTCACCACCCTAAATCTCAAGCCACAGATAATCTGGTGTGATACTATACTTGCAGATCTGTATCTTAGGGAAAAGGATCTAACAGCAGCAAAGAGACTATTCAAAAACTTTTTAAAATTGGCCCCAGGACACAGTGACATCAAGTTGTTCTGTCTTGAACGATTGGGCAATTCCAGCTCCTGGGGTGCAGATGAATCAACACCTGGTTGGACAACCATATTTTTCATACATTCTCTCAAGTTAAAAGCAAAGCTACAAGTCTATAAAGCTCTGCAGTTTCTGGGGCAGATGTTCCTCACACACAAGGAGGAGGACACTGCTGTCAGCTTGTTCACTATAGCCCTTGTGGGGTTCACTTATATGGATGTCCATCGAAGCAGAGCAGAATGTATGATCAGACTTGGTGACATTTCCAGTAGACATGGTGACCTGCTGAAAGCAGTTGAACTTTGGGAGTCAGCAAGGCCCCTTTTTGAAAGATCATGTCAGGCAAAGGAGGTTCAATATGTTGATGACAGGCTTTCTGGTGTTGGCAGCAATATTCTGCACTGTCACAGACAGGACATAGCTCATCTGGTGAGGCTTGATGTCCCTTCCGGCAATTTATCCCACATTGAAGATAAGGGGCAGGTGGAATTCATTGGTGAACTTAATCAACTCACAATGTGAGCTGTTACCTGTTGTGTCCGAAATTTGTAACTTTGGAAGCAGTACAGATACCTACATGTGTTTGTCTTGTTTTGTTGTTATTCTGTTATTATTATTACCCCCATCATGTTTGGTCTGCATTTCCTATTTTTCTCTGTTCCCACTTCCCATGGACCCCTCTGGAATTTCAACATATAGTAGTATAGTAGTGCAGTGTGTGTTCTCGGATTTCTGAGTTACTTTGTATGATCTGGATTTCTACAATGCCACCCTCACAAACAGCTGAAATTCTCAAATCCGGAGACAGTTCAGTCTTTCCGCAAGAAATATCTGATCTTATCATCGAACATTGGACCAAGGACCTCAAACTATGTGCTCATGGGTATTTCTTCGCATTTTCATGAATTATGGGTGCTCCACTCGGGCCTGTGCAATGACTTGTATCCGACTGGATTTTCTTTGGGAAATTTCCACAGATCAAAGGTACTCGTGCACTCGTCGTTCTTTGCCCGGTGAGTGAAATCTCCTGACCTCTATCCTGTGTCATAGTGGCAGGACCTTGGTGATGATGTCCAACTCCCCAGAGGCAAGTTTTGTGGTTCTCTTCTCACTTGGTCTTCCATGTTGGTCATAAATAGACTCTCTCAAATGACAGGTATACAGTGTCAAAACCCAGTGTGCTGGCAGGGTGGGTTGAAAGAGGGTGGCGGGAATGTCACAGAAGTAGAGGCCAATTCTGTCACAAATGGTCACAAGCCGTGGCTCAAGCCAGCTTGATGCCAGCTTGAACTGAAGCCAGGTGTGTAGAAGCCACCAACAGTTGGCTGGCTCTAAATATCAGCTCAGCTTTATCGGCAAGCCAAGCCGAGCTGAACTGCGGTGAAATGGTGACTATGGGGCTGGCGGTGAAATAACCACAAACCAATCCTTGTAAATGAATATGTGATTTGATAATGCAACTACAACAACTCAAACACTATAATTCTCATGCAAGTTTGGGGTTCCAATCCAGTATAGATTGTGGCAATTTGAACTTTAGTTCTCTTTGGGAAGCAAGACTTTATAGGTCTACAAGTCGTATAGATAAACTGCTCGAATCTGTTCTAGGCGCAATTGCGGATAGACAGGTGAGATTTTATCTTCAACGGTTTGTGTGATGTGGGTCTAGGTTTGGAGATAGTACTCCGATGTGTAGTGCAAGTGATTCCTTATGAATCCCGGTTCCAATAGTATCTGTGATTGCTAATCCTTATGAGATTACAGCCAATTGTCAAGTCCAATTTGTTTCCTTATATTCCACATGTCTGTTCCATTTATCCAATATGTCCACGTGCCGTTTATAAAGATCCAAATCCAACACAGATAATATTCAAACAGGGAAAACAAACAAAACTTGATATAGCTTCTGGGTGTCTCCAAATGAATGCCTACTCGACAGGTTAAGCATGAAGTCTAGTAACTTTGCGTCCAACAGGTGGGGTGAGATTCACTGGTGTTCCTCCCATAACCATCCACTTAAATACTTTACAGGATTCTAAATATAAACGAGGCAGATACAAACGTGCAGTAGGGTTCAGGGTATATGGCTAGTGGTATGGCAGCTAGCTGATGAACTCCTGTCAGATTAGTAAAATTGAGAGAGATTTATAAGGAACATCAATGAGCTGAGCTTAATGATGAGTCAAGATCTACATTGCTTAGCTCGATCGTGATAGGATATTGTTAATATTTCAACTTTTTGCCGACTCCCTTGTCAGCCCACTGTTACCCTCCTTGGTAACCATCCGCTCAAATGGTTCTGTCTTGAACCGCTTAAGTGATTTGTCTGAAAACCGTGATAGCCATCGCTTTTTAGTACACGAGTATGGTTTCTTAATCAATTGGTAGATCGACCAAGTCCAGCCTCCTCTTGGCAGTTCTGAAGATGTCAGATGATGTCCAATAATGATCCCTCTGGTTCAGAAGGATAATCCCTCGTAATACGCCCTTAGTCAGGGATGTGCAGTAGCCCCAATCTGTTTCCAGGATGGTAAGGCACTTTCCGTGATTGCTCCATTAGCAACTTCTCATGTCAACCCTTTACCAGGATCGTTGTCCAGCGCCTTTCTAATGGTCCAAGACACATTATATCCCTTTTAGCTAACTACTCAGGCCAGCATTAGCCCTTGTGAGATGATGTCATAATGTAATATAGTACATTGTAGTATGTTGCAACTTGAGCAGATTTGAATAAATGCCTGGGTGCCACAATACCAGGTCTGTCAGTGGTAACACTACAGGCTGTATCTCAGCAGATAGGTCCTATCACTGAATTTCTTCAATATATTGAGGTACAACATCAGGTAATAGAGAGTAGATCAACTGGTGGCTCATGTTTTAGATTAGTGTCAGGACCATCTGGTATGTGCTGGCCACTATTTCATCTTCTCCATGGGGGCTATAAACAGTGGCTACATCATCAGGAAAATCCAGATTTGACAATTGTTCAGTAATTGTCGACAAATTGTTGACAACACTAAAATTGTTGATAATCAGCAATAATTCATGCAATCAGCAATAACATGCAACAACTGCCTCAAGCCACTCTGTTTTCTGGTCACACGGCTAGAGTGGTTTAACCCTTCATTGCTGACTTGACTTGCTGCCCTTTGAGGACAGTCGGCACCTCAAAATCAATTGCTGCAGAAATCTGCTTGAATGTTACAAAGTGCATTGCCAACTGCCAAAGACGTAAAGTTCGTCGGATCAAATACTGAAACACTTATGTGCCAAAAAACAGTGGTTTGCTTTGATTGTGTTACGACAGACGTCAACACCTCTTTCCTTTTCCCCTCATCTTCCCCCAGCTTCGTCCTCTCATCGCAGTGCATCCTGCCTCACCTGCTTTACCTCTGGGTGTAGGGAAGTGATTCCTCAAACAAGTAAGTATCCTCTGCTTCCTCCTGTGCTGCAAATCCTCATTGGCCTCGTTGCTAGGACACTGCTGGCTTGTTGTAGTTCGCTCACCATTCTGCATAGGCACTTCCTTCAGCCTCCTCACCCATATCTTGATTCTCCCTGGATCTCCTCCCATCCTCTCCACATGGTGTCCTCCATCTATTCCATCCTGTGCTCGCACATCATGTTGTTGGGTGAATGGCTTTCGTTTCAGCGCTGAGTAGCCTCTGTGAGTAAAGTTTGACCCATCTCTTCATCAACCACTTGACGATGTACGCAGTTACAACTACTGGCATGCTGATCTGGCCTTTGGTGTCCACGGCACCCTTGAGGACATAGAGAGGCAGCTAGGTATACCTCCCTCCTTGACTCGTTGCCGTCATGTTGCTCATCCCATCGTGGCAGCCTTACCAGAGCTCCGCAGCCTGGGCAACACCTTCCCTGATGACTCCAAACGGTTGAGCACTGTCTCCACCACCACCGACAGCTCGGAGTTGTCACCGTTGTTTGCCTACCTCGCCTGAACAATTTTGACAGCACCCATCCATACACATCATTGCAATTAAATTTCCCAGCATAGTCTTGTGAGTGCTTGCAATTTTCACCTTTTGATTCAATGACATCTCCCTTTGAATCCCACACTATGTTGCCAGACTGGTGTCGTATGAGTGAGTGAATATTGATGCTGGTCTCTGTCAAAAAAAAATACTAACTCTTGAACTCATCATTGGCAGCTCGTTCCAGTGGTGAGTTCCTCCAGACACCTACTAATCCTATGTAAGGTCAAGGGTATAGGTTTTTGGAATCTATGGCTTTGATACAGTGATTTTTACTATTTATTTGCTTTAACAGTGGTGCTGATAAAGACGTACACTCATTTAGAACACACCAACATTTTACTATAACCCCATCTGCAGTCTGCAATCTCAATACTCTCGCTGCATTCACCCTTTGATGAGGTCTAGTAGATCTAGGGTGCAGTGTATGGGGTATTGACGGGTGTCATCCTAGTTAATTAGTGTATGTAGTTAGATCAACATGTACTCATAGCAGACATCTGAATACATGCATGTTCTCTGAACATCTGGGTGACCTGGGAATATGAACACGAATACATCCCAGGTGTTGGTTCATAAATGGTTCTCAATCGTTCACAATTGCGTGTATTGGCGGATAATCAGTCAACAATTGGCGTCAATTGTCAGGGGCATAAACAATCATTGATAAGTGTTGGTAATCGGGCAACTATCGACGACAATTTTCACCAGTTGGCAGCAATTGCCATTGATTGATGTGCTCAGAACCTATATAAGAAACACACAAATAACCCCACTTGACTCAAGAGCGGCACAGAAACAGTCCAGAGACTATTCCAACAACCAACAAACAAATCAAACGGTAATATATGCACGTTTCCAGAGATCCCAACGAGTTACAGCCCCTAGTACAGGGCCTTGTAAAGGTTGTAGGAGAGGTTTCGTATCTCAAAGAGACAAAGAGCAAACTGTGTAGAACGTGTTTCTAGACACAATGGTGGAAACATAGTTTCCAAACAAAGTAGATTTATAGCTTTGCAGCGTATGTGTGTGTCCAAGCGACAGAGAAACAAGTTTAAAGTAGTCCTGTAGACTCAAGTAAGGCCCCTAGTTTATAGGCCAAGAGTGTTCACAGAGCTTTCCCTAAAAGGTACTTTCTGAGCAGCGCACAGCAGTCACGTTTCCAAAGTTTTCCCTTGATGGTACTTTCTGAAACCCACTCTGCAAACAACAACAATAATGTTTCTTTCAACAGAGTCCCAGTTCAAAGAGATTCACACAATCCAGATGAGTCAAATGTCTGTTTATCTGCCTCTTTAACCATGTTTCCATCGGTTGTTCTTCCGAGTGTCACCTCCCATTGGTTCCCCACTGCGAGCACACCATGTTCCCTTGCCAATTACGAGGCAGGAACCTGTCAGCAGCACCCCTATATTATTCAGAGGGTGTGTCGATCACCTATAGATCAGCATTGCATCTCATTCGACCTGTTTCTGCTTCAATTCAACTCTCCCCTCTGTTCCAAGTACAGAACTTGATAATACTCCTTTGTAGGTTTCGGTAGATACCCGTTTCTGTGGTGTTTTCCAGAAAGGGTTCTTGAGAAAGAACCTTGGAACACCTTTAGAGTTGTGATCCGGATTCTCAGAATAGCCGACCACCTGTTTCAGTGTATCCGCATTCGATGGAAACCGGCAACTCTAGCAACCAAAACACTCGTGACCCGGTGTGTCTCCTCAGCGTCTCAACACAACACAACACATTGCCCAACTCCCGTTCCTTTGACCTGTTTCCATTGTTTAAGTGGATGTTGGAAACAAGTCAAACGAAGTTCCTTGACTTGTTAACTGGCTGCACGTTTCCCTTACGGTTTTCAGGGTGAGACTAGCCAATGGGTGTTCTAATTCCTTAGAACGTCCACCTGTTTCTCTGTGGTTCGCCCAACAGCTACCAGGAACCAGTACTGTTGCATAGAAACAACAGTTTCAGCAATGAGCACGATCAGAAACATGCAAAATTATGTGTATCTAACCATGGCCCAATTGCTGGCTTATCACTGTTTTCTGGTTTTCCTGATGATGAGCCCCCAAAGACAGGGGTTCCTGAGAAAAATTAGCCACCAGTTGATCTGGTGGCTCCACCACAAACTCTCTAATATTGAAGCATCTGTCTGTGAGAGACTACTAAATTTCGGATTTTCTGACATGTTGACAATAATAACATTGCTGTTTTTGATATGTGTGCATGTTCAGCTAGCATCATTGGGGGGAAGCACCTGACTGACACAGTTTGGAGTGAAGATATGGATATCACTTCAGTGACATTAGAGAGCTTGCACAGAGCCACCAGTAGCCACTGGTAGCCACCTGGTGGCTCATTGGGCATGCACAATCAGGTGGCTGCTAAATTTACATGCCCTTTGCATAACTCTTATTCTTATGGTATAGGGTCAACAGGTAGTCCTGTATAAGCTTCCTGCTGCATGTCTGGAGGGGCAGAGGGGCTTCAAATAAGCAAATATTTGATGCTTGATGTCATACATGAGCCACTTGATAGTCATCAAATCAGGTGAGTCACTATGGAGCCAGAAGGGTGTCATATAAGCAAATATTGTGGCCTATGATATCATAACTGAGCCACCAGATAGCCACCAAATCAAGTGAGTCACTATGTGTTGAATTAGCTGTTCTACAGCAGCAATCGGACCTGAGATAAGTCCGCATTGTCCTCTATGATCTTCTCCCACATTCCTGTACAACAGCACTCCGTTTCCGTCCAGATTATTATCTCAAGATGTGTATCTCTCATTGTTCGACTGATATGGTTACTTAGCTGTAGATATACGATTACAGCATTAGTTTCTTTACTACGTATTTATACGACTGAGAAACTTGTACGCACCTCAGACGTTGACTTGCTATTCGATCAACTCTGAGGTGAGCTTTACTACTCTCTTATTTATTATGTACTCACGTACTTGTAGTCTGACTTTATTAGGTGAATACAGACGTTGACTCGCTATTCGATCAACTCTGAGTCTGACTTTATTAGTCTATTTACAACACTGTGGAGCCACCCAATTGTGCATGCCTGATGAGCCACAGGGTGGCTACTGGTGGCTCTTGCGCAAGCTCTCTATTAGACTTGATTTGGTGCTGAGTCTCTGGCACAATTGATGCTGGAATGGGGGCCACAACACGCCACATCAGATAAATTAATGTTCCTGTTCCCCCCATATCTGTCACCTCTGCACTACTGTACAATTTCGTTCAAATTGGTAGTCACAGTCACGCGTCACACACCCCCCTGTCGATCATGAACTTTGGTTGAGGTCACACATCACTCAGGCCTCTGTCGAACCTCCAAGTGGTCACATAGGCCACAAATTGTCTTACAAAAAAAAAATGCAAAAAAGACAAAAATTTCGGTTCAAATGCCGAAATTTTTGAGGTGTCATGCAAAATTTTGGTGGCTGCCAAAATGTCGAATAGGTAAAATGGGTCACACATCACACCCCCTGTCAATTTGAACGAAACTGTCCAGTACATGTAACACACCTTTTCAGTAGTTTTTTTATCCCCCCATGTTCATGTGCTGCAAATATATCTTCCTGCTGCTCTGAGTGCAACTTGAATTTTACAATGGAGTTCCAAGTGTGCATTCTTCATACTGGTTTGAAAGGTGTCCTGTAATGGGTATGGCCTGATAAATCATGGAAATTTGCCATCAGGTCCTTGGCTCAAGTCCTGGAATAATCCGGGTTCTTCTCGAAGAGAGACCCGTCCTCAGGTGTTCCCGTGTAGGTAGATACAGGCAAACTACCCACACCACTGCGCTGTGGGTCTTATTTGCTTCTCTTCCCTTATAATGCTGATACTGCACGGACTCAGTCAAAAGCACAGAAAACAAACAAAAAGGCGGGAAACGGGATGCACCCGCAAGTCTGTTTGTGGTAAACTCGAATGAGAGGACAGATGAGAGATTCTTTGAAGCAAGGCATTGGGCTGCAGCAAGCCCGTGATCCAGACTGCAGTAATAACCTGCCCGCAGTATCCACAAAATCTGGGAGTTGGGATTGCTGTGGTTTATGCTGCCATCAATGCTGCCATCAAGTCCACCGGCACACGGCATGCGTTTGGCGGACTTGGAATATACTAGCCGCCATCCCACATCCTGTCAAACATTGCGCACCTCCCTCCCTCTTCCCTCCTTCCACCTTGCCGTGCTCCTCATCTCATGAACCAATACGTGATCCCACACAACAATTGCTGTCCCCACATTGGGAACCAGCTCACTGTGAAAATCTCCAGTGGGGGGCAGATGCCCAATTGGCCATATATAAGGGTAAGTCTTTCGCCTCCCCACCTATTTATTTCCTTGCCCAGGCTGAAACACTAGCCTATCAGTGTAATAACCCACACGGAGTGGCTGACCCTTACTTTTACCGGTTTTCAACCCAGGCGAGCCTGTCATTGCCTGTGCCAGCAAGCCAGTTCACCGCGCCACTCACTGGTACAAATATTGCGAATCCTTCAGCTGCATTGAAACCACGGTGCATGTCGCAGAAACCATATGGCTCAGGGCGCATCAATGCCGCCTGTCCTCGCAATAGAGGCTTTGCGCAGAGCCACCCGGAGCCACCTGGTGGCTCGTTAGGCATGCGCTCATGGTGGCTAAAATGACGCAAAAATCGTATTTTTAGCCACCAGTGAAGCCACCAGATGACGTTGTGGCTGGCGTAGCCACCGGACAGCGCATGCCGAAATAGCCACCAGGTGGCTCTGGGTGGCTCTGCGCAAAGCCTCTGATATGTGCCAACAACACTGTATTGAAATAGGGGATTGTGCACTCAGGCTGCACCAGCGCAAACACAACCAGATGCTCGGTGCCCCTACCCCAACACCTCATGCACGCAAGTCTCAGCCTGCTCCACCTGCACTCCTGCGCCTGCTATTTACAGACTACGACAGTCATGATGATTGGAACACCACTCACCATCCAATTAAATAACGACTGGATGTCGCTTGGGTTGCAGTCGTCTAAAACACCGCCCACTCTACATATCAAAAAGAAGGCCACTCGCAGTTTCATGGTGGTGCTTTGTCATACGGTAAGTCCTCAGATTGGTCACCATTAGCTTGTTCCTAATGATTCTGTGCAGGCAGGCAAGGAGCACGAGGATTTCCTGATCAACAATGTACCGTCGTGGCCAGTGTGGCAGGTGTCTGAAGCCATGGCTGTCCTTGACCTCCTGCATCCAAAGTTTAAGAAATGGGTTGATATGGATCTCGACCACGTTCATCAACTTATGCCAGACTGTGTCATGATGTTCCGACATCGCAGCCTCAACTGCATCAACTTTGAGGACACAAAAGATTCTTTCTACCCGCCTAATGTCAACATTCATATACGCAACAATCTGCCTGGTGAATGCACCACCCTTCGCCGTCTCTACTCCATCAAGCATCGGCTCCCCGAGGCGCCGCGCACTCCAGGGTCTGCAGCAGAAGACTCCAATGTAGAAATTGTAGGGGAGAAGCAAACAAGGGTGAAGCAAGAGAACTTTGAAGACCTCCTTGCACCCCGTCGTCAGTGCCCATGTCTCCGCATTGATACGAACAAGTGCATTGTCATCAATGACGACATTGACACCCCTGTGCTGACCCCCTGCCCTCCTCCGTCCCATCTTTGTTGGCACCCTCACTTACCTTTTCCTCTGTGCCTTCACCTTCCCCCTTGTCCACCTCCCCCACTATCAGCTGGCCCACCGGTGATGAGCAGCACCACTCGTTGATCGCCGAATCTGTCAATCACGCCTGTTTACTTCCGGATTGCAACCAACGTGTTCTAATTATTCCTCGACACGCTATTTCCACGCGACATCCTCCCTGCATCTTTGACACTTTGTATGCCCGTGCCGCAGTCCTAACAACAAATCCAAGTTTTGTACAGCAAGAATGATACATATGCATTACTTTTGGTATTATTGTTCTACTTCCCTGACACTCTTCCGTTTTTGTTTACATTACTTCTTTACTTTATATACCACACATGTATTCCCTTTTTAACAATAGAAGTTTACCATCCGCTACCGCCTCCGTTTCAGCTTGAGCCTTCGTCGTTGCTCATGCTCGTCGCCATCTAGTTCTTGTTTGGTCCCTTGTCATCTACGTCTCCTTCACTGTATTGTCCCATCACATTCCCCTCATCTCCCCCTCTATCTCCTATCCTACGAGTTCTGAGAATGGGTTGGCCCACTTGCAACACAATTGTCTTACGGTCGCCGTCCTCGGAGTTGCATATCTGGTATTTGATTTATCAGCTCGCGCTCAGCAGCACTGCCAGCGTATCACCGGCGAGTTCATCATCAACATGATTGCAGGCTTCAAGTGGATGGAGTGTCAAAGACTTCAAGGGCCTCGCGCGCCACAACCACTTTGAGTGCGCCTTCAAGCGGCCCTACATCACCTCCACCATGAGCAAGCAGAAAGCGATCTACGCTGCAGCGACAGAGGAGGAGGTCCAGAAGGGTGTTGATGCTGGCCACAGCAAGGATGGATTGTGGATTGTTTGGAGGAAGAAGCATGGACTTGCTGCCTGCATCGCAGCTAGGCGCGGGCATGCAGTGTAGATATCTTTTGTTCTCCCATCCCCTCTCCATGTCTCTCTTTTGTATTGTAATCATCAATAAATTTGTCTCCTCCCCCTATATCCAAATGATTATATCCTCTGCAGACTGCACGCATCGGCAGCAACACAGACACGAAGACCCGCTGTCCATACACCTTGCTCGTCGCAAGCATGCCAACATGTCCCCTTCTGCCACTCCTCCCCCCAAAGCCCACTCCCGTCCCAGCCATGCACAGGTCATCCCACCCCACCACCCGCCCCGTGCGCACAAGGTGTGCCCGGTACGTATACCCTTGCCTGCGAAACAAGCCGAGAACAAAAACAAGTCAAGAACGAGGCACGAAGGGAGATGCGGTGTCACATGGCGCCCTACTCCTCTCGCTCACCCCCCATGTTGCCACACCCCTGAAGAAGAGCAAGCACGCTGCAAATGGGGTGGAGGGTGGGAGGCATACACAGGCGCATGATGGTGCAGTGTTCGATGCACACGTGGGGTGGGAAGGTGTCATGGGGATGGAGACGCGGTGCATGAAGGACAAGTTGTGCTACCGTCTGTGGAGCGTCACACTGGCAGAGGAAGGTGGAATGGTGTGGATCCTGTACCCCTAGTTAGTCCAAGTTGAGTTGAGCAATACATGCGTACGAGCATCCCGAGCCGCATGTACATCCCCCTGTTCCACACCACTGCAAGCTGTTCCCTCTCTCACCACCCGCACCCACCGGACCCAGGCTCATGCAGCCCACCGTGGCCTGTTCCTCATATACTGCACCGTACCCCATGAGGATTGTGGATGGGGGTGGGGTGACTTAGCATTGATGCTGTGGGGCAGAGGTGCTTGATGTCGAAGTATGGGCGGGGAGGAGGCATGTGCATCGAAAAATACATTGAGAAAGAATACACATCGAAGAGAAGGAAGGAATACATCTGTATGCATAGTGTGTGTGTACTAGGCGACACACACACAGGGGTTGTGGCCATCTACAGAGAGCTTGGCAATGGTGACCTCATTGCAGAGACGGACCATATTGTCAAAGAAGAAATTATACTTGATAGGGAGCATCTCCCAGCACATCGAGTGGTATGCACCTAGCCAAATGTTTGTCTGCTCTGCTATCAAAGTGTTGAAGAACCATTTGCCATCAGTACCCATGAGTTGAGGGAGTTTTGCTGGGTTAAAGTGTTCCTGGCAAAACCAGTGGGTAGTCTTGTGCTTGTTGAGGAAATGAAAGACATCGATGCTCATGCCGACATTGAGGAACCAAGCCCACCACTTGGGATTGCTGAGGACTTGCTGCCGCACATCGCAGTCTGTGTCATAAACAAATGCTCAGGTTTGACAACGCGAGGCATGGAGAATGTCTTCTGGACGTGAATCTGGGGCAAGTGAGATGTACAAGGCCAAAAATAAGAGGTGGAACGTACCAGAACGTTAGACACTGCCTCCGCATTGTAGAAGGTCACATGAGAGACAATTACACCACAAGGGCAAACAAGGATTTGCTCGTTGTGGGTGCACACACCGCCAAAGAGAGCCTTGAACTTGTGATTGCCCTCAGCAGACTTGGTGGCCTCACACAGGTCTGGGTCGGCAGCGCCAATGGACCCCAGGTGGTCTTGTCAGTGGACTGTGATACTATCAGCACCCTCTTCATACCACTCTCCATCCTTCTCGTTGTCCTCGAAGGCCGCAATTGTGTTGTGCAGGTGGCACTGACGATGCTGCTGCAGGCGGTCACGTAAGGTGAATGCTGCCTTGCCCTGCTCAAAGTGAAGCTGTTCCATCTTGTGATGCACTGGCTCAGCGCAGAACTTGTAGCCTGGATTGATGGGCATGTTACAGCCGACGATAGAGCAGATGTGGTCAAAGTGGATGTGGCCTGGGCAGAACCGCTTTCAGTCAGTGGCTCTCTCGGTAGTGCAGTGGGCGGTCTGGCAATGGCGACGGCCCATGGCGAGCCTATCACCTATGGCGACCTGTTTGTCACCTGCAAAAATATCGGCAACATATAGAAGAAATAAATAAAAAAGACTTCACACTGCGAGCCGTCGGGGGCAGTCCAGACGCACATGCACTTGTTACAGCAGTGCGCAATCTTGTCCTGCCCCAACTCAATTACCTCACGGTTGCGCGTCCGCATCTCTTCTGTGAAGCAAGTCCGCTGTTTGCTGTCGTGAGGGGCTTGAAGGCGAGTACCCTTGCAGTCGTGGTAGTCCAGCAATGTGAGAAGGACAAATGTATCCCAGACATATTTGTTGGTCAGCTTGCATCCAAACTGCCAGCCACAGGTGCCAAAGTCACGCTCCTGTTGCTCTGAGAGGGCCATGTTGTACGTTGTGGCACAGTTTGTGGCTGATGTCCTGTCAAAAATATTATTAGAAGGGTGTGGATAGCGCGAGGGGAGGATACACACAATGAGAGGAGCATCATTGTGACCCAGAGACCAGCCAACTTACGCTCAACAAACTGATGCTCACCAACTTGAATGTACTTGGGGGTGTTCTGGTAGTAGTAGCGCTTCCCACCTTGAACAAAGTAATTGTGATGTTCATTGCGCTTGCACCCGCGGCAGTAAAGATGAACAGTGTGTGCTGGGAGGGCCCTATCGCCTTGCATGTAGACAATGACTTGATGTACCTCCGCCTTCTTCAGTGGTCCAGTGGCGGCACAATCAGGGTTGCGACTAGTGATGTGCTGGTTTGGTTTGGTTTTCAAACCATGGTTTTGGTTTGGTTTCAGCTGGTTTTGGTTCCAGAATCCTCAAACCAAAACCAAAACCATGGAATCTGGTTTGGTTTGGTTTGGTTTTGGTGTAAACCATGGTTTTGCATGGGCCATTCATGACCATTTGAAAGAACATCATAAATATTACAACAATCCATCTTGTGATCTGGGGCGTAATTATCTGGTTCATCAGCCAGAATACCGTCCCAATCGCCCTCATCTTGAGCTAGGCCCAACTCAGACTGCTCCTTGTGCTGGAAATCCTCTGGCCGGTGCATAAGGAAGTATGAGAATTTCATTGAACACCGCAAAATGTCATTTCAAGGCCTCGAAAAAAACAAAAAAACCACGTCAAAACCATGGTTTTGGTTTCACCAGCCTCAAACTAAAACCAAAACCAGCGTGAAACCATAAACATGGTTTGGTTTGGTTTCAGCAAACCATGGTTTTGGTTTGCTGGTTTTGTGGTTTGAAACCAAACCAAGCACATCACTAGTTGTGACAGTGGTGGGCAGGCGGGTACAGTGTCACTGATGCTATGAAACCATTGATAAGGGCAGCTGCATTTTTTTCTGGTACTCACAGAGTCCGAGTCTCCATCCATATGTACAAAATAGATCCTGCTCTGTGGAGGAGAGCTTGGTGTTGCTAAGAGCCCAAATATCATCTTGTACAGAGAGCCATAGGCTGGGAATCAGATCATAAGGGATGTCGGCTGCATTGGACACGAAGAGGTGGATGCTGGGCGGGAGAAGAGGTGGCGGCGTGTTTATGGGGACATGATGAGGTTGGCACAGTAAAATATCATCCTTGAGCACTGAGAGAAGGTGTATGAAGGTGGATACATGGGTGAAGGAAAGGTCTGGAAGGGCGGGGTCGCGGCGGGCGGCAGAGAAGAAAGACATGGCGGCTCGGGGAGGAGAGTGGCAGGTGAGGATGCCGCTGATGGCAGTTTGATGGCCTTGCCTTGTCTGTTTGTCGAAATGCTGCCATCAATGCTGCCGATCATGCTGCGGCTGCCATCAATCCCATATCCCAGATTAGGCTCGTTTCAGCCTCTCTAGTCTACCGGGTGTGAAATCTGAAGACAGTTGTCCAGATCACGTATACTAGAGAGGCTGGAGTTAACGAGTACAGGCGAACACGAGTCGCCTCGGAGTTTGAAATTGAAACGCCTTGGCAACTGCTAAACGATTGCTCCATCAATTATCGCCCAGAAACCTTAGACTCGCAGGCCAGTTGATGTCCACTCGGTTACAAGACAGAGCGGGCGAAACGGCAAATTAGGAAGTAGAGCAAATAGACACAACATCAGAGAAAACAATGATGGGAACGACAACAAAGGGTAACCTCGTGGACGGACTGGGCCGGCACGTCGCATGTTTCAGTGATGAGTGTTTCCGCCGCCATTTAAGAGGGTCGAACTTAGAAAATGACGAAATCTGAAAAAATCGGTTTTTAGGTGCCTTAGTGAAGGTGGGATAACTTTGAATTCTCTTTCCAATGAGCCCAACATATTTTTGGGGGGCCAGAAAAACTAAGTAGGGCTCATGTGATAGAAAATGAAAAACTATCCATTCTCAGCTTGCACTTGCAGAAACGAATATTCCGAAGTCGTACTCTCTCATTTGGCGGGGAGAATGATCGTCACCAAAACACGCGACGGGGGAGCCCAGCCGGTCCCGTGTTTGACCTGAGTTCCGCGATGGCATCAAAATTCACTGGGCCGGCTGGTCCACGAGCCTACAAAAACCTGGAAAAGAAATACCCAGTCCTTCATTACCTGCGGTAAAATCGAGAGCATCCGGGAAATGGGATTGATGGGAACCGTGGCATGATCGGTGGCATTGATCGTGGCATCTTGAGACTGCACTGATTGTGTTTTTTGTGTGCTCACCCTGATACTGTGAAAGGCCAGAACAGTGTGGAATTAAATATGATCACATTGTTTACATTATCACTACAGAAAATATTGGAGGTTGATGCAAAAGCAGCGGTGGACTTCAGAGGCGGCATCCTCTGTTCCATGACCTGAGACACGCCGGGGGCGGCAGGGCGGGAGGCGGCAGGTCCAGCTACAATTATTTGGTGTGTTCGGCAGTGGCGCAACACAGCTGTACTTGTAGAATGAGTCAAAGTGTTTGTTTTTCTAAAGCCCAAGGACAGTCAGACGTCTTGAGGTCGCGGGTGCGGGGCGGCACCGAAAGCCTCAGTGGAAGTGATCAGGTGATATTATTGCTGGTCCTGCATTAATTCAGGCAGCATGGAGCACGCAAAAATTGCGGAGGCAGCAAAGGAGGCGGAAGAGAAGAGACGGCAGAGAAATTGATGGCTTGATGGAGTGATGACAGCGGAAGTGTGCCGTCTGCCGGTGGCATTGATCGTGGCATTGATCCTGGCAAAATCCGTGGCAATCCCAACACCCAGATCTTGTGGTAAAATCCACGAAAAAAATATAAGCCCCTCTTATGGATCGAAATTCGTATTTGCCAAAAGAGGCCTCATTGGGAGCTTTGGAATGTGTGTAGGACATGCCATCATAATTTTCAAACTCCGAGGCGACTCGTACTAAGCTGTACTCGTAAATCCCAGCCTAATCCCAGATGCTCTCGAAGTATCGGCCAGAGTTTGATTTACAAGTCTTGTTAACCTTCCCTTGAGACCATTGAACATAGGGGCTTGACTGTTATCTTATCATCTCGGAGGGATCCGGAAGATTGATGCGAATTGAATCAAATGACAAAGTGCGCTCTTGCTCCGACTCCCTCGAGCTCCCAACTAGACGAATGAATCCAGCCCTTTGGACATTGTAGAGCTCTTGAGTTGAGAGCATTGCATCTCCCACCTTCCCTCCGAATCTCCTTGTGGTCAGAAAGCCTGTGCATTGACCTCTCGGCTCTGGATACTTACTGTCAGTCGTCGCTCGAATTGCCAACGAATGCATCAAACCAGCCCTCTAAACGTCCAAGTACTGCTAGACCACTGTCTCTTTTACCTCCACTCCCTCCACGACTTGAGATGCTGTGCCCAGGTCTCCCCACTCTGGGTGTACCCGGCGCAGTCGCGTATCTTCCGTGCCCTACAAATCGCAAATACCACCTGGAACCATCGTCTTGAAGTGCTCGCCTCCTCTTTGCACCTCGTCCTACACATCCGCACGCTCCACATCCACATCAGTACGGACACGGACGCACTCGCGACCCTCTCAACGATCTGTGCCTCCCCCTTCACGCACGTCGACGCCGTGGCGTTCGCATACAACAGGCTTCTCCCCAGAGCAGACATCCCGCCTCTCCAAGCCCTTCTCGCGCTCCCCACCGTCCAGCTCGTCAAACTCCAATGCACCTTTTACGACCCGGACGTCGACCACTTCGTGCGTCTATGGGACCAGGCCAGCGGGATCCGGCACGTGGCGCTGGTATGCAACATACCCCAGCGGAGCAGGGCCTTCGGAATCGACTCCCTCCTGCCCTTTCCAACTCCCCAAGGGGCCATCCCACTGGACGCGCTGCACCTCTCCTCCACGGAGATGCTCGACTACTACCTTCTGGCGCATTCCCGCCCATTCAACCTCTCGAAGCTTAAATCACTATCTATCGGCTGGCGAGCACGCATCTCGTGACATGAGTTCGTGCCGCTCGTACGGAGCATCGAAGAATTGTCGATTCGGAAAGTTACGCGGGCATCTGGCCGTTCTTCCCTCGGCTGCGGGCTGTGGGTGCGGTGCGTGCTTTTTCAGTCTTTCACTCCCAATCCCTTACTTTCTCGATATCTCTTCACGTTGGGAGCTGGTATACTGATAAGTTTGAATAACAGATTCGCTGAACGGATCCAGAGAGTCCCAAGTCTTGGTGATAGATGTTAGTGTTTTCGGTATATTCCGATGGACTCTCTGAGCGTTGATTAACCTAAGCAGGGAACGACAGACGCGCCGCAGTGTCCTTGCAGTGGTTAATTTCCCACTCGCATGGCTTAGTCTCCAGCTCGGCCTGCAAGTATGCGAGAAAAGCACCCCACCAGCGCTCTGCATGCGCATACTCATTCAGCAACACAATCTCTGCACCCCATTTTGTTTGTAGTCATGTTGTTGTTCCTTGCTGTCGCCGCCTCCGCCACCCTAGCCATGCCCAATCGTACGTCCGTTCACTGGGATGATAGCCTGATAGTTGAGGGTCCCATGCAGCGACCCATCCATTGTTGCATCGGCGTCGACCTGGGTGTCTAACAAAGCCGCTCACGCCTGCGAGCCACGAAAACCCGAGCTTGGGCGTCACCGACTGAACCTCAAGGTGCTGCCCTGGTACATTCGCTCGAGCTCTGGTTTGCTCAAGTCTGGCCACAAAATCAACCGGAGCTTTGACTCGCTGTGCGTGCGCTCCATGCGCAGTCATGCATCCGTGTCTGACTAGGCTTCAGATGACGGGCGCCTGCGAACCGAGAGCCCTATGAGTACACCCGTGTCTCCGCCTCGACCCCTCGTCCTTCTCCCTCAACCTTTCCCTCTCCATCGTGAGCCCACGTCGCAGAACGCGTACCCGATCCTCTCCTGCTCCTTCCCATCCATATTTGTTCTATTGCATCCATTATGTTCCTGACTTGGATCGAAGGGCGCTGATAAAAATCATGCCATGACGAGATCCCTATCCCGCCCATCAGGAATCCGCAGCTCTTGTACACCGACCACTTCGTTGCCAATTAATGGGACAACCCAACCCCATGCACGTCGTCGAGCTCTGCCTCTCCCACCTCAACTCCCCCGGCGACTTGAAATCCTACGCCCTGGTCTGCCGTCTGTGGGTGGACACTGCCCAATCTTACCTCTTCCGCGCCCCAAAAATCATATACAGCAAGCCCCAAAACACATGGGATCACCTCCTCGAGGCGCTCACCTCCTCTTCTTCTACGCATCTGGTCCCGCACATCCGCACGCTCTACATCCGTACCCAGGTGACCCAGGAAACCCTCTCCGCGATCCGCGCCTTCCCCTTTACACAGGTCACCAGTATAGTGTTCGCATGCTCCGGCGTCCTCCCCGCGTCCGCCGTACCTGCTCTCCAGGCGGCGCATCAGCGTTCCCGAACCTCACCACCTTGCGGCTCTACCTCCCCCCCTGGGTCCCCGCCCCGATTCGTCTCGCGCTCACGGAGCAGCTGTTTGCGGGGCTCGCTGGTCCCGCAAGCGTAAAGAAGCCCCCAAAGTCGCACACCCTCATCCTCGCCTGGCTTTCTGACACCGACAGTGCGCTCTATGCCGTGCTCGACGAGGTGCTGTGCGCGCTGGAGTTGCAGCTCGAGCTAGAGGTGGACGCGGCAACCTACGCATTCATCTTGACGTTCTTCCTCCGGCTTGAGGCTTCGGGCGCGGTATGTGTTTTTTCTTGCCTTTCCATCCCACAATCGCCTCGGGCGACTGACATTTTCGGATACGTAGGTCAGCCGGACGGAAGGCGGGGTGCATTGGTGGTATGTAGGCAGGGAGGGAGTCTGGTGATTAATCCATCCAATATACGGAAAAAGAACCCCGACGATGGCCGCGTCCCCGCTCCCCTTCTCTTCCCTCTCTGTTCCTAAAATTTGGATGGAGATTCTCCGCGCGCTGACACTCGGAACAACCGCATCGAATTCGGGACATGCGCCTGGCCTCCTGACGCTGCTGCGACATGGACGGTCACGATATGATTCAATGCGATACGCTTCCGGGTTCCCGCCTAGGCCGTCAAACGAAGAAGAATGCATGTAAGCTCCCGGAGAATTATCTATCTCGGCTGTCTCCCCGTCCATTTCTCGCAATGCTCCCAGCCCTCGTTCTCTCCTCCCTCGTCGGCGTGAGCCTCGCGCTGGTACGTGCCCTGCCCTCTCCTCAGGATCGTCCGTCCGCTCACCGCGTTCCTTTAACGCAGGCTCCCCCAGCCGCACAAATAACCGCCGCGCCCATAGAGCTCGCCCCCGCAGTAACAGCAGCAGCGGCCCCCGCCGTCTCATTCACGACCACCTGCTGGTGCGAAACGATCCCGTATCTGACTACGAGTGCGTCGCGTTTTTTGTTCTTTGTTTCCCATTCTTCCTCCCTTTGCTTCCCTATCCTTCGCTTCCCTCCTCTTTCTCCCCTTCCTTCCACACGCACGCGCAGAGTGCTTGTCCGCTCCTCCCTCCCTCCCTTCCAAGCCTTCCTTCCCTTCTCTCCCTCCCTTCCCTCTCCTTCCACACCATCCCATCACCTGTACGCGTATCCCCTCCCTCCCCTTCCTCCCTACTTACACCCTCTCTCCCCTCCCCACTTCTATCCCACTCCTCCCACAACCGTACATCCCATCCCCTATGCAGCTGACCCCTTCCTCGCCCTCGCCCAGCATTCTGCCTCCCTTGCTCGACCGTCTTCTTCACCACCGACATCACGACCTTCCTGACCACCTCCGACATCGGCACAACGCTCCCCCCAAGCGGGACGGGATCGACGACTCCCGTTCTGACTGGGACGGCGACCGCGACGACTGCAGCGTAGATTTTCCGGTGCAGACGCCGAGAGCAGAAGGGACACATGGCAACATCGGGGAAAAGGGATCTCATGTCCGCACCACAGAGAATGTACGAAGCCGAAACGAATGTGATTCTCCGCTATCGAGAATATACTCTGGATACAGATTAAAAAATGGATGAATGAATAAATGAACTCCAAAAGTGTATGCATGTCCGTGTCGTCATCTCACATATCCATAGGCATCTCCTCCTTTGCCTCCCTCTGCTGCGTCGCCCTCCCCTCCCCCTCCCCCGAAAGCCAAAACCACCCCGGCAACAGCCCCCACACCTCCTCCCTCGCCCGCCCCGCACACTCCCTAAAATCCACCTTACACGCCGCACACATCCTCAACCCACACACCCGCGTCCCATCGCTGAAATCCGTCCGCTCGAGCATCTCCATCGCCTGCAGCAGCGTGAACAACGGATCTGCGTCGCGCCCGCACGCGATGCTGCGCAGCACGTTCAGCATGACGAAGTAGAACGCCTCGCGGCGCATGTACCGCGCGGGCGGCTCGTCCTCGAGGTATACGCAGAGGGGGGCCGGCGCACGCGTGCAGTCATGTGGAGATGAAGGCGGGAAAAGGTAGGCCTGCCCGCGGAAGGTCGTGAGGAGGAGCGCGGGCACGGGGAGCGTTGGTTTGTGCGCGGCGCGGGTGTGCGAGGCATAGGCGGGGTGCGAGGGGGGCAGGGTGAGGGAGAGCGGCGGGGCAGGGGTGCCGGATAGGATCTTGCTGGGGCTGTAGCGCGAGAGATCGTAGAGTGCGGCGGGGAGGAGGTGTGCGAGGTCGGGCCGAGGGTGAGGGCGAGGTCGATGGCGAGGAGGGGGTGCGGGTAGGAGACACGCCAAGTGCCCGAAGGCGTCGGTGGCGGCATGTTCGCGCTGGTCTCAGGCAGCGTGGGTGGGCGGCCGGTCGGCCTCGAGGCGAGTCATGCAGCGCTGGCGTAGGTACTCGATGAGGTACTTGGTCGAGAGGTGCAGGATGGCGGCGACGGCGGGGAAGTGGGAACAACGCCCAAGGCCCAACTGACGGAAACGCCTAGGCAGGATACTCACAGGCCATCGTAGAGAGCGCGGCAGGAACTAAGTAGAGCACGTCAGAAGGACAATCGTAGACTTCGACCCAGGGCCAGCCATCATACAGATCTTGATCTTTGGGTTGAGGGATGCTGAAGAGATTGTCGAAGACTTCCGAGTGCCGTCGAAGCTGGCTGCGGTGAGCCTTGAAGGCGACAGAGGATGATGTTTCCGTCGGCGAGCCTCGTTGATGACGATGCATCGATGATGTCAGAAGCGTGCACATATATGGCAACCCCGCCATTCCGAGGGTGATGAAATTGATCGCAAGACCGAATAAGACCGACCCG
This sequence comes from Mycena albidolilacea, assembly GCA_029282495.1. Classification (NCBI taxonomy): domain Eukaryota; kingdom Fungi; phylum Basidiomycota; class Agaricomycetes; order Agaricales; family Mycenaceae; genus Mycena; species Mycena albidolilacea. The sequence continues at coordinate 1,140,114 of JARIHO010000028.1, read as the reverse complement.
AGAAACCCTCGGCCTGAGGCTATTTCCGGCCAAATGAATTGGAAATTCCGAATGACCGATTTTTCCCGGACGGTGAGTGCGAATGCTCACTTTTCAGAACTGGGTCTGACTGCGCCTGTGATTCTGTACTGCGAGAAACTGGACACGCTGTCGTATTCGAACCTCGGCACTACGGTGTGCAACTTAGGTCTGATTTTCCTTGCCCTTGTGACTCACGCGCCGGACCAATTACTTTCAGTCCTCTGCTTCGCGTAGTGCTTTATAGACACGCTGCCCTCGTTGGACATCGGTGCTCAGTGTGCTGCTGCGGCCCGTGAGGGAGCTGTGATTCTCTTGTGCTCACTACGATCGACACATCTTAGCGTGATTGTGTGGCCGCGTGGTGAGACTCGCAATGCGTCGTCAAGACAGGTGATGTTGCCAAATCTGTCCCTCGTACTTGTATATAATCGAGAGTCTCGGAGAGACCCATTCTGCACTGGCTCGTTGCTATCCCCACTACTACAATTCGAAACTACTCTGGGTCGCAGGTCGTTCAAATGCAGCTCTTCGAAATCGTACTTTATGCGCTCCTCGCGGTCAACGTCAACGTCAATGCATCTCCGGTTTCTCACAACACCAGTCATCTCGTTGAAAAGCGAGGTGCAGTGTTGACTGGCCAGTTCTCATCTGAGTCTGAGGTGAGATTAACGGCTGTTCATATTTATTTGATCTGATCATTTTCTCCAGATTAATGGGTGAGTGTCTTTCCCATATCTTATTCTCTATACATAAGGAACCCGCACAGGCGATTTGTCCTCGAGAATAATCTTTGGGGCGAATCAGCTGCGACTAGCGGTCAGTTCACTCACGCTCCATTCATCCACGGGATTATCGCGATTCATCAGTCGAAACTATCCAGGTTCTCAGAGTTCTCAAGTGACGGCGACGAATGGTAACGCCGTTACCTGGCACACAACCTACACTTGGGCCGGAGGTCTCTCCGCGCTCACTGCCGAATGCAAGATTACCGAACTCATATAATACCAGGTCCCACTAGCGTCAAGAGCTGTGCGTTACCGTTCCCCAGCGATCCAACTCTGATACTCCATCGTTAATTTCTTCGCAACCAATGCAGATGCGAATTTAGACTTGAAAGTGGGTCTCGGGCATACACTTGGAGGCATCACCTCAATCCCCACCGCCTGGTCGTGGTCGTACACGTCCGCCTCATCCGGGCTCGTCGCAGACGTCTCGTACGATTTATGGCTTTCGGCGACGGCGGGAACGACCGGCGCATCTGCGAGCTCAACTTATGAAGTGTGCGTGCTATTAGATTTCAGATTACAATATACTGAAACACACATTTAGAATGGTGTGGCTGAGTGCGCGTGGAGGGTATAACTCGATGTGTTCTCACAATGAGTCTAACTAACTCACTCCGTAGAGCTACTCCCGCAGGTTCTCCGGTCGGGACCGTCAGGTACGCAGACTAAACGAGGGGTCCGGCTAACTTTGACCTTTGCACTAGCATCAACGGCATCAGCTGGCGCCTCTACAAAGGCACCGTGAAAACCTGGACCATCTTCTCCTTCGTCGCTCCCTCGGAGGTCACCAATTACCACTCTGATCTCAAGCCCTTTTTTAGTGTGTTCCCTTATTTCTGTCTTTACATCGGAAATCCTTATCGTTGGGCAGCGTACCTGACACAGAACCAAGGTGTCTCGTCCTCGCAGTTCCTCGTCCAGGCGCAGGCCGGGACCGAGCCGTTCGTCGGTGAGTTACTGTTCAGTGTTTTGTGTAGCTTTCCGGGGAATGAGAGGACTGATATTCGTTCCATGAAATGCAGGCAGCGCGACGCTTTCGACGTCGTCGTACTCGATGTCTATCAACGTTTAGGCTCGTCGGTGGAGCAGGAGATGTTTTACGAGCGGAGAACGGGTCCGTTCTTACCAGCTTGTTCGTCGGATTGATCATCATCACACGGAAAAACCAGCGAGCTATGAAAGATGATAAAATCATTGTATTATACTAGCTCTCAGGCCATTTGTGGCCTATGTGGCTAGTTAGCTACTCATCTACGCTACGTGGTGGGTTTTCTATCGATGGACCTCCGCCCATTTAAGGGAGGTCGGAGTGGTGTCTCATAGTCGCTGCCTAGACGTCCCATGTCAGTCGCACATCCTCCGGATCCCGAACTCGCACCTTGAGCATTCGGATCCGGTCATTGTCAAGAAACGATGCAACAACTTCCAGCTCTGCGCCGTACAACACTGCATGGATCCTGTGTTGCAACCATGGGTGTCGGAAAAATCCCAAATGCCTTTAGACGTCTCACAACAGGTTGCAAGGCATCTCAAGCTGATTTGGTACCAGGTGGCTTGGAACACAAAGGTTAGGTTTTTGAGACGCCTTGAGAGTCGGGGTGTGGATCTCGAGGTGTCTCAAGGCACCTGGGGGCTAAATGTCCTTACAACATGTCTCAAAACACCTGAAACCACTGCTCAAATAACAGGGCAGCTCGCCACTACCCCCATGCGTTCAAATCACGCCAATGAAACAAAAGCACATTGTATTCAGATATCTACTACTACATCGGCACAGGTAGGAGAGACAAGGGAGGAAGAGGGGAAGGGTAGATATGGAAATGAAAGAGACCTATAACCTCAAGTCAGTATGTGGATAGGACGGAGTTGGTATGGGACACACATGTAATGAACCACTGCACCGAGTTGAAGTGTAACCTGTAGGAAACCAGTCAGGAGGGAGGAGAAATAAGGGTAGCATGTTGGCGTACCTCGAGATATGGCAACACGGCCTATGAAAACATTGGAAAGAGCGCGAGTCAGTGAGATTTCGAGTGTTGGGGAAAACTGATGTACCACTGGCAGCAGAACAGTCGGGTTGACCTATGCAGAAGGGATAAGCATGCGGGTGATGGTGAGGATCAGACACACTGTGTGCGGCGAAGGGATGAGGGGGGATGGTGGTGGGAGGGAAGGAAGAGAGGTGGAGTGATGGAGTGATTGATATAACACCGTGCCGAAAGTGACATCATCGCGCTCCACCTCGCCCAAAAATGCCTCCGCAACTCAGCAACAACGAGGATATGTACCTACATGTCAATAACATCAATTAATGAGCCTCTCAGAGTCAGAAAATGATATTCAAAGCATCTGAAGTCTGCCATAGACTGCCTGAGCCTGGGTGCCTTGGGTTGGCTTGAGACTGTTTGGAACTGGCCCCCCTGCCTTGAGACATCTTGAAACCGTTGGCTGAGTGGCTTGGAACTAGTTGCAGGCTGTCTCAAGGTATCAAGCGGCATCAAGCCGTTGCAAGTTATTCGGGTTTTTTCCGACAGAACCAACTGTTAATGACTCAAGCCACCGGTCAGGGAGAGAGAAACACTGACCCAATGGGGCCACTTCCGGCCAGCTCACCATTTCAAATCAGCATTAAGCTCTCTGAAACCAGTCAGTGAGAGAGAATTCTCATGTGCGTGATACTTGCCAGGAGCTATATTTTTCTTGGGAGTAGTGGCCAGGAAGCTCAAATGGCGAAGATCCAAGAGAAAATAAGTTGGAAGAAGAGGCAGCCGGTGGGTGGCAGAGGCTGGCGGTCCGCGTCTCAGCAGATGGCGGCAGCACACGGTGAAACTGTGCACTAGAGTGCAGCCATGAAATCTAATGGATTGACTGATGAAAAAGGCGAACTAGTCACTTTACTCAAACCAACCAAAACCAAACCAAATCACTAAACCTAATCCTAATACTTGTGTGTGTGTGTGTGTTCGGGGAAGTAGGGTACATATCACCTGTCAAGAGGTGTGCAAGGTTGGAATAAGGCTTTTGTTTCAATAGCAACTATGTGGTTTAAGCATGGTTATGCTGGGGTAGCAGGGACTTCACGCCAACAGGATATCAAGACCCAAGGAAGACCTTAGACTATTCAAGTCTTCAGTTTCTTTCTGAGTGGCAGAACCTAACACTACTGGCAACTAGCCAAGAAGCGGAAGGTGGGGCAGACTATCAGCAGACAGACACTACTTCAATATCAACCAATCTTGCACTCATGGCGGTGGTATCAACGAAACGGGGGCAGTTACACAGAAGGTGGGGGCTGGGATAATTGCACGGACAGTTACACTGAAGACAGCAGTCTCACTTCTATTCAACAACAAGTCGGAGGCCTAAAGCACTGCTACAGGAGACAGGTTGGAGTAGGTTGAATGGGGCTCTTATATCAATGCAGTGGTAGTCTTTTCGACATCCCATATCTCTTAGTCTTTCTGTGTGTCTGCAAATCTGTCTGATAGCTTTCACAAATCCAGAGTATACTATATTACTCATATATCTGGGGGATAGTTTACTGGCCAATACAGAGTACACCACTGGCTTTTATACATTTTAACGAGCAGTAAAGGAGATAGACAGAATGAATAGGAACAGCAAAGGGTGGGAGCCCGGGTAGTGAATGGCCGATGGCGTAGAAGGCATTCTCAACCATGGGTATTATGACCTGCTACCAGGGCTAGTCCACATGTATTTCTGTAGCACACAATAATGTGTGCTTAGTTGTCTTGGTTTCCATCTTTCTGACTGATCAAGTCAGTCTTAGTCAAGTCCTATTCAACTTCTGTATCAATCCCGCACTTCACAAGCTCAGTGGAACTCATGGTACATATCAAGTGGCTTGAGATTATCTAATGGCGGAACATTGACTAGTATACTGACCGGCAAAATATAGCACAGCACTATTCTGCAGTGTTGATCCTCATCAATCATATCAGTCATCCTTGATGCGAGGCTCACCTCTTTCTAACTGTCAGATCTGCCCGAGTAACCACAGTGATGGTCGACTCAGTAACATGTCTTCATCCCAATCTAATCAGTTGGTCTTACACCCAAAATCAAGTGGTGCAATATCCTAACCAGTATCCGGCAGCGCTATGTCTCAGCCAGCCCTAACATGGTTGTACCAATTCTGACTTTGTATATCTTTCTTTGATAGTCATCAGACTATTCAGAGGCCATTGAAGCGGCAAGTCAATAATCCTTCGTAGTTCCCTGATGTTTCACCTCCAGCACATAAGATAATAGTTTACCACCACTGTGTATAGCTCAGTGTAGAATATCATAGTCAGGACGTAACAGCCTTTTGGGCTGCCTTGTCAAGTCTACTCAATCCTTCATATTTGGTTTGCTACACTGACTTTCGGCCATCAATAGTATAGCCTATCACCCCAGGGAGGGTGGACACTTATAATCTAATGCCTCACTTCTACCTGCTAATAGGTTCAAAATGAAATAAAAACTAGTGTTTTCATGCATGTTTTGGTACACATCCCTATCAGTGGCACAGTCTCTGTGGCAGACCCATTGTGTAGGGTAGGCACAGCATGACAGATGGCAGTAAAGCTCTGCAGCTGCTGCTGATCAGGGGCCTGAATGCAGTGAGTGTTGTTTTTCATTTGGAAAGGCATTTCTGCTGGATAGAACTCACTATTCAGGTACATCACATAGAACCAGTATTCACATAGAGTCGTGTAGACACATAGAACAGTTCTGAGAAAGCCCAGAGTGATTGAATCATGGCAAACACTGTGGCGAGTTACGGTGAACATTATGATGAACACAGTAATACATGTGGCAGTGGAAACAGCACTAATTGGCATCATTCGGCATCGGCAACCAATGGCTGCTGACACAACCTTGGATTCCCTTGGAATCTGCTAGAATCTAGTAGAAATCTGTATATCGCTAGTCCCCAGTGAAGCCCAGTAAAATCTGCTAGCTTCCAATAGAAATTCCACGTTGCTCACTGTAGCAAAGCCTGCTATTTCACATTGCCAGTGAAAAGTACTGTTTTTCAAGCTGCACTCGCTGCCTTGTGGCACCCTTTCATTGACTACCTGCTGACTACATTATTTTTTTTAAAATTAGGACTCAAGATTTTGATCAGTTCAATGTTCACCCTCACATTCAATTTTAAACTTCAAGAAGGCCAGTAAACACCAAATAATTATCAGTAAAGCCAATGCGGTGCAATCCAGCATATGGAATTCAGAATGTTGTATATAATTCGACTGTTTTAATCCAGGTCCTCTTTAAGTCCTCTTTTGAGGACACAGCTTCTTTGGCCAATTGAACAGTGATGTGCATTCTGTACTCTTATGTATCTCCAGGGGTGTTTGAATTCAAATAGGTGACTTCCTGTAACACAGATCTATGTTTTCAGATACTTTGTGGTGCCAGATGAGATGAGTGCATGGATTGATAGATCTAATCAAACAGTTGACAGACAAAGTCCACCAAAAAAAAAAATTGTTTTCTTTAGCTGAGATGAGTGCATGGATTGATAGATCTAGTCAAGAAACTCATCATCCTGAAATAATCGACAAGAAAAAAAAAAGTATACACCAGATTAATATTGGACATACCATATCTTCTGGGTTGGATGCCTCTGAGTCATTGTCAGACCCAGCATCATCGTTCAAGCTTGCTTAACTAGGTAATATATCAAGTGATAGTAATGATTGTGATGAGCAGGGTGGAAATTCAGTTGGCGGGTTCATAGGTGCTGGGGCAACAAGGGATGTGTCATTGTCTGATGGATGAGGTGCCACAAGGGCGCAGCTTCGAAGAGTGTGAATTTGGACAATAGCATGTCCACCATGTTCCAGTAACTACTGAAGAGTTTGTGAATGCTTGGCTACAGAGTGGCCAGGAGCAAGGGGTTTTTTCAACCTAATAACTGCATAGGCACTGGTTACTTTCATCTGTACACCATCCAATGGGGATGGCGAGGACCCATTGTGAGCAACAAGCTCACCCTTGGCAAGAGGTAGTTTACCAATAACCAGCATTACAGGCTGACCTGCACAAATCTAGACAGGTTGAAGAGGAAGACCAACTAAATCCATCTTCATCAACTGCATGTATATCTGTGAAATACAATCAACCTCCTGTGCCAGCTTCTTGACATTGTCCTCCTGTATGTTGCCTGACCAGTCCAAAGTTGACAGCTCAACAAGATCAGCAATTGATTTTTTGAGAACAGTGCCAGCAAGGATTGGGAGTGAGCTTGTAGCATTCGAGAAAGCTCCCTCAATCTTTGCAATATGAGCAAGATCAATGACACTGCTTGAGTCTGTGACAGCTAGATTGGGAACAGACCATGCAGTGCTTAAACTTCATATGGACTGTTGAATCTGGTGGCCAATTTTCACAATATGTTTGTTTGTGAGAAGTGCACGGAGACAAGGTGGAACATGAGCCTTAGATTTGATATGCAATACCTCATAGTAAAAATTAATGCCAGCTGGATAATTAAAATTAAAATTTACATGGAATATATGGATTTTCTCTGGGTGACAAAGTTGAATAATAGAGAGCTTGCGCAGAGCCACCAGTAGCCACCAGTAGCCACCTGGTGGCTCATTGGGCATGCACAATCGGGTGGCTACTAAATTTACATGCCCTTTGCATACTTCACATTCTTATGGTATAGGGTCAACAGGTAGTCCTCTATAAGCTTCCTGCTGCATGTCTGGAGGGGCAGAGGGGCATCAAATAAGCAAATATTGTGATGCTTGATTAATAACTGAGCCACCAGATAGCCACCAAATTGGGTGAGTCACTATGGAGGCAGAAGGGTGTCATACAAGTAAATATTGAAGCCTATGATGTCATACCTGAGCCACCAGATAGCCACCAAATCGGGTGAGCCACCCAATTGCGCATGCCTGATGAGCCACTGGGTGGCTACTGGTGGCTTTTGCGCAAGCTCTCTAATAGCAGGTTTATCGCCAGCGCATTCGAGAGAGAGTGAGATAACAATTGGCTCTGTAAGAGGGCATGACCCTAGAGCTTGAACCATTTCATCGCATGCTGAGTCTATGAGTGCTTGTGAACTGAAATAAACAGTTGGTATATCAGAAGCTTTGAAGGGCGGAAAGGTCACGGAAGGGATCAAGGACAATGTGCTGCACATTCTTGCAAAGGGATGAATTTACGCTCTCGTGGAAGTTTCATTCACCTGTAGAACAGTATTAGTAGCTGCATGATATAATAAGATAACAGTCAGCTTTTTGGATTATCTGTGTAAAGCAGGTGAGTGGGTGGGTATCCAGGTTGCTGGAGCTCAGCTTGCATGCACTCATAGACCGCATGCAGTGGCGGGAAGTTTTGGGTCAGTGTGATGCATAGGCTCGAGCTTCTTCATCTGAATTGAAAATTGAGTACATGGTTGCATTGATAGGTTCACCACCAGGTAGACAGCTTAGATGATCAATGGTCTGTGAGATATCAGTGGTAAGACTCAGAAGAATATTAATAAATAATACCTTGTATGTATTATCAGCTTTGATAATAGTGACAGACTGTGATGACTTGAAATATCGAGTGGATCCTGCATAGCCCTGGAGATCATCGAAAATTGAAGACTGCAGAACCTGCTCAGGGCCACGGTAGCCATGGTGGAATGCCGCACAGTAATACATAATACATAGTCTCCAAACGATTGTGATGAAGCACTTTGAGTTCTCGCATCATTTTTGAGAATGTATTTGCACCAAAGTGTCCAGAGAAGGTGGCTTTCATAACATCTAATTCATTATTGTCAAGGGCACCACGAGGGCTGAGACATGCTAATGACCGTAAGATTGAAGACACAAACATTGAGACACAACATACCAGGGAATGCCTTTTGCACAAATTCCGGCAGCTGACACCAGGGGCAGCCAATGACACATGTGAACACTGTATGCGTTACACGCATGTGGTTCCCATATGGAAGAAAGGCCACAAAGCCGCCTTTACCAGACTAAGGGCGGCTTTGTTGCATGCTTTTTTCTCCGGTGCAGGGGAACAAAGCATGCAACAAAGCCCCCCTTTGCTTGTTAAAGGCACCTTTTTATGCTTTGTTCTGACTGCGAGCCACATGCACGTAACGCACTTGGTGTTCACATGCCTCGCTGGTTGCCCCCGGTGTGACCCAAGATCCATGGATCGCTGCCGCCACAGCCCCGGTCATTTTCCCGGTGTAATGGGCGGGATTGGTCCTGCCCACTGGGGGTGCTGGCCTGCGGGGCAGTTGGGTTTTCGTTGTATCCTATGTATGAACAAATGAATGAAGTCCCTGAAAAATTACGGGAAGTGCACCATGTCGAATAGGTTTCACACCACGTTCACACTTGAATGTCTCTGGATGGCCAGATAAACAGAATAGAAGCCATACAAAGATTGGTAGAAGGTAAAGATCAACAGGCATTAGCCCACTAGTTCCAGCTTGTTCACATGCAAAGACAGGATCAATGGGGCGGATCCACAGCTCCGCATTTTTATAGTAATTCAGTCTAGGCTTCCCAGGGCCATCAGTTTCTTTAATAATCCTAGCTAAGTTTGCCTTGAATCATTGGTGGTTTGCAGAAAGGGCCTTAACTTCAGCTTCCTGCGTCTCTGTCTGTGCCAGCTTAGCATTTACTGAATCATCATTCTCTGGTTCTGCATCTCCTAAACTCTTGTCAAAAATGCGCTCACTCAGATCTTGAGGTTCATCCTCAAAGCAGCTGCAGCAGCCAGATCTTTACTGAGTTGCGCAATTGAAACTGTGTTTTCCAGCTTTGTGCGATGGGACAGGACCAAAAAAAGCTGGTTAGCAAATATTGGTACTTTGGAAAAAATATGAAATAATTACTGGCAGGTCCAATGGAACTTGGTTGCTGTGCTGCTCGAGACCCAAAAAAACTTGTAACTTCACTAGAAAGTTTCTTTGCAGCGTGTTGGATAATATTAGGAGTGTCCAGTTGCAGGCTGCCAGGCTCAAATGAGCCATGAGTTGCACTCCCAGAACCCCTGAGAATAGGTGCTGGTTGGCTGTTCGAGTCTGCATCCTGTACAGCGATCCACCGGTCATTGATACACCACAGATCAATGATACAGCTGAACAATTTCACTCGTACCAAGGACATCTGTTCTTGTAGAGCCTCAAAATAAAGCATGCATGGTCTTTGTACTATTATACATCCCCTAGCAAAGTCTTTGCTCGGTCTTGCCCAGGAAAATCATCTTTCTAGAAGATCGGTGTAAATTCCGTGGAGATCAAATTTTGAAAAGCGGTAAAGCTGCAGAAGGAGATTTACAATGTACAGACTTGTTTTTAACCACTCACGAGGGTGCTTGGAGCGCAAATTGTTGAGAGGAACTGGATTCTGGTCAGCCATCCCTTTTTGGAATGATGTTTGATCACCCACTGAAAATGGCAATAATTGTCAAAGTCTATAACTTTCCCCCGTGACACATTGAAACGGTGCGCTTCTTATATGACTAGGAATAGCTAATTGATAGGTATTGCAAAAAAACACCCAAAACAACCAATCACAACCAATCTACCTCCAAAGATCTAAGTGCTTCTCTTTGTGAGTTCGGGTCCAGGCCATAGTATGCGACCGGCAGGCTTGAACAAACACAAGTTTGATTTATAGGCTTCTAACAACACACGCTACAACGTACTAGCAATATGCAACCGCCAGCAACAACACTGCTAGGAACCTAGGGATGGTCCGGGGTGTGTCTATATGGGGTGGATACAAGATGGCTGGACCGCTAGGTCCAGAACACCAGGGCAGAGGTTTGTAGGTTTGTGAAAATTCTCACCTTAGGCAACCTAAGGACTACTGAGGCTAACTCCAAATGACTCCAAGTCTCAAACGGCAAGACTCTCCTTGACTGCCAACCTATTCCTTAATCAGGAACAGAAACCTTTCCGCTTTTATCGGCACCAGCTCACTACAAGCATCCAGCTAGTGACCCAACACACTATGACAGAGCTTCCGTCTATATCGGGGTGAAGGCGAAGTAACTGACAAGTTATAGCCAAACTAGAGGTGGGGGCACCTAGTCCGTCCTCTTCTTAGTGGGCTCAAGTCAACACACAATCCACCTAGTAAGCGGTCCAACACACTACAGCAGAGCTTCTGTCTTGTCGGGGTGAAGGCAAAGTCACTAGCGCAAACTGCAGCTAGGTCTCGAAGAGAACACCCTTATTTTATATGTGAAGGTCTAGGACCAACAACACAAAATCCTCAACTTAGTCACTCAATGTTTCCAGAGTCCACAGTCTACTAATTCCAATATAAAGACTACTACAAGTGAAGTTTGGTATCAACCTCCACTAGCAGCCTGAGTCCACTAGCACCAGCTTCGTCCAAAGTCTGGGGTGTAATGTTCTTAGACCCTAGTCTGTCCTGCTCTCCCTTTTATACTACTAGGTTAAGTTACATGTGAAAGTGAGCTGAATAATACAATAAGCAATATTAGATGATAAGAAATATGGTCAGCCAATGAGACGACTGCCGTTTGGTTTTGGGACTGGTTTGGTATATGCCCGGTCAGCCTCACTGACCGGATAGTGTTCAACCGTGGGTATATCAACTGATCCTCAGCCCTCCGCCTATGCCGAGCACCCCTTCCAGACCAACCGGCGATGTAGCCAGATGTCCAGGTCATTTCTACTCTGTCAGAGTGTTGATCTATTACATCTAGGCGATGCAGTGTTGCGACTGACATCAAATGGTCATAGCTCGTTGGTCAGGATGTCGATCAGACCTCCGGTCATCGGTACAGCCTGTACGATCATCCCTAGCTCCGTTCCAATAGCCTGCTTGCTATTCCCCTTCGCCCTAGCTGCCCAGATCGGGCCCTAGCCTTGTGCTGCCTCATCTCTTATGTCGTGGTATGTCTTTGTCAAAGCCCTAGCCAGTCGCTAGTCGGGTTGTTCTGCCTATCGCCATCTAGTTGCTTACCTAGAGATTAGATAGTGCTGCCAGTTACCATGCCGAGCTTCCTAGCTCCCATCGTAGATATCCGTCTGCTATACCCTTGCTAGCTCTGGTGCAAGTCATCTCTGGACTGCTAGAGTCTCCTAGGTCATGTCTCATGAATGTATAGGCTGTGGTTTAATCCCTGGTTGTTTGTACACTCAGCTAGCAGCTAGCACGTCACACTAGTGCAGCCTCACACTACAGTCAGCAGTTAGGGCTCGCTCTGACTCTCCTTTATATCACCTAACAAGTGGTCTGTGTACCAGCTAGGATGCTAGTAACAACAGAAGTGCTAGTTGCTTCCCGTTGTATAAAATACTGGTCATAGGAAATCGCAAAATTAGCCCTAGATGCTGCGCATTTATGTTACGCTGTTTCAGCATTGAATATGGTCGGGCACGCGAAATCCGACACCAAGAAGGCCCAGATAGCTCGCGAAGTGTACAATGATTGGATGGCCCATGCTCTAGCCCAGTATCACATGGAACAAGCGTGTGTTTTGGCTCCAAAGGAACACTGTCAAGGCTTACAACAAATCTGTGAAGAGGTTGAAGTGCAGCTCCAAGACACGATGAGGCGGCACATTGAACTCACCCATGCGACCCTGGGGAGATTGGTGAAGGGTGGACAAACCAAAACCAAGTCGAATACAGCGAAGGGTTGGCTCCTGGAACAGGAGGAGAAATTTGTGATCCGCTATCCTCTTCAGCTTGCGTCGCATGGATTTCCGCTTGATCATCACAGGCTCAAAGAGTGTGTGGATTGCATATGCTGGGGTCGACTTGGGGACGACTTGCCTGCAGATGGAGTAGGGGTTAATTGGACACAGTATTTCATTGAGAAACATTCGGATTGTCTGCAGACCTGCTGGGGCAAGTCAATGGACAACAAACACAGGAGGGCGGTGAATCCACACACCAATAAGGCCTACTTCAATCTGGTGGAAGAGGTGCTGGTAGGGAAGCGAGACTACGAGTTCGACCAGACCCTCAATGACAATTCCGGTGCACCACCAGATTTTGTTCCTGTGCTGATCAGGCCTGAAAACATCTATGTGACCAATGAAAGCAGTTTTTTTTCCGACAGGTGGGGTCTGGAAACACGTTATTGGACCCTGCAGCACGCAAACCCAGCACTAGTGGTCTGATGGAGGGCATGAAAACACCGCAGTCATTGTGACAATCTGCACTGTAGGAACTTCCCTCTGTCCGGTCGTCATTTCAAGGGGAAGGGATACCAAGTGAAATGGTTACAGGAAAACCCATTGGAAGCCTCGTGGGTAAAAGAATCCGAAATTGGCACTCACTCTGATGAGGTGGCTTTGCAGTATTGCTTATCAGGCCAAGGGATGGACAGACAACGAAATTGGGGTTGAGTTTCTTCACAACTTCGATGCACAGTGCATACAACTAGGGTGGAGAAATGGACTGAAAGCCTTCAATATCGGTGACCCTGCCAGACTGATCTAGTAGAGAGCAAGAGAGTTGTACAGCTTCATTAGTTGAGCAGAGTATCAGCAGTGGAGTGCAAAGAAATGACTTGCTTGTGACATCATAGATAATATATATAATGGAATCATTATGATGTCAGTCTGTCGATGGTTTTGGCGCAAGGAATTATGTTTCGTGCAGACAGAACCCTCCTCTGTAAATAGAGTAGTGGATGGTTCAGCGGAGGCTATTGATTTAATAGAAAGGGGTTTTGACCCAATAGTTGACTTTCAGGCTTTGAAAGAGATACGGTGGGGAAAGAAGAGAGAGGGAGTACGTGTGTGGTGTCTGGTTTGATTGAAGCAGAAGTGGAGTAAATATGTCATAGGAATGACATTATTTAAGTTTGGTGATCATATATAATGTCATCATTATGACATCAGTGTCAATGGTTTTAGCACAAGGAATCAGGTTTCGTGCAAACAGAACCCTTCTCTGTAAATAGAGTAGGGGATCCCTTTGTCCCGGTTGTTTCTCTGCTGGGTACTGCACTTTTGGCGTTGGCTTGCAACTTTCCACTGTTGCTGATTGGGGATGTGGTAACACATCAGGCATTCAAACTGATAGGACATAGGGCGAATATTGGAGGCCTACAGTCAGTAGCTAATTATGAGATTTGCTGAGCACAGTTACTATGCATTTCCTGGGTATTCTCACCTTCTCTAGGCCTGCATATGTGCTATAATAACTTCCACATTTGGATGTTTGTTGCGCAGCATCGGGGTTAGCAGTTTGGTCTCGGCTGGACCGACCATCTTGAGCAAACCCGTTTTGGTGAGTGGTCGATTGCTGGCTTATGCGATGATTGATCTCCAGGATGGTACAGATACTGAGTCAGTTGTGTTAGTGCATGGATTTTACAATGGCAGTGTAGGTTCACCCGTGAATGGCTGCCACAGTGGCTATGTGTATTCTAGATGATGGCCGGTGAAGGCTGGTCAGCTTCGATATATCTTGCGGCTTTAGAGTCCCGTCCTACTGTGATTGGTTGTCCATGTTTAGGCCCAATTCCGGGAGTGAAAGCCGACACGAGATCATATTAATATAAGGCAAGACTGTGAGTAGCCGGAGTCTGATGAATATCACAACCAAAAATGAATGATCTTAGCAGTGGCCAGATAAAAGACCATCACTTGTGCCAAGGCTACCACAGCCCCAACATGCCACTGCCCACTGTCACCCAGAATAGACTGGATAATGTGGTTATATGCTTGACTATGACTACAAATAGCTTGCAAATCATCGCAGATAGCATGAAGACTCCCTTCCTAGGTGCTATAATCAACACAACTCAAGCCGTTCTGAAAATGATCCGGGTGAGTTTTGTTGAGAAGACTCTTCTCAATGTGAAACTTAGCCACTTGCTAGACTGTTAGTAAACACAAAGATGACTGTGTTCAGCTTCTGGAGCAAATCCACAAATTGCTGAATGCAATCATGATTCTTCACATCAAGTCAGATGCATGTGGAGAAATGCCTATAGAAGTGTTGGATCGTGTTGGCAAATTCACAGAGTACTGTCCTTGTCCATGGTAAATTCACTATACATTAACCAGTGAAATCAGGATCCTTCACAAAATCTACACTTTTGTAGAGGCCCAACAAAAGGGGAACAGGCTGAAGAGCTTCTTCCGGCAGGGCGAAATCAGCACACTACTGAAAGACTGCCAAGCCGGACTACAACAAAGCTTTGAGTTCTTTCAGGTTTGTTGTCAATTCTGTGTAACAAAATCTCATAGATACATATCCTGCATAGATTGAAGGAACCAAGGCTTTGCCAGACATTGGAGAGATGAAGAGAGATGCACAAAAGAGACACCAAGAAGTGCTTGGCATGATAGAAAGCCTCTCTGAAGCAACTGCTTCAGACAGAGCATCCACAGTAAGTAATTCAACTGTGAGCATCACCAGATGTACACCTACTGTTTCATAGATAAGCGGACATTATTCTTGGTCATCCAATAGGTACAGTATCCATCTTCCCTACAAAGTCTTGGGATAATACTTATTCCGTGATTTTAAAGCTCAAACTCAATCTCAATGCTGCCATCAGAGCCAAAAATCTTCCATGGCCGGGAGTCTGAGCTCTCAGATATCCTTCACCTTTTTAATGCTGGAATTCCAAGGATAGCAATTTTGGGTGCAGGCGGTATGGGAAAAACCTCCCTAGCAAGAGCTGTCTTGCACCACCCAGATATCACAGCCAGATATGTACAGAATAGGTTCTTTGTTACTTGCAACTCTGCAACAACAAAAGTCGAACTGGTGAACTTGATTGGGAGTCATCTGGGACTGAAGCTTGGGAAAGACCTTACGCAAGAAGTGCTGCAGCATTTCTCAAACAATCCACCAAGTCTCTTGGTTTTAGATGAACTTGAGACCTTGTGGGAGCCAGCAAGTTCTCGTGCCAACATTGAAGAATTACTCTCACTGCTCACGGGTGTGGAGCATCTTGCGTTAATGGCAAGTTAAATGGGCTTTGGATGATACTCTCAACTCACTTCATCTCAGATTACCATGCGAGGAGCCGAACACCCTGCCAAAGTGCAATGGACTAGACCCTTTTTAAAAGTCTTGCAGCCCTTGGATCAAGAGGCGGCTCAGCATGCATTTGTGGATGTTGCAGATAATGGACACAGCCTGGAGGAGGTTGACCAAATCCTCTCCCTGGCAGACAACATGCCACTTGCAATAAGTCTGCTTGCACATTTGGCTGACACTGAAGGCTGCTCCAATGTATTGTCCCACTGGAACAAGGAAAAGACCTCTGTGATTTCAGAAGGCTTAGACAAAAGATCAAACCTGGACATGTCCATTTCTCTGTCATTAACAAGCCCTCGGATCCAATCAATTCCTCATTCGCAAGAACTCTTGAGCCTCTTGGCAATGCTCCCAGATGGCCTCACAGACATTGATCTCATCCAATGCAAACTACCACTGGAAAATGTCCTCAAATGCAAAGCAGCCCTGAAGTCTACTGCTCTGGCCTACAGTGATGAGCATAAAAGACTGAAGGTACTAATGCCCATCCGGGAATATCTGCAACAGCATCAACCCCCTGGAGATCATCTTGTCCAGAGCCTCTTCAAATACTTCCAGGAGATGCTTGAATTTTATATAGATTACATGGGAACCCAGTCGAGTTCCAGCACAATTCTCCGAATAAAATTAAATCTCACAAACATCCAGAATGTGCTGCAATGGGGTCTGAAGCAGAAACAACCAATCATATCAAACAGCATTTACTGTGTATGTCATTTGCAGTGGTTTAGCGAGGTCAACCTGCAGGTGCAGACTCCTTTGATGGGCCAAATCCAAAACCTTCTTCCACAGCTTAATGATCATCAACTCAAAGCTTACTTTTTGATTGAGTCAATCCGCCTGTGGCAGTATTATCCAATCTCCGATCCTGAGGCTCTGGTTTCCCAAGTTGTGGAGCTTTTCAAGAACTTCAATGATCCAGATCTGAAATGTGTGCTCTCTGTCTGAACTTCATGTATGGGAACTGACACCTGGACTTTCTAGGCAGATTTTATGTCAATATGACAGGTTACTATCAAGGGGTAAAAAATGATCTTGGTGGGGCTGCAAATGTGTGTAAAAAATTGATATCCTTGGCAATTCAAACCGGTAACAGCAGGAGACACAGTCAAGGATTAAGTGCACTTGCATGGATTAACTTTTGGCTTGGGGCATATTCTGTAGCACACATGGATGCACGTGAATGCCAGAAGCTGTCAAAGGTTTCTGGGGATCTATATGGAGAAGCGAATGCTGTCTGCACAGAAGCCATGTGCTGGAAAGAGCTTGGTCACTACAAACAAAGTCTCTCTTTGTGCATCAGGGCACAGAGTCTCCTTAATCTTTGTGGTATGGCCGGTGGCGATGCTGATTGTGTCATTATGTACACTCAGGCTGAAGTCCACAAGTGTAAATCAGAATATAGCGAGGCCTGGAAAATTCAGACCAAGATGCTTCAAATCTCTACAAACCGGAGTGCCTATTGGCATGCTTTTGCATTGCTGAGTTTGGCTGAAACTGCGGTGTCAATAGGTGTTCAAAAACATGATGTGCAGAGAAAAATTGATCTTGCTAGGTCAATATTCACAACCCTCAATCTCAAGCCAGGTATAATCTCTTGTGATGCTACACTCGCAGATCTGTATATCAGGGAAAACAATCCACCAGCAGCAAAGAAACTGCTTGAGAAGTTGTGGAGATCTGCAGAACACAGTGAAATCAAGTTGTTCTGTTTTAAACAATTGGCCAATGCCAGCTCCTGGGGGGCAGACGAATCAACACCTGTCTGGACAACCATCTTTTTCATATATTCCCTCAAGTTAAAATCAAAGCTACAAGTCTATAAAGCTCTGCAGTTTTTGGGGCAGACATTCCTCACACACAAGGATGAATACACTGCCATCACCTTGTTCACTGTTGCCCTCGAGGGGTTCACTTATATGGATGTCCATCGCAGCAGGGCAGAATGCATGGTCAGACTGGGTGACATTGCCAACAGATGTGGTGACCTGCTGGAAGCGGTTGAACTTTGGAACACAGCACGGCCTCTTTTTGAAAGGTCATCTCAGGCAAAGGAGGTTCAACATGTTGATGAAAGGCTTTCTCATGTTGGCAGTAATGTTCTGGACCATCACAGAGAGAACATAGCTCTGGTGAGGCTTGATGTTCCTTCCCGCAATTTATCTGACATTGAAGATGAGGATCAGGTGGAACTCATTGGTGAACCCCTTAATCAACTCACAATCTGAGTTTCTGTCAGTTATATCCAAAATTTGTAGCTCTGGAAGCAGTACAGATACCAATATATCTCCCTCTTTATAAAAATATCCATGTCTGTCTGAAGCCTTTTAGACTCCGCTTTTGGGAGATCAGGCCCGAGGCTGTGGAAGCGTTCTGCCCAGACCTTTGGAAGCGCTCAATAAACGGTGCTTCCTTGGGGCTTTTGGCCCCATGATCGACTTTAAGTGCATGCGCGCCTATGTGTGCCTATAAAAATGTACACAATGCCAAACTCCGCTTTTCTCACTGTTAAAGTTTCCCCAGTCGCGGCAGCTTGCCGTCACCATTCCAATAGTTTATATTTGCCTAAACAGCACTTCACTTACTACAATTGAGGGGTGGGCAGAACTTCTCATTGATGAACAAAAAAAAAAACAGAAAAATATGGCACCAGGAGGCTAAATGAAGGTAAACGACACTTCTATGTTGCTGGTCAACTTCAGATAATTTCTTTTACTCAGCAGTCTTCAATTCTTCCCCATCCCCTGCACGTTCACAATTCTTTGCACTATGCATGGGGTGAGAAACAATTGAACTCAGTTTAATTCAATCAAGTGCACCATAGATTTGAATGAATAAGTTAAACAAAAGGGGATGGTAGGCCGTGGAGCGGCCGACCAGTCCCTTGTGTGTATTAAAATACAACTACTTTCTTGCAACCGTAGCCTACAGTGCTTGCATACCATTTTCTATGATCTCTTGTGGGCACTCTGCTGTCTGACAGCACAATTGGCAGCCGCGGCTGTGGTATACAAAATTCCTGTGCTTCTAAAATCGGCGGACTTTGGTAAATCTGAATAAAAAGCGAAAAATGTTTGTGTTCACAGTGGAGTGGTCCAGACGTCTGAGTACTGTGTTTCCACACTTCGACCATCTGTCCCCTCCACAAATGGTGCGGGTTGAGAAACGCCAACCCATACTCATACCCAGTGCCCACGAATACCCGTCTGCCAAACCCGCGGGTTGACCGGTACCTGTTGTGATAAGGACCGCGGTGTCGGTATCAAAAGATATGTGATTCAAATTCGACTATGTTCGTCCTCTGGAGGGGAAGGTACAGTCGAATGATAGAGTGGAAGGTCGGTGGAAGCGGGTATATTCACAAACGATTGTAGCAAAGATGTAGTATATGGAAAGCTCTAAGCATGGCGCGCTTTCTTCTTCAGCGGCGACGCCTCTGGCTCGCTCTCCTCTTCTGTCAAATCGCTGAAATCCACGACGTCGCCTTCATCCTAAACCTCCACCCGGTTCCGCCCAGAGAAGTTCTTGACCTTCAGGTCTTTCCACTGGCTGAATTTTTTGAGAGCAGTGGTGCAGCATGTGCGGCAATCAGCCTCCGCACTGCGACATTGTCAGCCATGGCGTGTGCATGCCATTGGAGATCCGTTTGGAACCTGTTGGCCACCCAGCGAAAGAGCACGCCGACGGAGTATTGTATGATGGAATAGTGTTCTTCACCTGCTTGGATGGGCGTGTTGGAATGCGTGACGATGGCCGAGGGAATGAGAATGCTGCAGCCAGTGGGGAAACAGATGATGAGGTCGTAGTCCCAGCAAACAAAGTGCCTGCCCTTGTCGGCATCCAAGGCACTAAGGGCGCCCACCAAACACATCCCATTGGCTTTATTGGCGCCATCTGCATGGGGCGGAGACACGGAGGCGGGGCCGAGGTTGACGGTGATGGTGGCAAAAGGGCTGCGGGGAAAGGTGGGGCGCAGATAAGGGTTTTTCCGGAGGAGCGCCTGCTTTGTCTGGTGGTAGTCGGAGAAGATCTGGAAGCACGCAGCTTGAAAAACCGCTGGCAAGCGGGGTGATGAGCACGGGGGTGGGGGGTGAAAGAGCGGGACTAATGAATGGGGTACATTGCCATGCGCTCGATATTCTTGTCTTGAAGCAGATCCTCCAGGGCGGCACCATTCTGGCCTGAGCGCTGCTTGATGTTGCTGACGGTCTGCCTCCCTCCACCAAATCCGAAGCCATCCGTTTCACTGGGAAAATTCCCCCGGCGATGGTTGCAGGCGATGGGAGAGAACAACATCTTCTTGTGCACAGCACGCATAGCAGCAGTCACTGCTTCAACGACAGGCACCCACTGGCCAGGGTGCACAGGAGGTGGGACTAATATACCGATAATTTGGCGCTTGCGATTGAGGATGAGGTGGCATTTCCTATGAAAGGTGTCAGCCAAAAGAGCGTGCCAGAGGAATGGAATGGTATGTGCTCGCTGTTCCAATTGATGTAGCGCATATGTTTCTTCAAAATGTCCGGCTCATCGGTGTGAGGGAGCAAGGGGTGCTCTAGAGGTGAAGTTAAACCGGTCCACTGCTGCTTCGTAGCTCTGAAGCCATCTGCCAAAAATCTGATGCTGAGAGGAATTGACTCGGTGGCTTTCTGGAGAATGCGAGGGCTGGGTAAGGGAGGTGAGCTGCTGGACAGAGAAGCGATGGTGTCCACCTTGTGCTTTGTGCACTGCCAGGCTCTGCTCTGCTGCTTCTTTTTCTCGCGGCCGGTGAGTGGCTGAGAGGCTGCAGCTGTAGGCTGTGGGGGTGGTGCTGGCTTTTCGGCACGACGTGCATTGAGGCTAGTTGCCTCTTCCACCTCAAGCTCGTCTTCTTCGGAGACCGCTCTGCTGGCTTCGCGCACTAGGTGTGCCTCGTTCTCCTGCTTCAAGGCCTCTTCTAGGTTGTACTCTCGCAGACAATAGGCTCGCCAAGGTCAAAACCTGTATGCCAATGTCAGAGAGTTATAAGATCAGGAGAAGGCGGTGTGATGCGAAGGAAGGGTCGTCTAAGATGTAGGAAGGACGTGCCGCCCTGCTCTAATGTGAGAGTTGGGCAGCGCGATCTCAAGGAAATGACAAGAGAAAGCACGCCACCCTGCTCCGATGTGAGAGGTGGATGGCATGCTTTCATGAAAAGGGAAGGAGATCAAGAAGGTGAAGGGAATGAAATTAAGAATATTGGTACTGACCTTCCAATTCGTCCATGGTAGCAGAGAATGTGTTGGTTGTGGATCAGGTGAGAATGACCTGACACGTTGTCACTTGTCACAGCATCAGCAAATGCACACCGTCCGTTGGGCTCCATCCCGCCGTCTCAATCACGGCTCCCCGTGGCAACAAAGACCACTTCCATGGTGCTCCTCTGGATTTCCTCAATGGCTATATCACTCAATATTGCTACCGCTGCGAATGCAGAAGAAAAATTCTGGACTGACTTCTTCCCGGCATGGGATGAGAAGTATCCGATCCTCAAATCTACGGAGCGAAAAGAGCTGGAGGAGGAGGAAGTGAACTATCAAGCAGAGATCAATAGCGTGAAAAAAAAAACCAACACAGAAGAGGTGGCAAAACGTGGACGCCGCAAAGCTGCCATCCAGCCGCATCCCGCAACAAGCAAGCAGGTAAACAAACTGCGAGCGTGTGCAGCAGACAGAGGGGTGCATTAAATTCCACGTTGTTTGGGGGATATGTGTTGAAGAGTAATGTCCCTACAGAAATTGAAATCTTGGTTTTCTAACGCGAAGACGAAACAGCAGTCGCGCAAGGTCGAACCCTTTCGCGCTTGGCTGGCTAGCATCAAGGCTGTCAAGGGTGCCCCTCGTCGCATCCAGCTGCCCTGGGTGCTGTGGCAGGATGCCAGCCATGGTGAAGCGCTGCGCACCCGCTATTGAGAGGTGTACAAGAAAGAGGCCGATGATGAAGAGGAAGAGGGGAGCCTTTTCAATCCGTTTGAGAAGGACAGCGATGAAGGCGAGGATGGCGAAGGCCTGACGCCTGCGCAGCTGCTTCACCGAAAGCACTGCCTCACCCAGACATATTTTGATGAGCTCACCGAGGAGGAGCAGGAGAAGGTGCGGGAGAAGAGGGAAGAGGAGTATGCTGCCAGGCTAGCTGCGCACAACCGGCTCATGCAGGGTAATGCTGCCTGCACCGTAGAAGAGCTGCTGAGTAGGTATCCAGAGCTGTGCAGTGCAAATCAGCGCTGATACTTTTTCTAGGCATCAACTCCATGCTGAGGCAATCTCCCAGTGAGCCCTCGACAGCATGTGCTCGCAGATGCTGCCCACCTTAGTACGGGTGAATGATATATCACGGCCCACTGATGGTCGGAGCACCGTGATGTATCAAAACCGCTAGTTCACAGGCGAAACTGATATATCATGGCAGGTAGGTTTCTACTTTTATTTCCAAGCCGGTGTCGGTCATCGTCTATTGACACGAGGCACTCGGGGTTACCATCAAACGGGATCAAACAGGCTAGACGTCGCGATCAACTGCGATCAAAAGCCCTCAACGTCGTTGCTGACGACGACAACGAATTTTCATCAAAAATCACGCCAAAATTTCGAGAAAAAATCTGATAAATGATAGAGATATGGAGAGTACACATGGGAGTATAAATAAGCAAAATGGTAACAACCGGGGGTACAAAGTGCTGTTTTCGGCGAAATGCGTGTGATTTACCCTGGGCAACAGTCAGTGGGGGAATGATATACATATCACCATCTCTCGCGACAGATTGTCGGTGATACATCCAGGTCTCTGGGCCAGAGACACAGCTGATATATCATCCTAGAGGCAGCTCCCTTTGGGGGTAGGCAACAACAGGCACTGCCTGCCATTGCCGGCGGTCTTAAGGCCATCGAGATCGTCATCAGCCACGACGTCGAGCAGGGGGCAAGTGTTTTTCAGGTGTTTTCTCGCTAAAAAATGTGATTTGCATCAGATACATTAACCCTAATCAATCGGAGCATGTACCTTCGGGGCAGCACCCAGCCGCGCATCAAATGTCGGCCCCCTTCCTCGTGGACGTTATCGGGAGATGCGTGCTCGCCGTTGACAACGACGTCAAGCCTGCCAACCACGATAACCCAATCCGGAAATTATCCCGCCGAACCCGCCACAAAACGCTGGGGTCATTTCTGGATCATTCCTGCTGAAAGTTTGGGGATTGAAAGGTACGATTAACATCTACTACACAGAGAGACAATCTAAAAAGGGCTGGCAGGAAATATATAATGAGCGGATCATTCCCCTGCACTACCCGCTGCATTCCAGCGTACCCGGGTGCAATTTTGCACCATGGCCTTGTATGTGCCGCCAGTGGGGTGTCCGTCTGCACTGGCACCTTCGCACGCTCCAGGGCAGCCACTGCTGCAGCGCGACCGATCGCTCCCACCATGTGTCGGAGCTCTCTCTCCCAGTCCGGCGGGCAGACACTTCACCCGCACCTCTCAACGCCACATCCACTCAGCGTAACACGGTTAATTGAATGAACAGCGTGCACGCGACGATGCAGCAACCCCGCGCAATATGGTGTCGACCCGCCGCACACACTGCATGGCTTGCGTGCTCTTCTCCGTATGCTATTCAGGGGATCGAGCCCACCATCGCGGCGGCCTGGTACCGGGTGGGTAGCGAGATCCTGGGCAGTACCACCGCAAGCTGATAAAATGATCACCCACAGGGCGTGGCGACCGCCGCGTGCATTCCGCCCGCAGTGGGACGTCCATCGGGATCGAGAGGGGCGGACATCACGACTGCTTGACATACCGTAGGAAGGAACAAGAGCTTCGGAAGAAGACACGCATGCTTGTACGAGATGGCATGCATGGTAAGCGACGAAGCCGAGGGTGAAAGAGTATATGCTGTCTTCTTGCACTCGATACAAACCGCCTCCGCCCCTGAACCTTTTTGGGAAGGGCACCGCCACCTGCCGACGGCTTCCCAGCGGAGCTTGAAATCTGAAGCCGAGCTGAGACTCGGAGGCGCGCCCAACAAGCGCCCACCCTCTCTCTTCCTCCTCCTCCCCATGACCCCCCTTCCCCTACGGGACCGAGGACGAACCATCACCCCGCCTTCCTGAGCCCCGCGCTGCCCGTCCCCGCCCCAACACCCAATCTACTGGTGTCAAGCGCCTCGTCTGTGTCCCGTCTTGTTGTAGTTAGCGGAGAAGATGGAGGTCCTCGCTGCTCGCTTCCGACATGACACATGGCCCTCGCTCGTCTGGATGGGATAACAAACAGCAGGCGATGATGCCAGGGATCAAGGTGAAAGGGAAGAGCAGCGGGGTAAAACACCGCAAACCCAGGTGCGTGCTTGACCGCGGCTGTCGCGCATCTCCCTGAGTGTCCATGGGCCCGAGTCTCCGCCCTGCGTGCCGCCCTCACCTTCGACCGCGCCTCCCGCCGCGCGTGCCCATGGGGTCGCTGACGCCACGCCGCCGTGTGCGACCGCGCCACCTGCTACCGTGCCACCAGCGACGTGTATGCGCACAACATTCACGATGTCGCCTGCGACAGCGCCTCCAGCACCCCGCCCCCGTGCACGGCAGCCGAAACGACTCAACTATACCGCCGTCCTTTAGCGCTGAGGTACAGGCGACTCATCATGCTCACAGTTCCTATTTTATGTCCCTTTGTATACACCTTGTAGCTTTGTATTCTTATTTTTATAATATTCTTAACCAAGTAGGCGTATATTCATATATTCGTACGAGCTCGTGTACTTGTCGATTTCACCATGCTTCGGCACGCCACGGTAGGTTTGGCTTGGCCGAAACCTCGCCGAGCACCGCGTTCCCAATTTGGAAAGCCGGCGGAGGCGGTTTGTAACCAACTGTCTTCTTGTACCAATTACACGCTGAGGTGACTTCGAAGTAAAATTTTGAGGTGTTCTCTTCATCATGTTGCCTTCAGCGTTTCGGGAGAGCCCCGGGGAAGGCCATCGCTCAGGGAAGCTCGAGCGAGGGTGAAGGGAGTGAGCAAAAGAGGTGTTACGTGTCACAGTCTTGGCATCGGCATCGACGGCAAGGAGTTCGGGTAGCCCGGGCCACCCTTCCCGGTTGGATGAGCACACACCGTTTATCTTCGTTTCAGTCTCTACCGGATTCAACAAAAATTCTGAATAGAAAGAACTTTTGAGAATCACAAGCCCTATCTGCCCATGCGATATTGGATTTGTTAGTTCAAAACTAGTTCTGAACCACGCTTCCCAAATGAGGTTGGAGCTCACTGGTATTGCCTCACCAATTTCCCGGAAGACAGGCGTTTATGGCGAGGAGAATGCGGCGCAAAGTTCTGTACAAAATTTTAGAGACTCAAGGTAAGACAGAAATGTGTGGCATTTGAACGAACCCGAACATCAAACGTGCCAATATCTTTATAAACCATCTGAATGAGGTTCAGGAAATATAGTTATAGATTGATAGATTTCCACTGTACTTGAATACCAAAATCTGAGTGCAACGATTCAATTTTGCGAGCAGCATATAATTTTGAATTCATCGGTCGCATCAATAGTGGCTAAACCGGTACTGGAGCTCATTCAACCAACAATCGTCTACCGAACAACCGAGATGCCCACCATATATTGTGTCCCATACCTACCAATATCATTCATGGGCCCATTTTGCACCTTTTCCCCGCCCTGTGGCATTTTTATTGTGTTCCTTGATGTCAACACGGACGGAACCTGGTTCAAACTTCAACTTTTGGCTGGATGGAGGTTCGATTGACAAATAGAATGCTCAAGCAGCGTCATTGTTGCGCGACTCCCGGTCAGGCAATTCACCTATGATCTATAAGCCCCTCATGCATGGCATTAAAAGAATCTGCTGCAGGGTTTTGTGCAGAGGGCGAAGGTTTGTTTAATTTGGAATCTTCCGAGGGCGTGCCGGGCGGCCGAGCCAATGGAATCAAACCATCAGAGCGGGCGCTTGTTCTGAGCATTAAGCGCCAGCGTGCAAAGTCGGAGCAAAGACGTCGGAACCGCAGCAATAAACGGAGATTCAAGTGCTCATTCGGAAATTATGCTTCATAGATGTAGCCTGTGGTGATAATTTACATATGTGGATTTACATGATATATACTGCGCAAAGGCGGCCCCAAAATGGTGTGTATAGAAACATCCGGGTCATTGCAATGGAGGGAAGCAATAGCAAGGGAGCAGCACACGAGACACGCTTGTGTGCTGATCAGGGCGCTGAGAACGCAGGCCGGCAGCACAACATGAGAAGACCAGCATGCACAAGCAGCATTTTTGTGGAGCGAGCAATGTACAGTGAAGCAGGTAGTGACCCGCACCGAACAGGTAGGTAAGTGTTTTACAGGGGTGGCGAGCGCCCGGGCAGCGGCGGGCAGCGGCGGAAGGTGGGCAGTGGGAAGCGGGCAGCGGGAAACAGCGGGCAGTGTGACGATCGTCGAGCAGCAGCGTCGGGATGCAGACAGCGTAGCAAACAGAAGGTGGGTTAGGTCCAAGCGAGCAGGCTACCGCATGTCCGTGTGGTTCGCAGGAGCCACGGTGCTGGTGTAAAACTACGGGAAAAAATGCTGTGGAGAAGGCAAGAAGAACAGAACGAAGTGGTACAGCTTTTGATTTGTAGTACTACCCCAGAAAGAGCAGGAAGATTGCTGAAAGGTACCAGTAAATGGTGGGCGCGTGCTGCTGCTGCTGCGTGCCGCGGCGCAGCTGCAGGAGCCGGTGGAGCCGGCTAATGGTCGATGCAAGCTGAGGAATGAGTCAGGATGGGTATAGATCAGTCCAAAGAGCAGAGATCCGGGGGACGAGCGAATGGCAGCAAGTAGAAGGGGTGCCGGTGGTCAGAAGCAGCCGAGAGGATCCGAAAGTAACACCGACAAAGCACCTGCCAAATGCATTACCACACGCCGACAGGCGCTGGCAGCGAGCGCACGCGAGCCCAGCGGGAAGCGGCTGAATACCCCCAAAGGTTTGTGTAGATCTATCTGATTTCATTGATGGATCACAGCCAGAAATAGATTGGGCGGGAGCGCATAGCCATGCGCTACGGAGCGGCGGTGAGCGGCAACATCTGGAAAATTCCCCATGTCTCCCGTGGTCTACGGGAGACACCGGAGACCATATAGACCTATAGACTGCCCCCTGTCTCTGCGAGACAGCGATAGACACGCCGTTTCTGTGGGAGACAGTGATAGACCGGCTAGAGAAATAGTGGAATAGACACAGAGACTCGCATAGACGGATAGACTGATGGCCAGCACGCCATTTCGGTTAGAAAATATCAAATGATGATTCTTTCTCGTCCCCTTATGGTCGGTTAACTCAAGCGATTCACGAAAGATATGGGGGAGAGCAAGAAATTTATTGATGAAGCAACGTCAATTATACTACTACTAGCAGCCTTAGTACTCATACAAATGCTATTTAACCATGGTCTGTAAGACAGTTCCAAGAGATGCGCCAGACTCACCGGCATTCCGGGGGCATGGTATCTAGGAGAAGAACAGAGTTAGATCTTCAACAAAGGATAAACAAAATAGGAGGGAACAGGCACGTAATCCAATATGCTGAGGTAAGATTGTGAGGAGGTCAGTAACCGGGAGGAGGCGTCGTCGAGGGTAGTGGGCAGACCAAAGGGCGAAAGGATGTGGGTGAACTGAGAAAGAGAGGAACGTGCCCTTCTCACAACCGCGCACCTTTTATAATCTCGTCGGCAACGGACTTACGATTTTTTTCTTTCTCTCGGCCTCTCTCCGCTTTGGTATCCTGGATCTAGACATCAGAACAAGATGATGTCACGATGGGGAGAAGAATCCCACCAAAATTTGATTGATTGCGGAAACCACGCTGACCGCTTAAGCCCAACCTCTAGCCGCGTCTCTCGCTTCGTGACCGTGTCTACCGTGGTCTATCCATTGTCTATCGGTCTATCCATGTCTCTGCTAGAAACCGTCGGTCTATGTGGATATGGCATCTCTATCCTGCTAGAATGCGTTTCCAGATGAACCGAGCAAGCGAGCGGGAGGCGCATGCGCAGACACGCGGGAGAGATTTCCTAAAAGGTCAGTGTCTCTCGAGTGATATATCATGCCGTCTCTGGAGGAGAGACGTGGATGTATCACAGTCGATCTCTCGCTAGAGACTAGTGATATATCAATTCCCCAGTGGGGCCTGCCCTGGGGTTCGGAAACATGCGGCCGCAGTGGCGGGATCGAGCTTGGGCTTTGAGCATTCATGCAGCCCGCGGCATGCTGGGATGTGTCGACTGGACGCCGTGCCTCGAGCGCTGCGCTCGTCCACGCTCCGTTCAGCCCCAGCGGAGTGTATAGGTACATCTCCTCGTGTGCCGCAGCACCAGGCAGCGCCTCGGCGATGCTCCAATCGTGCACCGCCGCTCCCCCTGCTCTGCTGGCGGCACATCCCGTACTGCCCCGCCGCGGTTCCGGTGCACGTGCGCCCTGCGGGCCGCGCCACACCTCTCCTTTGCGACCACGCCGCAGTCTGCCCGCCTGCTCGCTGCGCCCCTACACCACACCAGCGCCCATGCCGCTCGCGCCACCGATCCGACGCCGCGCCAGGCACAGGGCTACACTGTAGCGCTGCCCAGTGCCCATACCCACCCTCGCGCCCTGGACGCTACACCACTCGTCTCTATCATCGCACCGCGCTGCGGGTAATGCAGGGCGGTGTTAGCGCTGCCATTTTTGCGCTGGCGCCGCACCTCCTTGCCCTGCCACGCAAACGTACCCGGCAGATGCGAATTGGGAGAACAGTCGCTCCCTTGCCAGCGCCGCCGCATTTACCAGTGCTTCGGGGTGACACTCGTTCGCACTGCACGCACACCGGCAGTGATGCCACGGCGGGTGCACAGTACCCAACTGCAGGCGCCCGGCACCATCGCTGGTACCGTCACGTACCGTCACGGCCGCGCACGTTCGTCATACTCCCACCGGCGCCGCAATGGGGAAGCGCGGGTGCGCCAGCACGGCGTCAACCGACCACAGCGCGGGAAAATGAGCCGTGGTCATTAAAAGCACCCACCGCAACACATGTAGGGAGGTACATACGTACGAGGTGGTGCGCAGCACAGCCGATGCACAGGGGAATAAAAATGCTTGCAAGATGCGAATGGGGGCCCAATCGTGCAACGTAAGCCTCGAACAATCATTACAAGTACTGAGGACACACCCGGGGCCCCAATCCACCCAATTTTCATACTCTCTCCCGAGTCTTCGTAAGATTTCATGCTCAAGACAAGACGACTTGGTGTGGAAACGACGATGTTCCGAAGGCTACGTCCCCAGTGGGTGCATTGGAGAATTCCTGGGAGATAGTAGCGATATTTGACCGTACCAGGAGAAGTACAAGGAGACGGCGGCAAGGGATTGCGTGGTGGCTTGACATCCATCAAGACCGTAAGTCTCTCACTGATCTCTGAACAGGTACAGACTCCCAGAATTGTGACTTGGTGGCAGCCAAAAGGTTTTGGGTTTGAAATTCCATGCAACAATTACCAAAATCCTCTCATATGCAACAGGCCGCTGACGTATATATACATAAGGACCCGCAGCGCACCCGATACATCGCTTCTGCAGACAGGTCACTTTACTGTGACTCCGGTTCAATTCCGCTACAGGTCATGGGAAGTTGGCCGTAGATTTTTTTAAAAAGAACATTCATGGTTGGGATGGTAGTTGATTGTTTGTGGGACCCTGTTCGATTCGGGGGCAGGGATTGAATACCTGGCCACCTTGTTTTTTGAAAAGAAAATAAAGAAGAAGGGGGGGAAGCCTCCGGATCCTGATGGTGCACCCACCCTATTTGCGGAAGAGCGACTCGAAACCTTGCTTTCGGATTGAATCCGTGAGACCGATAAGACTGCGATGGAGATCTTATGGCAAGACACAACCTACAAACGACCGAGGTACAAGGTTCGTTCGCTTGTAATTTCTATCTACGAAAGTCTACTAAACACAACCTCGGCCATACCGGCCCATACGATCCACATTCTGAGGGTAAAACTCCACCAGTCAGTCAGTCTATCAGCAAAAATAAAGGTGAAGAGGGACTCCTGCCTCAGTTTCAAACAGCACTATGGCCATGGGCTCTGGTGAGGGAGGTCTCGTTCGAAGCCACCGGGCCACTACGGTTGAATTCTAGCTCGACATCACTCATCGACATGGCCATACACCAATGAATGTTTCAGGAGTTTCTCTTCGGTGATTGGGAGTGCTACCAATCTATCTGCGAACGATTCAACTTTCGGTGAAACTTATTTGAGGAAATATGGTTGGGGCACGAAAAGGAGCACATCATGTCCAACTCCACAAAGAGCCGGTTTATGTCACTCCTCCCGTCTCTCACTCGCATCTGCATCTTTGTCCCAACCTTCTACATTGTCATCTCTCCCCCCCAATTCCATTCGTCTGACACAGAGCCGACCAATCTTGATCTACCTCGTCCTCAGCAGACGGTTTACCTTCGTAATCCCGTTGGAAGACCTCGTACCCATAACAGCAGCGGCTTGACCTCACCGATGCGCTGAACTGTCCTTCGGGGCTCCTCGCTTGACATCAGATCCTCTTTCGCTCATTTACACGGTCGACGCTTGTCCCCTCCGCACCTGCACAGTGGGCAGCCTGATTTCTACCTCATACTATCGTCGATATTCCGCCGTACTTCAAGGCGGATCCACTGACTGTGTAAATCAATACGCTCGATTGGAAGCTCGGCCAGCTGCACAAAGTCTCGCTTATTACACGCATTGATCAATCCATGACCTAGATAGCCAGCAACATTATTATTCCCCGCCTAGGCGGCTGGCGCTCGAACTCATCCACACGCCACGCATCTTGCAGTGCTTGTGAGTTTTCTACTTTGCCAGTCACTTCGACGAAGATGGAGATACTATCTTACAAGCTTAAATATCTGCATCCGCGGCTTCCTCACCTCACTCATTTACTTACCTCGGGTTCTACTCGTAGTAAGACCCGCTTCACTGGACGCACCCCCTCCTTGCTCATCCACTCCATTGCTCCATCGCATGTGTAATCCCCGTGCCATTTGGGGTCGGGTCCTCCGTTGGCAGCCACATTTTTTTCTGCTTCTCTCCCCATCTCACCTCGGTCTTGCGTGTAGTTTGTAAATACAAGCTCACAAACAGTAACCATGGACAAAGACCCGCGACGCTGGGCACATCCACCTCCGATTCGCCGCGGATCCAGAAGGCCATTATGGAGCACTGGTTCGATTCCGGTAAAGGTCAGGCAAAGTAATTCGTAAACTTTTTGTTTGGAATGAAAAAGAAGATCTAGAGCTGATGATAGGCATGTCTATTGTCCGGGTGGGTCGCCCCTCGAGTCGCGAATCCGTTCTGCTTTCTCGCACTCAGGCTGCGACACTTTTAACGAAAATTAAACTCATCTCTGAATCCCAGTCGGGTCTTGAAATCCGCCACATCTTGTTTTTGAAAAGAGGAGAAAGAAGAAGGGGAAAGCTTCTGGATACTTGCACAACTTTTCCCGCTCATTCCTATTGAACGGCCGGCAGGGCTTGCTTTCGGGTTGAATTCTGCTGAATTGCGATAAGATCACGACGGATAAGATAACCATTGCCCTCGAGATAAGATAGCAAATTCCCAAATCGGGCCCACTCCTCCTCCTCTTCCTCTGTCCTCGACCGCCCTCTTCAATCTTCCGTACAACGGTTGTGAGAGACCGATACCACAGCGCAGAAAGCAAAATGTATTTGAAAGGAGTGTGCAGATAATTGTGCTGCTACAACGTATGGTGAAGATAGTACAGCGAGGACGATATAATACAGGTCGTGGACATCAGATGGATACTGGTGTGAGGTCCGTAGCCCGTAGCCGTGCGTACGCGCAGGAGGTCCAGGAGAGATATAAGATATGATATAAGTATAGGAGTTGAGAGGCATGCGTGTGGGAAGTCCACGAGATAGCCAGGCAGGGTCCGTGCGATGCGTAAGGTCCGTGAGATTCGTGAGTAAATAGGCATTTATAGTCGCGGCAGCGCCTCACTTCATCGAATCTCGTGCGTGTGTGCGGGTGTGTGGAGTTCGTGGGACAGAGAGGGAAGATGTGGTGCCAAGTCTGTGACTCTGTGCTGAAGATACAGCGCGAGGTGACGTGAGCGTCGTGGTGTCGCATTACGCGGAGGGTTCGCAGTGCAGTGGTGGAATACGAGCCAGAGCTTCAGTGGGCGCGCCGCGGTGAGACATGGAGACGAAATGAGGCTGGCCCGCTCAATGGGAGTAGAATTGGTGGGTCGAGCAAGCAATCGAAGCAGAGGACCCGCTCCCCCATGTCGTCCGCCTCACACCAGGAGCACGCAGATAGATCAGGCTCACACGCGGCCCGGTGGAGATAGGATGCGAGCTCAGGACCGAGGCTGGGCTCGACACCGACGTCATCGAGCTGAGCTCGACAGCGCAGCGAGGCGACAATGTCTCCCATCCCCGACTGTCGGGTAGAGACTACCTCAACACACGGAGCTTCGACACCCGCGGCACGAATGTCCGCCTCGCCCCCGCGCCCGTCTGCTTTCTTTCCCGCCTGCGCAGCAGCAGCGTCGCCACCAGCGTGGGCATCTCCAACGCCGCGCCGCTGCTAGCCGCGCTCTCGCGCGAGATGGAGCGTACGCGCGTAATGGTGATAAAGGGCAGAGGAGCGCGCGGCGCGGGCGTCGATAGCACGTCAAAGGGTCCACGCCTTCACTCCCCGGAAGAAGGACCGACGGCGCACAAGTCGGGGGCACAATTCCCATCGACGTCTACATCGGGGACGGCGCGCGCAGATGGCGTGTGTGAAGCGCAAGGGACGCCGGCAGGCGATCGCACAAGACGAGTCGGGATCATCTGCGTGGGGACAGATTCGATGCGATGCTGGGCGGAGGTAGGCGACGGTTGACGCAGACGATGACGTAGATCCAGCAGCGCTTGAAGTGACAGCGGGAGCAAAAGGCCTTCGTCAAGGAGTACAGACGCGCGCCGCACACGACTTCGGCGCGTAGGCACGGCGCGACGGCTCGGGACTCGATGTGTGCGCGCGAGAGCGTCTCCATGCTTCGTCGGGTCCCCTCAGCAGAAGGCGTCGCCGGTGTCGGTTGGGAAGGGCACACACAATAAGGGTGCAGCAGAGAAAGGAAATTTTGTCGTCGGAGGGAATGCCAAGGAGACGCCGGTGAGATCAGCGGTAACGCTCGCAAGGGACAGAGTCCAGGTGGGAGGGATTTCCGGAGGGAAGGCGCTGGAGGGGCGTAAACGAGTATGATGCTTCGGATTCGTCGTTAAGACATGCGGTTGGATGAGTCGACAAAGGGAGCCTTGAGTTGCTTCGTTCAAGCCTCTGAGAGCATAGAGATAGCCATCTATGCGAGAATGAGATAAAATGTAAAGGAAGCCGGAGAACTGATGACGATGATGCCTCGAAGATGTCAGACGCGTGTCGCGGCCGTAAATCGCGATCAGGTGGCCGTTAGACCGTCGCGCGGATCGGCAAAGTACTTGGAACTAGAACCACTGAAGTCTTCAGGCAACTTATGGAAAAAATTGCCTTGCTGCTGTGAGCACATCCTCTTCATTGCTTGGAGCCAGAGTAATTGTCCACCCAAGTTCGAGACAAACACAATATAGACATGCCGACTCAAGGTCTGCATTCTTTCCGCATTTGCGGGACTCATTATTCTGTACATCTTTGTTTGTAGTTGGAGACGGACAGGAAAAGAAAACCTACCACAAAGTTCGCACAGATTCAAATATTCACCCCACCCCCGAATCGAACGGGGTGCCGCGATATTCCGAATTGTCAACGATGAGATGTGGAGGTACCTGGTGCTACGGGTCTATAGCTCTCCACCGGAAACATCGGTGCCTATACCGCATTTTCTGGTTGTGTAGGTGCAGGAAAAAATCTCTGATGCCCCCAAATTGAACCAGGATTCCACGTAAAGGAACCGAGCGCTACATGTTTTCATAGCACTCTCATTTGAGTCTCGAGCCTGCTAACCCAATTTTTATGGTGTCATGAAGCCCAAAAGGATGTCATTTTGAGCAATGACCTGCTGCCGAATTGAACGGGTATCGAACGGGGTTCTACAATATTCCAAGATTCCATCACCACCGAATCAGATGTGGATGCACCCCCACGCTATTATACAGATCTTGATAGCACGGACATTTGAGGTCTGGACTGCTTCACCCAATTTTGATTGTCCTGTGAAGGCCAAAAAAAGACATCTGACACATACCGGTATTGGCGGCAGAAGAAAAACTCCAGTCACACATGGAAACTTAAGCGGTGATTAACAAATTGGAAAGATGCAATTTTCCTGACTTGCAACCTGAAACGGCACTGGTTGATACAATACTGTTAATAGCAATGATCTCATTCAAGGGTGCGGGCTGCACAGCCCAAACTCCAAACTGAGCAAGGAATACCGACACTTGGGAGCCTGTCCAACTGTGGGTCTGTAATTGGTTGCCCGAGGCTCTGGCCCGATTCTGGGAGCAGAAGCTGATATTGAACCCAGAATAGCAGGACGTCTGATATGTGTCGGAAGCAGAGCGGATGTCAATCTTGGCAATCAACCAATAGAGATGCGGCTGAGTTTGAGCAAGCCCGAAAATAGCGAGCAGCACCCGAGCATGTCGTTTCAGCTTGATCATCCCAGCTTGACCAATTCAGTAGCGTCAGTCCATCTTGATCGTGGGGTGATTGGTGTTGCATTCCCGGCAGATTGATGAAGACCGGTGACATTGAGAACCCACAGATAGGCACATAAAAGGCGCGGACTTCACAAGATCACTGCATCCCCACCCAACATGCCCCCACCCACAGTCACTCAAAGTAGAATGGACAATGTGGTGTTGTGCCTGACTATGACCACAAATACCTTGAAAATCATTGCAGATAGCATCAAAACTCCCTTCTTGGGTGCTATAATCAACACAACTCAAGCTTTCCTGAAAAATATCCAGGTGAGTTTTGTGAAAGACACTTGCATCAACATGAAGCTCAGTCACTCCCGAGACTGTTGCCAAACACAAAGATGACTGTTTTCAGCTTCTAGAGAAAATCCATAAATTGCCGAATGCAATCATGATTCTTCACATCAAGTCAGATGCAGGTGGAGAAATGCCTTTAGAAGTTCTGGATCATGTTGGGAAATTCACAGAGTACTGTCCTTGTCCATCGTAAATCCACTACACACTAACCATCGAAATCAGGATCCTTCACAAAATCTACACTTTTGTAGAGGCCCAACAAAAGGGGAACAGAGTGAAAAGCTTCTTCCGGCAGGGTGAAATTAGCACACTACTGAAAGACTGCCAAGCTGGACTACAACAAAGCTTTGATTTCTTTCAGGTTTGTTGTCCATTCTGTGTAACAAGGACTCATAGTATCCTCCGTAGATTGAAGAAACCAAAGCTTTACCAGACATTGCAGAGATGAAGAAAGATGCGGAAAAGAGACACCAAGAAGTGCTTGACATTATTGAAAAACTCTCTGAAGCAACTGCTTCAGAAAGAGCATCCACAGTAAGTAATTAGGCTCTGTGTGTCACCAGATGCATACCTACTGTTTCATAGATGAGTGGACATCATTCTTGGTCCTCTAATAGGTATGAGATCCACCTTTCCTAAAATGTTTTCGAATTATACTTATTGGATGGCTTTATCTCAAAGCTCTAACTCAATCTCAATGCTGCCATCAGAGCCAAAAATCTTCCATGGCCGGGAGTCTGAGCTCTCGGACATCCTTCACCTTTTTAACACCAGGATTCCAAGGATAGCAATTTTGGGTGCAGCTGGTATGGGAAAAACCTCCCTAGCAAGAGCTGTCTTGCACCACCCAGATATCCTGGCCAGATATGTACAGAACAGGTTTTTTGTTGCTTGCAACTCTGCAACGACTGGGATTGAACTGGCCAACCTGATTGGGAGCCATCTGGGACTGAAGCCTGGCAAAAACCTTATCCAAGCAGTGCTGCAGTATTTTGCTAACAATCCACCAAGTCTCTTGATTTTAGATGAGCTTGAGACCTTGTGGGAGCCAGCAAGTTCCCGTGCTAACATTGAAGAATTACTCTCACTGCTCACAGGTGTGGAAGATCTTGCGCTAATGGCAAGTTCAATGGATTTTGGATAATACTCTCAACTCACTTCATCTCAGATTACCATGCGAGGAGCCGAGCACCCTGCCAAAGTGCAATGGACTAGACCCTTTTTAAAACTCTTGCAACCCTTGGATCAAGAGGTGGCTCAGCATACATTTGTTGATATTGCAGACAATGGACACAGCCTGGAGGAGGTTGACCAAATCCTCTCCCTGGCAGACAACATGCCACTTGCAATAAGTCTGCTTGCACATTTGGCTGACACTGAAGGCTGCTCCAATGTATTGTCCCGCTGGAACAAGGAAAAGACCTCTGTGATTTCAGAAGGCTTAGACAAAAGATCAAACCTGGACATGTCCATTTCTCTGTCATTATCAAGCCCTCGGATCCAATTAATTCCTGATTCACAAAAACTCTTGAGCCTCTTGGCAATGCTCCCAGATGGCCTCACAGATGTAGATCTCATCCAAAGCAAACTACCACTGGAAAATATCCTTAAATGCAAAACAGCCCTGAAGTCTACTGCTCTGGCCTACAGTGATGAGCACAAAAGACTGAAGGTACTGATGCCCATCCGGGAATATCTGCAACAGCACCAACCCCTGGAGATTGTCTTGTTGAGAGCCTCTTCAAATACTTCCAGGAGATGCTTGCATTTTATGTGGACTACATGGGAACCCCGTCAATTTCCAGTACAGTCCCCCAATTAAAATCAAATCACACAAACATCCAGAATGTGCTGCAATGGGGTCTGAAGCAGAAACAACCAACCCTATCAAATAGCATTTACTGTGTATGTCATTTGTCCCGGTTCAGCGAGCACAACATACAGGTGCAAACTCCTTTGATGGGCCAAATCCAAGACCTCCTTCCACAGCTCAATGATCATCAACTCAAAGCTTACTTTTTGATTGAGTCAATCAGCATGTGGCGATATTATCCAATCTCTGATCCTGAGGCTCTGGCTTCCCAAGTTATGGAGCTTTTCAAGCACTTTGATGATCCCGATCTGAAATGTGTGCCCTCTCTCTAAACTTCATCTATGAGAACTGACATCTGGACTTTCTAGGCAATTTTTATTACAATATGGCAAGGTACTATCAAGCATTAAAAAATGATCTTGGTCAGGCCACAAATATGTGCAAAAAACTTATATTCTTGGCAGCTCAAACTGGTAACATCAGGAGCCACAGTAAAGGCCTAGGTGTGCATGCATGGATTAGTGTTCGGCTTGGGAAATACTCTGTAGCGCACATAGATGCACGTGAATGCCAGAAGTTGTCAAGGGTTTCTGGGGATCTATATGGAGAAGCAAAAGCTGTCTGCATAGAAGCCATCTGCTGGAAAGAGCTTGGTGACTACAAACAAAGTCTTTGCTTGAGCATCAGAGCACAGAGTCTCCTCAATCTTTGTGGTATGTCTGATAGTTATGTCAATCTTGACATCATGAACACTCAGGGCTGAGGTCCACAAATATAAATCAGAATATAGTGAGGCCTGGACAATCCATACCCAGATACTTCAGATCTCTACAGATCGGCATTCCCATTGGCGTGCTTTGGCATTGCTGAATATGGCTGAAATTGAGGTGTCAATGGGTGTTCAAAAACATAGTGTTCAGAGAAATATTGAACTTGCTAAGTTAATATTCACCACCCTAAATCACAAGCCAATGACAGTCGGTTGTGATGCTGCCCTTGCTGATTTGTATATCCGGGAAAAGAATCTACTGGTGGCAAAGGAACTTCTTGAAAAGTCTTTGACATCCACAACACACAATGAAATCAAGTTGTTCTGTTTTGAACACTTGGGAAATGTCAGCTCCTGGGATGCAGATAAATCAACACCTGTCTGGACAACCATATTTCTCTTACATTCTCTTAGGTTAAAAGCAAAGCTACAAGTCTATAAAGCTCTTCAGTTTTTTGGGCAGATGTTCCTTGCACAGAATGATGAGGGCACTGCTATTAGCTTGTTCACTGTTGCCCTTGAAGCATTTGCCTACATGGATGTCCATCAAAGCAGAGCAGAATGTATGCTCAGACTTGGTGACATTTCCAGTAGGCGTGGTGATATGCCAAAAGCGGTTGAACTTTGGGAGACAGCAAGACCACTCTTTGAAAGGTCATCTCAGGAAAAGGAGGTTCAATGTGTTGATGACAGACTGTCTTGTGTTGGCAGCAATGTTCTGGACCATCACAGAGAGAACATGGTTTATCTGAGGAGGCTTAATGTCCCTTCTGGCAATTTAGCTCACATTGAAGATGAGGAGTAGGTGGAATTCATTGGCGAACCCCTTAATCAGCTCACAATGTGAGCTTTCACCAGTTGTTTCTGAAATTTGTAGCTTCAGAAGTAGTACAGATACTGACAGTGTTTTTTGTTTTGTTTTCTTGTATTCTGTTATTACAATTGTGCCCATCACATTTGATCTGGATTTCCTATTTTTTTACGTTCCTACACCCCTCCGGGATTTGAACATATAGTAGTGTAGTAGTGCAGTGCACATTCTCGAATTCCTAAATCACTTACTCCCAGTTGGTGCAATCTGGATTTATACAATGCCACCCTCACAAACAGCCAAAGGTCTCAAATCCAGCGACAGTCCAGTCCTTCCACAAGAAATTTTTTATCTTATCATCAAACATTGGGCCAAAGACCTTGAAACTATGTGCTCCTGAGTATTTCTTTGAGTTTTCAATTTGTACCATTGGGACAGCGCATGGTAGATAGATAAATAACATCCAGCAGGCATAGCAATCGTGATAAAAAAAACCCCAAAGAGGTAGCAAGAAGGTCAGATACATTCGAATTGCGATCATTGGATTGTTAGTAGTTTCGGAGTGAGATTGGCTTAAAATATGGAGAACTACCGAAGGAGGCCTGAAATACAGGCAACTATGTAGGATGGCCTGTAATACATGGGTACCGGAAATGCAAGGTCGATCAGCACGCTATTTGGTTTTCCTTGCTCTCAATTAAACAATTGCTTTTGCAACCTCATCAGTGTATCAGATTTATCGCAAGAATCACAGCACAAAGTGGTACAATTTTTGGCACACAAATTCTCATGAACCTTTGCTAACACCTCTTGTAAAGATTTTACTTTTAAATCCCTCTGTTTGTTTCTTATAGTGCTTGCAACAAGGAAAATGAAAATTATCCAGAATTCATAGCTATACAACACAATAAAGCTGAGTCAAAACACAAGAGCAGCAGAAAGTGTTAGGAAGTCCATGGAATCATTGCTGGAATCGGAAAAAGCAGCAGAACAACATCGTGATGGCGAGTTATCCAACTAGTTGTCCTCCAAAGCCTCTTGTTGATCTGGTGTTGGTTCAGTGGTCAGAATCCTGCATGACATGATTAGAATATGTCGAAAAAGCAACTGCCTTATTTGTCCCTGTGCCAATTAACTGCTGCAACATCCACGGCCAGCAATTCTGCCTGATGTTTTTCACCCCACACAGCTTTCTTCTGGCAGGCAAAGAAGTTGCTCATTGAGATGTTAGGGTGAAAGCGAGCAGCCACACGCATAGAGCCCAAGATTCCCTTGTTGGAATCATTGGTTGCAGTGATAGCCACCAGATATCATAGAGAATCAGGTAGGGTATCAATGGGTCCACCGCACACAAATTTGGAAGCTATATCCTGATTTACACTTGTGGATCTCAGCCTGAATGTTCATGATGCCAATATTGACCACACTACCAGACATACCACAAAGAGCAAGGAGACTCTGTGCTCTAATGCACAAAGAGAGACTTTGCTTGTAGTCACCAAGCTCTTTCCAGCAGATGGCTTCTATGCAGACAGCATTCGCTTCTCCATATAGATCCCCAGAAACCCTTGACAGCTTCTGGCATTCATGTGCATCCATGTGCACTACAGAGTATGTTCCAAGCCGAAACCTAACCCATGCAAGTGTACTTAATCCTTGAATGTGTTTCCTGCTGTTACCAGTTTGAGTCGCCAAGGATATGGCTCTTTTGCACATATTCGCAACACCAACAAGATCATTTTTGACTGCTTGATAGTACACTGCCATATTCAAATAAAATCTGCCTACAAAGTTCAGATGTCAGTTCTCATAGATGAAGTTTAGACAGAGAGCACACATTTTAGATCTGGATCATCAAGGTGCTTAAAAAGCTCCGAAACTTGGGAAGCCAGAGCCTCAGGATCAGAGATTGTATAACATTGCTACAGGCAGAATAACTCAATTGAAAAGTAAGCATCAAGACGAGATGGTCACTTAGTTGAGGAAGGATGTCCTGAATTTGGCCAAACAAAGGGGACTGCACTTGCATGTTGGAATTGCTGAATCAGATCAAATGACATACACAGTAAATGCTGTTTGATAGAACTGGTTGTTTCTGCTTTAGACCCCATTGTATAACATTCTGAATGTTCATGAGATTTGATTTTATCCAGGCAATTGTGCTGGAACTCAGGTGGGTTCCATAATACTCAATATAAAAATTGAGCATCTCCTGGAAATATTTGAGGAGGCTCAGAACAAGATGATCACAAGGAGGCTGGTGTTGTTGGAGATATTCTCGGATGGGCAAGAATACTTTCAATCTTTTATGTTCATCACTGTATGCCAGAGCAGTAGACTTGAGTGCTGTTTTGCATTTAAGAATGTTTTCAAGCGGTAGTTTGCTTTGGATGAGATCTGCATCTGTAAGGCCATCTGGAAGCATTGCCAAGAGACTCAAGAGTTCTTGTGAATGAGGAATTTATTGGATCCAAGGACTTGATAATGACAGAGAAATGGACATGTCCAGGTTTGATCTTTTGTCAAAGCCTTCTGAAATCACAGAGGTCTTTTCCTTGTCCCAGGGGGATAATACATTGGAGCAGCCTTCAGTGTCAGCCAAATGGGCAAGCAGACTGATTGCAAGTGGCATGTTGTCTGCCAGGGAGAGGATTTGGTCAACCTCCTCCAGGCTGTGTCCACTATCTGCAATATCAAAAAATGTGCGCCAAGCTGCCTCTTGATCCAAGGGTTGCAAGACTTGTAAAAAGGGTCTAGTCCATTGCACTTTGGCAGGGTGTTCAGCTCCTCGCATGGTAATCTGAGATGAAGTGAGTTGAGAGTATTAAAGAGCTTGCGCAAAAGCTGCACAAGCCGGATGTGGCTTTTTGGCATTGCGCAAGCTGCATGCGGAAATTAGACCTGAGGTTACTGAGAAACCAAGTCAATGGAGGGGTAGTTGGGTTGACAGGCAAGTCCTGGTGAGTGAAAAAATTGCAATACTGCTGCAACTGCTCCGTGCAGGACGTGAAAAGTGTGCGAAATCTGAGTGGAGCCGGAGTGATGGCTTGATAAACTGCTTCCCGAGTTCGTGCATTGACCAGATAGTAATTTGGATGAATGCAATACAGTGTACAGAGACCTGATAGTGTAATGAACTCATGGAATTATGCAGCAAACCCAGGAAAAACCCGATAACTTTGCGCGATGCCGAAAAGCCGCATGCGGCTGATGCGACTTTTGCGCAAGCTCTCTATTATCCAAAACCCATTCAACTTGTCATTAATGCAAGATTGTTCACACCTGTGAGCAGTGAGAGTAGTTCTTCAATGTCACCGTGGCGTGACTCGGCTATTGCATGTTGGTTGCCAAGTGGCCTCTCTCTTCTGCCCACCATCCTCCACCATCCCCGCTCCGTTCCTCCCTTCCCTCTGCTCAAATTACCCTCTTTGCACTCACTCTGCCGCTACTGGTTGCCATCCCTCAACTCAACTATGAGCAAGTTCAAGCAAGGAAACACCATGCCTGCCCCTCTTCCGTGACTGCACAAGGAACAAGCTCATCAGGTTGGTCTCAAAGACAGCTTTTACATCTACGATTTTCCTCAAAATACCCTCAATACCTCACTAACTGCTTCAAGAGTGCCTGGTTTCTCCTTTCATCTTTGAATGTCTTGTGTCGACTTGCTGCCTGTGGAAACCCGTCAAGATTGGAGTCGGCAGAGCTACAAATTCATATATAGACGAGAAGACGATTGGAACGGTTCGGATGATGGTAGCCAAGAGCCTTCCAACGCGTGGCCTGCGCAGACACCGAGACTGGAAGCAAGGTATGTTATGGTACCTCCTTGCATGTCAGGCGGGTGTTCATTCGCCTGCTCACAGATCACGGCCCATTCCCGAGTTACGGATGATATTGCTCATGGCCACGCACCGCGGTTGGGGTGAGTCTCATCATAATTTATGAGTCACCATCAAGGTGTTTATTTTCAGATTTGGGTATTGCACCAACGGCAAGTTCGAAGGCATCGCTTACCGCATTGTGTCTTAAATCAACATCATTGGGTGTGTACTGCCACCCAACCACCTATGTCGCCCTTCCTGTCCCTGCCGTCCCTGCCCCCCGATCATCTAATCCTCCCAACCGTGGCGCACGGTCAAGACGACTCGGTTCCTATAGCCATTTCATACGATGTGATCCGCCAGGACACTGTTAGTTCGATGTTTATTAGTGTTCATATTGTGTAGGACCATGTATATACTGCATAATTCAATTACTTTTCCACATCCACAACTGAATTAAGGGATTATACCAAGCACCAAAGCAAATTTATACGGCTGAAGTGAAGGAAATAGCAGAGAACTGGTTGTGAATCTCCCCTAAATTATCACTAATTTATTTCCAACGTCACTAGAAAGCTAACCCAACTAACACAACTTATTAGGCCAGATTACCGAAACTTTCAGGATAATCCGACCTTATTAGTAAAGGAGGTCTTTCCTGATGCATTTCATGTCTGCAATATTCGGTAGAGCCCTAGGCCCTTCAATCTATGGAATGGAAGATATGTGTTTATGAATCTTTGCCACACAGAATCGACTGCAAACCTGAAAGAACTCAAAGCTTTGTTGTAGCCCAGCTTGGCAGTCTTTCAGTAGTGTGCTAATTTCACCCTGCCGGAAGAAGCTTTTTACTCTGTTCCCCTTTTGTTG
The DNA here is from genome assembly GCA_029282495.1 of Mycena albidolilacea. Lineage (NCBI taxonomy): Eukaryota > Fungi > Basidiomycota > Agaricomycetes > Agaricales > Mycenaceae > Mycena > Mycena albidolilacea. The sequence continues at coordinate 1,097,158 of JARIHO010000028.1, read as the reverse complement.
GGCCTCTACAAAGGTTCGACCCATAGCACCTGGTGCCTCCACATCCCATAGTATGGACAATTCGGAGTATTGTGGAACCCCGTTCAATTTGTGGGTGGGCTATGAATATTTGAATCTGTGCGGGCTTTGCGATAGGTTTTCTTTTCCTGTGTGTCTCCAACTGTGATGAAAGATGTCCAGAATAATGAGTCCCGCAAATGGGAGAAGAATGCAGACCTTGAGTTGGTGTGTCTATATTGCATTTATATCGAACTTCAGAGGAGAGTTAGTCTGGCTGCAGGGAATGAAGGGGATGTGTCCTTAATAGCAAGCTAATATTTTTCCACAAGTTGCCTGAAGATTTGTGTGGCACATGACTTTATCTTGTTTCAAGTACTTTGCTCGACGGTCTAATGGCCACCTGATCGTGATTTACGCTGCCATCAATATCATTATGACATCAGCCCGACCTTGTTCTCTCCCGCCCTTCAACTGCATTGCATTTAACTTCTCCTTGTACAAATAGCTATCTCTCAACTCAAGGCTCCCTTTGTCCACTTGTCCAACCGCACGTCCTTCATGATGAATCCGAAGTGTCATACTCATACCCTCCTCCAGCGTCTTCTTCCTCCTTGCGAGCATAACCGCCGACCTAGCTCTTCCCTTGGCATTCCCTGCTATCAGCCTATCACAAATCACCCCTTGTCTACTCCACCTTTATCTTGTGTGGTGTTCCTGACTCTCAAGCCGCCGTGCCATGCCCACACACCGAAGTCGCGTGCTGTGCATGTCTCACCAACACCTCCCGCTTCTGCTTCCACTTCAAGCACTGCTCAGTCTACGTTGTCACCTGCATCAGCCAAACCTCTCACCGCCGTCAACTAGAGCAGCAAGATCTTCTGCTATGCGAGCGCTTGTAATCACTCCTCACGCTTCACAGGATGAAACAAGAGGAGCCAGACTTGAGTTCCAACCGAAAGTATCCCCCTCAACACTCATGAGCTCTGCAGAACTTGAGTTTGACTGAGGCTGCCCCCAGCATATCATATCTGTGTATCGGTGATTCCACCTCTGCTCCCAAGCTCAAGTCCCACTCACTTGAGTTCCACCCACAACTGAAGATTCCCATAACTTAAATTGAAGTTCCCCACGCAACTGAAGTCCCATCCACAACTTAAGTTCATATTACCAGTCTTAATCCCGCTACAACTGAAGTTCTACAAAATTGAGTCATGTGCTGCAAATGCGGTCGGCAGTCCAAAACACGCTGGTGACAATAGCATGGGTGGCGGCACATCGTGAGGAAGACACACCAAAATCATCATAGGGGAGATCCAGTGTAGCAGGGGGAGAAAGTGTGAGGGGCTAGATATGTATGAGTGGGTGAAGGGAATGTATGCCAAGCAGGACTTACTTACCCTTGGCCTTCCCTTTTTTGTTCTCCTTCTTCTGCGCATGCAAATTGGGGGGAACGTCCCCGACATCCAGACAGGTGGAAAGTCAGGGCCAGGGCTATGCACACCGCCACGAGGGGCTAAGGAAGCTGAGGGCATGATCACCATGTGGACTGGCCTCACCGGCCCAGTGCTGCAGTCTGTGAGGTAATATTGAGACCTGGATGAGTGGCAATTTCAACAGGCAATACTCACAGGCAGGGCGGCATCCTGGGTGGCTGCTGAGGCCGGCAGGGGCGCAGCAACAGGCTGGGGAACCGGGCTTTGCGGTGGTGGCAGGGTAGTAGCAAGGGTGTGGGTGAGTGCCCCCATGATGGTGGCAGAGACAGGGACCGGGGTGGGGATCGGGGTGGGGACTGGTCTCGCATTGCCACTTAGTGCATGATGGTGGTGGTACACAACCAAGCCCTCCTCAGTCACAGTCACTCTAGTGACTGATCACATTTCCTTCGATCCACATCCTCCCTCAGCTTCCAACTACCTACGCCCGATGATGATGAGCAAGCCCAGCAGGATGAACCGGCCGCCAGGGATGGGTGACTCACTTGCCTTTCCTTTAAAGACTTGCTTGCAATTGGACTTCGACTTATTGGTGAGTGGCACTTCATTGCATTCTATTGCATTGCACCCTCGCTTACCTTACCTTTCACCGCACCACTACTTGGATACTTGATGTGGTCTACTGCTGCCACCACTGCTCCTGCATGCATTGCCTTCTCCCTCACTGCCTCTGCCACCGTGACTCTTTGGTGCCTAATGCGGTATGCTCCAATGATCAGCCGGGGCCGATGTTCTTCGCGCGTTGTGTGACATTATTGAACCTGGTTTGCCCAGTGCTCGTGCATGTCAAATCAAGGTAGTACTCAAAGGGCTCCTATCATTCACAAATGGATTTGAGTCAAATAGACTTCTCAGCGGCAGTACGACCTGGATGACAGGGTTAACACCCTCTTACCTTTTGTATGTCTTGTGTAGCATAGTGGTCTATGGTCTGCTTTTTCTATCCTCGTTACCTAATGTGCTCAATTCAATTGGCCTGGTTGCAAGCCCCAGCGTGGCCTGTATTGTTTTTTTTGTGGACCTTTTCTGTCTTCAATGTTTACATCCACCTCTCCAGAATTTAATGTCAAGCTCTTTGATTTGTAAAATTTAGATACACGGCTCAATACTTTGATTGTGTGGGAACAATTCAAATTCAGAGACCAACTTGGTAACCCATTGTATTCTGTGACCGGCACTGACCCTCCTTGTCCCCCTTCTTCGGCCAGGTCATATCCAAATGCAATGTCGTCCCAATCGGTAATTGTGATGCGGAGCCATCCCTTGCACGTAAGTGCATCCATTGCTATTTTTTTGTGTGGCTTAGCTCCTTCTCGCTGGGTCTTCTTCGGGGCATGCTGGCGCTTCGCATTTTGAGCACAGTGATACATATAGCGTGAAGATTCCATCCGCTTATGGTCATATTTACTCTGGTATCTGTCCGAGAGGATACAATATATTAGCGACAGACAGAATGGTCAATTATTGAGACGCACACGAAGCAATACTTCATTTTACTTCAGATGGAAGCTGTGAGCACGTCGGCGCGCTGACGGTGTAATCCCGAAATAGATGAGATGTCAATGCATGCAAATTGTTGTCCTCCTGCGTAAGGGTGTCGAGGAAGTCGTGCAATGTCGTGCGGGTCCCGTTGCCTTTGGTGCCGAATGCTACTGCTGGTTTGGTAGTTTTACACCTGGAGCGCAGATGGACATCTTAGATTCTTTGATCTGCTCGGTGTCCAACATAGAAGCTGATTGCGGGTTTGATGTGGGAGTGAAAACACGCGACACATCAGACGCGTTGTGTATGGCCTTGTTTACATTACGGCTATGTATGGCAACCGGCTTCCCGGCAAATCACATGCCCCATGAAAATCTGCTGGGTCAATTGCGGCTACTAGTATTGCACTGACTGGCGAGGGCTGGCCGCTGGATTCGGTTTGCCTGCTCCCACACAGTGTCGTGAACTCGCCTGCACCGCCCACGCACAACGTGCCCTGGCAGGTGCTTGCACCAGTCGTGCGGAGCGCCAAGGAGCTCAAAGTCATCGCAGATGGTACAAATCTCTCTCGTCCTTTGCCTTTTTCCGACTCATGTTCTTTCTATGCATATACAGAGCACGATGATGCATGCCCTCGCCCCCGTCCTCTTTTCCTCCGCCTCCCCTGGCGATCAGCGTTCCTGAATCTCACCACCTTGCGGCTCTACCTCCCCCCCTGGGTCCCCGCCCCGGTGCATCTTGTGCTCACAGAGCAGCTATTTATGGGGCTTGCTGGTTCTGCAAGCATAAAGAAGCCCCCAAAGTTGCACACCCTCATCCTCACCCCGCTTTCCGACACTGACAGTGCGCTCTATACCGTGCTCGACGAGGCGCTGTGCGCGCTGGAGTTGCAGCTCGAGCTAGAGGTGGACGCAACAACCTACGCATTCATCTTGCCGTTCTTCCCCTGGCTGGAGGCTTCGGGCGCAGTATGTATTTTTCTTGCCTTTCCATCCCACAATCGCCTTAGGCGACTGATATGTTCGGATATGTAGGTCAGCCGGACAAAGGGTGGGGTGTATTGGTGGTATGTAGGCAGGGAGGGAGTCTGGTGATTAGTCCATCCAATATAGGGAAAAAGAACCCCACCGATGACCGCGTCCCTGCTCCCCTTCTCTTCCCTCTCTGTTCCTAACATTTGCATGGAGATTCTCCGCGCGCTGACACTCGGAACAACCACATCGAATTCAGGACATGTGCCTGGCCTCCTGACGCTGCTGCGACATGGACGATATGATTCAATGTGATGCGCTTCCGGGTTCCCACCTAGGCCTATTAGGCCGTCAAACGAAGAAGGCATATAAGCTCCGGGAGAATTATCTATCTCTGCTGTCTCCCCGTCCATTTCTTGCAATGCTCCCAGCCCTCGTTCTCTCCTCCCTCGTCGGCATGAGCCTCACACTGGTACGTGCCCTGCCCTTTCCTCAGGATCGTCTGTCTGCTCACTGCCTTTGGGGACCGGCACCGCCCTTGATCGGAACGGCAGCTTTGTCCTTGTTTGGTTCACAGGGATGCTCGGTTCCCATTTTGCAAACCCTAAAGCTTTTCACCTCCTCACTTTAGCCTCTTGAACCAAAGAGAAAGTCATGATGAAATTAGCATTAGAATAGTGCTATCAGAGCGGATTTTCCTTTTTTGTCCTGTACATCAAATATGACGACTTTCTTGGGAATGTTGAGCAATATATCAGGGACAAAGGCCAAGCTAAAAAATCCAGCCTGAAGACCCTGTGAAACCATCGTGTAGCTACGAATTTCTGCATGAAAGCGAGTCAATTCACCTTGAATTGAAAAAATCTTAGGGTTTCTACACAATTTCAGTAAAATCAGCAGCTATGGGCCACGAAAGGAGAAAGTTGTTCATTTTTTTTTCAGATATGGCTCTTTGTATACTCACGAAGACTGTATATTTTGCAAACATGCTTATAGTCATGCCAACGGGTCAGAAACGAGGCAAAACGAGGTGAAGGACTTGAGCTGTGACAAATGTCACACCCTGTGACCACTTCATTCGCTCTACCAAATTCGCCGCCCTGGCCATATTCCTCACCCATACTTTCTCAAAAAAATGAAAATGAAAAGAAACTCACTTGTTTTTAATGGGTCTGTGCATTTGGAGTTGTGATATCATGTTAGAAACAATTGAATCTTGAAAACATCATTTGAGACGACATTTTCACAGGAACGCCAAGGTCAGTATTCACGAAACCATACACAAAATAGCCATTTATACACGAGAACCTTCCTCTGCATTTTGAATGAAAAATTTTCCAACAAGAGTCATCATAAACATCAGTTTCAACGTTCCAGACTACTTATTGAAAGCACGGGAAAAGCTCGAATTCTTGTGGAAATTTTTGTAGAGCCAGACACTTTTGGACTTTGGCAGCATTTTATCTCGCCAAAATGAGTACATCCGGTCCATGCAGAAGTGAGTACACGAGGGAACATGCGAAAGTGAATAATGAAAGAGAATAAACAAAGACAAACATGCCGCTCCGATCAAGGGTGGTGCCGGTCCCCAGAATGCCTTCCTCTGACGCAGGCTCCCCTACCCGCGCAAATAACCCCCGCGCCCATCGAGCTCGCCCCCGCAGTAACCCCCGCCATCTCATTCACGACCATCTGCTGGTGCGAGATGATCCCGTTTCTGACTATACGAGTGCGTCTCGTCTTTCGCGTTCTTCCTCCATTCCTCCCTTCCACATGCATACGCGCAGTGCACATGCCCGCCCCTCTCTCCCTCCTTGCCTCTCCTTCCACACCGTCCCATCCCCTTCACTCACACTGTCCCGCCCACACACCTCCCTTCCCTCCCTCTCTCCTTCCCTTCCTCCCTACTTACAACCTCTCTCCCCTCCCCACTTACATCCCACTCCTCCTCACCCCACCGTACATGACATCTCCTATCCTGACCCCTTCCATGTCCTCGCCCAGCATTCTGCCTCCCCTGCTCGACCGTCTTCTTCACCACCGACATCACGACCTTCGCCACCACCTCCGACATCGGCACGACGCTCCTCCCGAGCGGGACGGGATCGACGACTCCCGTTCTGACTGGGACGGCGACCGCGACGACTGCAGCGTAGATTTCCGGTAAAGATGCCGACAAGCAGAAGGGACACATGTCGACATGGGGGGAGAAGGGACACATCCATACGACTTTGGTACATAGAATGACCCCGTGTCCTAGCTCGCACCAAAGTGAATGTATGAGGCCGGAACGAATGTAATTCTCCGCTACCGAGAATATAGTCTGGATATAGATAAACGAATGAATGAATAAATGAAATCCAAAGAGTGTATGCATGTCCGTGTCATCACTAATGCCCACCCTCTCACATATCCATACCCATCTCATCTCTCGCCTCCTTCTGCTGTGTCGCCCTCCCCTCCCCCTCTCCCTCAAGCCCAAACCATCCCGGCAACAGCCCCCACACCTCCTCCCTCGCCCGCCCCGCACACTCCCTAAAATCCACCTTACACGCCGCACACATCCTCAACCCACACACCCGCGTCCCATCGCTGAAATCCGTCCGCTCGAGCATCTCCACTGACTGCAGCAGCGTGAACAGCGGGTCCGCGTCGCGCCCGCACGCGATGCCGCCCACGCTGCGCAGCAGGTTTAGCATGATAAAGTAGAACGACTCGCGGCACGCGTGCCGCGCGGGCGGCTCGTCCTCGAGGTACGCGCAGAGCGGGGCCGGCGCGCGCGCGTGCAGGTGCGTGGAGATGAAGGCGGCGAGGTAGGCCTGCGCGGCTTCGCGCCCGCGGAAGGTCGTGAGGAGGAGCGCGGGCGCGGGGAGTGTGGGTTTGCGCGCGGCGCGGGTGTGCGAGGCATAGGCGGGGTGCGAGGAGGGCAGGGCGAGGGAGAGCGGCGGGGCGGGAGTGCCGGATAGGATCTTGCTGGGGCCGTAGCGCGAGAGGTCGTAGAGCGCGGCGGGGAGGAGGTGCGCGAGGTCGGGGCCGAGGGCGAGGGCGAGGTCGATGACGAGGAGGGGGTGCGGGCAGGAGGCGCGCGGCTGGTAGTGCCCGAAGGCGTCGGTGGCGGCTTGTTCGCGCTGGTCCCAGGCGGCGAGAGTGGACGGCCAGTCGACCTCGAGGCGGGCCATGCAGCGCTGGCGGAGGTGCTCGACGAGGTACTTGGTGGAGAGGCGCAGGACGGCGGCGACAGCGGGAAAGTCGTTGGCTCCTGGGGTCCTGAAGTACCTGGGAACAACGCCTAAGCCCAAATTGACGGAAACGCCTAGACAAGGTACTCACAGGCCATCGTAGAGAGCTCGCAGGAAGTAGAGCACGTCGGAAGGACAATCGTAGACTTCGACCCAGGGACAGCCGTCGTACATATCTTGATCTTTGGGTTGAGGGATACTGAAGAGATCGTCGAAGACTTCCGAGTGCCGTCGAAGCTGGCCGCGATGAACCTTGAAGGCGACAGAGGAGGCGATTATGATGATGTTTCCGTCGGCGAACCACAGCTCAGAACGAAGGATGTTGGCCAGCCTCTTGGAGGGACTACGCTTGCGGGCGGGAGTCCTGACGGGGGTGGCGAGAGTGACCGGGGCGCCCATGTTGGATTAGGTGGGAGTAGGAGGGGTGTGGCGAGAGAACGAGCGTGGAGATAATGAGAGTAGAAGGCAAGAGACAGAGGAGACAAGTCAGCCACCGCGTTCAAGTTGGACGTGACCGATCGATCGTGCGGTCCTCTCGCCCAGACTGCGAAAAAAGAGACAGAATAGCCGTCCAGAATGATCTTGCAAAGACAAATTTGCGAAGAACGCGAACTTGAATGAGCTCGGGATTGGGGAAGAACGCTGGGACTTGAAGCTTGAAGGAACCCGGTGGCAGAAGGATGGCTGTGATCAGACACGTGATCGTCTATCCGCGTCGCGTCGTGGCAAATAGAGAGCAATAACTCACCTAGGTTCTCGCGATAAATAAGCTCGGAAAATAACTCTGATCCGGGAGTGTAGAGTATCTGTCAATTCTTTTTTTTTTTTTTCAGGTCAAGCAATCCTATTCAACATCTGAAACAAATCGAACAGAAATTACAGTTCGGGGCAGGTTCTTGTGGACGGTACAGTCAAATTCGTGCCTTACAATGTTTAAGCTCTCGGCGGAGTCGGGACGACCAAAACCAACTCAAATTCGTTCAAATCGCAGATACAGAAAGCCTAGAAGTGCATGGCGCACACCCAGCATGTTATCTTGTTATCAATCTCCAGTGGGACGCCCTCATTCGATTCGGGGCCAAGTTGTAGCTGTCGAAGTAAACTTTTTCTTCTCCAAATCAGGTTTGAGTTTGAATCGAGTATAAGAAATATGATGCACGCAAGCACCTACAGCTTTTCCACGATTGAGAGTATACATAGATCGTCACAAGCCGCGAAATGGGCATAGAGATTACAGCGTCCCGTGGCCGAGCAAGTAAATGCACCAGAGCACATCTTAAACCCGTTTATTGGGAATCTCTGCAATTGGCCAAGTCCCACGGACGAGCACGGGACAAGAATCAAAATGCAATGGGCGTCCTAATCTGGAGCGCTTCAGCACCGAGATATCCCGGTATAGAATGTGTGATACTTACTGCCAGGTGCACCCTATCTGCCAGTTCATAGAAGCGTTCCAAAGGAGCGACAGCCCACACCCCAGAAACCTTTACCCAGGCCACACTGTCTTGCAAATAATGATTCGAGCCACAAAAACAATGAAGAGATCAGCACACTCACTTAGACAGCACGCTTCCAGTGTCGGGCACGCGTCGCCCCAGGATTGAACCACGAGCCGGTCGGCAGCGGTGCGCGGCGGACCCAGCGTCAGCCTGTATCTATTTTCCATCGCAAAGTATACCAAGTCGGTGAACCTCGAAAGATACTCCGTTATCCCAGCAAGCATATTCTAACAATCCCAACGTCAGTCAACATCATCTCAGCATAACTGTTCTTGCGACACTCACGCCGTCGAGCGCCTGCAGCTCGTTATACTGCCCAATCCTCCGCATCCTTAACATCCGCGTCTGGGGCAGGTTGCGCGAAATGGCATCCACGAGCGCATAACACGTCTCCAGGCCGAAGAAATCCTGCGACGCGACAAACGGAATCTCGACCTCCGTCATTGCCTGTATCGCGCGCATGACCTGCTCGACGAGGGCCGCCTGCCAGGGGTACCACACCATGCGCACCTCGCGCAGGCGGCGCGCCGCGACGTCGAGCAGGGGCACGAGAATCGGGGACGTCTCGAGGTACTCGAGGTTGGGCATCGCAATGCGGAGGGAGGGCCGCGAGGCGCGCATGAGGTCGGGACAGAATACGCGCGTGAGCGTGCGGTGGCGGTTCCAAAACGCCGCGAGAAGGTTGTAGTCGTGCGTCGTCTTGTCGAACCGGCCGAGGACGTCCATCTCGCAGCTGGTGAGGCGCGGGAACGTGTGGCGCTGGAGGAGGTTGTGGTAGTCGACGGGGTCGACGAGGCGGTGGTTGAACGTCAGGTGCTCGAGGTTCGCCATTGATTTGAGCGACTCGGCGACCTTCCGGCTTTGCGCCACATGCCATCGGTCGCTGATGAAGTATGGACGAAATCTATGGATGTAAATCGGGATAAATGAGTAATTTAGTCGAGGAGCTGAGAGAGCTTGCCCAGGCTCTGCGATAGTTCGCCCGAATCCGCGAGACCCAAGCGGCATGGTAAGAGATCGCACATGGTCGGCCCTGCTCAGATCAGAGTGCACGACGGAAAAGAACATCATGGCGCCGTCATGGGTCTGAAGCCGTACGTCGCGGAATAAAACAGGTAATGCGAGGGCTTGAAATTGCTTGGAGGTTCCACTGAGTAGCCTGGCCACCTCGCATGAAGTATCCGAGTTGAGAATTTGTATAATGAGTTCGTTGGGAAGGCCGCTGAAAGTCGCTTCCATGGAAAGTTCTCGCGATTCGAGTTGCAGTCGAACAACAGGGTCTGGACGGGCGGAAGCAGAGGTTGCAGTCTGTAGATGCGCGTCGAACCGAACAACACAGGTATGGACTGGCAAAGGACAATCAAACACCCGTGAGGAAAGTGTGGCAGCTGTGAGCAAGCTGCGAGCTCGCGATACTTACGTCAGGGTGATGCCAGTGAGGGCAGCGACAGAGATCATCATGATGTTGCCGAACGGCAGCCAAAAGTCCTTGCTCGCTCAGCTCGTCTTCAAATTGTCGCCAACACCCCTGGTGCGCCCGGCGGACAGCCTTCAGCAGTCAATGCTAGTTCCGATTGTTTTTCGAACGCGCACACGGGACTTGAGATGAGGATGACAACGAGCACCGGCTGGCAGCGGAGCCTAACATTCCGAGGTCATCGCTCTGGTTGTGCATAAGGCGCTAGACCTTCTTCGAGAGCTTTCATGGCTTTGGCGCGACTTCGCGGCGAGGATTCAGGGAAAGAAAAGGAAGGTGAAACGTGACCAGAACACGATCACGTGAATCTCAGAAGCACTTCACGGTCGCAGCTCTTGGCATTTCCATTTGAATTCCTTGGAGGAGACTAATCCAGTTAGTGAGCAGACAGTCATTATCCAGACGATAATCTTCTGAAACAGCGGTAGACAGCGAGTGAACAGCTTCCACCCTTGCAGCAGAAGCAATTCGATTGCGGCGTCGACGATTCAGTCAATTTACCGGTCATGATACAAGGGAAGTACTGAATGCCTTGATTGTTCCGGAGGTGTACATACACCCTTTTTATTTTGGCGAGTTCGAGAGCACCAGGCCCCTGAATTTGCTTCCAACAAAAAGGTCGATGATCGCGATGAGGCGCAGCTCGAGACTTGTAGACTCGACGCGCCAATTTTTCACGGCTATTAACACGATAATAGATGATGTTTTCAAGATCTGGATACAGCATAAAACTCTCAACGAATATTAACAGAGCTAATCTTTATTGTCCCTCGGGAATCGGCTCGGATCCATCCTGAGCCTCTTATCAGGTAGACGATACCCAAAAAACGGCGCTATGTATCCACCCAGCGCCACAATCACCTAAGCACGAAAGAAATTAGACGAGTGAGCTTCATTATACGGGGAGACAAACTCACAGGTCGTTCGAGCCATCGCAACCCAGTGGGAAATTTGGGGTATGAATCCCCATGGTAGAAAACCTGCATGATACCGAGGGGAGATCTAAGGATGCCCGGGACACCCAGGTTACGGAAGAAATATATCTTCTGTTCTGTCTGGATCGCAAAGTAAATACCCGAACACGTCGCCAGCTTAGTGTGTGGAACTCGCATCCTCATGCGCCGTCGCAGTCTCCTCCAGAATGAGCTCCTCGCCAGGGAAGGACTCGAGGCTATGGATGACGCCTCTCCGGGTAAGGCAGGCACCGTCTTCGGGGCCGACAACGTGACGCACGCCGTCTTGAGTGACTACGACTCTCACCTTGAAGATGACGTGCCAGTGGATCTCGTCGTGTACCGCGTGCCAGCGGGGGGGAACATAGAACTTTTTCCCTGCGCCTGTGACAATTACACGCGTCCGGAGCGGATTCTGCAGGACGGTCATGCTGATGCCGTCTTGGAGTGTCCAAGAGTCGGCGATGAGAGAGTTGGACATGGTTTCAACTGATGGCTGACACGGAAGGACGAGTGGGATGGGAGAGTGTGTGGGGGGTACATCTCACCTTGGTCCACCTTGGTCTTTATAAGTTACGGGAGGCCGCCTGAGGCAATTTATCCACCTATGCGGAGCGTCATAGTCATTGAATCAACATCGAACCTGAGGTTCAAAAGCGAGGTGCGAGCTTACATTTGAAACGTCTTCTGCGAGGACGTTACGCCGGCGCCGCTCATGAAAGGATGTTCTGGTTGGCACCCGCGTTGATCGGACCAGAACGCAAGGCTCTTCGTTGGGGGATGGCGAAGGAAAAAAAACACCGGCAGAATCTTACCACGCTGATACTCCGGGTCGAGGTCAATCTCTCTGCGGATGGGCGGATGAGCGGAAACACGGAAACACGGACTCGGAAATGGGTTCGTGCAGGCTGCCGCAAGATAAGGGTTGCGAGGCTGAAAGAGAACGGAGCGCAGGAGGCGCAACATCAGTTGGCGGTGATGGCGCTTATTGATCGATCAAAGGCTCGCAACACCGTTTATCCTGGGCTACTACAACATAACTTAATGGAACGTCGAAAAATATTTACGTTTTGTTCGAGATACGCTTTGACCTCGCAGTCCAACAACTCGTCATGTCCTTGCTCATACCCGGTTCTCGTTTACTCGTTCCGCCCATATGCTAGAGACGCGTCTGAGAATACTAGGCTCTCTTCTCTTGCCTTCATCTGAAAATACAACAAATTATCACCGCTGCCGAAGTAACGCGGGGCGTCGCTGTCCAATTTCGCTCTCACGAACCCTTTACGCTTAGTTGTTAATCTTTCGCCACACAAGGTCGGTACATAAATATGCGTGCAGAACAGAAACCTGATTCCCCTCTAGAAGCTGCATCCCAGAAGATTTACCCCAGACGGTTCATAAATCAAGATGAACTGTATCTCGGTGCTTCATCGGAAAAACGCGAAGGTATACTACGTACTCAGTCGTGCTCGTCGGATCGTTCTGACGCCCGGGAGTTTTCGCAGTTATGATTAGCTTCGGGAAGGCCGTAGTCTTTGACGTGCGTCACCTTCTAGATTGTCGTGATCGCGCATTTAAAGGTATGATCAGGCTGCTCATTATGAGTGTACCCCAAGGAGGTTAATTTGAGTAGCGAACTTCGCGGGAGAGGCCCTCTCTTTGGTCGACTCGCAAAGTCTGGGCTCGCCTACGGGTTTAGTGGCTCTCCACAGATCCACTTTTCCTTCTCAGAAATTTGGTTCGTCTCCAACTGTGACCATCCCCTTGTTCGTTTGGACTTCAAGTGTGTGTACATCCAACTTTCCTCGTTTGATTCTGGGTTTCCGTTTTTGATCATCACCGTCCATTTCACCTGTCTGTCCGCCATTCGGGCGTTCGATCATCGGGAGGTAATCATTCCACTGACACTGGTATACCGGAACAAAAACTTCTCTCCCACACTCCCGGATGCTAATTCTGTCTTACTTTTCTCTCCCAAAAGTGTATCCTTTGGGGCGGCGTCTTGTTTCAAACGCAGAACAAGTAGGCGCGGCGGCCTTCCCCACGTCGGCGGGCGAGTATCGGGCTGAACACAATACCTCCGTTCCTCTAATTTTATGTACCGCTAGATCCTTCTCATCATCAGACCTTCTTCGGCCTTTGACGGTTAATGGCTAAATCCTTTTATATTCGCCTTGAATAAGACGAAGTGCATCTGTCATTTTAGTGAGCGATTTGATCTTGTCTATTCGTGTCGTGTTCTGGTTCCAATTCCAACAGTTTGGATGCCATCATGATATCGGCGGCCTTTCATGATCAGATTTCCGTTTGTCTGTCAGGCGCGGAACAAAATTCCATAATATCTTTCGCCGAGATATGTAATGCCTTGCAAGCCGACGCATCTCACCACGCGCACACATTTCTTCTTGCTTTGTTCCCAGTAGGGAAGCGGGCGGACTTTCAGAATGCCCTCTTTCCTAATTTTCCCCCGTTTCTGCGCGTCCTACCACCGCAGGTCTTGCCTCGTTGCTTTTGCTTCCACCGGAGACATTTTTTCTGCCTATGTATGCCTTCCAAACGTGGTCATGACGATCTCTCGTCTTCCCATCACTGTGCCGATCCGGTTCTTCTCAAGTTCTTCTTCCCCCATATGGGCTCTCGGAGCCGTGCTCTGGGTGTGGGGGAAGATATCAGAGATCCAGACTTTCCCTCCCACAGCTTGCCATGCCCTCACTGCGCTATTTCAGCTCGAGCACCTATGTGGACAGTCGGAATCGAACACGGTCGGTGCTACTGCCTGAAAAACGTGGCGCGCCTGGCATCCGGCGACTTATTACTTCACAGGCACCGACGCTCCCTACTTCAACTACATGAACCCCAGCTGCGTCATTTAGAGACTGGTCTCGCGATCCGTTAATTGACAATTAAGTATCGGCCGCTATCCTCGGGACACCGCAGCCTCCGATTGGTGAGACCGTAATCTGCTCATCAAATGCGATACAGATCCATCCCACACCTACAGTATCAAAAAAAGCTTGCACGCGAATCTGTCCAACACTCGATGAGTGACGCCGGCCCGATCCCAACTTGAGAATCGTACCACGATACTTACAGTTCCGCTCGCTGGATTTCACCATTTCAAATTCGCGGCCATTGCACCATGTATTCCTCGCCCAACCTTTCAACGAAACGCCGCGGGCAATTCTGCGAGTCCCATGGCTGCCTTCCATGCGGACTGGCAGATTGTGACAATTGAGTTCAACCTCTTGCCAGATTTGGACCATGGCGTTGATACTCATTGATGCGCAGTTGGCTGTGCTGGTTTCGATGTTCATCAGCGCGAAAATACTGTTTCTGCCACCTGTACAGCTCCTACCAGATTGAATTACATGCATGATGGAAAGATGGACGGATCTAGATGACTCGGAAGAGGTCACGACGGATTAAGAAATGCTTAAGATTCACAAGGATTATGAAATAGGATTAGGTTGACTTAAGTTCCGGGCGAAAATACCGGCAGGCCTACTTAAGTGCCTTCCACACTCAACTTAAGTTGCTCACGAACTTAAGCTCCGCATACAAGCGAGGATTGGGTGGTGGCTGGCAGGCGGCTGAAATGAAATGTGCATTGAAATAAAATCATCGGAATGGAAAAGCACGGAATGGAGGTGGTAAGCTTTCTGGGGATGGAGGAAGTGGAGGGAAAATGTAAGGAATTCAATGGGGGATGGCGGGCATACTGTTGATTTCGAGTTGGTTGGATTCGACTCGAAGGATTAATCTAGCCCCTCCATATTTCGAGCCGGCATATCAGGTTGATCATCAACTTCAGGTTATACGGTCTTGCGGACCGCGCCCGTCCGACGTAGGCCCGAGCCGTAGAGGGTGGAGTATCAGATGTCTTTCCGCTTCTCTTTCTTTTTCCCCCTCTCAAACCTCGCATCAATCCTAGTGAGAAAAGCTAGGGTGCGTAAATTGCCGATCCACAACGCATTCGTTTGAACATCTTTTGGGGCTCGATTCCTTCTTCTGTTGAGAAAAGTGGCAAAGGCGCCGGCTGAACTTGCTTCCAACAAAAATGGTCGATGATCGCGATGAATTCGGGGAAGCTCGGGACTCGTAGGCTCGGGGCGCCAATGATTCGTGGCTATTGACGCGATAATACAGAATGTTTTCAAGACCTGGATACAGTGTAGACCTCTCGACGAAGGAGAAACAGAGCTAATCTTTCTTGTCCCTCGGGAATCGGCTTGGATCCAACCTGAGCCTCTTATCGGGTAGCTGATACCCACAAAACGGCGCTACCCATCCACCCAGCGCCACAATTACCTGAGCGCGAAAGAATTTAGATGAGTGAGCATCATTCTGCGGGGAGACAAACTCGCCAGTCGTTCGAGCCATCGCAACCCAGTGGGAAATTTGGGGTATGTATTCTCGTATTCTCGTGGTAAAACACCTGCATAATACCGAGGGGAGACCTAAGGATTCCCGGGGCACTCAGGTTACGGAAGAAATATATCTTCTGTTCTGTCTGCATCACAAAGTAAACACCCGAGTCGCCATTGAACTTATTCGTGGAACTCACATCCTCAGGCGCCGTCGTAGTCTCCTCCAGGATAAGCTCCTCTCCAGGAAAGCCCTCGAGGCTGTGGATGACGCCTCTTCTGGTGAGGCAACTACCGTCTTCGGGCCCGACGATTTGGCGTACACCGTCCTGAGTGACTATGGCTCTCCCCTTGATGACGACGTAGATCTCATCGTGCGCAGCGTGCCAGTGGGGCGGAACGTAGAGCTTTTCCCCTACGCCTGTGACAAGTATATGCGTCTGGAGCGGATTCTGCAGGACGGTCATGCTGATGCCGTCTTGAAGTGTCCAAGAGTCGGACATAGGTTCAACTCTTGAGAGGCGGATGGCTAGGAAGGAATGACAGGTGAGATGGGAAAGTGTGTGGGGCCCATCTCACCTTGGTCTACCTTGGTCCTTATAAGTTTAAAGTTACAAGGCGACCCAGACATTGAATTGACCAGACAATCAGCGCCGTCATCCGCTTAGCCCCACCGCCGCGGCGCGTGCCGCGTCACACCCGAAGCGGCTGCCAACTCCGTTCTCCTCAGTTTTGGTGACATTAATAATTCAGTGGCGCGGCGTCAGGGTTGTGTGTTCTGGTACGCTATGAGCAGGAACCTCCGGTCACGATTACTTCAGCTGGGACGGGGAGAGCCTGAGCAGCAAGGATTCGCTACATAGGATCAAGACCGTAGTAAGCGAGGCAAGAGCTAGAAACGATTAAGTGTCTAGAGGCAGCATAGGTGCCATAGGATGATCGATCGTGGAAGTCCAGATCAGGATTTTTTTTGTCTCAAATGGCTCTCAGGATCGTGATTGGAGGTTCATCTGAATCATGCATTCGTTCGGCGTGTTTTCCATCCCACAAGCAATCGTGGAAACCACCGCAGCCAGACACTCTACAGTTCGTATTATCACTATTGTCTTGGATCACTCACCGAACTGAATCCAAACAACGTAAATCCGCAACCCACCTTCACCGCACCGCATTCGATAGCAAGACGGTCGTTTCAATTCACGTGGAGTACACGGATCCCGATGCCACGGATGAGCGGCAAATCAACCAGGTATGCACTTGATTGTGCTCTCAAATTTACTTCTTGTGTGGATCTATCGACCTCCTGTCACTTTCGCGGCTCACCAACCTCGGTATGGACTCTGGAGGGGCCCTTGCCGGCTACTTCTCGAAGTTAATTGGCGCCCCAAATTTCGTCGAGCCTTCTGTTATGGGATTGTCATATTAATTCTGTCATCTCTGCAGTCTTCCAATTGGGGGCGAATCTCCAACCCGGAAACCTAGCTCGTGCTTCATGTAGGTAGAGATCGCACGCTCACCCTTGAATCCGTCTCCAATTCCGACTTGCGCGTCGCTGACCTTTGAGAGCGGCAACTACATAGATGATCATGGGAAAAGAAGGCTTGCCGCATAGATGCCACGCCTGTCTTCGCTTGCCTGCACGCTTTCATCCTCTGCGCTCTCATGGCTGTTGCTTTCATCGACTACTGTAGTATTACGACTGGAAGTTCAGGTGACGGGTGACGGAGGCCTGTGAACTGAACTAACCAAGGTCGGTGACGGTGACAATGAGTTTTCCTGGCCCAAATAGGCCTAGAAAATTGCAAAATTTCGCTCCGGCGTTCGCCGGATTACCTTTTATGGGAATTGTTGGCTGATTGCCGAGCTGTGAACTTTCAATCCAGTGAACTTTTGTGGTGACGGGTGACACCCCGTGAACTAGTGGTCGTAATACTACAGTATCTTGGCCTCTTAGATACGGGTATGATTCTCACTCTCGCCTTGGCGGGCATTGTGGCAATGAACTATACCCGAACGAGAAAAACTTCACCTATCCCACCTGGTCCACGAGGTCTTCCTTTGGTCGGCAATGTCTTCGATGCCCCCACGGAGAGACACTGGCTTAAATTCGCAGAGCTTGGAGATATCTGGGGTATGTTCCAACTTGCATTAACCGCTCTCGCCCGGACCATACGGGCTCAGCAAATATGCGAACAGGTGACATCTTCTCCCTCACTGTATTGGGGCAGACCATGATCATTGTCAATTCTGTGGAAGTGGCGGAGGATCTACTTGATGTCCGGGGCGCAATTTTTTCTGACCGCCCCGTGATTCCGATGGGTGGAAAACTGTGCGGGTTCAACAATGCTCTCATCCTTTCTCAATACGGCGATCGAGTGCGGACGGAGCGCAAGCTCTTTCATCGGCTCTTTGGTACTCATTTGGCGACCACTCGGTTTGCTCCCTTGATCTCGATGGAAATCCACAAACTACTGCGCAGGATTGCATTGAAACCGGCCGGCTTGATAGACGAAATTCGGCGGTGCGCGGATTTTCCTGTTAGAACTGTACTGCGATTTACTTAAGGCGTCGCAGCACGACGGCGGGGATTACCCTTAGGATAGCATATGGATATCACCTGCGCGAAGGCCCAGAGCCGGATCCATTTCTCAAGATGTTCGCAACGGCCGGAAGCAATTTTTCTCGCTCTACAGCTCTGGGGGCGTTCCCGGTCGACATTCTACCAATTCGTGTGTTGTTCCTCGAAGCTATGAAATTCAGATTTCATCTGTTTATTCATTTCAGTCCGCTATTGGCCTGAGTGGCTGCCTGGAGGCGGATTCCATTCCACAGCCAAGATGTGGTCCAAGCAGCTCCACAATACTGTGGACGCGGGGTTGCAATTTGTCAAGAACACGATGGTGATAATCATTTTCAATGATCACTTCTTCCGCTCAAATTCTCATCGCTTACATAGGTCTCTGGAACAGCAGAACCTTCATTCGTGTCGACCCTACTGGAAGAGAAAAGTCACGATGATTATTTAGTCAAGTGGGCCGCTATCTCGATAGCAGAGGGAGGGAGCGACACGGTGAACTTCAACTGCTTCTGTTTGATACCGGTTGAGCAAACATTCGGCCCTGCAGACAGCTGCACAACTGGAAGGCTTTTTCCTGGCCATGAGTCTTTATCCCAAGGTTCAAAAGGCGGCACAGGAGGAACTCGACAGAGTGATCGGCCGCGACCGGTTGC
Source organism: Mycena albidolilacea (assembly GCA_029282495.1). NCBI lineage: Eukaryota > Fungi > Basidiomycota > Agaricomycetes > Agaricales > Mycenaceae > Mycena > Mycena albidolilacea. Next base: position 1,078,449 of record JARIHO010000028.1, on the reverse strand, counting down.
CGGATCTCTCGGACCGCGCACAACTTCCGTACCTCAATGCACTGTGCAAGGAGGTCTTCCGCTGGCATGTCGCGTCTCCAATCGGTAAATGTTCCTCATTCCCATTTTCTCAGGTGACCACATGATGTATACCTGTAGACATGCCGCACCGCGCTCGCGAGGACTATGTTTACAGCAGAGCTGGCTCAGACCCGGTGCTTATTCCCAAGGGATCCTTGGTCATTGCGAATACCTGGTCTGTCATTGGATAATTCAGTCAAACACCAGGACGTAAACTCAAATAATTCTGCTCAGGAAAATGAGCCATGATCCAAAACGATATGCAGATCCAATGGAGTTTAAACCCAGCAGGTTCATCGCGACAGATAGCAAGGAGGCTGAACAAGATCCTGCACGGATTTGCTTCGGGTACGGGCGCCGGTAAGCCAAATCTTCAACCGATTCTGGCCCGGTTAACCCGGCGGTGTAGGGTATGCCCTGGTACGTCAATGACGTAAAGTGGCATCGTCTAATGTTTGTGAATGTCAGGAAAATTGCTCGCCGACACCGTCGTGTTTCTAGCATGCAGCGCGGTCCTTTCGGCGTTCAATATCTCCAAGCCGCGAGAGAACGGGGATTGCGTGGAGCCCCAATTGGGTCAAGCCTCCGGAACCGTGAGGTACTGCCACTTGAACAACGTACTAATTCTGTTGGACTTACTTATATTCAAACCCGTAGTCACCCACTGCCGTTCAAATGCGTTGTGGAGCCCAGAGACGTGCGCTCGTCAGCTCTCATTCGGAGTGGATGAATATATACATAGGATTGCTTGCAATTGGGCGAGTGTGTGGTGTTGAGGCACACCATACGCTTGCGCGTAGACTCAGAATGACAAATGCTATGCATCATCTTTTAACCAAATCCTTTACCACCAACGGAAAGTATGGATATTTTTCATTGTAGCTGCCTGAACGTATTTTGGGTTTTACTGCACCTGAGCCTGATAAGCTCTGACGTGCTCTTGCCATACCGTCACGGGAATCTGGATCAATGAACCTAGGTTGACTCTGAGAAAAATAAGTGAGGAAGGCAAGCACACTAGGAAATACCGACTTTGCTTCCAATTGCAGCTCCGTTACATTCCTCTGTTTCTGTTTCAGCATGCCCTGGACCCTACCCCAACCATAACAGAACATGCGCGAGAGTTTGTAGACATCGGTTCCGCCGTCAGTATCGTCGTGGATGCTAGCAGATCGCCAATCCGGGGTCGTGTTTTCCTCCGCTACAATGAGCGACAGCTGAGGATACATGGCAAACAAAAGTGTCGCGACAGCGGGGGTGTTCGAGATCGGCGAGTATCCGACGTGAAGGGCGGTCAGTGCGCGTTGTGCATCCTCCGAGGCGGGGAGATCCTCAAATAGAATGCGGGCATCAACATTGATGCTGAGGTCGCTGAGTTTGTGGCAGTGAAGCGCGAACGCGCGGAGTCCGGCAAGGGTTACTCGACGAATGACGTGCGTCGGAGGATCCGGCCTCATATAAAGCTTTGTGATATTCGGCCATGCACGGGCCATGGTGAAGACTATTGTGTCGTCCAGGTCCCATCCTTCCCCAACTTCAAGTGAGAGCTCCTCTAGGCTGCGAAAGACAAAGAGATATTCGAGCGCGCTATTCATAGTTTCGTGGTAGTTGGGAATATCAGGGTCGATGCTGATACGGAGGCTCCGGAGTGGGAGCTGCATCGACCCGAGAGTAGCAAACAATTGCGAGACCTCTGTCAACGGAGCCCTCCAATGCTTGATCTGGAGATTGAGTGAGGTGAGAGGTCCGGAGATGCTTGTGAATACTGCAAGCGCACTCCGCACTGTTTGTGTCGCAATCTCCAACTCCTGCAAACCACAAAATGTGCCTGCTCTAACCAGCTGAAAGTATGAGGGCAAGGGATTAAGCTCTCCTAGTTCAGCTATTTTCAGGGATTTTAGGTCGGGGAGAATGGCCAGATGTCGAAAGGCTTCCTGATCGAAATCCTCGATGTGAAACCGCTGAAGGCGCTCCAGTGACCGGATGAATGGAGTGATTCCTATACGAAAGGCATTTGCATCGGAACCGTGTGCCCGGCCGCGATTTTTTCCGATGTACACGTCGGTCAAACGTCCACCATGTACCTTCAGGGTTAGAAGGGAGAGATTCTCTCTGATATCTAACCCGATCAAGCGAAGTTCGCTAGTACGTGGCGCAATCAAGGCGCCGATAGCCGGGAGGAGAACGGGCTCATAGCAGGACCATTCGAGAAAGCGGAGGCTGGGGAACCAGTGTGTCGTCGGAAGAGATGAGCACAGTTGCATGAATAGCTGGTTCGAGCCCATCGCTCGTGAACGACCGCCGTGGAATTTCCTGACTCGGGAGAGGTAGAACAACGGCCGTTCCCAGTCTGCAGACGTAATGGGACGAACCGCATTCTGTGATTCAGTGAACAGTGTCTCGTGCTTTAGTAAAAAGTGATTTACGAGAGCATCGAGCGAGCCTGAACGAATGGGTCCATCCCAGAGGTCTTCTGGCATGCATTTGAGGATGTTAGCCAACCCGTTTTGGCATTGCCAAAGTACATCGAGCGCATGATCCAGAAAAAGAGTCGAAGTCATCGCGAGGTTGGCCACATCCCGCTTTTTTGAATGAGGTCGCCACGAGGGAGGATCAGGACCTGAATGAATACATATCAGCTCGACGATTTCGGAAATGAGGAGAGCCGTATGCATCTTGACTGGTGAGGTCAATGAGCGAATGACAGAGACTCGTCGACGGTTATGCTGCCGGTTGATGCCAAGTGTCGCTTAAAGGGCGCTGATTGTTGGGCGCGCCGCAGTGACCATAGTGCTGGCAAGGTTCAGTTCGGTTCAGGTTCAAGGCCTTTCGCCCTGAACGCCGAACCTGAACACGGCGTTCGGTTCAAGTTCAGGCAATTCTCGTGTTGGAAGTCGGCCTAATGCACAGTGACCCTCTGCAAACGCGCAGAGGTATCGATTCAACAGGGTGGCTTATATACAATATATGTACCGAAAGGGGTAAGTAACCGTAACAGAGGAACCATGCGTGTATGAATAAGTATGAGTCAGTACAACTAAGGTGTCAAGGGAACAACCAGAAAATGATTCTGGATGAATGGAAACGAGCCGCTGCCTCAGCGCCCGAACAGCTGTAGTGGCAGTGCATGGTGTTTCGGTTGCTATTCCAACATCTCGAACCTTGAACCCGAACGCGCATTCAGGTTCAGTTCGGCGTTCGAAAGTGTTCGAACCTCAGGCACTTCGGGCATCTCGGGCGGCTGAAATCCACTGAAAATATCACTTCCTACAAAGGATAAAACTGTGCCAATACTAGAAGGCGAACCGAAGCACAATGGGGTCGTGGGCAATGGATGTTGTCCCTGAGAACGGAGAGTGAGTGTCGTAGCGAGTAGCGCAGCCGTAAACTCAGGATCAGCACCCATGGTTTGGATGAAGGCGAAGGTATCTACCGTTTCTTTAACGAAATGTCGAGCTTTTGTTTACATGTCTTTGGTTCATCTCCATCGAGCTTATCCCCTTTCTGTTTTCTCTCTTCTCGTCCTCTTTCATCGTCGCATGTGGCATGACCCAAAGTTAGGCGCTAACATGCACAGCCTGTTGAGACTCGACCTGCATCCCCATATGATACAATCATTCCCATTGGGTCCTTGACGTCCGATGCTGTGAAACTGCGCAAGAACTGCGAGCTGTTGATTTCAACACGAATTAGGATGGTAGAGGTAAACTGACGAGTCCCGTGAGTCCACAGCATTTAAGAAAGTCCCTTATGCATGCATAGAACTCTCACCACATCACAGAATGACATGTTCGTCTGACTGCGGCCACGTCTCTTTTTTGCACATAAAAGCCGATGTCGTTGTCTCTCCCATGCCTTCCTTTCCCCCCCTCTTTCCTGCCACCACAAATCCTACCCTGCAATTGTCGGCCATCTTTTTCGATTGCTTACTGTGTTACTCCCTCGGTGGACGTCGCTCAACTTTCAAGGGCATGCTTCTCTCTCAAGGCTGGATCAATATTCAGCAAAGTGCTGCTACTGCTAGACGCCTCAATGTGGTCATCGTTCTATCCCCCCAGCAGCGCAAGAATCTACCTAGCTTCTGGGCTTTAACCCTTCAGGCAACGTTCTTCTGGCTCTCACTCGGTTTTCCCTCTAGATCCTTCGCTGTAATTTTACTCTGATTTTGCTCTGCCTGCCCGTGGTACTGCCAATTCATTTCACCATTGCTACTCACGGTCCAGCACAACTTTAAATTTCGGAGACTGAACATCTCTCTTTGTACTCGGGCGGGCGGGCAATCACAAAAAACGAGCAACTAAGTTCCGCCTGTCACTTTTGCGTTGCGGGCGGCACTGTATTAAACTGAGGGTTTGCTATCTTCTATTTTTATGTCCGCAACAGGTCGCCGACAAATTTTTCGGGCAGGTAACTCTCATTCCATCGCAGAATGACATTTCCCGAATTGCGGTCAAACATCGATTTCCCGGTAAAAATGACCCACCTCTTCTGTCTCCACGGTCTTTCAAGTGTCCCTCACCTCTTTATTGTTTCCCCAGATTCTTGCAACTCCCAGTGATCGCAGTTCCTCCGGAGCCTTGCCTCCCCGCGTAATTGCCCTCCCTACTACATTCAAAAAGCTGTTGCCTTGGTGCCGTGAAGGCCTGAACACAAGCAATATATTAGACAAGTTCTTTCTCGTCATCAAGTGCTGTAAAGCCAACACCATTCTGAAGCCATTGCGGTCTTAAACACTCAGTTTTTCGGTCACAGTCTTTTCGCGGCTTCTTTTCATCTCCTTTTTTGTTGCACCCTCCTGTGTCCTCTTGGGATTCTCATTTTTTGATACCTGCAGTATCCCAATTCTAACTAATATTATCATTGGTTTATTCTCATGCCGGAGCGAAGCGCAGGCACATCTTGTTGGATGAAGGCGAATGCAGGAGAGTTATTTGTAAGTGTTGATTCCAAATGCTGACGGTCTTTTGCTCGCCGAATCGGGAAAGAGGCAGAAAAATGTCGGTAAAAATATTATAACGAAAGAAAAGGCGTTGGGGAGGAAAGGAATCATCATCTGAACAGCGATGAGTACGAAGGGAGTACAGAGACAACGATATAGGAAGTGAAGTAGAAAGAATAAGTCGAATTTCGAATTTGGGCGGTAAATAGGTAAGCGGCGCAAAGATGCGGAGACTAAGCATCCAGCACAATCGGATGGAACACGACTAGAGGGAGGAGGTAGCGACGGGGGCGCGTGACCACCCGCGTGAATGCAGCCAGCGCCTCCGATGCATTCTGCCTTTACTCTCCACCTGGATCGTCGTCGGGATGGCGATGGGGCGGATGGACGAAGAGGTCGTGAAGGAGCGCGAGCCGAGTGCGAGAGGGAGGAGTGGGAGAAAAGGGAGGTCAAAGATTCAAGGAAGTACGCTCCCCCGCTGCTCCTGTCCTCCCGTCGGAGCCAGCGTCCGACTAGGATTAATCCGAGTCCGGTGAATCCGCTACGAATCCGAATCCGACGATCGAGGAGGGAAATCGATCCCACGTCGAGCACTGTAGGGGATTGGGTATGCATCCGCGAGACAGGATGGGGAGTGCAAGACCGAGACCGAGACCGATTGCGGGGGAGGTGCATATGTATGCAGTATCGCGAATGAGCTTCCGCCCCCGACCAATCTAAGCGAGGGTGAGGTCATGGGCGAGCGCCGGCAGTACGAACGAATACCCTAGCGCCACCCATACTATGCGGATCGCGCGCCCCACGTGCGTCACACCATAGCCTTGAAAATAAAAGAACAGCTAATGAGCACCCGTCCGTCCGCGATACCGAATGAAATTAACGTATCTGCCTGCATCGTCACACCCATGCTGCGTTCTCGTCCGTGTCTCCGCTTGGACGGGCAATGACACCCACCGTTCCTCCGCCCGCCTCCACGTGAAGCAGATGTGTCCGCCACCGCCTCCCCAGCGTATTCCACTGCGCACTCCCTCGTGTCGACCGTGACTACACGATGGGACAAGGAGGAGGGCCGGCGCATCCACGTGCAGGAGTAGCCCTCTGCTCCCCTCCACGTCCACGCGCCGATCGCGCCGCCCTCGATAGCACAGACACCGACGACAGGACGAGGGCGAAGAGGAGGAGGGCCAGCACGTACCTGCCCTCCCCTCCCTCCCTCCACCCGCCGATGCTATACACCGCTGCGTGCTGGAGCGCCACCCACGACCGCGCCGACGCATACTCGCCTCGTCTTGCCGTGGGGGCCTACGCAGGCGTATCTCACCGTTACTACCCTCGGCAACCTTCCGATCGTGCCGCCTCCGCGGCCACACGTAGGAGGTGTATCTGTATCCGCCTCCGTCGCACCCTTCCCCTCGCCAACCGCGATATACGACGGGGCCGAAAAGGAGGAGGGCCGGCGCCTCCACGCGTATGGGTGCTCGCGGCTCGACGTCCTTGCCCCCCAACCGTCATATCGAAAAGCGTAGAATCCCTTCCCCCAACATACACCCCAACTCCCCTCTGCCTTGCCCGCCTCCAGACCGAGCCTCGAGCACGCCGCTCGCCCAAGGCCAAGCATGGGCATGATGTGATTGGAGGCGGTGGTGCAGCCGCCCCAAGCGCGCGGAGTACGCAATCCCGCCGACTGAGGAGAACTTGCATGAGGGGGCTAGGCTGGCGCACTTGGACGCGCGGTCTTGCGGAGGTCCAGAAAAGGGAGACGCCCGTTCCGTATGGGACAGACGAGCGGGTGCGCGATAGACGATAGAGGCCGCGCGGATGCACGAGCACCCGAGCGCGGGGTGCGCAACTGCGGCACACCCGCCAGTAATGTGAGCCACCCATGCGATCTTCCTCGCCATCGCATGTTTCACATGCGGGGCACGGACATGCATACGGTGTGTGTGCCTCCGGACTCGCCAATAATGCAGCAAGTCGACGCAAAATGCACAGGACAGACGGACATGGACATGGAGACTACATCTCCTTCGAACAAAGAGTATGACGAGCAATTATAGGATCACTGAATATCTCGACGGCGGAAACGCAAATAATAGGGACGGATGAGCATCAGCGAAGTGAGAGAAGGGAGGACCTCGGACAGCGCGACCGATGACAAGCATCAGGAAAACCAGAAGTGGCTTGACAGTACGGCATAGCACTCCATAGCACTCCATAGCAAAATGTGGCTGTGATGTACCTAGTGCTGCATAGGCTCGCATAGGCCCCATAGGTACATCTCGGCTACGGTTTTCCTGATGAAGCTCGATCGGCGATCTGATCCGACACAGCCACTCCATTCAACAACCCGCACGTCGTGCCGTTAGCATCAGTTTGTATTTCATTGTGATATATCATGAGGTTGGACTACTTGAGCCCCAAACCGGCACTGAATCTACCCAGAATTTTACAGAACCTATGGGTTTTCTGGCGGAAAAATGTATGGATTATGGGGTACAACAGAGTTATGGGTTTTAATTGAGAACAGTCGGAATTTGACAGGTTATGTATGGGCTATGGGGGTTATGGGTTAAGACAGTGACAACTGTACTCACTTCAACTATACTTTCTCGCACACAATACAGAGAGAAAAAGTTATCTGAGTTCACTACGATGTGACGAAAATTCAGCAAAGACAGCTCAAGTGACTAATTTTCTCTCAAAAATCCACCTACTGATGAACTTTCGTAGGAATTAAATGAGATGACGAACTTGTACAGGAATAGCCGACCTGACGATTTGACGAAGGTGGTGCGGACTCTAAAAAATAACAGGAAGAGCGTTAACCTCAACATGCATCGTGGCGATAAGAACGCGTCGCGTCGGGATGTATTTTATACCGCCTTTACCGACCAGTTGAGACGTCGAAGTCAGACTCTTTTTCTGCTACTTGCGCCGCCTGATGCTGGACCGCGGCATGCGGGCAGGCGGCAAAATCTAATTCAGTAGGCTACAGCCTTAGGTGATATCTTGTCTGCGGAGCGGCGACCCTGCGCTTGTGTAGAGGTATGCAAGTAAACGCTTGCCTTCCAAAAATCAAGCCACGGTGTCTCGCAAGTTTTGTCGAGTTGCCAGATGTCGACACGACCAGAAGGTTCACACAGCAACGCTTTACGCTATGTACTGACATGTCAAGCAGCCCCGGCAGGCAAGCGAGTGTGATGGGGGCAAATTAATCTATGCGGTGATAGTTCAAGTTCTCGGTTACTGATGTAACATTCTGGGATGGTTGGATTTTAATTTCCTCCGGTTTGGATACATGTAGGCAGCCTGAGATCGCAAATGAACGTTTTTCAACGGTCAAGTGACAATTCTAGGCGACCGTCAAATTCAGAATGCAAAATACACGGAAATCGATAACTGCGAAACAATTTGACAAAGGAAAGAGGCTAGTATATCGGTTCAGTACACACGCTTGTCATGCGAATGGCTTCATGAACCTGATCGCGCGAGAGCGGGATTCAATCCCAGGACCAGTCGTTTCCTTTTTTTGGGGGGGCGCCATTCGTCGTATCGAGCTGCACGCGGGCGAGGTTGACACGCAGACAAAAACGAAAGACGTGCACAATGGCGAACTTGGGATATCCACGTTGGATAAACAACGCGACGCGTCGCGTCGCATCGGAACGTGTTATACACTGAACAATCATTCGAACATTACCCCGCATCGACGTCGCAATGAGATGCTCTTTGTTACCCCACCTACGCGCGGGAGCGAGACGGCGGGCGCTGAACCGATCGAATTAGCTATAGCCGAATTACGCTAGATAGGTGTTTTGGAGGTGCCGGTTGATAGGATGGACACCGGCAAGGAATAGAAAGACAGAGATACGGAAAACAATTGAGTCGGTGGGCTACAGTCTCAGGAAAGCTGGTCCAGAGCCGTGAGCGGAAGATAACGGTTGGCAGGGCCCAAGCTTGTCGGGGGTGCGGGCCTTATGCTCGTCCATTACACCACGCGAACATTGACATCATTTCGAGAAGGTTGGTTATGTTGGTGAAGTGAATTAAAATGAGTGAAGTGCAAGTGAGAGGGCCCCAGAACATCAAACTCAAAACAAAACAAAAAACCGTGACGAACCAAAACAAAACAAAACAAAACAGGGTCGCAGGCAAGGCGAGATGAGCCTAGACCTCGAACGGAACCGACGGTGTGTGTACACAAATCGTACACGCATCATTCCGTTCGCCCGTCAAGTGTCGAACAGTGTCGAGCTGACGGGTGGTATGAGCCTATGACTTAGGCTAGGTAATATTCTGTCTGCGGGGAGCGGCCGTGTGAGGTCTGCCGGGACGAGGAGGCTCAGAGGCTGGTACACATGGCGAGCACGGGAGAAACAAAGAACTTTGGGAAGGCAAAAAGAAGGAACTTACAGTTTGGCATTATGGCAATCCAATCTGATGCACAAAATACTGTAGTATAATATTTCGTTCAATTCGTAAGGTGGTTTGGGGCAAGTTTGGCGTACGAAGCAAGTACGAAGTGACCCTTTCGTAGCCGGTCCCCTTTGGGGAATCTGATCCGCCAACAACGCTCGGCTAATCTCGGCTAGCTCGGCTAAGCCCGAAATCGCCTTTGTGACTGGGTGACTTACGAAAATTTTCGTAGATTTTTGGCCGTGTGACGCGTGACATATGAATTGAACGAAATACTACAGTAATCGATGATGTGCAATTGAATATGTAGTGCTTGCGACTACGCCACCATATAGGCGAGTACTGACGACGCGAGGCGACAAACGCTTAACTCCGTGGTGTTATGTGTAGCGTAAACTGTCTGGCCGCGACACCGTGGTCCGTGACTTGAATGCAGATGCATTTGTCTCACACCCATCGCAATCCCCGAACCCGCGTCGCACCTCCCGTACCGCGCCCGTCGCTTTATTCTAAGCACTATTTATATGGACCCAATAGAGTATTGATCGTGCGTCGGGCTGCTCGGGCATCAATCAACTTCAAGATCACGCTAAGTAATGTCGCGGCACGATGTTATTCCCTACAGCACTCCAACACTCCACTCTAATCCACTCCGGCACGTCTCCAGCACCACCACTTCCGTGCCCGGGTGCAAGCGAGAGCGATACGGGAGAAGTAAGCCATGTGATAATTCGAGTTGGTGGAGTTGTTGGGATTGAGATCTAGAGGCGGCCGTGTTTGCGCGCGCGAACCGGAACGGATTAATATTCGAAAGGATGAGAATACATAAGTAAAAGCAAACAACATATATGTACCCCGTCGATGATGGGAACCGGGTTACTTACAAGGAAACAGACTGGATTCCATACGGCGTCCGACCAGCGACCATACATCAATTCAACGTTCTGATGGCCCGGATGATTGAATTTTGGTTGGCCTCAGTTTGAAGAAATATAGGTCCCTGCGATCGAGAAAGAAGGTTTTCCAGCACCCGAAGGCCAATCCTATCCGAAGAATCCAGATCAGTACATATTTACAACTTGAATACGTGCAATGGAAGGGAAGCGCGTTGGGTCGGGATGTTTTTTTAACCGATAACGACGGACCCGAACGTTCCGAAATGTCGATGCTATTCAAGTTGCTCATGCAAGACTGTGATGGGACAGGAGTCGATGGGTGGCAGTGGGGCCAGTGCGGTCCGAGGCGGCGGCCGTGAAGCTCACAATAAAATAGAATGTGCACCAGCGCGATTCTAAACCGGGTGCAACACCCGCAGCCGTCGTCAACTTCGACTTCCATTTCATTTAGGCAGCGCGACAGTTTATATTCGTTCCTTCCACGCGAGCGTCTACGGCGGCCTTGGACTGCGTCGAAGTCGACGGCGCGTCGGGACGTGTTCTACGCCGAGAGTATGCGAAGATTGACGCGCGCCAAAGATACAATTCGGCTACGGGCGTTATCTTGTCGGCGGGGCGGCGGCCGCCAAGATCAAGCTGTAGGCGCGCACGAGAGAGCGTCAAGTGAAAACGAAAATAATGGATCGGACAGCCCAGGTCTTGGATTAATCGGGGGGAGGCAATCCTGCGACCGAAGATTCAGCCCGCCCTCCAGTCAAGCTTCAAATGACGAGCTGAGACGAAAGTGACACCGGTGTTGCTTCGTTGCCACCTGGCGCGAAGAATGCCAGCCATCGCTAACTTGATCACGCCGTAGTCCGAACTGTGCGCAGTGGCACTGCCCTCCGGGGCTGGGATTCCAGGGCCTTCGTTTCTTCCGGGCCCTTCGGGGGCAGCCTCCTTCCTCTGCTGCGCGGAGCCGGCCGCCGTGCAGCAGCCTGAGTTATTACGGGCTGGGGTTGAAGCGGTGAGGTGCGCTGGCTTCAGGTGGATCCGAGAAGGACCGGCAAGGGGGGAGGAGGGATGGACTTGGGGTGCCGGATCTATGCCGGTGTGGGGAACTGCAGCGAAATTTGATAGGGAAGCAATGCTAAGATGGAGAAGCTCGGCAAGGAGAGGAAACGCGTCGGGATGTGCTTTACACCGACCCCCCACATCTGTCGCGACGGTGTCCCTATGAGCGCTTCGTGATCAGGCAGGCGCCAAAGCCAAAGTCCAGATTGACCACCTACTCATGAGTCAGGTTCAGGCGATACCTTGTCTGCGGGGCGCCAGGGGCCGGGAACGTCAAGTGTGCAAGTAGGGGCACAGGGATGCATATTTGAAACAATGATAGATGGCGAATTCGACCAACAGAGCCAGACCTTCAACTCGTCGGGATTCGGGAAGGCATTGACAATTCTCCGAACACTCACTCCACCAGTCGTCGAGACGGGTTCGCTCCATGGTGCCGGGCGCTGAAAATTAATCAGGCTACGGATCCAAGGCGTTCTCTGAGTCGCAACTCCCCTGCCCCGGCTCTGCTCTACCTTGCTAGTCAAAAATCCCACACAGCTCATTTTGCTTCTGCATCTGATTCAACCAAAATGCGGGGAAAACAGTTTCAACTTGGCGTCATATTGCATTGGGGAAGTCTCGCTAGGGAAAGAGCACCGTTATCAATCATGGCGGCATTCACCAATGTCAAAGGAAGATCTGGGGGGGTTGAAACACGGACGGAGAGGTACAGATGAAATGGAAAAGTAAACCAAGGGACAAGGGACAAGGACATCCATACTGAGAAGTTGAACATCGGGATGTATTTTACACCGACGGGCGGGCCGAGTGCGGACATTGAACATTGAACATTTATGCTGTCGAGCTGAGTTCCGTAAATTCGCAGTCAACTTCCAAGTTCCATATCGGGCTGAGACGGTTTATGTTGAGTTTATGTAGCCGCACATAGATATTACGCGCGAGCGAAATTGAAACGAGCATTGACGCGGGCTTAAGGTTAATTAGACCATAGTTGGGGAATAGGTGATATCTTGTCTGCGGGGCGGTTGCCGAACCTCAAGATAGACGCGCGCAAGAAAACATGAGGAAATCTTGTCAATGTTGACATCGGATCCGCGGGTGGCAAACGAGGAGACGGATAAAGAAGTAGGTTGCGTTGGAGGAGGTGCGCTCGCAGAGAGAGAGTAGAACCCCAGCAAACGAACCAAACAAAAGTTGCCGCAACCATGGTCCATGGCGTACTGACTCACATCTGTGCTTGCCCGATTGGACGGAACAGACAAACGGCGTCCATACAATATGTGCCCACTGACTGACATCGACTGGGGTCTAGGCCCGACGGAACAAACAAACGGCGTTCATATGCATATGCACATCAGTATCCCGTATCTCGTACCACTCAAGTTGTCAAACGGCAATGTCGAAACGGCAAATCCACGTTGAGTTGAAACATAATGTTTGATCGCTGCGCTCGGCCTCGCGAGAATTGACGCGAGCTGTTGGCATTGACGGGACGTGCGAGCATGATCGCATTGACGCCCGAGCATGATGGTGACGGCGCGAGACAGCAGGCGCGAAGGCCCAAAATGTAACTAGGCGGGCTGGCTGCAGGCGATATCTTGTCTGTGAAGCGTCAGCCGTGAGGATTCCAAGTGTGTGTAGGCGCGCGCAAGAGGGAATAGATTAAACCAAACGGGGGACGAGGCATTTCTTCGTTGAAGCGTCTGTCTAGGGGAGAATGATATTGATGGCGAAGTCCGGACGCGCATGAGAGGTATGGATATGGCATATATGCGGCGGAAGAAGAACTATGAAATTCACCATCCCGAGCAAGGAGGAAGTTACACTTGAGATTGGATCGGTCCGAGGCAGCGGGCGGAATCGGTGTTGTTTTGGCGGAAGACGTACATAGTCAAACAAAGAAAAGTTGAAACACGAACGGAGAGCTGCAGCAAGACCGATATCAAGTGCAGGACAGTGGTAAAAGTAAACCAAAAGCGCAAGGGACAAGGACAAGGGCATCCGTACTGAGAAGTCGAACATCGGGATGTATTTTACACCGACGGACCGGTTCGAATATGCGAACATTCACGCTGTCATCTTGAAGATTATTTCCATATCGGGCTGAGACAGTTCAGTTCATGTTAGGCTGAGAACGTTTATCGGCTGCCTCGAGACGGCTAGCGTTGAAATTAATTGGAATTACGCTGCAGGTACAGGTGTTTTGCATTTAGCGAGCCTGGAATTGTGCCAGAACCGACAAGAAAATAATGGAATCTCCAGGGGTCAGCTTTAGCGACCATGCGTCCGAATCCATTTAGTCTGTTTGTCGTGTCGCCCCAGTAAAAGCAAACGAGAAAATTATATGGGTGGTTGTGTGCGCCACGGGGCGGAACAACAGCAGTTGCGGGATGTATCATTCATCCGACCAGGTGTCCACGTCGAGCTGAGACGCCGTATGTGTGTGCATGTGCCCTCGACCAAGCAAGCGAAATGCGAGCATTGACGCGGCGTACATTGACGGCGGGCGTGAAAATTGATTGGGTTATAGGCAATATCTTGTCTGCGGGGTGGCACCAGGCGGCCGTGAGCATATGTATGTATGTCGGCGCAAGAGGGAAATAAATTATCTTAATCGCGGAGTTGGGAAATAACATGCGAGTTCACTAGCACAAATATTGTTATAGCATCTGTCTACGAGAGACCAGAGTTGGGACCTGCAGATTCGGCGGAAGAAGAACTGTTTAACATCCAACATCCAGAGCAGGGAAGAAATTGAGACTGGATCAGAGACAAAGGGCGAAATTGGAATTGTATTTTATTGGTGGAACAGAAAAAATAGACATTCTAATAGGGTCTATCACAATCACGGATTTCGAGCGGATTTGGACCTTGATTTCAAGCTCGATTATTGTCCAAGGGAGAAAAGTTGAAACACGAACGAAGAGGTTCGGATCATCTGAAAAGTAACACAGAAACAAAAGCATAAAGAACAAGGACGTCCATACTGAGAAGTTCAACATCGGGATACATTTTACACCGACCCGGATGTGCGAACAAACATTGAACATTCACGCTGTCAACTTCAACTTCTATATTTAGCGCTAAGACTGTACGCGAGCATCGAGGGGGGACGGCTGGGGTTAAACATTCATTGAGTTACAGGCGTCGTGTATAATGAATAGGCCTTGTAAAGGGTCGGATTTGGCGAGCATTCATTCATTCAGTCCGTCGCCCCTAAGAAATTTAGACAAACGAGAAAATTGTCGCTTGTGGGTGATTGTGTGCGTATGGGCGAGTCCTGACCTTCGGCTGGGCGGAATAGCAGCGGAACGGCGGTAGCAGCGATCATTCACCCCGCCAGGTGTACGCCGTATGTGCACTCGGCCACGCGAGTGAGTTGAAAATTAATTAGGCAAGTGCAATACATAGTAGGCGATTTCTCCTCTGAGGGCGTGTGGAGTGACGTGGGCGGACGAATTCGAAGTTGTGTCCAGAGATGAGGAACGTGTCGTGACGGCGGGCGGACCAGAATCCAATTGGCTATAAGCTGGCTGCAGGCGATATCTTGTACGCGGGGCGGCAGCCGTGAGCCGCGAATATATGTATGTACAGTGTTGGTGTACGCATTATGCCGGAGCGGGAGGCGCATGAAAGGTTAGATTTGGACATGGCACATGCGGCGGAAGATGCATTGCTTAGAATCCAATATCTAGATCCCAGAGCACTGAGGAAGTTCAGATTCGATCAGAGCAAGGGCTAAATTGGTGTTGTATCGGCGGAACAGAAAGCATAGGCATTCTAATAGGGTCCATCACGGTAGCGGATTTCGAGCCAATTTCGACCTTGATTTCAAGCTCGATGGTTGTCGAAGGAAGAACAGTTGAAACACGAACGGAGAGGTGCAGGCACAGGCAGGACCATCAATGGAAAGCAAAAAAAAAAAGCGTCAGGGACAAGCTTGAGGACAAGGATATCCATACTGAGCTGGAGTTGAACATCGCAGAGTCGGGATGTATTTTACACCGACAGGTTCGAATGTGCGAACATTCACGCTGTCGACGTTACTTCCAAGTGACTTCCATATTGTGAAGCTCATGCTTGCGCTGGGGAAGGTTATCGTCAGCATCAATGAGACGCGACGCGCGAGAATCGCGGTAGAAAATAAATTCAATTGGGTTACAGCCTTACAGGCGTTATGTATTTCGTGAGGGAACGTGCACCTTACAGGCTCACTCATTATCCTTCAGCGCCTCTTTTTCCTTTAACTGCATTTAGTTCGACTTTGCAACCATCAGCATCCTGTTATTGAACCTCATTTCTTTTTCATCCACGGACATTATACCAGTCTGAGCCACCTACCCCTGCATACTTCTTCGAATTCCTCCGCACTTCCCGCAGACGGGTATCGCCTATTACCCAATTCGTTTTAAGCCCGTGTCAGTGCCAACGCTCGACTGAGTGCACATACGGCGTCTCAGCTCGACGTGGCGCGATGCACACGTCTGGCGGGATGAATTTTCAATGATATATCCTGCTACTGCCGTTCCGGTGCTGTTCCGCCCCCTCGAGGCCTAGATCCGCGCACACAACCACCCACAAAATTGCTCGTTTTCGCGTGTTTTTTTAGGGGGGGAAGACTCGATTCGATAGACTGAATGAATGCTCGTCGGAATCTAATTTCCCTTTACAAAGCCAAGGGTTATCCAGTTTTTTCTGCCATTCTGGCGCAGTTCTCTCGCAAAATACAAAACAAAACGCCTGTAGCCCAATTAATTTTTACATGTCCCGATACCTGCGGGAACATGATCAAACTGTCTCCGCTAGATATGTTGGTTGACTCGGACAGCGACAGCGTGAATATCCAACGTCCAATGTTCAAGAATCAATGGCACATTCGGGGCGGTCGGTGTAAAATACATCCCGATGTTCAACTTCTCAGTATGGGTGTTCTTGTCCTTTTTTTATTTATTTTACTTTCTATTGTCCTGCGTGCACCTCTCCTGTGTTTCAACTTTTCTTCCTGGACAATGCCGCCTTTCCACCGCAGTGTAAGTGACTGACATCAATATTCTTACCCCAGTTAGTCTCCCCCCAATATAATATAATGCTAAGTTGAATTCTCTCTTTGGGAGCAGACGTGCGCCATCAGCAGTTCATGTTGAAACCGTTTTCGCCGCATCAGATGCAGAAGCAAAAAGATCTTTGTTGGATTTTTGGCCAGCAACTCACAAACCGCCGTAAAATCATAGCCTGACTAATTTTCATCGCGCGCCACCGTAGAGCAAAACCGTCTTGACGACTGGCGGGTGAAAGGCCCGCGGACCTGCGTCCCCACGTAAGGGATCGACCGTTCATTCGGTCTATCCGCCTAAAGAATCTAAACAAACGAGAAAACATGTGGGTGCTCGTCTGCGTGCGAGTATGTATGCGAGCGGGGCTAGACCTCGAGGGGGCGAAACAGCAGCGGAACGGCATGCGCGGACGGCGTAGGCGCATTGTATCATTCACCCCGCCAGGCGTCGGGCTCAAGTGTCTGTGCACGTCGATCTGAGACGCCGTACTTATGTGCTACATTCAGTCGGCCACGCGAGCGGCACTGACGCGGGCTTAAAACGAATTAGGCAATAGGTGGTATATTGTCTGCGGAGCGGTGTGAAGTGAAGATTGAAGTGTACGAGGAGGAATTCGAAGGGTGACTCGGATTCGATCTCCGCCCCGCGAGCAGGATCGCTCCATCGACGGGCTACGGCACGAGACGGCGGGCCCGGATGATTTTGGGCGCAATTGAATTAATTACATTAGGCCAGAGGTAGTACTTATTATGGGACTGGGCTGGAGTTGGAGTGATTGGCCATGGAGTTGCGCGACTAGTACTGCGACCATTCACCCCGCCAGTCCTACATCACGCGAGCAGACGCGAGCGGGAGGCGGATGATATGAGGCGCGGGTTAAAATTAAAATTAATTACTAGGCCGTAGGTGGTATGGCTGGAGTTGGAGTTGGAGTTGTTGGAGTCGTTGGAGTTCGAGTTTTCAATGTTGGAGTTGGAGTTGAGTTGAGTTACGATACGGGGACAAGCACGCAAGAATTTATGTGGAGCCGCGAGTGGAGAAATATAAGTTATCATATAATTTCGGCTACTGGGCGTAAGTTGTAACCGACTCTGAGGTTGAACGTTCACCCCGAAGCGACGAAAGAAATTACTTACCCAAGCGGTAAGTGAGACCGCGGGCCAGCGAGTCGATAGTGTCGTCGTTTGCGAGCAAAAAATCCAATCAAGCAAGTACTTTAGGCTTCAGGCGATAGCTCATCTACGGGGCGGCAGCTGTGATATAAGTATAGATATAAGGGTGGATATGGGCGCTTATGCGAGAGAGAGATATTGATATCATTTCAATAATTGATGGACGTCAATGGATGGGGGCAGAATACGACGGGAGGTGATTCCGCAGAAGGGAGAAATAACCCATAAGTACTCAACTTAACTCACCGACACTTGATCTTGCCCGAGATGAGAGGGGGTTAACCAGATTTCAAACTCAGCGGCGCTGTGGATTGACGGCGATAATTAGTTTGGGGTTAGTGCAGATTGTGACGGCGGTTTGTCGAATTCATATCCATCAAAATCCCAGGGCACGAACACGAACGTGCCATCGCACGGAATAATGGATGGCAGCAAAATACAAGGAGGCACTGCTGCACCCATAATTAAACGACGACAGGACGCGTCGGGGTGTGATTTGCACCGACTCCGAGAGGCGGACCCGAATAGCAGCAACATTCGGCCCGCCAAATCCCAATCATTGTCGATCAACGATCAACGTTCAACGTTAACACTTACACCATGATCCACACACACGACACAAGACAGAGCGGAGTGATTGTGACGGATTCGCTCAGCCCCATGGCCACTCCATTGCCGTGCCATGCGGCGCGAGACAGCGGTGCCGGTGTACGGCTTGGGGGGCGGGGGACGAATAATGCAGAGTGCGGCCCGAAGGGAGGAAAAATTAGATTAAATTGCGGTGCGTTAATTGCGTTGGTGGTTGCCAGTGCCAACGGGGAGGGTGCAGGGATGATGATGTTATCGGGCTTGGGTTCGGGCAGGGATTGGGCTTGGGCAGAGCTGGGCGGGGAGAGCCTGCCCGAAGAAATCGTACATCCATACGGGCAGAAACACAACAAATATTAGAGTCGAGTCCAGGCCTTGTAAGGGTGGGAGGCATTTGCGCGACGACGATATGCATTCGGTCTGTCCCCTGCACCTCTACCGTAAACCAAAGTCAAGCAATGACGCACCGAGGAAAAAGAGAAAGAAATGTGGGTGGTTGTGCGCGGGTCTAGACCGTCGCGGCCGCACTGAGCGCGAACGGAACGGCGTATCGTCCTATCATTCCGCGCGCCATTAAGACGCCGTTCGAGTCGTGCTGTGTACTCCGCGCGAGCGCGACACCGGGGGCGGGCGGTGCAGAGCTCTGAGCGCCTATAATATAATTAATTAAACCATCTATGTTGCGGGCCGCGATAGGGGAAGGCGTAAAAATAAACGAAAGAAATGAAGGTGTGGGTGTCCAGGATACATGGAGTGGTGTCTGTCCACTGACAGGATAGTCCAGGCTCCATAAGAAATTAAAGCCACAGAAAATAATATTTATTATTATTGGGGAACTGCAGCATTCGTCCCGCCAGGTGAGGTGGGTGTTGCGATGAGACGCGGTCGTGGGTGCCCCGTGCGCGATGCGACACCGGGCGGGCGGTGAAGACGGCCATGGAGGAGCGCCTAAAATTAATTTCGCTATCGCCGTTGCAGGCCGCAATAGGGGAGGGGTGCATACATACACTAGCCTGTTTGCGATGCAGCCATCAGATGGCCGATGGCTGTGAAAATTGCAAAATTGAGGTGAACCCACCGAATATTTCCTCAAGTTTGAGTATGTATACAAAAGAAGCGCCAGGGACGGTCTCGACAAGTACTAGTCCTGTAGAAGGTCCCAAATAAATTTTGCCTCAGAGGAAGAAGCCGGGAGCCACTTGATGGCTCGGGTGGCTCATCGCAAACTCTCTACTTGCCTGCGGCCCCGCGCGGCCGGGCAGCCGAGAAAGAAACGAGACGAAACGAAACGACACGAAACGGAGGACGAAACGGAGAAAGAGACGAAACAACAGGGATGGACTCGGAGGAATGAATGAATTAAAGCAAACCACAAAACAGAAAAAGAATATTGATGCAGATGGGTGTACATAGTGCGCATGTCCCCGGGCTGGGAGGAGGAGTAGGAAGAAATAAACGAAATATGGATGTCGACCGCAGCGGTGTCGGCGGGTATCCAGGATACAGATGCATGAAGTGGAGTAGAGTGCGACGAGCATTCCGTCTGTCTTGTACCCCTAACCGAAGGCCAAGAATTGACGCATCATCAGAATTAAAAAGAAAAGAAAAAAAAAAAACGTGTGCGGGGGCGGAATGACAATGGGCGGGTCTAGACTGTCGACGCCGAGGTCGACTTCGACGGAACAGCAGCGACTGTATGTGCCATTCATCCCGCACGCCGAGCTGAGACGCCGTCTGCACAGGATGCGCCGCCACGCGAGCGCGACACCGGGGGCGCCTAAAATTAATTAAGCTATGCGGTGATAAGTCGCCCGTTGCGCGGGACGGCGGCCGTGGACGTAATTTGGCGAGGCGCGATTTAGCCCATGGAACTCGCTATCGCAGGAAGCGCAAAGAAAATAATAGAGGTAATATGACTTTAAGGTGTAAGGTATAGGATTTAGGAATGTGCGCGGAAGCAGATTGGTGCAGGGTGGTGAACGTTGCAGCGTCAGGGAAGGGAGAAGGGAGTGGGCTCCAAGCAACGCGACGAAGAGGAAAAGTTTCAAGGTGGAGCCCAGAACGAGAGTTGATTATGTAGTCAGTATGTAGGGAGTAAGGGTGCAGGGCCGGGACATAATAGTGCGCCGCTGTTACGCTTGTGGCGCTGGGACGTAAAATGCGTCTGTAGTACGAGAGCGATAACGACGCGCAGACGCAGTGGGAAGCGGGCGGGTGTGGGTGGGGACTGACGCAGACTGCACCCGCGCCACTGGGTGTGTGAGTTGGAAGTCGAGTAGACAGACGGACGGACGATGGACGTGAGTGGATGATTATCGCCGTAATGATCGCGCCCGGCGCAACGGCGCAACGATCGTCCATGTCGAGACCCGATATGGGACATCTCGATCCAGATGGCGATCCCGTGTGATGGGTCCTGGGCCCGCCTAGGCCACGGCTGTGTTCTACTCACTCATTTCTTGTTCTTGTTCTCGTTTCGTAACTTTCGTTCGTACTTCAACCTCGACTTGCACTTTTAAAAGAACACCTCGAGGATGCTCCTTTCACCCAGCCCGTCTCCGCTCTCCGACACCTCCTTCTCCGCTTCCGCCTCCGCCTCCGACCACATGCTCTCGGTCCACCACTCGCTGCACGCACACCCGTCGCTGCTCTACCCCATGTCCTCCTCGTCGCAGTCCCACTTTGGACAACAACCACAGCAGAGTGAGAGCCCCCCGCCCACGGGTGCCAAGCGCTACCGGAGCGCACCCGCAAAGACCTTCCAATGTGCGGGCTACGGCGAGTGCCGCATGGTCTTCAGCCGGAGCGAGCATCTGGCACGGCATATAAGGTGTGTTTCCTCTATTCCTTCTACTTTGTGTCCTTTCTCGCGGGATGGGCTGCTCGTCGTCTCCCTTCTACGGACACCCTGTCTCGCCGCACCACCACACCACCTCCCCTGTCTCTACTCTTTTGTCTCCACTCCCTGTCTCCTCTACTCCCTCCCTACTCCCACTCCTCTTTTTTTATTCCGCGATCACCACCGTCTCGAGACATCTCATCTCGGCCGACGCGCGGATCGCACATCTCGCATATTCGGGAACTGGGTATTGCAAATTGCACCCGCTGTCACCGTTCCGGTATGCATTCATACCCGCATACGCGTTGTTCCGCTTTTAGACAGGCGGCCGCCGCGAGTGACTAATTCAGTCGGGTGGGTGGTGCCGACGCGGGCAACGGCGGGGGTTGGGTGGTGTTCGGGTGGTGTTCGGGCGGAGGGGGCCTCCGCGGTTTCTTGGGGTGGGGTGGGGGCGGTGTCTCCCCTCTGATTGAATTTCCCCGGGCTTGTCATGACGCTTGCGGTGGGGCGTCCTATCTTTAGGCGCCCGGCGTATCCTCTGATGCAATTCACCCGGGGCTTGCCATGACGCTCGCAGTGGGCGTCACATCTTTGGGCGTCTCTGCACTCCGTCGATTCATTTTCTCCGGATCTTCGTATCACTTTTCGCGTCATTTCTCCAATTGTCTTTGTCGTTTTCGGTTTCTGTCCACATGCTAATCATTTCCCGCCCCGCAGAAAACATACCGGCGAGCGCCCCTTTGCGTGCCATTGCACAAAGCAGTTCTCAAGATTGGATAATCTGCGGCAACATGCGCAGGTGAGCTACCATCACTCCCGCCCAATACACCCTTCTGACGACGTCGCCACAGACAGTCCACTCCGCCCCAGAGGACAAGCCCCTCAACGAGCGCATGATGCGCGCCCTCGCGGGCGTCAACGCCAGCATGATGGCCGGCGTCCGCGGCCGCCGGCGCTACGGCGCCGACTCGCCCACCTCCTCCAACAACTCCCCGTCGTCCGCCTCCGCCTCGCCGTCCTCCGCGAGCTTCCCCCCCGGCGCGGGCGTCCCGCCGTCCTTCCCCCCGGGCTCGTTCGCGTCCGCCTTTGGCGGCCCGAGCCCCATGGCGTCGCCGTCCGAGTACGGGACATACGACAGCTCCGGCTCGCCCCTCCCCAGCCCGGGCTTCGGCGGCTTCGGGTCGCCGTACGCGCCGTACGCGCACGCGCACGCGCAGGGCGGCTCGCCGTACGCCTCGCCCGCCGCGCTGTACGAGGGCGCCGGGGGTGACTACCTCTCCGCGCGCGCGGTGCGCGTGAAGCAGGAGGAGCGCGAGGGCGAGGACGCGCTCGGGCTCGGGCTCGAGGGGTTCTACGCCGCGCTCGAGGGCGCCGCGTCGTCCTCTACCCCGCACCAACACCCGCACCACCAGCACGGGCACCACGGCCTCGCCAGCTACGCGTCGAGCAGCAGCCTCTCCTCGTCCTCGTCCGCGTCGTCGTCGACGAGCGACCGCCCCGACACCGCGCGCCAGGGAGGCGGGCCGCGCGCACGGGCGCCCCCGAGTAGTGTGGGCAGCAGCCCCGAGGGGAGCCCGTGCGTGGGGACGTTCTGGGCCGCGGGCCAGCTCGAGCAGGCGCGCGCGGAGCAGCAGCTGCCGAGCCCGCCGCAGAGCCCGCCGTACTATGGGGAGGTCATCCACTCGGCGCACCACGCCGACTACGCGCACGCCCAGGAGTGGGACGCCCAACACCAGCAGCACCACGCGCACGCGGGGCACGACCAGCAGCAGCAGCAGCAGCTGTACGGCTGGCTCGCGGACGGCACCGTCTCGAGCGTCGGGGAGATGAGCAACGGGCAGTACTACGCCGCGCTGCAGAGCCCGCACCATCTGCACGACGCACACTCCCAGCAGCAGCAGCAGCAGCAGCAGCAACAACAGCAGCAGCAGCACGGTGGCGAGTACTTCTCGTACCAGCACGGGGGCGTGTACGCTTAGCTCTGAGGAAGAATGTATGAATGTGTGAGTCCCCTCTCTCCCTCCTCTCTTTGCTGTGACGGTGTGCTGACGACGACGATTACAGAATGTTATAGTATGTACCACCAAAAATCGCGTCCCACTACCCAGACGCGGCCGCTCGCTTGGAACTGAATCACCCACAACACACACACGACACTCGCATGACACTTTCTTATCTCATCTTGGATACCTAGCGTACACTTCGGCTTCGGGCTCGCCTTAATTCTTCCCTCCCTTTCTTTTTCCTTTCCTGTCCTTTCCCGACGTCCTTGTACGCTGTATGTACTGTACACTCGCTCCTTTCTTTCACTGTCGTTTTTTGGGTTCTGGGCTCTGGGTACATTATTCGTCGACTTATTATCTTTTGCTTTTATCTTATTTCTTCGCGACGTACATTTGCGGCGTATTTTATTTACTTCTTATTCTTCACGACGTACATTTGCGGCGTTTACTTTTTACTTATTTCTTCACGTACCTTTTTCACGTACGATTTTTCTTGTACTGTTTGGGACACACGCAACACAACGCACGACGCAATCTCAACGCAACGCATTTTCTTGGTGTAGAATAGGAGTCGGGTGTAATATTGAATGCAAAATGCAATGGAATGACTCAATTGAATGAAGTGAATCAAATCGATTGTATTGGGTTGTCTTGGAGCCGGAGTGAGTGAATGAAGGGATGGATATGGTGAGTAGGATGGAGAACAAAGGACAGGGGAAGGCGACAAGTCCTTGGGAGAAAGAGAAGGAGATATACTTAGGAGTGCGGAGAAAGGATGTTGCGAGTAGCGGATTTCGCTTCGTCTCTGTTACAGACCAGAAACGGATGATGTATAGATTTCGCTGCACGCGATTCGAAACAAAGGCGAGGTTCGGAATCCATCGGTTCCAATCGCAACATTCCGCCCGTCTTCGAAAGAAATGTTGGCACATCTTCGTCCGAGTCGCCGTCGCCTCCACGGGCCGAGAAAGGATGGTGCGATTGGCGGGCTTCCCTCCATGTGCATGCGAAGAGGTACGAACGTTCACGGTGACTTGGTGCCAGACATTCCGCCCGCCTTCGACAGAAATTGAGGCTTCCTTCCCATGATGAATCCCACCCCCGCTCTATTTTGCTTAATTGAACTTCCCACCTACTCGGGGCCCGACGCGCTGACCCACCCCGAGTATGTCAACGGTCCCGACGGCTGCCTCGCCGTACTTCTCATAATCACAAACCCACAATCAATATACCCGTACTCCCACTCCACTTTGACCGTGACGCCGTCTTGCCGTGGCATTCTCGGGTGACGCCGATTGCGCATACATAAAGAACGCGATGTTGCACGCGCTACGCCAACGCGGCGTTGCGGCGTTGGGCGGAGGCGGAGAAATGTCGGGCGCTTTGGAGATGGACCGGATGCGCATGTACACAGACGCCGGCTGAGCCGAGATGCGCATGTAGCTCGCTGAGCGTTTGAATGTGTGGGTAAGCTCTTGAGTTTTTGTATTTGGAGGCCTGCGTCGTTGAGCTCTTTCACTCAGTCTAGTTGATCGCATATAAAGACAAAATAAAATATAAAAGGGAATGGCCCGGGCCCGAGTCGAACGAGCGGGATCCATAAAATTTCGGTTTGTCCAATCGATGCAATTTACACCATGTGCAACCGAGCCTCCAACCGAGACTTGTTCACCTAGAGGTGTCCGGGTACGTGTGTGTATGTCTAAACCTGTAACATTCACTAAGTAGTAGGGTTGATCAATTGTGTCACCGTTCGACCCAAGATCCGTCCTTTGTTCAACACCAGCCCCGAATTTCATCGGAGCCCAGTTTCTATCCCTGCGGAAAACGGTTTGGGCCGCTCGTTTTGCGCGATTCGAAAAAATCAGAAGCACGAGAATGGCCCGGGCTCAAGTCGAAAGGCGGGGGTTTGGAAGTTGATGCATCGGTCGACAAATAGCTCTGGATGTGCGGCACGCACAACCGAGCCTTTCTCACAGGGGTGTCCGTGAATGTGTGGGGAATCTCACAACCCGACCGCACCTGCAGGTTTTGTGAAGTTTTAAAGTAGCCTAAATACTCTTAACAGGTTGAACTCCTGGATCTGTCATGCAATGTTTGAACATTCGGAAAAGAAAGAAAAAGAATTACTGCCAAGCGACTGCTCGGGCCCGAGTCGAACATATAAGATGGATGCGCACCACGGGCAACCGAGCCGTTCTCACTGAGTCGGATGTGTGGATAAGCCCCAGTGGCCACACCGTGCATGAAGCAATCTGTGTTAAATTTATTATTTGAGATCGTTGTTCAGACGGGGTCTGAAGACTCGCAGTTGAACTCTTCAGCATTTTTTGATCCGTCGTGACCTATGCCGAGTCATCTGCATCCATTCCATCTTCCATCATGTATGCAATCCAATCTGGCAGGAGCTGTACACAGGTGGCAGAAGTAATATTCCCGCGCTGATACACATCTCTGATCCGGGATGTAAGCTTTATACTAGTCGGTGTTATGGCGCCGCTCGGCAGCGCTCGGCGAGTCGGTCGTCGAACGACCCCGACCCCCGACCGAATGCGGATCCACGCCTCTAGCACTGATTAATTCGCGAAGTTGACATCGCCATAAGCCAATCCAGACTCCGAGTCAAACGGCCGTTTCGTCAAAAAGAAAGTTGAACACTTGCATGTGCAGTTCGACTCAGCGAAAGTCTACAGGGCAGGTATTCGTCAATTTCACAAATGGTATAATATTGTACCTCGACCGCCCCAACCGTTTATTTGATCAAAGTAATGGAGCGGTGACGGCGACGAGGTATGTCCGTAAGCCCTCATTGGGCGACCCGGAGCTCGGGTGGTTCCAAAAACCCTAACAACCGCGAACGCAACTTGGATGGGTCATGGAGCCAAATTTATGTACGGTTCCCAAAGTCGAACCATCCACCACTCTTATACGTACGAAACTGGGAACATACACCTCACGAATATCCAGGGACCACCAGCGGCAATAGAATTCACCAAAAGTCCCCGCTGCTCTCGGTGCCGACGCCTTTACGTCCGGGCGGCGTTCGAGGTCTAATTGAGGCGCATATGGGCAGAGAACAAAAGGAAACAATCCGTTTTGCGTCGTTGAGGTGAGGTAAAAGACCCTCGACTCACGTAACGCTGGGAAGAGCGCCGTACTCTGGCGATAACGACTCGGATGGTGATTTGAACTGGGATACAACTGACGGCCGGTTCTCCGCTGTTAAATCTCGCCGACTTCCACCGCACGAAATATTGGATCCAACTCAAACTCAGGTTTCCTGATTGTGAATGGATCAAGTTGGACATTGAACCATGGGCCATGTGGTTGAATTTGAGGAAGTCGGAGCAGTTTGATTCGACTGGACTCGACGTAAAAAGACCTTGGGCAGGATGCAGTCACTGATAACGATGGCAGTATTATCCATACCTAGGTAGTATATACTTACTGCGTCTTTGAGTTGCCGGTAAAAATCTCAGTCCACTTGGAGGGAAAGTTTTCTCATCAGAGTCCCATCCAACGTAAACGTCTTGCAGGATTCACATCTATGGAATAATTGACAATCACCGATGGAAGGAGCGCTAGGTATTCGGTAGTACGTCTCAGGGGTTGTGTTGAATTCAACGATCTTAAGGCATATCCCCGGACTCTGAAGGGAGATTTAGCGAATAAAGATTCAGAAACCATGGGCAAGGAGCTCCCGAGATCCAGTCTGTATACAGAACAGATGAGGTGTATTCGATAGAACCACGAAACCGAATATTCTCTCCCCCTGGCTATTACATTCATCTTCGCGAGGGGGGAGACAAACGCCGGAGATTCGGGGATCTGCGGAGAGGTTACTTCATGGTTGATTTCCGGTGACGGATTTCACTCAGGAATCATTGGAACCTCTACTGACAAGCTCTGGACGGCGAAGATCTTTGCAGGGAGGGCACAAACACCGGAGATTCAGGAATCTACGGAGAAGTTATTGAGAAGCGCTGGAACGGAGATTAGTACCCGACGCTACTCGACGTTTCCGCATTGTCTACCTCTTGTTCGACAGCGCGAATGCCTGTGTTGATTGCCGAATCCCAATGCCAAAAAGAATTCGGTGGCGAGACAAAATGGGATCAAAAATGGAAATTCCAATGAGATGGACTGGGCCCCGGATTGAAACGGCGAAGGCTGACCGACGCTCGGCTCTAGGTGCCGAGGACGTTCCACAGTTGCCACACCCGACAGCGGGTAGAATAGTCGTCGTGAGCATGACAAACCGAAGAAAGGTGGGCAGCTTTCCCGTAGTTGACCGGATCGCAACGCTCTGGGACTAAGTACAGTAGATGGCCTACGACTCGTGACCTACAAAACTGAATTGAATCCCAAGCGCTGCAGGAAGACTGCCAATTTCAAAGGCGCGAAGACGTATCATCCAGTGAACACATGCAGAGGACGTTGGCCGTCAGCTTGAAACGATACCGGGCTATCATCCACTACGTATCATCACTTGCGGTGGAAGGCATTCAGTCGGCTTGAAACGAAGGAGGCCTACAAGAACCTACGAGCGAAATGAATATGAAACAACCGCGACGTCGATATGGCGATGAACCAATCCCCGCTGGCGACAATGCAAACTTGCATGTCGCGTCGAAACCAGTACAGCCGAGTGCACATCAACGGCGCGTTATCAACGAGTATCAACGCCTTGGTCCAAATCAGGCAAAAGGTTGAACTCAATTGTCACGATCTGCCAGTCCGCATGGAAGGCAGCCATGGGACTCACGGAATCGTCCGCGGCGTTTCGTTGAAAGATTAGCGGCGAGGAATACATAGTGCGATGGCCACGAATTTGAAATGGCAAATCCCCAAAATCCAGCGAGCGGAACTTTAAGTATCGTGGTACGATTCTCGAAATGGGATGGGCGGCACCATTCATCGAGTGTTGGACAGGTTCGCTGTGCAAGCCTTTTTGATACCGTAGGTGTGGGCTTGGCGCCCACATGGATCTGTATCGCATTTGATGAACAGATTACGGTCCCACCAATCGGAGGCGGCGGTGTCCCGAGGATAGCGGCCGAGAATTAATTGTCAATTAACGGATCGCGATAGCAGTCCCTGAATGACGCAGCTGGAGTTTAGGTGGTTGACGATTGTGAAGTGGGGAGCGTCGGTGCCTGTGAAGTAATAAGTCACCGGATGCCAGGCGCGCCACGTTTTTCAGGCAGCAGCACCGACCGTGTTCTATTCTGGCTGTCCATAGGTGCTCGGGCCGAAATAGCGCAGTGAGGGCATGGCAGGCTGTGGCAGGGAAGTCTGGATCTCTGTTGATTCAACTTGATATCTCCCCCACACCCAGAGCACGGCTCCGAGGGCCCATATGGAGAGCAAGAACCGGATCGGCACAGTGATGGGAAGGGCTAAGAGAGATGGTCATCACCACGTTCGGAAGGCATACATAGTCAGAAAAATGCCTCCGGTGGAAGCAAAAGCAACGAGGCAAGACCTGCGGTGGTAGCACGCGCAGAAACGGGAGAAATTGGGAAAGAGGGCATTCTGAAAGTCCGCCCGCTTCCCCACCGGGAACAATGCAAGAAGAAATGTGTGCGCGTGGTGAGATGCGTCGGCTTGCAAGGCATTACATATCTCGGTGAAAGATATTCTCGACTTTTGTTCCGCGCCTGACAGACAAACCAAACGGAAATCTGATCAGGAAAGGCCGCCGATATCATGATGGCATCTACACTGTTGGAATTAGAACCAGAACACGACACGAATAGACAAGAACAAATCGCTCACTAAAATGACAGATGCACTTCGTCTTGTTCAAGGCGAATATCAAAGGATTTAGCCATTAACCGTCCAAGGCCAAAGAAGGTCTGATGATGAGAAGGATCTTGGGGCACAAAATCAGAGGAACGGAGGTATTGCGTTCAGCCCAATGCTCGCCCGCCGACGTGGGGAAGGCCACCGCGCCTACTTGTTCTGCTTTTGGAACAAGACGCCGCCCCAAAGGATACACTGCTTTTGCGAGAGAAAATTACCCAGCGTTTCAATTAAGACAGAATTAGCATCGAACAGATGAGAACAAATCGCTCACTAAAATGACAGATACACTTCGTCTTATTCAAAGTGAATATCAAAGGATTTAGCCATTAACCGTCAAAGGCCGAAGGTCTGATGATGAGAAGGATCTAGCGGTACACAAAATTAGAGGACGGAGGTATTGTGTTCAGCCCAATACTCGCTCGCCGACGTGGGGAGGGTCACCACACGTATTTGTTCTGCTTTTGGAACAAGACGCTGGCCCATAAAATACAAAGATCTTTGGGGAGAGAAAATTACCATACGTTTCTGTTAAGACAAAATTAGCATCCGGGAGTGTGGGAGGGAAGGTTTTGTTCCGGTACGCCAATGCCAGTGGAAGGATTGCCTCCCGATTGATCGAACGCCTGAATGGCGGGCAGACAGGTGAAATGGACGATGATGATCAAAAACGGAAACCAAGAATCAAACAAGGAGAGTTGGACGTACACACTTGAAGTCCAAACGAGCACGGGGATCGTCACAGTTGGAGACGAACCAAACTTCTGGGGCGGGAGAGGGGATCTATAGAGAGCCACTAAACCCGTGGGCGGGCCCAGACCTTACGGGTCGACCAAAGAGAGGGCATCTTCACCGAATCGCTAAGTATAATCATCATTAGCAGTCTGATCATACCTCTAAATGTGCGATCACGACAATCTGGAAGGTGACGTACGTCAAGGACGTGCGAAAACCCCCGAGCGTCAGAACGATCCGACGAGCACGACTGAGTACGTAGTCTACCTTGGCGTTTTTCCGATGAAGCATCGAGGCACAGTTCATCTCAATTTATGAATCTTCTGGGATGTAGCTTCTAGAGGGGAATCAGGTTTCTGTTCTGCACACATATTTATGTACCGACCTTGTTTGGCGAAAAGTTGACAACTACACGTAAAGGGTTCGTTATAGTCGCTGCGTTCCTTCGGCGGTGATCATTTGTTGTATTTTCAGGACGAAGGCAAGAGAAGAGACCCTAGTCTAGTATTCCCAGACGTGTCTCCTCTGGTATCTGGGCGGATTAATGAGTCACGCCATAATAATTCAACGCCAAAAAGCCGCGATGGGGTGCTTCGCACCCACCACTCCGATTGAGGAAGTGGCGCGGATTAAGCTTTGGATGACGCAGGTACCATAGCTATGGGCCTGATTGACCAAAACTTGGCTCAAGACAGACAGGCGCGATTTTATAAAGAGAAAGATGAGAACCGGGCATGAGCAAGGAAATGGCGAGTTGTTGGACTGTGAGGTGAAAGCGACTCGGAAGCGTACCTTGAACAAGACGTAAAGATTTTCTGACGTTCCACTGAGTTATGTCAGTGAGGTCGTCCAAAATAAACGGTGTTGCGAGGTTTACAAGCGAGGTGCGAGTTTGCGGTTGAAACGCCCTTGCAGTTGAAACGTCTCCCGCGAGAGGCCAGGCGGATACTGAGTCAACGTCAAAAAATCTACATGAAAGTCCTGACTGGCACTCGTGTCGCTGAGACCAGAACACAAGGTTCTTCGTTTGGATATGGCAAGAAGAAAAAAAACAGGATGTTCCGCACTGAGCGGTTGCCAGTGAGATACAGCCATGATGAAGGCAGGGGAAGAGTTTTCGTTGCTCCACGTCATTGATGGTAGGGTTAGGGTTAGGGATACCCCTTTCTCTCTCAACTTCCACAACCGGTTCTTGTCGAGTGATGGAACGCGCCCTCCAACCAGTTTTTCCTCCACTATATAGAATGAATTTCACGTCGCGAACCCGTATTCCTGGTTGGCTCAAAGATTCTACCTTTGCTCTAGATCTCCGAGTCTGCCTCTTTGAGAGCTGGGAATTGAATTAATCTGAACCGGAGTCGTTCCGTGCTCCTGTCAAAACGCAAAATCTACTGGAACACCAACTATTGAATGTGGACGAGCTGAACCGGAAATAGGCCAAGTAACTGACACCTTAACGATATTTCTCGAGGGTGGAAAGATGCTGTTGTACCAAGTCTGCCACAACAGTATTCAAAACCAATTCGCCGGTCTTCGCCAAGGTTGCGGATCGCTGATCGTATCGCTTTCTACCGCGGCTCAAGCGCTCATGGAGTCAGGGAGTCCTGGACCAGTCTGTATGACCCAGAGCCCAGATTGTTATCGTTGTCTCGACCTTCACATTGACGGGATACAAACTTCCAACGGTGATGAGAGCCCTGACAACGAGAACAGGGTGACCATTCGGAGTGCCATCCTAGCAAGGCTCGTAGGTGAGTCATCATCGCACGATGGCCGGCATCAAATGTGACAATACTGTGGAATTTGTGGAGTTCGCATTTAATCAACCACACCAGTCATCCTCCTCGATGGCCGGTATCCAATATGCGAACGTCGGGGTTTGCATTCAAGTGGTCGGTTACCTTGACTCCCGGGGGAACCGCCGACTCGTTCTCCTTAAACGGTATGCTTTTTTTTGGAATGGGTCCCGTAATCCAGATTATTTACAGCATGTCTGGATAAGGCTGGTGCACGACTGTTTTTTCCTGGGGAACGTGATTTGCACAATACTGAGGACCCTGAAGACTCCAAAATTTTGCCCTCCTTCGCCGAGTTTTCTTCCCTCGAGCCGCCCACATACGTTTTGGGGCGGTTCTCCTCGGGGACTACTTGGTCGATGATCTGGATGGTTACTCAATCCTTGGCTTTTGTTCTTCAAACAGTTCTCCCGGACCCCGAGCAAGAGTTCAACAGTCTTGCACCAGATCCTGGTGGCCAGTTCTCAATCGCGGATCATTTACACCTAGAAACAGCTTGCAGCGAAGTGGGGAGTGACATGAATGTTTCTCTTCCTCGGGGCGTTCCTCACGCTGCACCGTGAACATTTTACCCTAACTTTTGCCCAACCATTTAAAGTGAACCATTGCCAGCTGGTGCCGATTACCATCCTCATCTAAAGTCGGGTGTGCGCGTTTGAAAAGTCGCGACCTGGAGCCAGTCTTAATTGCATTCAGGTAAAGCCTTTCCGCGGGGCGCACCAGTGGTGCTGGCGGGAGCTTGAAGAGCGAAAAAGGACTTGCCTGCGGGTATAACATCTCAGTGGGTTTCTTGTCGTGTCTGCTGTTTTTTCGTCTGATTTCCTGCAAGTCAGATTAGGGTCAAGAAGGACCCAGAGCGCGCGGCGCGCACTCACAAGCAAGTTGCGGCATACGGAGGGTCCAAGGGTGAGCAAGTGTGGTGGCCTGCATGAAGCATCGGCGGTCAGATTTCTGAATTTGGCTGTTTATACGAGAAACTCACGGCAGACGTCAGGACTCAGGGCTATAAGTATGCACGGCCTAATTTCGATTCGTCGAACTGACTTGGCTTGAGATTCGCCTCCCAACTGGTGTGTCGGCGCCATCCAGAGGATGTAAGCAACCCTCAGGCTCCATGTCAGCCGGCCGGAGAAAATTCTGGGCCAAACGTACCCAACACCACCAGAAATTGCGCAGTATTAGACAGGTTGTGCAAAGCCGCACAGAGCCGTATGCAGCTTTTGTGCATTGTGCAAAGCCGCACAGCAAACCAACAGATTTGTGAGGGAAACTAGGTTCATTTTGGAGGGATACGGGTCAATTGGGTGATATGCAGTACATAAACCACTTACCCAACGTAATGTGTGTCATTTTTAATGTCATTATTCGGCTTCCGGCACAGCTCCTGTGCGGCTATGGCAGTGACGCTGCCGAAATGACCATTTTACTCCACTTAGCTCCACTTTTTTTCTGCTGCCTGATCCGAGAATCAACGCTGATGGCATTCACAGCACTATATGTAAGGCTTGTGTACATAATGGATGGGAAAACAAAAGCTGCACAGAGCCGCACACGGCTTTGCACAATGCACAAAAGCCGCATGCGGCTCTGTGCGGCTTTGCACAACCTGTCTATTGTTTCGACGACTCGACTGTGCTTGGAATCGGGCCAAACCTTGGACCAGGCGACCTCCTGGAGGGTACCGTGGCAGAATCTTACTTACCACGCTGATAGTCTGGCTCGAGGTCAATCTCTCTGCGGATGGGCGGATGAGCGGAAACATGGAAACACGGACTCGGGAATGGGTTCCTGCAGGCTGCCACAAGATACGGGGCGCGAGCCTGAAAGAGAACGGAGTGCAGCATTTGGCAGCTGTGATGGTGCTCATTGACCGATCAATTTAATGTTGATTCAATGGCTATGACGCTCCATGCGTGGGTGGACAAGTTGCCTCAGGCGACCTCCCGTAAGCTATAAAGACCAAGGTGGACCAAGGTGAGATGTGTCCCACACACACTTTCCCATTTCAACCTTCCTTCCCTCTCAGCAACCCGCCGCTCGAAACCAAACCATGTCCGACTCTCTCATCGCCGACTCTTGGACGCTCCAAGACGGCATCAGCATGACCGTCCTGCAAAATCCACTCCGGACGCGTGTAATTGTCACAGGTGTAGGAGTTCTACGTTCCGCCCCACTGGCACGCGGTGCACGACGAGATCCACGTTATCCTCAAGGGGAGAGTCATAGTCAGTCGAAACGGCGTGCGCCACGTTGTGGGCCCCGAAGACGGTGCCTGCCTTACTTGGAGAGGCGTCATCCACAGCCTCGAGTCCTGCTCATTATGGAGGAGACTGCGACGGCGCCTGAGGATGTGGGTTCCACACACTAAGTTGGTGACGCGTTCGGGTATTTACTTTGCGATCCAGACAGAACAGAAGATATATTTCTTCTGTAACCTGGGTGTCCCGGGCATCCTTAGAACTCCCCTCGATATTATACAGGTTTTCTACTATGGGTATTCATACCCCAATTTCCCACTGGGCTGCGATGGCTCGAACGACCTGTGGATTTGTCTCCCCGCACAATGAAGCTCACTCGTCTAATTTCTTTCGTGCTCAGGTGATCGTGGCGCTGAGCGGATACATAGCGCCGTTTTTTGGGTATCTTCTACCCGATAAGAGGTTCAGGATGGATCCGAGCCGATTCCCGACAATAAAGATTAGCTCTGTTAATATTCGATCCAGATTTTGAAAAAAAAACCATCTATTATCGCGTCAATAGCGGTGAAACATTGGCACGCCGAGCTTACAGGTCTCGAGCTCGGCCTCATTGCGATCATCGATCTTTTTGTGGGAACCAAATTCAGGAGCCTGGTGCTCAAACCCTCCAAAAATAAAAAGGTGGTATGTACACCTCTGGAACAATCCAAGCCTTCCGTACTTTCCTTGGGACTCATCGTGAACGGTAAATCGACTCGATCGTCGACGCCGCAATTCGAAAATCGAAGTGCTCCTGCACGCAAGGGTGGAAGCCGCTCACTCTCTGTCCGCCGTCTTTTCGGAAGACTATCCGTGTGGATAATAGGTCTTCTCACTAACTGGATTATTCTCCTCCAAGGAATTTAATTTGAGAACTGGATCCCGCGACCGCGAAGTGCCTCTGAGATTCACGTGATCGCGTTCTGGTCACGTTTCACCTTCCTTTTCTTTTCCTCGCCACGAGGTCGCACCAAAGCCATGAAAGCCTTCGAAGAAGAAGGTCCAGCGCCTTGATATGCACAACCTGAGCGATGTCCTTGTGATCCTTACGCTTCGCCGCCTGGTGCCATCTTCATTCAAGGTCGCGTATTAATTAATTGCAGGCGCTCTTCCCGCCCCTGGTATCGCGCTCGCGTGGCGGGGTACACACTGCACAGCACAACGGCGTCTCATCGTGACGCGAATGGCGCGCAGAACGATCGTCTGCGCGCCTACTGCTGTTCCGTCGACAGTTTAGACCCGCCCATCGCGAGCATGTACACACTACCACCCACATTTGTTTTGTTTTTTATTCTTTTTGTTTGGCTTAGGGGTAGAGAGGATAAAAGACATCATGAATGCTCGTCGCGCAATTGCCTCTTCGACCCTGACCCTTACGAAGCGAGTCCTGGACTCAAACTCCGATGCTCACACAGCGCCGTATGGATGTAAGTATTGTTATCTTTTTATTTATTTTCTCGAGCAGGCTCTACCTGCCCAGTTGTGTCCAAGTCCGAGCCCTGCCCAAGCCTAATCTTTGCCCAAGGCCGATAATATCGTCCCCCCCCCCCCCTTGGCAATTAATGCACTGCTATTCTTCCTCCCGCCTGCCCCGGCTCGGACGCTGCATTCATTCGTTCTCCGCACATTGGCAGATTCGGCACTGCGTGGCAACGCAATGGAGTTACTGAGCGAATCCATCAGCCGGCTCGGGTACGGTGTTTGTTGGTTCCCAAAAGAATTACAAAAAATACGCCGAAAAAGGAAAGAGGAAAGGAAGGGAAAGGGGGAAATGTAGAATTCCGTCTACTAACAGTATGTACTGCAGAAAATTGCATCCGTGTTTGGCTATCGATCAACCAGGTTTCCCAACTTCCTCCCAAATGGATACCTTGCTCGAATTTGCACAGAGTTTTGAACAGCACACCTATCTAGATATTAATTTGGAAGGGAAATAGCCATAATATGGCCAGCATCAGGGCAGGATCTTCGCGGAAATGAGAAGCTACAACAACTGCAGTCTTTTCCTCTGAGGAACCTCCGAGACAACGACAGAAGCGGACATGCCACAAATACAGACAAGATAATTGTAAAGGGAGTAATATGCGGGAACTTTGCAAGAATCCGTGTGCAGATTGTAACGGAAGATCATGTGAGGATTGAAGCAGTGCCCAAAATAATGTTAAATGCGAGCTCAGTTAGTCAGAAACTGGTGATGAATAGCTATCAAGGTATTAAACCCATTTTTGCTCTAGAATTGGAAAACTGGTCCTAAGTAGCCAACAGAATATTATGAGAGGTTGGATCTGTTATACCTTGTTTTGTCCTGATTTTATACAATAAAAACGGTGTTAAAAGATTGAGCATTGGCTGAGAACGAGTCACCTAGATTAAACGATGTATCAACGGAACCGT
Organism: Mycena albidolilacea; assembly: GCA_029282495.1. Lineage (NCBI taxonomy): Eukaryota > Fungi > Basidiomycota > Agaricomycetes > Agaricales > Mycenaceae > Mycena > Mycena albidolilacea. The sequence goes on along the minus strand of JARIHO010000028.1, from coordinate 1,042,459 downwards.
GGGAAGTACCTCCCATTTCTGTCTACGCTCTTCTATCCACGTGAATAATTGCCGTTTCTGGTTACGCTCCAAACCCCATCTGGTTACGCCCCAATTTGGCGTAACCGTTTACGGTTAGGCTCTGTTAGGAAATTTGATCCAACAAACACCAGAACCGCGCCCCATCAGCCCAGTCAGCTCTGTGTCGCCATTGATCGACATTGATCCAGTTGGCGGACTGAATGTTGTTCGCGATGCTATTCGCGTCCGCATCGCGGCGTCGGTGCACAACATATCCCGACGCGGTGTGTCGCGTCGTCTAATTGTGGGTGCAGCGCCTCCTTGTACTTTTGTTGGTCCCATTATTCCTTCCTGCGCACGTTCCTTTTTATTTTGATGAATTCAGAGTCGAACATGGCATGTATGATGGCGGGGTTCAATCAGCCAGAACTTACAAATACCCCAAACTGCGCATGCTGACAGCGTCAATCTATAGCTACAGCGCCGCTGAGTTTGAAATTCGGTTAAGCCCCTTTTGTTTCCGTAACGCCATTGCGGTGGGCCAAGATCAAGTGTAATTATAAGTAAGTCAAGTGATTTAATCTGTATTTCTTTCTTTCTTTCTTTCTTTCTTTCTTGCTTGCTTGCCTGCGTGCAGAGTCACCTCCCCAACGGACGCAAGCCCTGGTCCCTGTAATCTAAATAGTAATATTGATATCAGTATCTACATAAGTACATCACAGCTGCCGCCCCGCAGATGAGTTATCGCTTGCAGCTTAAAGTACTTCCTTGATGGGATTTTCTGCTCACAAATTGTCACGGCGCGACACTGTCGACTTGCTGGCGACAGATGGGCCAGATGTGGCCCGGGTCAGTGCGAACGACTGGAGAAGGGCCCCACTACGATCGAGGAGTCAAGTGCCTTACAACAACCAGGGTCGGAAGTCTCTATAATATCAGGATTAAGTAAGCTTTTGTGAACTCATTTATATTATCATAACGCAGTACAAGTAGCCATTTGGTAGCATGTAAATTCCCGGGAGGTGGGACGGAAGCAGAGGTTTGGGCGCGGTGTGCGGTGGTATGCCGAGGTGTGTCGCGACGTGGAAGCACAGTAAGGAAGGGTCTGTCTACGTGACGGCGGCCACGCATCCGTATAGGGAAACCAAGCTGTGCAGCCGCCATGGCTAGTGCTGGCCATAAATACGATACGGAAAAATTGTAGTTTCTGTTTATAAGAGACTAATGCCATCCAAAGCAAATTATATCAAAGTTACTCCGGCAGCAATTTATTACCGAAGCGTTCTTCATAGCAGTCTCTTGCGGTTGCTAACGCATCGTACTGGAGAAGAGTAGTCTGAATCGCCCGATCTGTAAATCAAATGTGAGTACAGGTCACGTCCCGTCAACTTTCACCTACATCGGACAATGGGGCCACCGCACATCAGGTTCTTTAGCTGCTCAGCCGATTCGTTTCTCACAAACTCTCCTCGTTGCTTCCGAATGTCTTGGTAGGCTTTCAGTCTCTGTGGCACGTCCTCCTGTCTTGTTCCAGAGGGAAATAGGCACCCAATTGAACCCCCCTCCTCGACCGCCATTGCGGCACCTTGGGCCATGAATGGCAGCGTGGCATGCGCGGCATCTCCGAGCAGTGCCGTACGTCCGCGAATCCAGGTAGGTAGCAGAGGCAACACGCCCAACTGCCATTTGAATATCTCGCTATGAGCTGGGAGATCCAGGACGGGCAAGAACTTGGGGTGAAAACCCCGGAGCTTGGCTATTATGTCTTCTCGCGATGCTTTCGGCGTGCAACCTATGGTTTAAATTCAGAATTCCCTTATGCCTGCGGGATGATTCGGATGCTATTTACTTTGGGCGTCTTCATGCGAATCGGTAAAGACAGCAACAAAATTAAGGAGTGTTTTGCTGCGGCATGGATATGTGATAAGCATTCGGAATGGCCCTTCCTTTGCTATAATGGTTCGCGTGCCCAAGATCCCGTCATCAAGCCACTGCATCCCGCTCACTGGGGGAAGCTTGAAAACGGTGCGGTAGCAGGATACGCCCGAAGGTAACGCCTTCTGGACCTCGCCTAATATGTGAGTACGAATGACGGACTTGAAGACTTGTTAGTCGCGTATAGGAAGAAAGATATAACCCTTACATGTACTCCATCCGCACCGAGGACAAGATCAGCATGAAGAACTTCGCCGCTAATCAAGGATATCCTTGCAGCGTCGGAGTCACATGCGATAACCTTTGTTCCAAGGTGCAATTTGACGGGGAGTCCTTCACCAGGGCCTGTTGCCACGCGTTTGAGTTCCTCGTACAGATCGCTTCGATGACAGAGTAAGCCCTGTGTCAAGTTTAGCCGTGGAAAATTCAACCAAGAGTACGACACACAATCATCTGATCAGGACCAGCTGTTGACCAGCCCCGTGCCGTATCTTCTCCGCTTTCCGCGTCGAAGGCAACACCCTACTGCACCTTAGAACAATGACGATCAGGTAGCATATTGAACCGTACCCCCGACCACGGAACACCCTTCAGGTTTTCTCTCGAGATTCCGAGATGATCCAGAACTCGTAATGCATTCAATGGCACACCAAGGGCCGCACCGATTTCTGTTTTGCTTTCGGATTTTTCAAACATCTGAGAGGGAACATGGCTCTAATAACGGGTATATCAATACCACGGAGCGAAGTGATGCAGACCTGGACATGGTGCCCATTTCTCCTCAGCGCTATGGCCGCTGTGAGTCCCGCAATGCCGGCACCAACTACAGAGACGTTCAAACCATTAGAGGAATCACTAGCCATGGAGAGTGTTGTGCAGAGATCCAGCCGAGTGTGACCAGGCTTTTATATGAATAGTCGAGAACCCGAACACCAAGGGAATTGACTACACCAACCTGCTGGCTCGGAGCGTCGTATCAACCGGTTTGACGTTGGCCCGAATACCCTTCGTGTCGCCAAACGCCGAGTGCGGGAGTGCGCCGCCAAAATATTTGCGATTCATGTTTTGCACGGCAACAGATACGGTTCACGGTTCAGTCTTTTCTGAGGCGCAGATATGACATTGCGAACAGTCGGAAGCGACGTGACTGGGGTCCAGCAGCCAGATGACAAACTGTGCCGGAAATCAAACTAATAATATAGGGTGGTCCAAGAATATACCGTATCTGTGTTCTAAGATTAGCCAACATCATACTTGTTTGGTGTAGGACGGAGTACGAATTATAAAGGAAGGCTTCCAGGTTAATTCTAGGAGCCCGGGGTTCCCATTAAGAAGCCTGTCAGTGCGCATGAGGTCGGAGAGCCGTGCGAGTCATACACTGCGTTGAGGCCTCCCGTAGTCAGAGGGTGTGACTACAGACGTAGTCGCATGGACATTGGGCTACATGTAACTACACTGTTAGACTAACCGTGTCGGTAGGAACATGTCCTAGCCAAAATGTCAAAATGAAAAGGGGATGTTTTGTTCACGGAGATAGTCCTCGGCAAATCGAACGAGCGATTTGGCGTGCGGCGCAACGAATCGTACTCAACCAACTCGGCGGGATGCCAGGTTGTTTCAGGAATCCACTCGTCGATCTCAGGGAGCATGTAAATCTCGCCCTTGACCGCACCCAAACTGTGATAATGAATCAGCAATGTTCAAAGAATACTATTAGACTAAGTACCGACTCTGATTCAATTTTGTCGGCCAAAATAGCTGGAGCCAATGGTGCCTGCTCGATCGTCTCGATTGGTGGAAAGCCTGAGCTATCCGAAGATATCGATTCGGCTTCTGAGTCGCTGCTTATATCGCGCTTTGGAAGTAGAGGTTGCTTCTTTGGAGATCTCTTGGGAGCAGGTGCTCGGTAGTCCACTGACACCGACACATCAGACAACCACCATCGATCTGCGTCGCTGAGTTTTTCGAGATCCGGACGAACGAGCTTGCAGAAGGAAGGAATACCCGGGGCGCTGTTGGTGGGGCTGAGATTCCCGCTACCTTTAGGTACGCGTTCTTATATACGTCGCGATCAAAATCCTTTTGAGTGTGCATCACATTTTCGTCAGCAGGTTTCGCGTAAGCACATCTTCTCCCCGCCAAATGACTTCTGCTGCTGCAAAGCCGTTCTGCTTGCCGATGGTTGCCGTTCAGGAGCTCGTAATTCTGCTTATTTGAGAGGGGAACGCAACTCGCTTCAAGTTCAAACAACGGTCCCTGTGAGATTGATTCATGTCCAGCATAGTATGATCTGTCCCTTGAGTTATAACAAACTTTTGCAGCAGGGTTTGATCAGTTCTCTCAGATTTCGAGCTGGACATGCAGGTGATCAAACTGTCCCTGGCAGCCCGATATGGAAGTTGAAGTTGACAACGTGAATGTTCATGCTCAATGTTCCACATTTGGGCCGATCCGTCGGTGTAAAATATATCCCGACTCCGCGATGTTCAACTAAACTTCTCAGTATGGACGTCCTTATTCTTGTCCCTTGCGCTTCTGTTTTGCTTTCCATCGATGATCCTACCTACACCTCTCCGTTCGTGTTTCAACTGTTCCTCCTTTGACAATAAGGCTCCACACGGTCCCGCTCATGAACGCCAGAATAAGCTGCGCACACGGTGTGCATCCTATTTCAAGCGTTAACGAGTTTATTTCACCTGAGCCGGCATCAAGAACACGTTCAAGTTTGATGTTGAACAACAATGAGTGCTGGGAAAAGTGTTGATTTAGTTTAGATGCTCAAAGTTGGACAGTGATGTCTGATCTGGGATCTGGTCTGTAGGTTCAGCATTTTTGTTGGCCAATAGGAAGGACGCAAAATGATCATTGTGGGGAGGCCGAGTCTGAAACAAGATCTGGGGCGTTCAGATTGCAAGCGGCCGGGCAGATGAGATTTGGATGAGATTTTTGGCGGACAGCAGAGTTTCAAAAAGAGCCTGAGCCCGAGTGCATTCGAGAATGTAACGAAAGAATGATCATGCATGCTTCGAGATGGACGTACTTCTGGATCTTGATGAAGTGGTGTGTAAAGAGTACAAAAGGCTACTTTCCGGGGACCCGGCGAACATGCAACCGGAGCGAGTACAAAGTATCGCTATGTGCGTTACGGGAGAAAATATGGAGGGTTGTATCGTACCTCCGGCCTGACTTTCTGTTCAGAAGAAACGGAATGTTAATGTTCAGTGAAACAATTCACACGAAGAGAGCGGAGAGCGTCATTCCGAACTGGAGGCGGGCGAGTTGTGACAGAGCCCTTCTGTATTCTTGGCGGCTACAATTCCCGGCTCCTGTCGGAGGGTCAGCTTGGACTAGCTAGGTCGCGAAGACCTCACCAGGTGTCTTTCGGGAGGGTACCAACAAGCCGCATCCGAGTTGTGCGCCGGCAAACACTTTCTGTCATTTAGACAGTTCGCAAACCATAATAAACCGTGGCAGATGGTTGATAAGAATCCGTTCCGTTGACGTCGTTCAGAAGGTACAATATATATTCGGCCCATGAATTACCATGGAACGTTCCACGATCGATTTTAGGGTACGTATGCTTCGTTTGCACATGGTAAATTCCCATTTAGACCAAGCACATTCTCCTGCTGTGAATGGTGTTATGGATTGGTTATTCTAAAAGTCGATTGGAATGGGAAAGACTCACTCGACACGTCATCGGTTATCCGGTAGACACGGGGAAGGGTACAAATTGTTGCAGGTCTTCGAGAGGATAGTCACAAATCCTATATTTACCCATTGTGCAGTGGAGATAGAGGATATCGTCCATGGACGTTTTTCGGTATTCGAGATTGCAGACATGGCAGGGCAGCAGCCAAACTGCGCGCAGGTATCAATCCAATCACAGTGGAATGGAGAGAAAGCGGACCAAGACTCCGCTCGGTGCCTTCACGCTAACTCGAAATTAAATCCCGGAATCAAACGGATTGGGAGAATCTCATAGCACCACCAAATTAATGGTGATGAATGAAGCTGTTCGTCCTGTCGCAACGTCAAGCTAGCTCGGCATCAGACGCAATGTCGGAGGACAGGCGGGCTTCGGATCCCAAGTAACCCAAAGACCGACGTGACGGAAACGAAGAGATCTCGAGTGGCCCTGGGGTCATTCAGTATCGGAGACATCCTGCGAGAATCATGGCTCGAGATCGGCCGGTACCTAGTGGTTGTCAGCAGGCCAACACTACAATAGATAAGGGCGGGGTATTTGGTTCATACAGCGTGTGGCTAGCCCAGCTGCCCGGCCAATGATGTGAAGTCATGGATCTTTGATAGTTGGGAGCCACAGACGTTGTTCCGCAGGCGGTGAGTGGCTGAAACCTGAAAAAATGGGGTGCCATATCAATCACATCGTATTCATACCTAGCTTTGACTACCGCCAGTAGTAATGGTGGTCCAGAGAAGGACAAAATGGAGGCAAGAGAACAAATATAGGAAGTCGTAGTTGAAGAGGGAGGTAGGGTAAGCGGTGCGCGATGTGGAGCCCGAGGCGAGGGACGCGATGGAGAAGGAGAGGTTGTAGGAGAAGGAGCCGGTGTAGGCGACGGAGGAGAGGGCGTGCTTGTTGGTCTCGATTTCAGGGCACTGCTGAGCGGTGGTTCGGAGGCGCTGACGTTGACATCGCGGATCGGAGTGGTGGTGTCGAGCATGCCAGGGCAGCACCTTGATGTTCGAGTCGATGATGCAACTGGGCAATTGTACGCCGTGAAGCAACTGCCACATATCTGCCAGTAGAGTGTCGTCCGCCGGTTAGAGTAATTAACGTTCACAGCGAGTCCTAAAACACTTACATATTTTCCACTACCACAAGGCCTTGCGACTCCCCGGATCCGTCCAGCGGACCTGTATGCAAAGCATATCAGTATCTGAAGGCAAGGTCCAGCGGGAAGAGATATCGGGAAAGCAAGAGTTATCATGATGGGAGTAAAAGACTGAAAACGCACGCACCGCACCCACAGCCCACAACCGAGGAAAGAACGGCCAGATGCCTGCGTAGCTTTCTGCGTCTACTTCTAGCTCGAGCTCTACCCCCAGCTCCACCGCCGCTCCGTCGAGCAGGGTACAGAGCGCCGCGTCGGGCATGCCGTTGCCGTTCGCGGCCGCGGAGAGGACGAGGGTACGCAGTTTGCCACTCGCTTTCATCTTTGCGTTTCCATGCGTGTTCATGGCATTCGCGTTCATCTTTGCGGAAGGTGCTTCGAGCCCCGCAAACAGTTCCCCTGCGAACGCGAGCCGGTTCCGGGCGGGGATCCAGACCGGGAGGGAGAGGCGCAGGGTTTTGAGGCTTGGGAACGCAGATGCTGAGGGAAAGGAGAGGGAGAGGAGCGGTGCGAGGGCCGAGATCGTGCCGTTGAGCACCACGTCCAACTCTTCGACGCTCGTTACATGCGGCGCGAACTCGCGCCACGGGATACGCGCACGCCAGCCGATAGATAATGTTTTCAGCCTCGAGAGGTCGAACAGGTTGGAATGCGCCAGGAGGTTGTAGTCGAGCATTTCTGTCGAGTGCAGGGAAAGTGATTTCAGCGCGATGTCCCCGCCCTCTCCCCCTTGTGGAGACGGCAAAAACACAGGCCATTGGGCGTTGGGCATGGTCCACTCATGCGAGTAGCACGCAAGCGCCACACGCACAATCCCACTGCCGGGGCCGCAGCGAGCCCAGAGGCGCGTGAAGTCGTGGAACGTGCCAAACGTGCATTGAAGCGCGACGCGCCGCAGCGTGGGCAGGGCAAGTAGGTGTTGGAGGGCCGTCACAGTGGAAGGGTCGATGACGCCGTTGTACATGAACACTATGTTGCCGACATGTGTGAAAGGGAAGCCGCAGACCGTGGAGAGGGTCGTCGTCGCTTCCGGTTGGCGTAGCTGGATGTCGAGCCGTCGGATGTGCGAAATGAGATGCGGGGAAGAGGTGAGAGCCTCGAGAAGATGCTTCCAGCTGCCATTTGTGATGTGTAGGGCGCGGAAAATACGCGACTGGGCGGCGTACACCCAGAATCGGGAGACCTGAGCGCAGGATTTCAGGTCGTTGAGGGAGTGGAGGTAAGAGAGGCAGTGGTCCAGCAGTTCTTGGATGTTCACAGGGTTGGATTGATCCATTCGTTGGTAATTCGAGGAGAGTGGAAGAGCTGCTACCGAGTCCCAAGTTCCGAGTCTCGACTGGAAGTACCGAGTCCGGACAGCCGAGAAGTCAATGCACAGGCTAAGGAGATTCGGAGACGAGGTGGAAGATGCAATGCTGTAACTTAAGAGCTCAAAGGGTTGGATTCCTTCGTCTGGTTGGGAGCTCGAGGGAGTCAGAGCAAGAGCACGTTTTGACTCAATTCGCATCAATCCTCCGGATGTCTCCGAGATGAGTAACAATCAAGCCCCTATGTTGAGCCTACATACTTCTCCGGTTGGAGTTGGGTTGGAGTTTCGCTGGTGCGGGAATAATATATATTCATCCACTCCGAATGAGAGCTGACGAGAGCATATCTCTGGGCTCCACGACGCATTTAAACGGCAGCGGGTGACTGCGGGTTTAAATATAAGTAAGTCCAACAGAATTAGTACGTCGTTCAAGTTGCAGCACCTCACGGTTCCGGAGGCTTGACCCAATTGGGGCTCCACGAAATCCCCGTTCTCTCGCGGCTTGGAAATATTGAACACCGAAAGGACCGCGCTGCATGCTAGGAACACGATGGTGTCGGCGAGCAATTTTCCTGACATTCACAAACATTAGACGATGCCGCTTTACGTCGTTGACGTACCAGGGCATACCCTACACTGCCGAGTTAACCGGGCCAGAATCGGTTGAAGATATGGCTTACCGGCGCCCGTATCCGAAGCAAATCTGTGCAGGATCTTGTTCGGCCTCCTTGCTATCTGTCGCGATGAACCTGCTGGGTTTAAACTCCATTGGATCTGCATATCGTTCTGGATCATGGCTCATTTTCCTGAGCAGAATTATTTGAGTTTACGTCCTGGTGTTGACTGAATTATTCAATGACAGACCAGATATTCGCAATGACTAAGGATCCCTTGGGAATAAGCACTGGCTCTGAGCCAGCTCTGCTGTAAACATAATCCTCGCGAGCGCGGTGTGGAACGCCTGTAGGTTTCGTGTGGTAAAGATGAGAAAAATGCTATGAAGAACATTTACCGATTGGGGATGCGACATGCCAGCGGAAGACCTCTTTGCACAGCGCATTAAGGTACGGAAGTTGGGCGCGGTCCGAGAGATCTGCAAACCGGTCGCGGCCGATCACCCTGTCGAGTTCCTCCTGCGCCGCCTTTTGAACCTCGGGATAAAGACTCATGGCCAGGAAAAAGCCTTCCAGTTGTGCGGCTGTCTGCAGGGCCGAATGTTTGCTCAACCGGTATCGAACGGAAGCAGTTGAAGTTCACCGTGTCGCTCCCTCCCTCTTCTATTGAGATAGCGGCCCACTTGACTAAATAATCATCGTGGCTCTTCTCTTCCAGTAGGGTCGACACGAATGAAGGTTCTGCTGTTCCGAAGACCTATGTAAGCGATGAGGATTCGAGCGGAAAAAGTGATTATTGAAAATGATTATCACCATCGTGTTCTTGACAAATTGCAACCCCGCGTCCACAGTATGGTGAAGCTGCTTGGACCACATCTTGGCTGTGGAATGGAATCCGCCTCCAGGCAGCCACTCAGGCCAATAGCGGACTGAAATGAATAGACAGATGAAATCCGAATTTCATAGCTTCGAGGAACAACACACGAATCGGTAGAACGTCGACCGGGAACGCCCCAGGAGCTGTAGAGTGAGAAAAATTACTTCCCGCCGTTGTGAACATCTCGAGAAATGGATCCTGTTCTGGGCCTTCGCGCAGGTGATATCCATATGCTATCTTAAGGGTAATCCCCGCCGTCGTGCTGCGACGCCTCAAGTAAATCACAGGACGGTTCTAACAAGAAAATCCACGCACCGCCGAATTTTGTCTATCAAGGCGGCCGGTTTCAACGCAATGTTGCGCAATAGTTTGTGGATTTCCGTCGAGATCAAGGGAGCAAACTGAGTGGTCGCCAAATGGGTACCAAAGAGCCGATGAAAGAGCTTGCGCTCCGTCCGCACTCGATCGCCGTATTGAGAAAGGATGAGAGCATTGTTGAACCCGCACAGTTCTCCACCCATCGGAATCACCGGGCGGTCAGAAAAAATTGCGCCCCGGACGTCAAGTAGATCCTCCGCCACTTTCACGGAGTTGACAATGATCATGGTCTGCCCCAATACAGTGAGGGAGAAGATTTCACCTGTGCGCATATTTGTTGAGCCCGTATGGTGGCGAGAGCGGTTAATGCAAGTTGGAACATACCCCAAATATCTCCAAGCTCTGCGAATTTCAGCCAGTGTCTCTCCGTGGGCGCATCGAAGACATTGCCGACCAAAGGGAGACCTCGTGGACCAGGTGGGACAGGTGAAGTCTTCCTCGTCCGGATATAGTTCAATGCCACAATGCCCGCCAAGGCGAGAGTGAGAATCGTACTCGTATCTAAGAGACCAAGATAGTCGATGAAAGCCACAGCCATGAGAGCGCAGAGGATGAAAGCTGGTGCACGCAAGCGAGGTTCTTGGAAGACAGGCGCGGCATCTGTGCGGCAAGCCTTCTTTTCTCATGATCATTATCTATGTAGTTGCCGCTCTCAAAAGTCAGCGACGTGCGAGTCGGACCGGAAATTGGAGACGGATTCGAGGGTGAGCGCGTGATCTGTATCTACATGGAGCACGAGCTAGGTTTCTGAATTTACTTATCACTTCAGGAAGACGGCCCAATTTCGACTAACCTCCCTTGAGATTCACCCTCAATTTCTACACCGAGGTTGGTGAGCTGCGAAAGTGACATGAGGTCGATAGATCAACGCAATAAGTAAAGTGAGATCACGATCAAGTGCATACTTACCTGATTTGCCGCTCATCCGCGGCCTCTACGTGTACTCCACGCAAACGACCGTACTTATTGCTATTGAATGCGGTGTGGTCCAGGTGGAGGCGGGTTGCGGATCTGCTTGGGATCTGCGATGTTTGGATTCAATTCGGTGAGTGATCCAAGACGACAGTGATTATAAGAGCCGTAGAGTGTCTGGCCGCGGTGGCTTCCACGAGAACACGCCGAATCGTGTTAGTGGAAGGCATTGCCGCATGATGAACCTCCAATCACGATCGTGGGAACCATTTACGACAAAATTCTGGACTTCCACGATCGATCATCCTATGGCGCCTACTTATGGCTGCCCGGCCCTCTAGACAGACACTTGATCGCTTCTAGGAGGAGGAGGAGGAGGTATATTGTGTTTACTTTGTTTACTACGATTTTGATCCTATGTAGCAAATCCTTGTTGCTCAGGCTCTCCCCCACCCAGCCGAAGCAATCGTGGAGGCTCCTTCCTCAATGCGCATGGATCATGACATGTCACCAAAACGGAGGAGAACGGAGCGCAGCATCAACCGCAGCCGCTTCGGGTGTGACGCGGCGCGGCGGCGGGGCTAAGCGGATGACGGCGCTTATTGTCTGATCAATTCAATGTCTGGGTCGCCTCTAGCTTATAAGGACCAAGGTAGACCAAGGTGAGATGTGCCCCCACACACTTTCCCATCTCACCTGTCATTCCTTCCCAGCCATCCGCCTCTCAAGAGTCGAAACCATGCCCGACTCTCTCCTGACTGACTCTTGGACGCTTCAAGACGGCATCAGCATGACCGTCCTGCAGAATCCGCTCCGGACGCGTATACTTGTCACAGGCGTAGGGAAAAAGTTCTACGTTCCGCCCCACTGGCACGCTGCGCACGATGAGATCCACATCGTCATCAAGGGGAGAGCCATAGTCACTCAAGACGGTGTACGCCAAATCGTCGGCCCCGAAGACGGCGCTTGCCTCACCCGAAGAGGCGTCATCCACAGCCTCGAGGGCTTCCCTGGCGAGGAGCTCATTCTGGAGGAGACTGCGACGGCGCCTGAGGATGTGAGTTCCACACACTACGTTGGCGACTCATTCGGGTGTTTACCTTGCGATGCAGACAGAACAGAAGATATTTTTCTTCCGTAACATGGGTGCCCCCGGCATGCTTAGATCTCCCCTCGGTATTATGCAGGTGCTCTACTACGGGGATACATACCCCAAATTTCCCACTGGGTTGCGATGGCTCGAACGACTTGTGAGTTTGCCTCCCCGCAGAATGAGGCTCACTCATCTAACTTCTTTCGCGCTTAGGTGATTGTGGCGCTGGGTGGATGGGTAGCGCCGTTTTTTGGGTATCAGCTACCCGATAAGAGGCTCAGGTTGGATCCGAGCCGATTCCCGCGGGACAAGAAAGATTAGCTCTGTCGTTTTTCCCGTTGAGAGGTTTACGCTGTATCCAGGTCTTGAAAACATTCTCTGTTATCGCGTCAATAGCCGTGAAACATTGGTGCCCCGAACCTACCAGTCTCGAGCTTCCCCGAATTCATCGCAATCATCGACCTTTTTTTTGGAAGTTCAGCCGGCGCCTTTGCCAGTTTTTCTCAAAAAAAAAAGAAATCGAATCCCAAAAGATGCTCAAACGAATGCGTCGTGGATTCGTACTTTTGCGCAACCTGGCCTTTCTCACTGGGATGTCCACTTGAAGATAATGTGTGGGTATGCTTGGAAGCCCTCCACGCACAGACTGTCCAGAGCCGGTTTGATGGAGTTTATCACTCCAAGATTTGAATTTGAGGCCCCGCTTTGGGGCGGGGCTCGGCAAAATAGCACTCAAAAGAAGCTGACCTCCGCTGCTAGGTTTAAGAGGGGGGAAAAGAAGGGGAAGCGGAAAGACACTCCGCCCTCTATGGCACGGGCCTACGTTGGACAGGCGCGGTCCGCAAGACCGTATAGCCTGAGGTTGGTGATGTTCAATCTAATATGCTGGCTTGAAATATGGAGTTAAATCCTACCAACTCGAAATGAACAGTATGCCCGCCGTCCCCCATTGAATCCCTTCCATTTTCCTTCCGCTTCCTCTATCCCCAGATAGCTTACCACCTCCATTCCGTGGTTGTCCATTCTGGTTATTTTATTTTATGCACATTTCATTTCAGTCGCCTCAGGCGTGCCATCCAATCCTTGTGGATCTTGAGCATTTCTTGATCCGTCGTGGCCTCTTCCGAGTCATCTGCATCCGCCCATCCTTCCATCATGCACACAATTCAATCTGGCAGGAGTTGTAGACAGGTGGCAGAGGTAGTATTCCCGCGCTGGTACACAGCTCCGATCCGGGATGTACCCTTCGCTAGTCGGTGTTATGGCTCTGCTCGGCGAGTCGGTCCTCGAACTACCCCGACAAGCAGATCCATGCGCCTACTGGATGCCCAGGGTGATTAATTCGCAAATTTGACATCGCCACAAACCAATCCTTAACCACCGAGTTGGACGCGCTGTTTCGCCAAAGAAAGTTAAAGACTTGCATGTGCAGTTCAATTCAGCGAAAGTCTACAGGCACAAATGATATAATATTGCCACTGCACCGCCAAACACCAAGTTCGTTATTTGGTCAATCGGCCTGGGACTCGAAAATCATTGTCAATTTTTGAGATTGTTCTTTTTGAAGCCTAATGCTTAGCTCATGGTCAAGTGGCAGCGAGCGTGGGGGATCCGGAGTTCGGATTGGTTCCAAATTCCCTGGCGAACGTGAACGCAACTTTGATGGGCTATGGGGCCAAATTTATGTGCGGTTCCCAAAGTCGAACCATCAACCATGCGAATCTGTACGCTTCAAGTCAAAACCAGGAGCATACACCTCACGAATATTCAGGGACCATCAGCGGAGATAAAATCCGCCAAAAGTCTGCGCTGCGCTCGGTGCCGCCACCTTTACGTGCGGGCGGCGTTCGAGGTCGAATCGAAGCACATATGGGCAGAGAAAAAAAGGAATCGATTTGCTTCCCGTCGTTGCGGTGAGGTACAGAACCTCGGCGCTCGTAACACCAGGAAGAACGCCGTGCCTTGGTGATGCTAACAACTCGGTTGTTGACTTGAACTCTGAAATCTAACTGGCAGCCTGTTCTCCTCGGGTGGGGCTGTTTGTGGTCGGGCTCTCACCGACTTCCACCGCACAAAATATCATGGCTAGATCCAACTCAAACTCAGGTTTCTAAATTGTGAATGGATCGTTGACACTGTGTCGCACAATTTACGTACATGTTGGAAATTGAACCATGGGCCATGTGGTTGAATTCGCGGAAGCCAGAACAGTTTGCGCAGGATGCAGTCACCGATAAAGATGGCAGTATTGTCCATACCTGGGTGGTATATACTTACTGCGTCTTTGAGTTGGCGGTAAAAGTCTCAGTCCACTTGGAGGGAAAGTTTTCTCACCAGAGTTCCATCCAACGTAAACGTCTTGCAGGATTCAAAAATCTATGGGATAACTGACCATCACCGATGTGACTTAAGGGGTGCTAGATGTTCACTGGTACGTCTCAGGGGGGCTCTCGGATTCAACGATCTTAAGGCATATCTCCGAACTTTGGAGGAAGATTTAACGAATAGAGATTTAGAAAAGATGGGTAAGGAGCCCCTGAGATCCAGTCCGCACACAGAACAAATGAGGTGTATTCGATAGAACCACGAAACCGAATACTCTCTCCCCCTGGCTATTATATACATACATCTTCGTGAGGGGGGATACAAACGCCGGAGATTCGGGGATCTGCGGAGGAGTTACTTCATGGCTGATTTCCGGTGGCTGACCTCCAGCCTTTCACTCAGGAATCATCGGAACCTCTATCGACAAGCTCTGGACGGCGGAGGCCTTTGCAAGGGAGGATACAAAGGTCGGAGGTTCAGGGATCTACGGAGAAGTTACTAAGAAGCGCTGGAACGGAGATTAGTACTCGCCCCTACTCGACGTTTCCGCATTGTTTACCTCTTGTTCGACAGCGCGAATGCCTCTGTGTCGATTGCCGAGTCTCAATGCCAAAAAGAACTCGGCGGCGAGACAATAACATGGGATCAGAAATCGAAATCCCAGTAAGATGGACTGGACCTCGGGTTGAAACGGTGAAGGCTGACCGATGCTGGGCTCTAGGTGCCGAGGACGTTCAACATTATCACACCCGACAGCGGGTAGAATATTTGTCGTGAGCATGACTCCGGAGAAAGGTTTCTAGCTTTTCGGTAGCTGACCGGATTGCAACGCCTTAGGACTAAGTCGATGGCCCACGACTCACGACCTAAAAAAAATTGAATTGAATCCAAGAAGACTGCCAATTCCGAAGGCGGGAAGACATATCGTCCAGTCAACCCATGCAGAGGACGTTGGTCGTCAGCTTGAAACGATGCCGGGCCACCATCTGTGGCCTATCGTGCTGCTTTTGTAAAGCGATGGCTGGAAGAGTATGAACCGCGACGAATCTAATCTCTCCGCGATCCCATCGCAGGGAGAGAGGGGAGACCGAAGAGAGAGCCCTTCTGAGTTCTTCGGAAGAAGTGGCGGATACGGAGCCAAATCTCGAACCGCTCCTCCAGTTCACTTCGAATTACGACTCAACGATCTTTTCGGCCACCCCTCTCCTCCGAACGTTCAAGCATCGCGGCGCCCTCTTCCGGCCGAAAACGTAGCAATTACACCATTTGATGCCCAGTTTGCCGTATACGGGTGAACCCGTGCCGTCGCCGTGCCGTAAAAAAATTCTGCATTCCCGCGACGGCACGGGTGCAAGCCCTAGCTTAAAGCTCTCGACAACCCCCGTCCTGCTTTCAATGCGAGCTTGTCTCCCACCCTCGACTACGTGCCGAGCCATAAGTCGCTCACGGGGACGCTGAACCACAGCGGGAGCACCGCGAGCGTGCTCGCGTCGTCCACGTCGCGCGACGCGCAAGGGGAGCGTTGCTGGACAGTCCTGCTGCCCTCGCGCCCTCATCCACTGGACGCTGCGGGGACGGATCACAGTACTGTACCTGGGTCCCTTGCATGCAACAAACTCCTGGCGACACAACTCGTACAAATGCGTAAGATCTATGATGATGATTAGACGGCTCGAGAGTTAGAAGTGAGCTCCATCTAGATTTCCTTCTTGCGTCTCTGCTTAACCAGCGATGTAGCAACGATCCCCAGAGAAGGCCTCAGCCCTCGGCTTTTGCGGCGGGCGTGAGCGTCTCCGATATGGTCTGTTGATCGACGTCCCCGGCGCGCGGAATACGTCGACGCTGCCTATGATGCTGATTGCGGCTTCAGCTTCGGCAGCGCTTCCTTCGATCTCTGCTCGCGCTGACCGTCGATATTAACGCCCCCGGCTCCGTCGATGGCAACGCCTTCGCGTCGAATCGTGGTCCGCGGTCCGCGGCTCCCAGCGCCCAAGTCCCGCCCCCACCCCGCTCCCGCGCCTCCTCCTTGGCCGGTCGCTCGAGAGCGTCGACCCCGACGACCGGTACATGAATAACGACGACACCACCACGCACTCACACTCCTCGGTCGGGCGCGGCGCTCCCCTGCGGGGTATTACGATGACTACGACGAGGACGAGCGCGGCAGCGAACTCGCTGTCGACGAGGACTAGCTCGATGAGGACGATGACGAGTATGATTTGGATGGGGACAGGGAGGATGGGTTGGAGGTTGCGCTGGAGATGTGGGTGAAGGAGATGGCGCTGGGGGATTGGGCGCGAGGGAGGATATTGGATGGGGCGTGGTTGACGTCGGCGGATGTGTATTTTTGGAAGCAGGGCGGATTGGGTGGGCTTCTTGTCTCTTTCTGTCTCTCGAATCGTCGCTGATCCTGATTTTTACCTCGCAGAAAACCCCGAATTAGGGGTCCGTGCCGTGCACCTCGTCTCATGGCCATTTCGCCGCCGTCCTCGCCCCCCTTACCACTTCTTCCGCTCACCCTACCCTCGCCGCACCAGCACCGGCCCTAGCATCCCCAGAACGCCATCCCGGCCCATCGCCCCTCCGCCGCCCACATACGCACTCACCGAGGCCGCGCACAATGCGCACATCAAGAACATGCGCACCGTCCTCCTGCCCGTCTTCAAGAACGTCGTGTGCCGCTTCATCTCGCGCCGCGGACGCAATGGCTGCTCAGCGCGAGCGGCAAACCGCTCAACCCCGCCATGCGGCGCGGCGCGGATGAGTCTTGCGGATGTGGTGCAGCAGTCAAGAGAGAAGGGCGTGTAGTTTGATGGGATGGACTGGAGTGCGAAGAGGAGGAATGGGAGGACGGATGAGGAGCACGAGCGGGAGCAAGAGCGGGAGAGGGAGATGAGACACCACGCGGAGGGGAGCGACGACTCGTCTGCGGGGACGCCACACACGAGCGATACGACTCCTGTGCTCTCCACATCTACGCTGGGGACGACGTCGAGCCCGCCGCCGCTTCGGAGCGCGAGCACGAGAAGCAGCGGAAGGACATGCGGCACGCCGCCGCGCGCGTGGAGGGACGGGAGATTAAGCAGACGTTCTTGGTTTCGCCTGTGCTCAATCTTCTGCGCCTCCTCAGGCCATTCCTTATATTCCCGAAACAATCCCGCATCTGCCGCCGTATAGTCTGGATGCGATTAAGGCGGTGTGTATTCTCTTCCTAATTTTTATTTTTCGTTTTTTTCTCCAAAACGTCGCTAACGCGCGCGACAGGTATGGCGCGAAGCGTGCGCACCTTTATATCACTGCCGGTGCGCCGTCTGCGAGCGCGCGATGGCAGGCGGCGCAGGGCGGGAACGTCAGCAAGGCGACCACCAGTCCCACCACGACGACGATATCCGTCCCGCTCGCTCCCACCCCCGCTGCGAAGGAGAATAAGGAGACGCCGCGCGAGAACGATAACAACGGCGGTTCGTGGGTGATGCACATCCCCGCCGAGGACGAGAGTACCACTGGCGATGAGAGCATTGTCGAAGACGACGGGATATACGAGCGGAGCAGCAACGAAGGCGAGAAGGGCAATGGGCTGGAGGAGCTGACCCCGCAAGAGCTGTGTTGGCTGCAGTTGTGGAGGACATGGGCCCGGCGCCTGGGAGCGCGAGATGGAGCTGATGGATGAGATGGCGAATCGGAAGCTGAAGACGCCGTACATTGCGGAGGGGGCGTTTCTAATGGACGGTGGATTGCCTGTGGAGGCGACGATCACCTCAGGGAAGGCCTGCCGCTGTATGCCTTTCGCGGTGGGCGCGCAACGTGTCTGGATACTTCCCTACACCCCTATCGTGACGCGACGATCGTCCGGACAGCTCTCGCGTTTCTTGACAAGGTGAGCGGGTGATTTCCTTTTTGGGAAAGGAGTACTTATTGAAATCGAGAATCAGATTCAGTTGAAGACGACGTTTTCCGCGAACGGGGATGGCTGACCTCGAGCTCAACGGGGTTTACCAGGTCGTCACCGCTGCTGGGGACCCAAACTCGCTCAGCATCGGCGGGACGCTCGCGGCGGGGCCGCTAGGTAGTAGCTCTAAATCGTTCCCTGGTGTTCGCATCGCGCTCGACTCCAGCCGAGGCGTCACGCGCGCACATGCTGCGGTCGCCGCTGGTGCCTGTGTCGAGATCGGGATGCTCGAGCAAGGCGGCGACAGGGAAGGCACATTAAAAGTTTACTGCCCGCAGATGGTAAGGCCGGAGCGAGCTTTGTTTGAGGACTGTTGAGATTTCAGGGGGCAGTGCATAAGTGGGTTTGCCTGCGAACAAGGCTATTGGGCTTTGCCTCGCAAACGCATGCCCATTGCCGATATATTTTGTAGTATATATTAACCGTTCTTTAACAAAATCCCTCGTAACCTGTGCTAAAGCCCCATATAGCGCCCCTTGACATTTTTAACTCCATTGGTTCGTTTTGATTTCCCACACTTCTAGACCCATGGCGAGCTACGCATTTCATTTCCGAGTTCCGCAACGGCCGCGAACTTTGCAATGCTACCTAAATTGGGACAAAGTAGCACTCGAGACGGTCTCGTGAATCGGCAGCCCGCCACACATTGCTCGATTCAGATGGGTCAATTCCCACTGCGGCGCACGACAACACGTTGGTCAATTAACCGTTCTTTAACGAAATCCTCAGCGATTTTTTGTACGTGCTTACGATTTTCTCCATTTGTTGCAAATCCTTTTGTCTTCCTCTCTGCTTGAACACATCCATCTGCTTTTGATCAACTTCCTGTGCAGTTGTTCTGTACAGCGTGCAGTTCACCGCAGTTGCAATTAGATTACTATCATGCCGGGGAGCCACATAGTCCTGCATCGCATTCTTTCGACTTAAACAGCTGCTGCTCCGTTTCTCCCATGCCCTCCTCCTTGCCCTCTTCCCCTACGACCAACGGACGGCCATATTGTTCAAATATTCATCTGTATCAATCCGTCAAGTGTGGATTCCTCTCAAGTGCATGTTTGCAAGCTCTCAAGGTGGGATAAATGTTAGCTCAAGTGCTCCCATGGAATCACTCAAGATCTAGGTATCTACGGGGCTCATGGAGGGTCTCATTTGTCCTGGATTATCCCTTAATTTCCGAAATGTTACGATGCGTACTGCTTGCTGCAAAACAAGGAACCAACGTGGATCTGCGAGTCTGGTTCGTTCAGATAGCAAGGATTAATTCCCGGCATTAGTTGTGGTGAGTTCTATCATTCCTGCTGGTTTATGAATCATTTACGACGATCATCATCGCGAACCAGCAGGTTTCTGGACAAGACCCAAATGCTGTGGTCGGTTTCATGATCTCTTCCAATATCTTCCATACCACGCGGTTCTTACGCTGCGTTTCCAGAATTCATTCAGCTCCGAATTTTGATCAATAAATGGCCTCGCTGTTTCCGTCTTGGAACATTTCTGTCCGCTGTGCCGCTTTTTTCCCCCGTCAATTTCTACTGTTGATATAATTGTTCCAGAAAATTAATCTACCTGCGCTGGACTAGCTGTTGATTTCGAACATGCACCATCATGGTCTGTAATAGTGCGGTTCAATTGATTCGGATTATATTTTCTCATTGTGTCACAGGACACGCATTTCTTTCTGGTGCGCAGAGACTATGGCTCAGTTTCACCTCTTAGTTTCCAAAAATTTCGAAAAACAGTTTTACGGCATGTGATTCCGGAATGCTATCTGTCCTTGGGACTCCCTCAGTTTCCAACCCCACCAATTTGATTCTGGACTCTAACTCTAACCTCCCAAATCTGTGAAGCTATTACCTACTCTTCTCTGACTGGTTCTCCTTGACCGTGAATGGTACATATATTGTGTGATTACTGTTCTGTACACTGCAGTTCAAAATTAATTCGTCCTCTTGATGCCGGAGCGAAGTGGAGGCCTGTCTTGTACTAAGTAAGAACCTGAATGGAGAAGCGACCATGGACATAATTGACAATATTCTCAAGTCACGGGGTGAACGTAAACTTCGGCCTGCGGTTGTAACTTGTCCATACAGTTTCTCTTGGCTCCAAGACTTTGCAGCAGTATTACATCAAGACTAGCCTCTCAGATGTCTATGCTCTGTCACTGGGTTTGTTTACCTGCTCAAATACTGCTCAATAGATTTTGATTTTCGACTCTAGTCCTTCACCCGAGCTCCAAGCTTGAATACTTCCGTGCGAATGATTTCGATGCGGCATGGATCTCGGCTGTGGAAACTAAACTTCGACGAGAATTCATTGCGTATCGTGGGCGCCTCACAAGTAAAGACGGTGAACGAACCGTGAGTTTTTAATTCTTAATTTATTTTGCGGTGCTCTTCTGATGAAGCTTTCAGCCGGCCAAAACTGGTGCTCCCCAGCTCGACGATAAGAGCATCAGTTTCAGCACCTTCCAGAATCTCGGCGCCGTTGATTAAAAAACCCGGGACGAGGTTTCCGACTATCTGGCAGCTCCCCGTGTCCGAACAGAAGATCCCATGAAGTGGTGGTGGAATCATCGGCGTGAATGTCCTGTTCTGTCTCAGGTCGCGTTGGATTACCTCAGTGTTCCTTGTGAGTTTTATTAAATTTTAGCTTTTCACTCGCTCACATAAGTATAGTAGTCACTTCTGTTGCTGTTGAGCAAGTCTTTTCCAATGGCCGCCGTCTTTTCGAATTTACTCGGAACCCATGTCAGGTACATCTTTCCGCCGACAGTTGTGCTTGGGGTCTTGGGGTCGTAGCAACTTGATTTGAATCCAGGATTTTATTGGGGCATGCACTCCCAGGAAGCGTAAACGTGCAGAAGTAGAGGAAGAGGACAACATTATTCAGATCTTGG
Source organism: Mycena albidolilacea (assembly GCA_029282495.1). Taxonomy (NCBI): domain Eukaryota; kingdom Fungi; phylum Basidiomycota; class Agaricomycetes; order Agaricales; family Mycenaceae; genus Mycena; species Mycena albidolilacea. The sequence continues at coordinate 1,021,312 of JARIHO010000028.1, read as the reverse complement.
ACTAATGTGGTACATGATTTGTACCTTGAACAGACATAAGACCTACACTTCTCGCTCTGCTTTTCGTTTGGATACCGCGGGTTAACCCGACGGGTTTGACATACCGCGGGTAATGCGGCACCCGCGGGTGACCCGTACGGGTTTGAGGCCCGCGGGTTGGTTCAACTTGGTTGGGTATGGTCTTGACGGGTCCGGGTCCGGGTTGCCTTTTGGTACCCGCGGGTGGACCCGTGCGGAACCCTAGCGGAGACGCCATGCGCGCTGATTAATTATTCATGTCTATCTTCATCCTCGCACATGCATGGCGTGCAGTGACTTCCCCGTTTGGGCTAGATACATCTTGATCGTCATCTGTATAGAGGTCTATTACAGAGACTATGCCGAGCTCATTGAAGTTCTTGGCGGTATTCTACGCCACGTCCTCCTCCCCACGTCCATTTCTACTCAAAGTCCTTGGGCATCAAACCGTCCCGTATTTTTACGGGATGACGGCCCGTAAAAACGGTTACGTGCCCGTACCGTCAACAGGTTCACAGCATTCTTCAACGGTACGGGAACAGGACGGGGCAGCCCGTAAACGTCCCCCTGTAACCGTCCGTTTACGCGTAAATTACGGCTTCTCAAAATGGACAGAAAATCAACATCCCAAAGATGCCGAGTCGTCGCCGGGGACGCCGGACCACACATCGAACTGTTGCCGAACATTCTGACTTTTCCGCCGCACGTGGCAACCTAGGTAGATGCGGACGGCCATCACGTTCCTCAGTGATCCCCGCTCCCCCGCTGACGGGCCGACATCTCCGTTCCTAGTTGAGAACTGGATCAGACCAATTTGGGTCTCTGTCGGAGACCAGCAGCAATTGTGTTAAATGGTAAGAGAACTACACCCATCTCAGCTCTGGAATCAGACCAATTTTCTTCCAACTTTTTTTGGGTATGTAAAAGCCGTAAGATACGGCGTATACGTACGGTACGTACGGGACCCGTCCCGTTTGACCTGCCACGCTTGGTCTCGACGTACGGGAAAAGCCGTGGCGTATCAAAAATACGGCGTAAAAGTTACGGCCGTGGGCGTAAAACGGACGGTTTGATGCCCTACAAAGTCCTCGCCCTCACCCAAGACCACACCCATCACCAAGCTCAAGCGCCCCGCGGGCCCCAAGGCTCCACCGCCCGATACGCGCTGGGGCTCGTCCTTCGGTGTTGCGTGCGGTCGAGCACGTGAGTGGGGGTGGTGGAGGTACCGGTGCCATGCTCGACCACGCGGAATTGCTGGACGTGTCGCGCGGCTTTGCGCGATGTGGAGGTGGGATTTGGCTAGGGCACGGCTACGCGGGGGCGGGGGCGGGGTATGGGTGTATATGAGTATGGGATAGACGCGTATGGGGCGAGCGCCAGCGGCAGCATCAGCTCGAGCAAAGTGTACGTCGCCGTCGAGCGTGCTAGGACATCTATATAGTGAGGTACGAGCGTTCATACATAGAGCGTCTGTCTACAAGAGACGGCTCGGGTACGGTGTTTGTTGGTTCACAAAAGAATTACAAAAAATACGCCGAAAAAGGAAAGAGGAAAGGAAGGGAAAGGGGGAAATACATATCAACCACCCCTCACAGCAATTGCCCCACAGATCTCAGCCCCAACCACAGATTCATCCTGGGATATAGTTGATCAAGCAGGTTTCCCAACTTCCTCCCAAATGGATACCTTGCTCGAATTTGCACAGAGTTTTGAACAGCACAACTATCCAGATATTAATTTGGAAGAGGGATATAGTCATAACATGGCCAGCATCAGGGCAGGATCTTCGCGGAAACGAGAAGCTACAACAACTGCAGTCTTTGCCTCCGAGGAACCTCCGAGACAACGACAGAAGTGGACATACCACAATGCAGACAAGATAATTGCAAAGGGAGTAATAGGTGGGAACTTTGCAAGAGTCCGTGTGCAGATTGTAACCGAAAATCATGTGAGGGTCGAAGCAGTGCCCAAAAGAATATTAAATGCGGGCTCAGTTGGTCAGAAACTGGTGATGGATAGCTATGAAGGTATTAAACCCATTTTTGCTCTAGAATTGGATAATTGGTCTTAAATACCCAACAGAATATTATGAGAGGTTGGATCTGTATATACCTTGTTTTGTCCTGATTTTATGCAATAAAAACAGTGTTAAAAGATTGAGTATTGGCCGAGAACGAGTCACCTAGATTAAACGATGTATCAACGGAACCGTGGGAAGTACCTCCCATTTCTGTCTACGCTCCTCTATCCACGTGAATAATTGCCGTTTCTGGTTACGCTCCAAACCCCATCTGGTTACGCCCAATTTGGCGTAACTGTTTACAGTTAGGCTCTGTTAGGAAATTTGATCCAACAAACACCAGAACCGCGCCTCTCTTGCAAGAGACTAGCTAGGACATCATGCCCGGGGGATTGGCGCGCGGGGGGGACACGGAGGAGAATAGGGGCGTAGATGTTGTGGATGATGCTGATGCTGGTGCGTCATTTATATCGTGACTAAACATTATTCACCCAAGACTGTGTCGCAACACGTGACCCCGGTGATGTCCGGTGTCAGCCTTTCGCGCGCGAACACAAGTCCGTTCCCCGTGTCATCAGTGCTTTTCAGGTCCCACTTGCACATACATATAAGTCATGATAGAGCTTTTAATGATTTATTGTTATTTGGAGACACAGCAGGAAAATTCCCCTTTACAGACAAAGCAACAGGCTAAGATATTGGAATGGCAGGTGGCAGGGGGCTACATATATGTCAGCTAGTATGCATACACCCAATCCGGGTTCTGAAAAATGTACCCCATGGGTAAGGAGTAGTGAAGGCACTCACACTGGAAGGCAATATTACATGGGCAGTCACTCGGCACAGATGTGGCACCTTGGGTTGAGGAAGGCAACAACATGGAAAGTCAGTGTATGAATGGGTCACATAGGGGTCAAAGATCTGGACGAAATGTGTCCCAAACATTGATAATAGACGTGGGGAACTGTCAGGGGAACCCCCGCTCCAGGCGCCTTTCCGGCCATTCTGGTTATTTCTCTGGCTATTTCTCCAGCCTCCACTCTGGCCTCCGCTCTGGCTATCCCTCTGGCTAATGCCCCCGACCTTCCGCTCGCCCGTTCTCATTGGCACGTGCTATGCGACCAGGCCCGTGATCATTGTAGATACCTCCGGACATGTGCTACCGGGTAGTTACTAATTTGTATATAAGGTTTTGCCTAGCATGGGAATCCTCATCCTTTCTTCTCTTCGGATTCCCCCACTAGGTGCGTAGTATTCCCGCTCCTGTATTATAATACCCATATTTATACTTCGGATTCCCCCGCTAGTTTCTGTGCTCCGCGCCGAGCTTAAGGTTGCCCTTGCAGGAACAGACTTGTGTTTGTGCAAAAGGCTGACACCAGACATCACCGGGGTCACGTGTTGCGACACAGTCTTTGGTGAATAACATTTAGTTTTGTAGGTATGACGTCGCGGAAGGATCGCAAGGAGCGCACACGTGGCAACACACGGCGGTGCGAGGCGAGAGTCGATGGGAGCGGCCTCAAGCGTCAATTTTCCCACTGGCGCTGCGAAAGCGATGGTGGTACGGCACATGCCCAGACGCAAGCACCACCGTGGGTGGACAAGGGCGAGGGCGAGGTGTGGCCACAAAACGAGGGGATGGATGTCGACGTCGATGTTGTCGCGTGGTACGTACTTTGAGAGTTCACATTTCAAAACTGACATTGTTACATTCTGCAGAGGTGCCCGTACTTCCGCCGTCGCCAAAATTGTCGCTCGTCCCACCCGCACTGCCGCTCCGTTTCCATCCTCCATTGGTGCCACCACCGGCAGGACTGTCTATTGCCAAGCATGATTTTTGCATGTTTGAGCCTTGTGTCGCCGCACCCTAGAGCTGGTGGCCCGCGTCCAGTTTGGTTTTCCATTGGCACATGAGCGAATGCAGAGATGCTCGAGCACAACAGCGATACGGGTGCTGTGCATATGGAGGAGGAGCAACAAGCCAATGTACGCAAGGGGCTGCGCTGCTTATGGCTGCCAACGAGGAGGAGTCGTAGTAAGGACCTTTGCCTGAGAGCCCCATCCCGCGCCGACGTCAGGCTCCTCCAACTCTGGCGCGGATGAGGCTGATGTCTCGCGCAACATCTCACTTTATGTTCTTGCTGAGGAGCCACTGTCCTTGCACGTTAAGCTTGACATGCCATCGGGACCGAACGAGAGGGTGACATCGCCGATGATTTGCTGTGACCTTGCAGCCGCTGTTGGCCGCATGGGATAGCCCTGCATCACTCCTGCCTGAGGGTCCCATGCTAATGGGAGCGCGAGATGGAGCTGGTGGAGGAGATTGCGAGCGGGAAGCTGAAGACGCCGTACAGTGTGGAGGGGGTGTTTACGATTTCGGATGAAGGGGATTGCCTATGGAGATGACAAGGCAACACCTGCTGCTGTATGCCGTTAGCGGTGGGTGCACGACATATCTGGATGCTTCCCTGCACCGCTAGCGCGACGCTGTGATCGTCTGGACAGCTCTCGCGTTTCTTGACAAGGTGAGCAGGTGATTTCCTTTTTGGGAAAGGAGTACTTCCTGAAAATGAAAATTAGATTCAGCTGAGGATATTTTCTGCGAACGGGGATTGCTCGATCTCAACGGGGTTTAACAGGTCGTCCCCGCTGCCAGGGACCCAAACCTGCTCAGCAGCGGCGGGGACACTTTTACGACGCGACCGATCAATAGTCACTCTAAATCGTCCTCTGGGGTTCACATCGCGCTCGACTCCGGCCCAGGCACCATGTGCGCATACTGCGGTCGCTGCTGGTGCCTGTCTCAAGATTGGGATGCTTGAGCAAGGCGGTGTTAAAAGCTCATCGCCCACAGATGGCAAGGACAGAGCGAACTTCGTGTAGAGACCCTGATGGCGATGCAGGAGGTCCTGCCCGTGGAGCGCACGCACGCACCGATCCAAGGCAGCACACGGATACACGCTGGGTCAATTACTTGGGCAAGGAGGATACGGTCTTCGATATCACAGCACTTGAGGAGACGCCGTGTGCACCGATTGATTATTCATGCCTATCTTCATCCTCCCACACTTGTCTTTGAGCATGGCATGCGGCGACTTCCCCCGTTTGGGCACATTCTGCCAAAGGCGAAAGCAGAGGTTTGGGGGTAATACTGGGGCATAATTATAGTGTAAAAACAAACACACCTCTCAAAATAAGCACACCTACATTCTTTACAGAAATTTACACAGGTTGAACAGAATCACAGGTTCAAGTACGGCATAATATTCTACACACTCTTGACTCCTGAAAAATTAACACACCCTGTGTAATATGTATTGAACTTTTTCATACACACACTTTACCAGTCCAAATAATACACAGGTATATACCACTCCTAATAATACACACCTGTACCTTGCTACTCAAATGCACACCTATATCTTGCTGCTTGAAAAAGCACAGCTTGACCTTCAACACAACATTCACTGTCCAGCCCAGTACCTCGGATACCGGTTGACAGCAGCAATCAAACCACGTGATGTTGGTTTGCTTTTGGCCGCATCCACCACCGTCTTGCCGCATCCCTTGCCATACGCATTGACTATGCCTGAAACTCGTGAGAGTGAGGCCTCATATCTTGTTCTCCAACATGTTCTTGCCTCCCTTACCAACAAGGGCACCTCTATGTCCCTCAAAAGCATTGAAATTGATGTTACTGACAAAGAATGTTCTTGCTTGCCCAAGGATCACCCAGCTCACCAGGGCCTGCCATATGCAGTCAACTTGTCTTCTACTGTACTATTTCAATCAATTCGAACTGGCCTGTGACCTGTGACCACAGGATACAAAATTTAGATTTCGTACTTCAGTCCAGGTGAATGTGACACTTTGTTTTTTTCCGTAAATCAGTCGCAAATTCAAGGCAAGCCCTAGGCCTCACATATGCCTAATTTGTTTTCTAGCCGCTACCAGGCACACTTAGAATGGATTAAAGTAATACTTGATCAGAAAATGCTGCCCGACCACGCGCTATGGGGAGTTCTGGCGACATGTGAACAACAAGGACAAGGATCTGTATGTTCCTGGGTTGTAGCAATGTTGAATAGTGATTAATCCTGTGTGTTGGCTCGACTGGATGTCTGTCAAGAACTGTGGTCAACATAGAGTCGTGAGAGGGAGAGGAAAGGCAGAAGAACCCAATCAGTGGTTTACTTCTGCTCACATTAAAATTGACAGTTGGTATGAATGCCGCAGCGTCGCTGGATAACTGCACATGCATGGAGGTGAAAAATCCGTTTTTTGAGCCCTTTTCAAGCATTTCTGTGACTTGTTTGAGGGTTTCGTATATGCCCCCAGTGACCTGTGACTTGTACAAAAAAATTCGTGAATTTTGGGCCCTGTGATGCATGACATATGAATTAATCGAAATAGTACAGTACCATTAAACGGGGCACCAACAAATCACGAACCTATGTCTATCCTGAAATGTGGTAGATCGGAGGCAAAGCAAAGAGTAGCATGCCTGTGGGGGTTCTCACTGATCTGAGCCTGGAGGGGGCTTTTACACACACCGGGGCCTCATTCTGAACCTCAGACCTTTGTCTCTGATGGTAGAGTGATTGTTCTGTCCCTGATTTTCCATGCTAAAACAGCATCAGGTCCAATGGCTCACCCACACATCCGTCAAACTGTATTCCCGCACTGTGTATGAACACATCATCAAGATTGTCAATAAGAGGGTGTGGATCTCCCTTTTGGGTCTTTAAAATTTATCTAGCGTACAGATCCAAAAATTCCATGTTGGCATGGCCCTTGTGTTCACGGAGTATGTCCTCGCCTTTCTCAGCTCCGACTTGGTTTCCAGGTAATTTAATTCCAACTGCCGTTCCATTTCCATCTTTTACCTACCTGCAGCCTACCTGGTCTTCCTCTCACCATGACCTCCCGCCCTTCTGACCTCTACAACCCTCATTGGAATTTTTTTGCCTGCCCTGGCAGGATGGATACTCAACTGCCTAAATTCGGAGCGAAATGGTTTGGCATCTGAGGTAATCTGGGATGCTAACCAGATTTTCCTTGTGTTGGTGTCTACACTGCTGTTCAACTTTTCTTTCTTGCTGGTAACGTCAAACCATATCATCAAGTGGTTATCAAATCAACCTCATTATTCAGGTCTATCTCCTTTGTTGACTGAGGCAGAACTGTTCAACAGTCCTTTGTGCATCGCCAGACTGTGTGGCAGATATTTTGAATTCCTACACAAGTCCCACACAGATCTTTGGTAACTTCATTTGCTCGCTGTCTTGCACATTTTGACCACATGGCTTGTATTTATAGGAAAGTATAGTACTAGTGGGGATATAATGTAAGAGTCGGAATAGTCAGAGTTCTGAAGGTTCTGTGATGAAACAAGTCATTGTGAATCATAGTAAGTCAGTCCGACTTGGACATCATCAGTGGTCTGAGACTCCTGTGATGGAGAAGTATAAAGCATAGCATAGCAGTAAGTATGAGTCAGATGTAGTATGAACCAATGGAAACAAGAGTATTATGGAAAGGCAGTGTCGGAGATATCAGATTCAGAGATGATTGGAGTCCAATAGCGTCTGAAGAGGGTGTGAAGTCATGGCATGTTGAAACAGTGACTACGGGGCTAACAGTGAAATAACCACAAACCAAACCTTGTAATTTAATATGCAGTTTGATATGCAATATATATCAACTCCAACTCTATAATCCTCGTGCAAGTTCAGGGTTCCAGTCCAGTATAGACTGTGGCAATTCGAACCTTAGTTCTCCTTTTAATGAAAGCAAGACTTAAAGGTCTACAAGGTATATTGATAAACTGCTTGAGGCTGTTCTAGGCACAATTGTGGATAGTCAGATGAGATTTTATGTTCAACGATTTGTATAGTTTGGGTCAAGTTTTGGTGGATTTAATCTGAGGCAAAACACAAGTGATTTTTATAGTATTCCAAGCCCAAATAAGGTAGCAGACAGACAAGTGCGGTTACCCCACGTGATGCATTAGCCTTATTGGGAAGATTGCTAAAGATTCACTGTAATTGGCCTGTTCTCATATTGAATTTAAAATTCTGGCTCAACAGTTCTGTGTGAATGTATCAAAAGACTGCTCCTAAATATTTTGACAAATTTTGGTTAAGAAATGGGGGACGAGTTCCTAAATTGATGTGGCTGGGAAGTGCCATTGATGTGGGCGGAGAATACCATCAATGTCTGATCATTTGGGAACTCGTCCCCCATTTCTCAACCGAAATTTGTCAAAATATTTAGGAGCAGTCTTCTGATACATTCACACAGAACTGTTGAGCCAGAATTTTTAATTCAATCTGAGAACAGGCCGATTACAGTGAATCTTTAGCAATCTTCCCAATAAGGCTAATGCATCACGTGGGGTAATCGCACTTGTCTGTCTGCTACCTTAGTATCCGTGGTCGCTAACTCTTATGAGATTAAGCACCAATTGTTAGTCCGATCCGATCCCTTGTAATCCATGCATCCGTTGCCATTTATCCAATATGTCCACATGCTGTTATAAACATCCAAATCCAACACAGATAATATTTATGGGAATACAAACAAAACTTGGTATAGCTTCTAAGTGTCTCCAAATGAATGCCTACTCAACTGATTAAGCATAAAGCTTAGTAGCTTCACGTCCAACAGGTGGGGTGAGATTCACACCTGTACTACCCATGACTATCCACTTAAATACCTTACAGGAATCTAAATATAAACGAGACTGTTACAAACATGCAACAGGGTTCAGGGTATATGACTAGTGATATGGCAGCTAGCCGAAGAACTCCTGCCAGATATCAAAAGATTAGTAAAAACCAAACAGATTTATAAGGAGCATCAACGAGCCGAGCTTAGCGATGAGTCAAGATCTTCATCACTTAGAACAATTGTGATGGGATATTGTCGATGTGTCAACTTTTAGTGAATACCTTGTCAGCCCACTGTTACCCTCCTTGGTAACCATCTGCCTCAACCAGTTCCTCTTTGAACCATTTAAGTGATTTGTCTTAAATCTGTGATAGCCATTGCTTCCTAGTACCCGAGTATGGTTTCTTAGCCAATTGATAGATCAACCAAGTTCAACCATCTCTTGGCAGTCCTGAAGACACCAGATGATGTCAAACAGTGAGCCCTCTTGTTCAGAAGGATAATCCCTCATAATATGCCCTTAGTCAGGGATGTGCAGTGGCCCCAATCCATTTCCAGGATGGTTAGGCACTATCTGCAGTTGCTCCATTAGCGACTTCTCACATCAATCCTTTACCAGGATTGTTGTCCAGTGCCTTTCTAATGGTCTGAGACCTGAGATGACATTGTAATGTAGCACATTATAGTACATTGCAACTTGAGCAATTTTGAATAAATGCCCGGGTGCCCCAGTACCAGGTCTGTCAATGTGACAGGGATGCAACCCCTGAGAGAAATCCTCTATCTAAAATTTGGTCCACTTGGAGCTTCAACATTACAAGAACAGGGTGCATATCTACCTGCAGAAAATCACTAAAACCTTAATGGTCCCTAACATGATTATTTAGGGGCATAAGAAAGGGCTTAGTCTGATATCTGGTGCCAAAACATGCTCAGTGTCAGATAACTTCAAGGCAGTAAGCACATAGCAGGACTAGGGGGTGTGGGGGTATATATATGTGGTGCATTGTGTCTGTAGACTGAATGTCTTTAAATTGATGCTGTGCTGTCTCACCCTATTTGAAAACAAACTGCTGAATGCTCCATTGGATATAGAAGCTCCTGAATTCAGGAACAATAGTAAATATAAAAGGGGTGGCCAACTTATGCTTTTGGAATGGCGGCTCTCACTTGCAAAGTCTTGGACACTTTCTGTGGGCATATACAAGGCTGTTCAAATGTGCTCTACCATTTGACACCAAATTTCCACAGGGTGATATTGGGAAAGCACTCAGAATTTTATATGAAACCCATGACCAAGCAGTGGGAGGTGGCTGGAGAGGCGAGTGCAGACACCATGGAAGTCATCATATTTGGGGAGTTTGACCACCGGTGAAACGGTGCACTTCTTATATGACTAGGAATAGCTAATTGATAGGTATTGCGAACAAACACCCAAAACAACCAACCACAACCAATCTACCTCCAAAGATCTAAGTGCTTCTCTTTGTGAGTTCGGGTCCGGGCCGTAGTATGCGACCGGCAGGTTTGAACAAACACAAGTTTGATCTATAGGCTTCTAACAACACACTTTACAATGTACTAGCAATATGCAACTGCCAACAACAACACTGTTAGGATCCTAGGGATGGTCCGGGGGTGTTTATATGGGGTGGATACAAGATGGCTGGACCGCTAGGTCGAGAACACCAGGGCAGAGTATGTAGGTTTGTGAAAATCCTCGCTAAGGGCAGCCCCAAAGACTACTGAGGCTAACAACAAATGGACTTCAATCCTCAGACGACAAGACTCTCCTTGACCGCCAACCTATTCCTTAACCAAGAACAGGAACCTTTCCGCTTTTATCGGCACTAGTTCACTACAAGTGTCCAGCTAGCGACCCAACACACTACGACAGAGCTTCCGTCTATATCGGGGTGAAGGCGAAGTAACTGACAAGTTATAGCCAAACTAGAGGTGGGGGCACCTAGTCTGTCTTCTTCTTAGTGGGCTCAAGCCAACACACAATCCACCTAGCAAGCGATCCAACACACTACGACAGAGCTTCCGTCGTGTTGGGGTGAAGGCAAAGTCACTAGCGCAAACTGCAGTTGGGTCTCGAAGAGAACACCCTTGTTTTATATGTGGAGGTCTAGGACCAACAACACGAAACCCTCAACTTAGTCACTCGATGTTTCCAGAGTCCACAGTTTACTGATTCCAATATAAAGACTACTACAAGTGAAGTTTGGTATCAACCTCCACTAGCAGCCTGAGTCCACTAGCACCAGCTTCGTCCAAAGTCTGGGGCGTAATGTTCTTAGACCCTAGTCTGTTCGGCGCTCCCTTTTATACTACTAGGTTTGAGTTACATGTGAAAGTGAGCTGAATAATACAATAAGCAATATTAGATGATAAGAAATACGGTCAGCCAATGAGACGACTGCCGTTTGGTTTTGGGACTGGTTTGGTATATGCCAGGTCAGCCTCGCTGACTGGCTAGTGTTCAACCGTGGGTATATCAATGGATCCTCAGCCCCCCGTCTATGCCGAGTACCCCTTCCGGACCAACCGGAGATGTAGCCGGTGATCTAGGTCATCTCTACTCTGTCAGAGCGTCGATCTATTACATCTAGGCGACGCAGTGTTGTAACCGACATCAAATGGTCATAGATCGTTGGTCAGAACATCAATCAGACCTCCGGTCATTGGTACAGCCTCCTAGCTCCGTTTCAATAGCCGACTGGCTATTCCCCTTCGCCCTAGCTGCCCAGATCGGGCCCTAGCTGCGTGCTGTCTCATCTCGTATGTTGTGTTATGTCTTTGTCAAAGCCCTAGCCGGTCGCTAGTAGGGTTATTCCGCCTAGCGCCGTCTAGTTGCTTATCTAGAGATTAGTTAGTACCACCGGTTACCACGCCGAGCTTCCTAGCTCAAGGCATAGCTCCCTAGCTGTACTTCCATTGTAGATATCCGTCTGCTAGACCTTTGCTAGCTCCGTTACAAGTCATCTCTGGACTACTAGAGTCTCCTAGGTCATGGCTCATGAATGTATAGGCAGTGGTTTAATCCCTGGTTGTTTGTACACTTAGCTAGCAGCTAGCACGTCACACTAGTGTAGCCTCGTGCTACAGTCAGCAGTTAGGGCTCACTCTGACTCTCCTTTATATCACCTAACAAGTGGTCCGCGTACTAGCTAGGATGCTAGTAACAACAGAAGTGCTAGTTGCTTCCCGTTGTATAAAATACTGGTCATAGGAAATTGCAAAATTAGCCCTAGATGCCGCGCATTTATGTTACGCCGTTTCACCGGGTCAGTGCACCCCCCAGGCCAAGTCTTTGTGTCCTAACCTTTGGCCAGATCATGCAGGTGTTCATACTCATCACAGATCATTTGTGTTTGATGTACGATCAATGGTTGCTCGTGTTGGCTGAGGGTATATTTGGTGTTGATCCGGATGGAGAATGATTGGGCTGTGAGTTTTGTGTGGCAACACAATTTACTCAACTAAAAACTCTAGCAGGTGGTGATGATTTGTATATAAATATTCCCAAACACTGGATTCTGCCCATGAAGGGTTTGATTTGCACTACAGTAAAAATGATATCTGGAGGACATTGACAAAAAAATGATCTTGCAGTTGGATGTGATGGAGATGGAGTGCCTGAGCATAGCCGAGGTTGATGGATGCTTGGTGGTGCGAAGTTCAGAATTTCATATGTCATGAATTGCCCGGGTTCCTTTTTTTTTTTTTTCACACAACACATCTGTATGCTACAGACACATCTAGTGTCAATCTAGTGTCATGGGACTCACATGATGCTGCCATGGATGGGACCTTCTCACGATTGAAACCCAATTGGGTTTTCCAGGACTGTTGCAAACCGATCAGGGTTTCAAGGACTAGATATGGGAAGACGTTAAGGGTTAGGGATTCCATACAGTCAGGCCTCCTAACTCGTAGATGCTATGGTGATAAACACAAAGTAGTCCAGGAGTATCAGCATTAACACTTCTTAATACTGCAGTACAGGAACTGATTGCGATTGTATTTAATTCATTCAAAGTGTATATAAGCTTGGTAGAATCTCCATGTACAGTAGATTCTACCTCGTCTAATCCCAGGCTTCTGCTTTGGCTTGACATAGGCATTGTCTCCACCCTACCCCACTTCTTACCCACTTTATTACAGGTTGCATCCACACCCCGGGTTTTATACCTGAGTGGATATCAAACCCTTTTCAACTTGTTCTGGGTTCTGCCTTGCATCCTGACCTATGCTATACACTCTCCTAGGGAGGAGTCCATTCAGTGGGTCCTGCTGCTCAGGAACACACCAGCTACTAGCATCTGCCGGGTTTCTCCTGACCAGGGGTCTCACCTGGGTGCTCACTGTTTAGCCAACCCAGAGGCTGTTGCTGACATCATACTATTATTTATGAGCTCCAATAGCAATGGTTGAACTGGATGTCTAACTACAGTAATGGTAATTATGGAAGGTTCAGAAGAGGACAAGAAAAAAAAAGGTCCCACTGTGCAAAGCAGCGGCCTCCCACCAAGTTGGAGGAACAGGATTGTTGTAGTGGTGTTGTTTTGGTGGTAGTTTTGTGCAATCCCAACCCTAAGCTATTTCTAGTGATTTATCAAGTGCAGTGTTTCATCTGGGGCCCACCACAAGGCAAAGATTTTGAGTCCAGGATCACAGTTTTCAATTTCTCACTCAATTTGAACTCTGACTCAATGTTCTGCACAATAAAAACTCGGAAACCTCGAGCACTCACAAATTGTTTTCCCTTTAGATACTATCAGTGGAGGGGCTGGGTCAAGGTCTTAAATCACTTTTCAATAGTGTTGCCATGAGCTGAGGTGGAGGTAGTTCGAGGTCAGCTAAATGGCACCTCCGAGCAGCTCAAGTTATGTCCCTCGATCTCACTTTCCAAAATGGAAGTCCAGTATCCCATGCAGGAACAACCTGGTCAACAACAAGGAAATTGGGCTATATGAGTATAATATTGACTCAACACGGCTGAGAGTACATAGAAATCTGTGCTTGAATTTATTGGGTTCAAAAACACCAAATTGCAGCTACAGGGGTCCGAAATCATCTAAGGGGAAAACAATTTGCAAGTGGCCGAGGTTTCTGAGTTTTTATTACGCATTTCCCAACCTCCTCTTTTGCCTCTTGCCTATGGACAAAAATACCATTTCACTCCAGCTCTGTTCAAACCCATCTGATCCCATTTCGTGCTGTGGGTCCTACTTTCCGAACAAGACAGCATCTGGTCTTTGTGTGCTAGATGCACGAAAATTCAAGCTGCTAACAGGTAACAGGAGCATGCAGATATTTTGGTAAGTCTGAATTCCTGTGCTGTTATTCTGATTCATATGTTGTGCTCTAGACAATGCCTTATTGCCATGGCTGTAGTAATGTTATCCACCTCTTAGTCAGTGTTTACTGTGGCCTCTGCCAGATGAAACTTCCACAAGATGGTGAGAATAGCATTGGATCGCTAAATACCACCAATTAATTATTTGCTTCAGGACCTCAGAATCCGAACCTTGTGAACGGTCGTGTTCCACTCAACAATGTCAACAGCCCATCTGGGGCTGCAGCTGATATCCACGAGCTCATGGCCAATTGCACTGCTAAGAAAATCCAAGCAGCAGCAAAAGAGATTGTCAACAATTCAGCCACAGTCCTTGAAGGAAGCCAAGATATATGTGCACATGGTGGGTCCTGCCCAGGGACAGAGGCTGCAAATGTGCTCGGGGTTGTTGCCAAATATTTCCCTGAGACTGTTTCATTCAATAGTGAGTACTCTCAACTTGAAGCTTATCTTTGTGTTTCTTACACTTCACAGGTGCTCTCGAGGATCTCCTGTTAAGATTGAAATTGGAATGAGATTCTCACTGCATCGAAAGTCTCACTTTGTAAGTTCCTCGGTCTTCCCTTCATTGCATGAATGATATTTCTGTACGGTGAGTTTATTGCTCCATGCTTCTATAGAGACTTCAACCCGGAGCTGGAATGCACAACCCCTCGCCCAGCACCCAATGTGCTAAATGTTTCGCTTTGCCATCGAACATGAAGCTTCAACCACCATTCATTTATCTTGAGGCACAAATTTTGGCTGAGGAGGTAAGTTATTCCGCTTCCAGTCGTCTGCTGTTCATGGTTTTTTCCGGTTAGTTTATGGAGAAAAAAGGCTGTTCTACACTATTGTTTGTTCTGACTTCTAAACAGTAGAAGAAGCGCAAGTTCACCTTCGATGCGGCGAATATACAGGTAAATAAGTTCCGTGGTAGTAAGTTGTCTGTGGTTGTTCATAAACTTGCGACTAAAACTAGTTCAAAGCTCTCGCCTCTGCTCTCCCCCCTCTCAGGTCCCAATTCCGTCCTGTAGGCACCTACACCGACATTGTTGTTGCTTCAGTCACCATTGAGGTTGATGATGAAGCTGGTGTAGTCAAGACGACCTACCCTGATCTAGGCGACCCTGAGTTAATAGTTGAGAAGTGTGAGATTGCTCAGGAACTTGTGGGCAAGGGAATGTCACAGTATGTGTACAAGGTGAGCTTTCAATGTGCTAAAAACCGTTGAGCTTTTCATAAGCATTGCCCCCGGGCATTTTTCACAAAGAACCATGCGCTTCCAAGAGGCTCTTATTGGTAATGAAAGGAATCAGGTCACCCTACTGGAAAACCGGGAGGAACTTTACAAAGAGGCGGCCCGCTTGCATCAAACTGGCTGGTTTCTGACTGCTTTTCTCGAGCATGCTCAGGGGGCCCACATCAACATTGATGAAGGTATGCCCATTCATATGGTCTTGTTCATGTTTCATGTTCCACTCATTCCATATTCAGATATCTCTGTTACGCAGTGCGAACTGGTTGTTGAAGTCACAAAACAGGGTGAAGCTCCATCCGAAGCCTCTGGCTACTCACTGTCTGATGTTGAAAGCACAGAATGTCCTATGGCTTGGCTGATTGAGCCCTTCCAACTTGGACGTGCTGAGAAATGGAGTGGAACCAACCAGCACCCAAACTTTCGGAAATATTCTACATCCATTCGCTCATTTTATTTATGATGCCAGCTATAAGTCCATTGCCCCGGCCAATATTCAGAGTGAGTTTGCAGTTTTGGAGTGTTCAAGCCATTCTGAGGAAAATCAATACATTGGAAATAGAGTCTCACAAGTCTTGTTTGATCTTACCACACACACCAGCTCTGGGTACATATGCTTCTCCTCATTGAACCACAGTACACTAATATTCTACCAAGTGATTCTGGTGTTGGTGACCACGGACAGGATGGGATAGACACCTTTGTTGAACAGCATGTGTGCAATGAATCTTTGGGACTTGTACCTCTGGGTGATCAGGACAAAGAGGGGAACAATGAAGAGGATGACAATGAGCAGTGCACACAAAATACTGGAGCTCTTAATCCCACTCACATCCATTCGTTTTTACAAGCTCTACATTCCTTGATCTTCCCCTACATACCTTAGTTTCTCCTTACTAGTCTTTTCAATAGTTAAACACCTCCATTACCTCTGAGCCTCAATGCAGGAATTTCGGAAGGGTGGACCATTTACCATAGAATTCTGGCCATACTGTAGCATGAGAATAGTATGTACTTACATTCCTTGCCATCAGTACTGCTAAATCAACATAAGCAACATGTTGATGTTCAATGTCAAACGTCAAAAGCAACCTCAGCCTTTGGGCTTACCAGACTCAATGTAGTGCATTTGAGCCCCGACGTCTGATGCAACATTGATACCGTATCTCAGCAGGATGCACAAAGGGACAGATTGAATGCACGTACCTGGGCAGCTAGACACTGATGAATCTCTCAAGGATATTCCATCAAGCTTGAGGATAGCGAGGGGCAGTAGGGACAGAGGGAAGGCAGGAGGGTTGGCAGGAGATGGGAGTTGAGAGACAAGAGGTGTTGTCCTGTGTTGTCATTTCTTCCAAATCCAGACAACAACCAACATTATGTGTGTGACGCGGTCATGTTTCGCCGCATGTCACGGCATCCCTCGGCAATGGACTTCGCCAAATTTCAGACACACTGCCGGTTCCACAATTTAACAGGCATTTAAGTTAGCTACACTTTTTTAAAGTATCTTAATACACATAAATTGGCCAGAAACTGAATTTTATATATTTGATTTGCAACTTGACAAAATCTAATCTCTAATCTAATCTATCAAAGTTCAAAATAAATGTCCAAGAAACCTTAAGTATTGCTCCGCCTTTCGCTGGCAATGAAGTGCAATATAAAAAGTAGGGAATAAATGGCCTTGAAGTGAGTGTCAAAACTATAGCTATTGAGGCAATCAATAAGCCTGTTGATATTTTAGATTTAGAACTAAGTTTAGAGGGAAATGAAATAAGAAGTACAGATTCTCATTTAAAGGGGTATTAAACTGAATACAAAGCTTCAGGTTTCGGACACGACTAAACCCATCTGCAGACCATCTGCAGACCATCTGCGGATCATCTGCAGATCATTGTCATCATAAAATGTCAGGCAAATATTCATCATGACAATGATCTGACCATCTGCAGACTGTCTGCAGATGAGTTTAATGGTGTCCGAAATCTGAGCTTTTTTGTTCAGTTTAAAACCCCCTTAAACAAGAATCTATAATTCTCATTTCATTTTCCTCTCAACTTAATTCAAAATCTAAATCATTGATAGGCATATCAACTGGCCTAATACCTATAGTTTTGGCACTCACTTCAAGACTGTTTATTCCCTATTTTTTATATTGCACTTCATTGCCGGCGAAAAGCGGGGCAATACTCGAAGTTTCATGGTCATTTATTTGAACTTTGATAGATTAAGTTAGAGATTAGATTTTGTCAAGTTGCAAATCAAATATATAAATTCAGTTTCTGGCCAATTTATGTGTATTAAGATACTTTAAAAAAGTGTAGCTAACTTGAATGCCTGTTAAATTGAGGAACCGGCGGTGTGAGATTCTCTCGCAAACCATCCGCTCATCTGAATCAAACATTATATAAAGACTCATCCATCCTCTGGGTGTACATAGCACATCATGAGTTGATATTCATCTCTTCTAGGCCACTAAACACTACACTGGAAATCCTGTGACCAGCCAAGTGCGCAAATCCAGGTAATTTGGTCAGTTTCTCCAATATTTCCCTAATCTGCCCGAAAATCTGAAGCCAAACCAAATTACTCCCAAAGTTTTTTTCCTGATGTAAGAGGGCTAATAGGGATACCAGGGCGGGTGCGGGTACGGCTCCCGCCCACATAGGTCGCGGGATACCCGTGCCGATCACTAGTCATGGCTTCATCCACGAGGGAAAGTTCGTTCTCTCTTGCGTGGAGATCCCGCAAGTGGAGCTCCAATTCCTTCAGCTGGGCCTCCAACTCCTTCCTCTGTGTGCTGATCTGTTCCTTCACCCATGTATGTTCTGAGTGCTCCCTGTATTAAATCGCAGTCAGATCAACCGGCCCTCACACTTTAAATACCCACCGCTTTACCAACACGAACGTCTGGTGGTCATCAATCAGAAGCCGGTGGATATCTGTAGTCGCCACGCTCTCGTGCTTGTACCCCGCGTCGATCGCATGCAGGATGAACCACTCATCTATTAATATCTCGTACCCCAGGCTGCGCGCTACTTTCTTAAAATTGTCTAGGTCATATGCGTTGCGATACGCCGTGTGTGCCGTGAGGCCCAGGAAAACGACGTCTCCCGACTGCTGGATCGTTGCAGCCGAGGAGATGAATCCCGCAAGCAGCTTCGCAGTCGTGGTTATATTATCCATGCGCGAGATCCACGGACACTGAAACCAGATATTTCGCGTGGGGCCTTGAATTGAGGTTTTGAGCCTTGTCGCATCAGCGACGAGGAATAATCGATCCGCGACCTCGTCGTGAGACTTTGGATCGAGTGCATTTGTGAGCTCGGATAATTTGTATCGCATCTCTGCCACCGACTTCCAAGACAACGATTTCTCTGTGCACAGATCTCAATGAGGTTTGTTGGTACCCGAAAATGAACCTGAGACTGACTAAGCCGGCCGACGAACCCGGCATTTATCTGTGAACGGTCTTGGGAGCTTGCGAGAAGGGCGGAAAGCTTCTGCGTCTCTTGCTTGTACAGTGACGACGCCCAGATCCCATCCCACGACTCGCGCATGATGGCGAGTGCGACTGGTAGACTTCGATTTTTTGATTCTCCGACGAACAGAATGGGTTCTTTCGCGTCGATGAGGCGTTGGCGAATCCAAGCCTCATTGTTGAAATTGGAGGATGAGTATGAGATGCGGGGCTCTGTGCGGAGGTCCTGAACTCCACCAGACGCAGCAGATTGAGCAAAGGTATTAGCGGTCTTCCGACCCTGAGCATAATCCTGGACTCGCAACTCCTGTAACATGGTTAAGCTGCCATTATGACCAATGATAAGTACCAAATACTTCGAATGAAGTGCCGCGATAGGCAGGAATACAGGAGATGGATTGATAATCGTTAATTATGCTGGCTTGTTCGGGGTCCTGTAAGGAATACGGAGCGTATCGAGGATGGAAGCTTCCTGTTCTGACAGGTGGTATAACTCCGACTGCATTACTGCCTATGGTGAGCGACTTGTGAAAGTCATGCACAAGTTGCGAACTCGTCAAGCTGCCGGAATCTATACAGCTTTGAGCGGAGGGATTGATATACGTGGGGACCCATGCGGACGCACCTTTTCCGGACGACCCGAGGGAGGAAGGTCTGACGATTATTGGCGAATGAACCGCTGTGCCAGGGTTGGCGGATGATGACTCTGATGAGGCCTTTGCAGATGATTTATCTCGAGTACCTTGCGGCTGGGAGGGGGCTACAGGCATCGGAATTGGTAAGAAATGCGAGGAGTAAAGTTCCGCCGACACACCTTCACTAGTTGATGAGGATACATATGTTTCCGAAGGAGCAGGACTGGTGCTCCCCGTTTCTGACTCCGTCCTAACGGAAGCAAATGTTGAGGGGGATGGTGTTTGTGCCATGTTTATGCCCTGGGGTGAATCTATGACAGCATTGTAGCGGACACCCAAATATGCACAGAACGGAACCACCACTACACACCCCTCAGAGGAAGTAAAGATGATGGCGAGAGAGGGACGGTACTATTTCCCCTTGTTTGCGCCCGGTTCGGGAGGATGAAGTCTGGCAAATGGGTGAGGATCTTTGTAGATGTACTGAACAGAAGTATCACCACGCACCTTTGTTGACTGCCAATGCTGACGGAATCATTAGCGGAGGGCTGGAGACGTTTGTTTGTGACTGAGCCGATCCCGTGCGCGGGTGAAGATTTCCAAAGAGTCCATGCGAGCCCGAATTGGGAGGGGTAGAAGGGCTCGTCGTTGGTTGCGACTGCTTCGGGAGGCCGAAGTCTGTGCGCGGGGAGGTCAGGGAAGTACGGGTCGGACTCATAGAAACTGACCCTTGGCGCTTGTTAGGAAGGAAGCGAACCCCTTGGGCGCAGTAGAAGCTTGATTCTTTGGTGACGGTTTCGAAAAGTCGAAACCTGTGCTCAGTGTGCTGTAATTGGTGCAGCCGGAGACGCTATAAGTGCTGTCGCACCTTTGGAGGCTGATCCAAATGAGAATAGACTCGGAATTGTAGGAGCTTCTGCCCTCATTTGTGACGGGGGCGAGCGCTGGGAGTCTGTGGAGACGGAGATTGGAAAAATACACGGCAGGATGACCGTCACGCACCAGTGGGGGGTGATGAAGGAGAAAGAGCATCCATGCGCGCTGTGAGGGCCTCCACCTTTGCAGCGATCTCCTCCATTCTTGCGCTTAACGCTTCCATCGTCGAGTGCGTGTTCAAAGTCGTGAAGCGCTATGTGCGAAGGCAGCACGTTCACGCTTTCCGAACGTCGTCAAGCTCCGCTGGCATGCCCTAAGCGCATCTGCCGTTGTTTTATTCAGGGAATTCGGCATGTCAATGCCCGTCAGTCAAGTCCTGTTCTCTGATAAGCTCGATTTAGTTTGAGCCGTGGCGAGCTACTTGAAGACATCTATCTTCCGCTCGGCAGCATGCGTGGCCAAGGTCATTGAGCGCTATGTGCGCAGGCAGAATGCGTACGCTTGCAAAAAACGCCGTTCAGATATCCTGGCATACTCCAAGCACAAACCCCCCTTGGCCTCCCCCACTCTGACATGCACATCTGCCATTGTTTTAATTCGGCACGTCAATAATCGTCAGTCAAATCGCGTTCGCAGCTTTGAATGATCTGGTAATCTCGGTTTAGTGTGAGTCGTCCAGCTGCTTGAAGCCCACCCTCAACGACATCCATGGTCCGCTCGCCAGTTCCGGAACACGAATAACAGGATATAACGAACACATATTGTGGAGTGTACGGGCGGCAGATCTGTCCAACGTCTGATATGCTGTCGTCCACTGTGGCAGGTGGGTTTTGAACGGGATGTCGGCAAAATCGCAGTGGTGTTAAGGAATAGGGGTTCGCACCGGTCTCCATAATATTTGTTACCTGTACATTTAATACAGGGGTTCCTCTCTTATTACCACGGGTGCGCTGAGGGCTCACCGAACATTGAAACGCAGCCGTCGGGATCTGTCATGAAGATACAAGACTCTGGCTCGGAAGAGAGGCTCGCTCTATCGGCTTGGCGTTAGGTAAGTATACCGGTAGGTACTGGACAAATGACCATCAACCAGTCGGCAAGAGTGAAACGGTAATCACCGATTGATCGCGGGGAACACCGCCACGTTGTCTCGGGCCGTCAGTTGCGTATTTTCCGCCTCTGCCCCTTTACCCAAACGGGAATTTGATTTGCGACATTTTTCGGCAAAGTGTTTTTTGCCGTTATGTGCGCTCAAGCTGCCGCCATGGCGCCGTTTGGACAGCAGATCCAGACAAGTCCACAAAATGGGGAAGAAAAACTTTTATTACATTTCTAGGGATGTGCAATGCTACTTATACTGAGACGAAAGATAGACTACAAAAGTGAGTGGTAATGTATTGAAACTAGAAGACTAGAAGGATTAGGCTGAGATTTGGGTGGCGGCGCAGGTGCCGTGCGATGTGTCTTGGGGACATATTCAAACTCGTAAGTCAGCGATGGCATTCTTCTTCGTCAGTTCGATGGCGATCTTCGGCATTCTGTCGAGATGTCGGCAATCTGCTCAGGTGACAGGTCCGTGATTCCCACTGGTCTTGGCATGCTGAGGTTCAAGTTAGATGGTTAGGGGTTTGGGTTAGTAGATGGTTAGAGGTTAGGTTAGCGGTTAGCGGTTAGAGGTTAGCGGTTAGAGTTAGAGGTTAGAGGTTAAAGTTAGCAGTTAGTGTTAGGGTAAGGTATCTATAATGAAAAACCCTCCCGACCTGACATTGAACGGAAAAAAGCTTGAACTGCCCTCTGTCAGCTTCACTGGGTGACAAAGACTGAATGCAGCTATCAAGACTGACGAAGATTGCCATCAAACTCATGAAGATCACGATCAAACTGACAAAGACTTAACCGAACTATGACTGATGAGTTTGGCTACATCCCTGCGTCTTGTGGTTAGGTTGTGTGGAGATGCAGATCAAACTGCACCTACTGCATCGACACTGTAAACAGCTACTTTGCCGAGAAAAATGATGATATGCAGCTGTTCTTGTTGTTCAGCACTGCAAGCATCAACACCAGCTGCAACAACGCCGGTGAGCTCACCCCCGACCCATGCTGGACGACCGCACCCTTGGCTGCAATCATGAACACACGCTGCACGTCATTCAGCGTGTCATGAATCACCTGGGTTCTACTTTTTCACACGACGTGTTCATAGGGATACAGACGCGTCTTAGCGGCACGGGACTCTCATGATGCCACCACATGACCTTCTCACAGTTGAAACCCGGCCTCGGATTCTAAAAGCCGCAGACTCGGGGATCTGCACCACAGGATACAGAAGACGTTAGGGACTAGGAACCTGTGCAGACGGATCCTAGTCCCCGGACGCACCAACGGCTGACACAGAAGCATACACGAAGTACATGAGTGGTTGCAAACCGATCGGGGTTTGAACCACTGTATATGATGACACTCAGGACTAGGAAACCCAAACATCGGGTCTCCTAAGTCCTTCAACACCATGGAAACCAACACAAAGGGGTCTAGGAGTATGAGCATTAATGCTCCTTAATGCTGTGGTATAGGAACCAATCGCGATTGACCACGATCGCTTTAATTTATTAGAAGCCTATATAAGCATGGTAGAATCTCCATGTATAGTAGATTCTACCTCATCTAATCTCAGGCTTCTACCTTGGCTTGACATAGGCATTGTCTCCACCCTGCCCCGCTTCCTCCACATCGTACTATGGGTTGTATCTACGCCCCGGGTTGTATACCTGAGTGGATACCACACCCTCTTTGACTCGTTCCGGGTTCCACCTCGCATCCCGACCTATGACATACGACCTCCCAGGGAGGACGTCGTATGACTGGTCCTACTGCTCAGGGTACACATGAGTTACTAGTGTCTATCGGGTTTATCCTGGTTGGGGTTCTTGCCGGGTTACTCGCTGTTTAGCCGACCCAGAGGCCGTTGCTGACAGTTACAGGTCACCAAAGTGTTCACTTCACAGGGCTGTGTTACATGTTACATGAACACTCGGTCGAAATAGTACAGTAGTCTTGTTGTTACTGCAGGTGCCTGATTGGGTTGGAACCTTATTATGTAAAATTGGTGGCTGTGTCCATGCCGCTTTTCTCCAGAAGATCTTGTTCCTCAACACTCCAGGGCTGATAGTGTCAAAGGATACTTCATGGTGGGATTATAGAGCTGTCTGAAGCTTTCCTATTTTTTTCTGCAACATATAGATGAGCTTCTGAGAGTTTCGCTTATCGGTTGCTTTTCGGCCAAAACTCACATGACCCAAAACCGCCTCTTCTACTGGGCAAGTTCTACTCGCTTTTTCAAAAATCTGAGGTGGGAGAAAGTTAGATACAGTCGTTATGATGCCATTTGTAGTAATTCATGAGCAATTTGGATGTCTTATATGCCAAACGGTGTGATTCGGGTTTCAAACTCCACAGTTTACATAATAAGATTCTGACCTGATCGGACCCCTGTGGTTAGTAACAGACTTCAACAAACGAGGTACGAGTTTCAGAACGTTGAAGTGTCTGTCTATGAGAGACTATGCGCATTCACATTTGTGGTGATACTCGCAGACGGTGTGAGCCCCTCAAATACCGTACCCGTGAACAGGTACGGGTCTACGGGTCGCAGCCCTATTCAGGGTTCAAGATCAGGTTCTGCTTCTAGAATCAGGCCGAAGCCTCGGGCCACCAATTACGGGCGCTCAGTTACAGGCTCCTGAGGCAGAGCAGTCCGCACCCTTGCATGGAATCACATATTGTTATTAATATTGTGTTGACTGGCCCCGTTCAGGTTACAAGTTAGGGAAATTGTATCTATTAAACTAGCTAATCACTAGCCAATCTTCAACATATGTATACAGTACCTTTTTCGCCACCAAAACCGGTGCGTGTCAAATGTCTTTTTTTGGCCTTCACGGGACAATCAATCAAACATCAAATGTCGGTGCTATAGACCTGTGATGAAGACATGTAGTGTTTGGCACGTCCATGCTCTGTCTGTAATTGGGAGAGCATTATCATGGAGCCCTGTTTGATTCGGGGGTAGGTCTTGAAAAATAAACACTGCTTTATGTATGTTTGGAATGGGTGCGAAAGCGGGGAGAATTCCACCACGGTGTGCGGCTGTCGTAAATTTAGAAAAATTACTAACAACGAGTGAAACTGTCTGAAATGAGGACGCGCGCATGCGGAGTTAGAAGCGAGTCATCGCTGGTGGCGCGCGGGCTTAACGGTCACCTGATCGCGATTCACTGTGATACGCTTCTGACATCATTGGCATCAATGTGACGACCTTATCCTTTCCCGGCTTTCTCTGCTTTGCACTCTTGTAGGTCATCGTGATACTCTCAAACTCTTGCACAATGGATCTGAAAGCTCCCTTTGTCGACTCATCCAACCGCATGCCCTTCACGGCGAATCCGAAACACCACACCCATTTACGCTCCTCCGGCGCCCCCTCCCTCCAAAAGTCCCCTCCTACCTGCACTGTCTCCCTCGCGAGCGTTACCGCCGACCTAACCGTTTCTTTGGACCTCCCAGCGACGATAAATGTCCCTTTGTCTGCCCCACGTTCCTCCTGTTTGTCGTTCCCTACCGACGCCGACGCCTCATGCGGGGACCTCAGTCCTGCTCACGAAGCACGGCGCCCCCGCGCGCGCACATCGAGCCTCGACCCGCTGCGCCGTGCCTACCCACCAAAGTTGCGTGCGGTGCACGGCTTCATTCCCAAACAACCGCCTTTCACCCCTCCTTCCAGCGCTGCTCTGTCTACCTCAACCAGCCCTCGTACCACTACCGCCCCCGACCTCCGCCTCGCCTCCCTCCTGGCACGTAGCATCGCGACCAACCTCGCTCGCCTTCACGCCAATCTCAATGCAATTCCCGAACCATCGCCATCGCTCTCCAATCTGGAGCAGCAAGATCTCCTCCTGTGCGAGCGGCTGCAGGCACTTCTCGCGCTCCATGGGCGCGGGGTGCGCTCTGGGTCCCCCACACCGACCGGAATCACACCTGCGGCTTGCGCGCCGTCGGTCCTTCTTTCGGGGAGCGAAGGCGTCGACATGACGTACCCGCTGCTCTCGACCGTGACCCCCGTACCGCCTGCTCCCTTGCGCTTCATCACCACCACGACGCGTGCACGCTCCAGCTCGCGCGGGTGCGCCGGCAGCAGCAGCGCGGTGCTGGAGATGCCCGTGCTGGTGGCGACGCTGCTGCTGCGCCGCCGGGAGGGCAAGGGCCAGACCGGCGCGGATACAAGGAGGGTGTTCGTGCCGCGGGCGTCGAAGCTCCGCATCGCGGGCTAGTCTCTACCCGCCAACATATTGGAGTGTGAGTGGGAGACGTTCCACAGTGATGTCGATGAGCTCGTCCTCCGATGCTACTCTGGAGCCCGGTCTTGATCCCAAACAAGCTGTGCGTCCTGGTCATGTCGCCTCGCTAGCTGGCCAGAGTTGCTCAGGCCGATTCGAACGCGAGTCATTGGTCTCGCGTTTCCGTGTCTTCCCTCGGCGCGTACCGCCATTCATCTCCCTTTGTTGCGCAGCCGTCCCTGCCTCCATATCGCATCGAAACTCCCGGCCTCATCCTCGACTTCACCACCGACTCTGCGTCACGTCATCTGGCGCAGCTTTGCCTACTTACTCATATCTACATCACGAATTTCACGCACACACACACGGACGAACTCGGTACTACGCACATCCATCTCATGGACTGCACGCATCGCACTGACCTGGCCTCTGTCTGGATCCACGCACACACGACAGAGTCGCGTCTCGGCATTATCTCACTCATCTTTTACTTATAATTATATCATATCATATCTTCGACTCACGGACTTCACGACTGCACGACTCACCTCATTAGCTGTATCGCAATCGCTGTAGATTTCGAGTCACTGTACTGGCAGTGTAAATTGTAGCACCACCGCATTGTACCATCGTCTGTACGCGTGTACCTCCATCACTTTTGAATTGATTCCCGACTCTTGGATTTCAGAGAGAAGAGGATGCGGGAGTGAGGGAAGCCAGGCATCTTGACGCTACGGTTACCTTATCTTATCGTGCTCGCAATGAATTCGATCCAAAACCAACCTCGCTGTTCAATAATGAAAGACGTGAAGGTCGCGCAAGGATCCCGAGGCTTTCCTCTTTCCCCCCTTCCTTCTGTTTAAAAACAAGGTGTGGAGGCCTGCCCCCGAATCGAACGGGGTCCCGCAAGCAAATTAGAAACCCACCTACGAAGGCGGGTGCGCCCAACGCAACGGGTCTGTTCCAAAATGTGTGTGTAACGTGGTAGATACTCGAGGACTGAGTATACGAGTTTAACTTATTCAATTTTTGCTTACTGCAACATATCTATTGTTCCCCGGTTGGATTGATTAACGTTTGCAGCGAGTCCAAAAACACTGACATATTGTCCACTACCACAAGGCCCTGCGACTCCCCGGATCCGTCCAGCGGACCTGTATTCAAAGCATATCAGTATAAGATGAGGTCCAGCGCGAAGAGATATTGGGAAAACAAGAGTTTGGGAGTACAAGACTGAAAACGCACGCACCGCACCCACAGCCTGCAACCGAGGAAAGAACGGCCAGATACTTTCGTAGCTTTCTGCGTCTACTTCTAGCTCGAGCTCCACCCCCAACTCTACGGCCGCTCCGTCGAGCAGGGTACAGAGCGCCCCGTCAGGCGGGCCGTGGCCTCCCGCGTCCGCGGAGAGGACAAGTGCGCGCAGTTTGCTGGTGTTTTCGTTTCCATGCGCGCGGTATGAATTCACGTTGCCATGCGCGTTCACATTCGCGGTGATACTCGCGGACGGTCTGAGCCCCGCAAACAATTCCCCCGCGAAGGCGAGCCTGTTCTGGGGGGGGAGCCAGACAGGGAGGGAGAGGCGTAGGATTGTGAGTTTCGGGAACGCAGACGCTGAGGGAAAGGAGAGGGAGAGGAGCGGTGCGAGGGCCGAGATCGTGCCGTTGAGCACCACGTCCAACTCTTCGACGCTCGTTACATGCGGCGCGAACTCGCGCCACGGGATACGCGCACGCCAGCCGATAGATAATGTCTTCAGCCTCGAGAGGTCGAACAGGCAGGAATGCGCCAGGAGGTTGTAGTCGAGCATTTCTGTTGAGTGCAGGGAAAGTGATTGCAGCGCGATGCCCCCGCCCTCTCCCCCTTGCGGGTAAGGCAAAAACACGGTCGCGGGTGTGTTGGACATGATCCACCTATGTGGGGTGCACACAAGCGCCACGTGCCGAATCCCACTGCCACAAACGCAGCTGGCCCAGAGGCGCGTGAAGTCGTGGAACGTGCCAAACGTACATTGAAGCTCGACGCGCCGCAGGGTGGGCAGGGCAAGTAGGTATTGGAGGGCTGTCACAGCGGAAGGGTCGGTGACGCTCTCGTACACGAAGACTATGCTGTCGACATGTGTGAAGGGGAAGCCGCAAACCGTGGAGAGGGTCGTCGTCGCTTCCGGTTGGCGTAGCTGGATGTCGAGCTGTCGGATATGCGAGATGAGATGTGGGGAGGAGGCGAGGGCCTCGAGAAGATGGTTCCAGCTGCCATTTGTGATATGTGGGGCGCGGAAAATACGCGACTGGGCCGCGTACACCCAGAATCGCGAGACCCGAGCGCAGGATTTCAGGTCGTTGAGGGAGTGGAGGTAGGAGAGACAGTGGTCTAACAGTTCTTGGATTTTCAGAGGGCTGGATTGATCCATTCGGTAATCCGAGGAGGAGAGTCGAAGAGCCGGTACCGAGTCCTGAGTCTCGACTGCAAGTACCGACAGCCGAGAAGTCAATGTACAGGCTAAGGAGATTCGGAGGCGATGTGGGAGATGCAATGCTGTAACTTAAGAGCTCAAGGGGCTGGATTCATTCGTCTGGCTTGGGAGCTCGAGGGAGTCAGAGCAAGAGCACGTTTTGATTCAACTCGCATCAGTCTTCCGGATGTCTCCGAGATGATAAGATAACAATCAAGCCCCTATGTTGAATTTACTTCGCATCATCATCCTCAAAGGTTAGTGACGCGGAAGCGGAATTGGAGACGGATTCAATGGTGAGAGAGTGTAGTGGCTTGTATGAAGCATCGGCGGCCACATTTCTGAATTTGGCCCCGAAGATTCATGAGAAACTCACGGCAGACGTCAGGGGTGAGTACGCACGGCGATTCCGTGGAACTGACTTGCCCTGAGATTCGCTCCACAATCGGTGTGTCGGCGCCATACACGGGGTGTAAATGATCCCGAGGCTCCACTTGGAATCGGGCCATGCGACCTCCTGAAAGATATTTTGGCAGAATCTTACTTACCACGCTGTTACTCCGGGTCGAGGTCAATCTCCCTGCGGATGGGCGGAAGAGCGAAAACGCGGAAACGCGGACTCGCAATGGGTTCCGGCAGGCTGCCGCAATATACGGGGCGCGAGGCTGAAAGAGAACGGAGCGCAGCATCAACTCTGATCAATTCAATGTTGCAATTGACACAATGACTATGACGCTCCGCATAGGTAGTCAAGCGGCATCTCATAACTTATGAAGACCAAGGTAGACCAAAGGTGAGATGTGACCCCCACACAATTTCCCATCCCACTCGTCCTTCCGTCTTAGCCATCAGTTGAAACCATGTCCTCTCTCATCGCCGACTCTTGGACACTCCAAGACGGCATCAGCATGACCGTCCGGCAAAATCCGCTCCGGACGCGTGTAATTGTCACAGGCGTAGGACCGAAGTTCTATGTTCCGCCTCACTGGCACGCGGCGCACGACGAGATCCACGTCGTCCTCAAGGGGAGATTGATAGTCACTCAAGACGGTGTGCGCCATGTCGTCGGCCCCGAAGACTAAGGCTCCAACGGTTTTGGTTTATAAACAGTTTTAAACCAATAAAATGGTTTTTATTTTCATTTAGTTTACGGGGGGTCGTAAACCATACTTAAACAGATGAAAACTAAATAGTTTAAACCTTTTCCATGTTCAAGACGATTTGTGGCCTACAGCAACTGTGATTTGCATACGCAGTGTGAGGACTTGTCTGCCGAGCTTCATCCGTGATGTTCAGCCATGATGACCAGCTGTCATTGGAGGTCGGCAACGTCGGCAACCCCGCCCGAGACCGGCGATGTCGGATCAATATTGCCAGATTGGGAAATGGTTCGACCTCTCCTGCTCTGTTGCTCAATACACCGTCCTGAAAGCTCAAAATGCTGTTAATTCATGTTCAACCAATACCTGACCTCAAAAGAGCTTTCCGAAGTCCCGGATCTTGTGCTTTACTTTGTTTATAGCAAATATTATGGTTTATAAACTGTTTAAACGGTTTATAAACCTTTTCTTAGGGTTTTGGTTTAGTTTACGGCTGACCGTAAACCTAAACTAAACAGTTGGAGCCTTACCGAAGACGGTGCCTGCATCACCCGGAGAGGCGTCATCCACAGCCTCGAGTCCTTCCCTGGCGAGGAGCTTATTCTGGAGGAGACTACGCCGGCGCCTGAGGATGTGAGTTCAACAAACCAAGGTGGCGACTCATTCGGGCATTTACTTTGCGATGCAGACGGAACAGAAGATATATTTCTTCCGTAACCTGGGCGCCCCGGGAATGCTTAGATCTCCCCTCGGTATCATGCAGGTGTTCTACCACGGGGATTCGTACCCCAAATTTCCCACTGGGTTGCGATGGCTCGAACGACCTGTGAGTTTGTCTCCCCGCACAATGAGGCTCGGTCGTCTAACTTCGTTTGCTTTTAGGTGATTGTGGCGCTGGGCGGATACATAGCGCCGTTTTTTGGGTATCGGCTACCCGATAAGAGACTGAGGATGGATCCGAGCCGATTCCCGAGGGACAAGAAAGACTAGCTCTGTCAGTGTTCGTTGAGAGGTTTATGCCGTATCCAGGTTTTTCGGACATTCTCTGTTTCACTTTTTATTGCGCCAATGACCGTGAAATATTGTTGTTCATCCCGATTATCGATATTTTTGTTCGGGAGCCTGGCGCTCTCGAAACCCGTAAGTTAAACCACGAAAGGTACTAGAGCTCCGGTATCTGTACGTGTATCGGCATACTTGGGTGAAAAAAAGGTGAGGGAGCAAGATATTTTTCCTGAAAAGGTCAGCGACTGCGGGATTATTCTTCTCCGAGGAATTCAACTCGAGAACTGGGTCGTCCCGCGACCGTGACGTACCTCTGAGAAACACGTGATCGCGTCCCGGTCACGTTCCACTTATTTTCTCGCATGATGGTAAGAAGCCGGCGAGCGGCAGGTCATAAACAGGAAAACTGGGAGACATCTGGATTCCAGACATGCCGAGAGCTCAATGTGAGCTGGTCGGCGCGCAAGAACACCCTTCGCCTCCCCCTCCAATGACACAACACGTAATCTTGATGGCGCGTGGGTTCAGGGCAGTGGGATTCTTTTTCACCCTGGATTTCCATGTTGTCCATGAGACATTCTCCGTGTAAATGCAATAAAAATACCTCATAAATATTTCTTTCACAATAGATACCTTACCCCCACCCTAACTCTAACTCTAACCTCCAACCCCCTGACCCAAAACCCTAACCCCTAACCAACACGCAATGCTGATACCGGGGGTTAGGGCAAGCACAGAGTTATGGCGCACTGCGCTTGCCCTAACTCCTCGAAACGAGGGTGCAGGTATGGCGGGACACAAAAAAAATGAAAGAAAAAAGATCGCTACTGAAAAGGTTGGAACACAAGATAAGAGCTATGTTACTAGTGTTGCCGCGACTCGCAACTCCAACCCCACAAGTCGACTTGGTGAAGTCGACTTGAGTAAAGTCGAGTCGAGTCTTTGGCATGACTCCGTCCGACTCCGGAGTCGGAAGAAGTCGACTTGCCTTGACTTGGAGTCACTTGAGTCAGTCTTTATAGGTAAGTAGTTGAATAGGGTTATAATAAACCCAGAACAGATGTACTATGCTGATGCAAAAAGGCCAACAACAAGTCAAAAAACATGTCCGGTTGAATTTCCGTGCCCAGGGAACATGATTTAGACATCTCCTCAAAAGAAGATGCCTCTGAGTTTAGCTCGTGAATAATTGAAAGAAATCCCACATCCCAGAGTTTCTCAACTGGGGGCCTGTTACTGTTTGATAATGACAACTATCTCACCACAACACCATGCCAAGGTATATTCTTCCTGAAATTGACCCTCTATCCATCTTAATTAGCTTGCAAATCCAAATCTAAAAAAATTGTGACTCCATCGGCTCGAGTTGACTTGGGTCGACTTCGAGTGACTCGGATGGGACCTAGTTGAGTTGAGTCGAGTCAAACATCGTTTGAAGTCGACTTATGGAGTCGCAACTCGAACTTTTCGAGTCGCGGCAACACTATACATTACCTAATAAGCCATCTGGCACACCAACCACTACGCCAAACCAACGACGAGGTTTAGGAATGTTTGGAGTGGAGCCGTGCATCTGCCGCGCCGACCAGACATTAAGGGTTGTGTAACTTAGCGCCGGAAGACTAAATAGGCGCCATCAAAAATGGTAAATGCAAGTCATGTGATGAAACTGTGACATTTTTGGTCCTCCCCCTCACACTCCCCCCAAATAGGCACATACAGGAATATGTTTTGTATTCCGGTGCCCGGATACGTAAGGGGGAGCTTGCTAATACAGAGTTTTTTTTCACCACTGGAAATGGATGACTTCCCATAAGTATTAAAATATTGCTGGAGGATATCTGAGTGCTTTGCCGAGGCAGCTGTCAGGACCCCATCAATCAGGCACCCAAAAGCAGACACGACATAATGCAAATCTATTATAATCTGGAGGGGTCCCTACCCCCTCTCTAGATTATTGTTAAACAAATAAACTGTTTTGGGTGGTGGTGGCAACTTTCTGCGCTCCTCCCGAGCTACTCTGTGGCTGATTTGACTTCAAGAAAAATTGAGAAGACTCCCATTTCCTGCTGGAGTTCATTCCGGCCCTTGTTCAAAGACAAACACAACCTTGATTTTTCTATTCTTTCGCATGGAAATTTGGCGTGTTGGCGGACAACTTGAATATTTTACAGTTTGATGGCATCACAGTCACCTTCAAGCAAGCTCAAGTATATTTTAATCTTTATGGGAAGTCACCCAATTCCAAATATTTATAACTAATCCTCATTCAATAAATACTCTTTAAGATCCATGCCATACCATAAGTATCTGATTCAAAGCCAAGTACAGCCCTACATGCAGTCTCATATTCCCATTTTCATTGATTCAATAACGGGTTTTTGCAGCCAGCCCACTCCCAGGATTTCCGGAAAGCTATATCACGGTGTTTTGACTTGAGAAATTGCAGCAACAAAAAAAAAAGGCCTGAGGAAAAATATTTTGTTGCCAATATCATTTGTTTCTTCATCAAGAGTAATTCCTTGACTCTAGTGTAATAGCCCATGCAAGGGTAAGTGGTACATAATTGTAGTCTTGATAGTGACTTTCCAGTCCTGTCATCCCATCTTGTGGTCACAGGAACAATCAGAATCCAGGATGGATCAATTCCCTCCAACCTGGTGTGGGAGGACCTGTTTAATTCCTTCAATCACCCTGAACAATGAAAAAAAAATCCAGAGGAAATTGATGGGAATCTGAAAAACAGGGGGGAAAGGGAATGGAAAAAGGCATGAAAATGTCTACTGTGAACAACAACCCTGATGAATACCTGAATATCTGTTGCACTCAACAAACACAACTGATGGAAAATTGATGTGCACATCAGATTCAGGGAGGTAACAAATCTTCTTTACAATTCCCTGACAGCCATTTACCAAGCCTAGGAACTCAGAATGCATTGGAAAAGTAAAATAAACTTTCTTGGCACACCTTTTGAAGTGCACATATTGCAAAGCATGATTTTTTCCTCTTCTGCTAGGAGAATCTCCTCCTTCTGCAAGCCTTCTGCATCCTCATCTGAGCCTTATTTTGCATCATGACTGTTGTGTTTATACAGAAATCTAACAACTCAGAGTTATCCGGGACCGGATGTTCTGAATCGGAGATTGTGAATTTCGGCCAAAACGAACTGGCGCTGTGCAGCAGCGCCATCGTGGGAATCGACTCGTGAGTTTATCACATGATAAATGTCAGTGGATTTTCACGTGACACGCAAATCGGACCGCCTTGATAGATCGGGGTCACAAGCTCCCCCAATAAATCCTGTTTGTGAATGAAAGCCTTCAAAGAAGGTCCAGCACTTCTGCAGGAGCTATTCATCTGGGACCTCCTACTCACCTTCCTGACACATTTCCGGCGCTACGTTCGTTGACGCTCAACTGGGTCTTTCCCGAGAACCCGGGTAATTATTCCGCGGCGCTCGCCGCCGCCTGCGCAGATTTTCCCCCTACGCACCTAGCCCACCTCGACCTCGCCCTCGATATCCATGAACTCGATCGGCTGTCGTCTTGGATCGTTCTTCCGGAATCTCCGCTCGCCATTTCGCGCCTCCGCTCGCTCACATGCACCCTCGACGTCTCGTTTGCTAGCGACTACCTGCAACGGCTCCTCAGCGTCTCATCGAGTCTGCAGCGCTTACGACTCGGAATTCACGGGCGCCGTGAGCCTCTCATTTCCTCCCGCATGTAATCGTCACTGATGCTCAGATAGCTGGTACCACACCAGGGAAAACAAACTTTTGACCTAGGTCAAAAGGGTAACCAATATTAGTTGTTTCAGTAGACGAAAAAAATAAGGATATACTTCATATCTTGATGTAGTACAAAACCGACCCCAAAAGAGCAAGTGGCAAAAACCCTATTGGGAATGACTTTTACTCTCGGTGTTAACAAAGTATGAAAGGACTGCCAAGAGGTGAACTCTCGGGAGCCCAGTCGGAGAGAAAGGGACAATGTGTATTCAAAACTGCTGAAAGACATGCTGAAACAACTTGTTTTGGTGATGCTTTCAGCTGTCTTGAAACAAAGAGTTTCATAAATTTTCCTTTGTCTTTAAAGATGAAACACTTTGTTTCAAGACAGCTGAAAGCATTGCTGAAACAAGTCATTTCAGCGTATCTTTCAGCAGTTTCAGATACATAATATCTCTTCCTCTCTAACTAGGCTCCCGAGAGTTCACCTCTCAGCAGTCCTTTCGTACTTTGTTAAAACTAAGAGTAAAAGTCATCCCCAATAGGGTGTTTGCCACTTGCACTTTCGGGGTCGGTTTTGTACTACATCAAGACATGAAGTATATCCTGTTTTTTTTTTGTCTACTGAAACAACTAATATTGGTTACCCTTTTGACCTAGGTCAAAAGTTTGCTTTCCCCGGTGTGTACACTTGACCTGAGCGGGCTTAGGCAATTGCACGCACTCTCCGTGGACGTATCTATACATGGATATGTGCGGATGGATACGCATTTATAGTGGGTGGTCAATGCCTACAGCTTCCCGCCGCCGCCGCAGGCCCTTGACTTCGTCCTCAACGCCTCCACACCGACTGCGAGCCCTGATTACCTACGGGTCGCCGCCGCCGACCGCGTGCTGGCGGCGGTCCCGTGCATCACGAGCGTAACCGCGAATTTATTATCCCATCGTGTGGCTGGGCAGGTCATTGATGTATCGGATGTCTTCGCACGCGGGCGACGAGACAGATACTACACCGCAAGACGAGGACGTCGCCCGCTGAACTCGATGGACCTAATCGTGGAGACTTCGTGTCTCACCGCCGCACGGCCCCATCTCGTCGACCCCCTTCGTCCTTCTTCAGCCCTCCTTCTTCAGCCCTCCTTCTCCAGCTCTCCTTCACCCCACCCGCTACAGATAGGGCATCAAACCGTGCGTATTACGCCTACGGCCGTAAGAAATACGGGCGTAAGTTGCCGACGGGACGGTCAGACCCGTGCGTAAGAAGGCTGGGTGGAAGGCTGAGACGGGACGGGACCCGTGCGTATCACCCGTTTACGGCGTAATTACGGGTACTTATCACGGGAAAAATTGCAAAGAAATTTAAATCTATTGGAAAGGGAATATAGTTAACGGTAGTTCTAGTCTGCACCAGCCCCGGTCAGGTTGAGGACAGTGTTTCTAGCTATGCGAAGCCGGGCCTTGACAAATATCAGCATCTGGATGGTTTCCGCCTTGAGACTGGCACGGCGGAGGCCGATAGTATCCCGACCGCCAGAGAAGATTCTCTCCACCGCAACCGCAGAGGCTAGGATGAGATCAGTAAGGCTTTTTCAAGGGGGAGCCTGAGGAAAGTGTACCAGGAATGCAGAGAACATTGCGGACAAGATGGTACAGGTTAGGAAACTGGCGGCGGCGGCCATACCACCAATGAAGCGGATCTACGTCGAGATGGCAGGGAAACTGACAATCCTGGAATATTCTGCGAGCTCATCGGTGTGCGTGTCACGGCCCCGATTCCGATACCGAGCCAGGAAGTCGATCTTTTGAGGAGAGCCATTGGCAGGGGTTTGGGGCTGAGCTGCCGAGTTTGCCATTTCCGTTGGGGCGTACACCGTGTTGTAGTGGGTCCGCAAATTAGATTTCGAGGATTCCAGTTCAGCAAGTAACTGTGCATCGTCTGCGTAGTCCTGGCGTAAAGTTTCGTATGAGATCCGTGGGTCAAGAACTGAATAATGGGTCAGTAAGACTTCCAAAAGAAATAAACCAAGAATGAAGGGGGCGATCATATGCCAGTACTGAAAGAAATGGGGGAAGGTCATTTCCGCTGAGTGAAACTGCTCAAAATGCAACCGACACAAATAAAGATACAACGCACCAAAGAGAAGGAGGAGAGCCACAGTGTAAAGCGAAAAGTAGACGAGGAAGTAGGCAAGAAAAATATCAAGTCGATGACCGAGTAGTACAATGGTTTCAACACCTGCCCCAAGCGGGAGCAAAAGTAGGAGGAGATTAACGAGTCCCCATTGGAGCCAGTTGAATGCAAGCGCTTCAGGGCGAGATGGAAAAAGAGTTCCACGTTCTGTTCAAGGAAACATCGTCAAAAGCAGAAGTAAAGGGAAGGAAAGGGAGTGAGCATACTGGGAAGATGTTTGTTACAACCGAGTCCGGGGCGAATCTCCACTATTGCAGAGGTCATGCTGAGAGCAAGGGGTAATGCGCAGTGTAGGTATCCTGCCTAAATACCTCGAGGGGACCGAGCCAAGTAATTTTTATTACGTCCTGGAATGGAGAACAAATTATATACACTGGAGCCTGAAAAGATATGTGAACGTCGGGCGGTCAGCCTTAACCAACAGGAGAAATAAGAGAGTGCAGACATTGGAGCCAGGAAAATACGCGGACGTCGGGCGACCAGCCTTAACCAACAGGAGAAATAACAGAGCACAGATGCCGCAGCCAGAAAAAATATGCGAAGCTCAAGCGGCCAGTCTTAACCCACAGGAGAAATAACCCTGAGTTTCTAAATTACAATTGAAACAGAACTGGGTCGTGGTCGGTGAGCTAATAAGTCTATCACTCGACATTCATTGAGCGCCTCAGGTGAGTGAGCATTGTCTAAGCAAGGACTTAGGAGGCGAGGAAGACGGGAAATTGACACAATCTGTAGGGAACAGAAATCACATACGAGCGCCAAGGAGCGCCAGGTAGCCACTGCTGTCAGTGATGCGCATTTCCTTGGCAGCGACGGCGCCACCATAAGCGTTGGCGGGAAGTAATTTCGGCCTCCTCCGAGAGGAAATTGATTGCCGACTTACCCGTAAATTACGCGTAAACGCACGGTTACGGGGTGCCGTATTACGCCCCCACCCGTAACGTTACCCGTCCCGTATGGAGGTCGAACAGAACCTCAGACGGGACGGGGGCGTAACCGTAATTACGGCCCCGTAAACCCGTAAACTTACGGGGACGGTTTGATGCCCTAGCTACAGACCCTGCTCCAGCCGTCGTGTTCTTATACACGGATCCGTCCGCGCTCCGCGCGCTCGACCCGCAGAAACTCGACTCGGACGCACTGCAGGGTGCATCTTGTGTCTGCCTTACACCAGCCCGGAACGCTGTGGCGGAAGGCACGGTGCTGCCGGAGTGCGCTGGGCGAATCGTGCGTCTGATGTCGCTGCCGGAATGCGCTGGGCGACGCGTCTGATGTCGACGCGGAAGAAGTGCAGGCCCGCGGCGCGGCTCTCGGACATTCAGATGTTTTCGTGCGGGACATGCCGGCGCTGGTAGGCAGGGTCGCGGGGAATGGCGTGGTGCGCATGCTGTGCTCGTCGTGAGTCGCTCAGTACCTGTTCTCTATTCGAGTCCTTGCTTAGCACCCGCTTTGTCTTAGACAGGTCGTCCGAGCCATTACGACTCTACACGGATCTTCCCTCGCCGACCTTCGTTTCTGTCCAGCCTCCCTCTCAAGCCACCCACTCCACTCTCCGTTCCTGAGGTCCAGCGCGGTCGAAGTCGAGAGACCTCTATGCGCTCCATCCTCTCCGAGACCCCGCGCAAACGCCTCGCACACCATCTAATTCACCAATACCGGGACGTCGGTGGAGGGCGCTTCCTAGCGAGATGGTTTCCTCGTTAATTCGTGGCCGGTGCGCGTGAGAGCTTAGATATCTGCACATACACGGATGAGGGGATATGCCAGACGACGATGCCCGAGACGTCGCCCGTCCCATACCGTTCGGCGGCTCCGATACTATCTGGGCCTCATGAACCCCAGTCAGTCCGTCCTTACGCGCCCCACCCGAGCATCGGGCATCTTTCCCCGTCTGAGGTCGTATACGCAGTCAATTGTCCCACCCAAAATCATCACCCGGTCTCGGTCTGGCCACGATCTGATGCGACAGTGTGAAGAGGAGAATCTGAAGAAGCACCAGCCGGCGCTACCACCATCGCGTCCATCGGAGCATAGCATATAACTTTGATATAACTCCTCATCTTCCCGTTTCTGCGGTGGATCTGGTCGGCTGCACCGCAGAAAAATAGTCTCTCTCATCCGTACAACAGCCCGCCAGATTGCGGAGGCGTGCTGTGAAGGGCTACGACAATGAGGATGCTGAGATCCAGGCGCATACGTGATGATACGGAGCTATTCTTCGTGTATTACACGCTTCAACTGTTGATGAGAAACACGTCAATGTCATTGCATTTTTCGTCTCTGTCAGAGGGCAATATGTTCCTGTTCCCTCGTTGCCGACAAGGCATTATTTTTGGCTCATTCTGTGCTTGCCCATCTTCACACGGCCGCAGACCGTCATCAATTGATAATCTGTCAGTAGGGTGATACGGTGAGGGGTTCTTCAACGCAGTATAAGTATAAAGCAGCTGCTTCCCTTGCCCCCCAGCTCCAGCATTCATCTTTGAAATGGGCGATCCTCTCGTTGACGACTCTTAGCCCGTTGGGCAAGGCATGACATTCACTGTCCTCCAGAACCCCCTCCGAACTCATCTGCACACGAAGGGCGAGGCGGAATTTGTGGTCCCACCGCATTGGCACACAATGCACGACGAGCACCATACGGTGCTCAAGGGCACGCTTACTGTCATCCAAGATGGTGTGAGGAGGGTCGTTCGACCGGAAGACGGGCCGCTTCTCACACGAAGAGGAGTCGTCCACAGCCTCGAGATTCTTCCAGGGGAGGAAGCGATTGTGGAGGAGACTACCTTGCAGTCTGACGATGTTGTGGGTTCATTTTGCATGCATCATGCCCGGCGGCCCGAGAATCTCAACAGTGATGTACAGACCGAACAGAAAACTCTGTTTTTCCGCAATTTATTCTTCCCAGGCATTTAATCTCCTGAATATGCCTTGCCCATACTAACTCGTTGTCGTAAGGTGTACTGCAGTCCCCCCTCCGCGTCATACAGGTCTTTTATTATGGGGATTCTTATCCGGAACTTCCCACTGGGAGTCGATGGCTTGAACGGCTCGTGAGTCGGTCCTGCTTCGCAAACATCCAGAAGCTGATATGTACTTCGTTACCAGGTGGTTGTGGTAGTGGGTGGTTGGATAGCGCCCTTTCTGGGATGTAAACTACCCGACAAGAGACTCAGGATGGACCCCAAACGGTTCCCTCCGAAGAAGATAGCTTGAAGGCCTAGGGTTGTATGAACCTTGCTGAAAGGTTGAATCGTGTCGTTGTACAGTACAGACCAATTCGTTGTCATCTTGAGCCTACGTAACGAATCCTGGTGATTGATTCGGTTCAACTCCTGAGAGCAGGTCCCGCATATGGATAGCCATACGGAGGTGTACTTATGTATTAATATCAAGAAATAACGACTGAGACAATGTGATAATAAAAAAACTGCGAAATAAGCATTGAGGTTGGCCGAAGAGAGATGCTGTTCGACAAGTCGGTGATCTCAAGATGTGACGTGCACACGATACGATAATCATCGAAACTGTGCCAAAATGGATCTTAGTAGAAATTTTTTGCTTTTGGAAGAGTTTAGGGTCAATTACTGGAGTACTCAAACACTGCGTCTTTGGAAAATCTTCGCCTTCGTTCAAAAATCTTCGGTGCGTCTGGAAACGAGTGAGCACGGGAAATAGGACGAGTGATCGGCTTACGGCGATTTAAGAATATGTAGAAAGCTTGCCGCCCCTCTCCGTAAGCCTGTCTACAAGCAACGGCATCTTTCAAAGCTTTGTGCAGGACACTTGCAGGACACATCGATAAATTTCTCTGCCCGCGGCTCCCCAAGGGTGAGAAAATGATGGTCGCGTTCGTAAGCCACGGAGCGCCACCAGTGCGTCATCAACGTTCGCGAGCTCGATGGCATAGGAGATCCCGTCGTCCCTGCGGATATCGAGCACGAATCTAAGCGGCTGCTGAAAATTTGGGAGGATGAGATTCTCGAGCAGTGAAAGCGCAGCCACCTCGACATCCCAGTGTACCAGGTTAAGTGTTTGCAGATGGGCGAGTTTGTGCGACTCGATCTGGCTGCACTGCATGCGGACTCCCTAACTTGTAGATTATCCACGGTAATTTTTCTAATTGCTCAAATGTTCCAAGGGCAAAAGTAGTTGCCTTTTTTGGCGCTGCGGCTGTCAGCCGCCGAATTGGGACCTCGGCAATTTCGGCTTTTCGCGGACCTTCTTCCCTAGCTCCAGCAGCGACGTGATTCCCAAGATCAACAATCCATCATTGAATATCTTAAGCGTGGTCTGGGTTCTGGTGGAAACAAGGGGTACAAGTTGAAATAGGTATTGAAGTGTCTGGCTGTGAGAGACTAGAAACAAGGTGGAAAACGAGGACTGGGCATACTCGAGCTACGATTTCCGATAAGTAAATGTCTTCCGGCGG
Organism: Mycena albidolilacea; assembly: GCA_029282495.1. Classification (NCBI taxonomy): domain Eukaryota; kingdom Fungi; phylum Basidiomycota; class Agaricomycetes; order Agaricales; family Mycenaceae; genus Mycena; species Mycena albidolilacea. The sequence goes on along the minus strand of JARIHO010000028.1, from coordinate 980,756 downwards.
TGCAGTCGGAGCATGAGGTTCGCGCGACTTGAGTCAGCTACTTTGATCATGATGTTCTAACAGTTCTCCACAGCACCTGCGGTATTATCCGAAGATGCGGAACACATGATAACTTCCGCAGCGCCGTAGGCCCTGAGGCCCTCCGAGAACCACTGTATTGTAGGATACAGCTGCGGTGTCGAAGGTCATCTTGGTACTTACAACCACGTGTGGGTATATTAGAGGAGTGAACAGCGGGGAATATAAGAACCAGTCTTCTACAGTCTAGTGTTGCCGCGACTTAAGGTTGGGAGGCTTCAAGTCGACTTAACAGAGGCGACTTAAGTCAAGTCAAGTTGAGTCGGACCCCAGACTTGACAAGACTTCGAAGTCGATGGAAGTCGACTTGGAGTCACTCAAGTCGACTTGAGTCTGGTCTCAGAACTGAAGTCTTCCAAAACCCCTGTACTAGGGTTACAACACCCTAATGTCCCAGATTTAGCCATAGACAAAGGTTGTTCAGTTGAGTTTGGTCGTGGTTGTCAGTCAATGATGGAAGTGATTGAATGGACAGCTCAGAGGATAATGGCACATAACTTTAGGAAGCAAGGACCTTCTATTTTATGTTTGGAAACATCCCTTCTACTCAGATTATATTCATTTAACGGCCCAGGAGAGCTCTGGGCTGAACTTCCTCCAAACAAGTATCAACAGAAGTCTTTTCTGGAGTGCGGGATTGTGAGTGGTGGCACAAAGTCCTAAGAGGCCAAGGCCTTCTATTTTATGTTTAGAAAGATCCCTTATACTCAGATTATATTCATTTAACAGCCCAGGAGAGCTCTGGGCTGAACTTCCTCCAAACAAGTATCAACAGAAGTCTTTTCTGGAGTGCGGGATTGTGAGTGGTGGCACAAAGTCCTAAGAGGCCAAGGCCTTCTATTTTATGTTTAGAAAGATCCCTTATACTCAGATTATATTCATTTAACAGCCCAGAAGAGCTCTGGGCTGAACCTCCTCCAAACAAGTATCAACAGAAGTCTTTTCTGGAGTGCGGGATTGTGAGTGATGGCACAAAGTCCTAAGAGGCCAAAGCCTTCTATTTTATGTTTAGAAAGATCCCTTCTACTCAGATTATATTCATTTAACAGCCCAGGAGAGCTCTGGGCTGAACTTCCTCCAAGCAAGTATCAACAGAAGTCGTTCTGGAGTGCAGGATTGTGAGTGATGGCACACAGTCCTAGGAAGCCAAAACCTTCATCCTCTACAACTGTTTCCCCCAGTTACTTACCTTTCGTTCTGACCTATGCCATTCACTTATTAACCTGTGTCTCTTTACCTATATCTGTCAGGGGAACCCCCGCTCTTTCGGCCTTTCCGGCTATATCTCCAGCTATATCTCCGGCTATCCTTCCGGTTTCCGCTCCGGCTTCCGCACCGGCTATTCCTCTGGCTAATGCCTCCGGCTTTCCGTCCGCCCGTTCCCGTTGGCACGTGCTATGCGACCAGGCCCGTGATCATTGTAGATACCTCCGGACACGTGCTACTGGGTAGTTACTGATTCGTATATAAGGTTTCACCTAGCGTGGGAATCCTCATCCTTTCTTCTCTTCGGATTCCCCCGCTAGGTGCGTAGTATTCCCACTCCTGTATTATAGTACATATATTTATACTTCGGATTCCCCCGCTAGTTTCCGTGCTTCGCGCCGAACTTAAGGTTGCCCTTACAGCAGAAGAAAGGATCTAAGGGATCAACCGGTCAAGATTGGGAAGTTTGGTGCAGGTACGGATTCAGACCACTACTCCAGTGCTCCATCCTCCCCCACTTCAAATCTCGACCCCTCCTCTGTACTGATGGACCAACTGCCTGCCCCTGCCTCCGCGCAACCCGAGATCCCGAGTGTTCACACTCCGCATCCGGCTTCCGGAGCCATGGACCGGCTCACTGCTGTCGAAAACTCCCTCGAGAGCATCCAAAACATGCTCAGCCAGCTATTGCTGAGCAGCCAAAATCCGCTGCCTGCCCCCGCCCCTGCCGTTCCAGCTCCGGCGTCGGGTCCAGATTTCTCGGCCCCCCACCCAGCTCCGAAAACGGTCCTCCGACCGAACCCTCCGGCCGTTTTTGATGGCGACCGGACACAAGGACGGACATTCCTCTACTCCATCCTCGCTTATTACCGGCTGGTCCCAGAAGCCTTCATGGCGGACGGGTTCGTCTCGCAGGAAAAACTCGTCCGGTTCGCCATGTCCTTTATGTTAAAGGGTGCGGCTGCTCGATGGGCGGAACGACACGCATCGGCTGACCCATTTCCGTTTCCCACCTGGACCAAGTTCGAGGCCGAGTTCCGCCTCCGGTTCGTAGAGGAGAACGAGCAGGACCAAGCCCTCACCAAGCTCGAGTCCCGCTCGTACTTCCAAGGCCCCCGTGACATCTACCGGTACACGGACGACTTTGAGGAACTGACCGTGACGGCTGGTTACTCGGATGCTCTCGTCCGGGTCACCAAGTACCGCTCCGGCCTCGATCCGAAGATCAACGTCGCGATTACTACGTCCGGAACAGCCCCCGACCTCACCGACTACGATGGCTGGCGTGTGCGTGCTTTCCGCCAATACGAGGCCTTTGCCCGCGCTCCGACCGGAAATCCTCCGGCGCGGCTTCCGGCTGCTTTCCCACGGCCGCGCACTGCGGGCGTGTTTCCGGCTCCGGCTCCAGCTCCGGTTTCCGTGTGCGCTCCGGTCTCGTTCGCTCCGCCCCCAGCGCCTGTTCTTCCAGCCGTTGGTCCAATGGACGTCGACTGGGCCCGGACGCGCGTGTTCCCACGCACCTGTTTCCGGTGCGGCGCCGCCGGACACCTCGCCCGCGAATGCCCCGTCACCTCCGACGTTCGGCATACTGATGTTCTCGACGAGGTTGTTCGTCAACTAGGAGATGACCTCCTCGACGAGCTGTTCGCCCATCTTTCCACCTCTGCCTCGCTTCCGGCCGAGTCGAAGGACGGAGAAGAGACGGACCCAGCGGGTTTTCCTCATTCGGCTGAGTGAGCGGTGCGCCCTCGGTCGCGTCCCCTAATCGCTACGCCCTCCTGTATTCAGATAGTGACAATTTATTTGATTCAGAGGAAGTAGCGAGAGGCGCACCCCCTGTCCCAGCTTCCGTCCGAGTGACGGAGGCTCTTCCTTCCGTCCCGGAGACGGAAGCCCGCACTGCCCCCGAGCCGGGAACGAGGGCAGTAATGGAGGCCCCTGTCCCCGAGCCGGGAACGAGGACAGGCTCGCTTCGGCGCGTTCATCGCCCGAAGTGGGAACGGCGACTTCCCCGGCAATACATCATCGACTCTGTCGAAGGCTGAAACTCCCTGCACATCCCGTTGGATCTCCAGTCTGTAGAGACCGCCGCCCGGATGTCGGTGAAGGCTCTGGTCGACTGCGGAGCGACCGGAGACTTCATCGACTCGGAGTACGTCATCTCCCGCAACCTTCCGGTCCGGCCTCTCTCGCAGCCTATCCCGGTTCTCAACGTGGACGGCAGCCCGAACCAAGCAGGCGGCATCACTGGTGTAGTCGATATGGTGGTCGATTACAAGGGGCACTCTGAGCGTATCCAGCTCGCCGTAACCCGACTCGGGAAGCAGCATGTCATCCTCGGTTACTCCTGGCTCCAGAAACACAATCCGGAGATCGACTGGGAAACCAAGGAGGTTCGAATGAAGCGCTGCCCGACCGCACCTGCCAGGACGAGTTGCGAGCCGTCTGGAGGAACGAGAAGCTCGTCGCCTCGATCCTCCGGCAGCTGCGCAAAGGACCAACTCCGTCTATCTGTGCCATCGACTCCAAGGAGTGGCATGGAGATGATGGGTACGATCTGGCCGACGATGACTTACCGGAACTGTGTCCGGACTCGGAGGACGATGATGGTGAAGACGACAACCTCGAAGAGGGTGATTTCATTCTGTACACTGCGTTCACCCCCGTTGAGGAGATTCGCGCCGGCAGCACCGTCTCGCAGCGCCTTGCAGAGGCCTATGCCCGGAACTCCGTGCCCGCCGGAACTGATGTTCCATCCTGGGCTGCGGATTTCTCGGAAGTCTTCGACAAAGAGTCCTTCGACTCCTTGCCGGAGAAGCGAGCATGGGACCACGCCATCGAACTCATCCCGGACGCAAAGCCGGCCAGTTGCAAGGTCTACCCGATCTCCCCACTCGAACAGAAGGAGCTCGATGCCTTCATTGCGGAGGGGTTGAGCACCGGCCGCATCCGTCCATCCAAGTCGCCGATGGCGTCTCCGGTCTTCTTCATTAAGAAGAAGGATGGGGCCCTCCGGTTTGTCCAGGACTACGGAGCACTCAACGCGATGACCGTGAAAAACCGGTACCCGCTCCCTTTGATCAATGATCTTATTAACCGTTTGAAGAGAGCCCGGTTCTTCACGAAACTCGACGTCCGGTGGGGCTTCAACAACGTCCGGATCCGGGAAGGTGACAAATGGAAGGCTGCATTCCGTACGAACCGGGGGCTCTTTGAGCCGCTGGTGATGTACTTCGGCCTTACCAACTCCCCGGCTACATTCCAGACGATGATGAACGACATCTTCCAGGACCTCATCCTTTCCGGAGATGTTATGGTCTACCTGGACGACATCCTCATTGCGCACTCCGACCTCACCCGTCACCGTGAGATTGTCCGGGAGGTGCTCTGGCGGCTTCGCGAGCACCGTCTTTTCCTCCGACCGGAGAAGTGCGAGTTCGAGAAGTCGACGATCGAGTACCTCAGCGTCATCATCTCACACAACCACGTAGAGATGGACCCCGTCAAGGTCGCCGGCGTTGCCTCGTGGCCCGAGCCCGAGAACAAGAAGGACGTGCAGCAGTTTCTCGGCTTCACGAACTTCTACCGGAGGTTTATCCGGGCGTTCTCGGACATCGCCCGGCCGCTTTTCGACCTGACAAAGAAGGGTGTAGCCTGGACCTGGACCGCTGCCTCGGCCGCCGCCTTCCAAGCCCTCAAGGACGCGGTGACTGCGGAGCCCGTCTTAGTCCTTCCGGATGAGTCCCAGCCGTACCGGCTCGAGGCGGACAACTCCGACCGAGCGACCGGAGCAGTTCTGTCTCAGCAGGGGACCGATGGAAAGTGGCGCCCTGTTACCTTTTACTCCAAGAGCTTGAATGACGTCCAATGGAACTATGTGATCCACGACAAGGAGATGCTTGCGATCGTCCGAGCCCTAGTGGAGTGGCGACACTTCCTCGAAGGCGCGCAGCACCCAGTTGAGATCTGGACAGACCACAAGAACTTGGAGTACTTCCAGAAGTCGCAGAAGCTGAACCGGCGGCAGGCCAGGTGGTCCCTGTACCTGTCCCGGTTTGACTTTGCCCTGTTCCATCAGCCCGGACGCCTTATGGGACGTCTGGACGCGCTCTCGCGTCGCCCGGACCACGGAGCCGGCTCGGAGAACTCGGACGTTACGCTCCTTCGGCCGGAGCTCTTCTGGATTCGTTCCATGGAGGGGATTGCGGTTGAAGGACCCGAAATTCCTCTCCTGCGCGATGTCCGGAAGGCATTCGCGACCGAGCCGGAGCTTGAGGACCCTGTGGCGCTTGTCGCCCGGTAGCTCCTCAAGAACCGGAAGGCTCCCTCCCCCCGCTGGGCCGAGTGGCACATCTCGGATGGACTCCTCCTGTTCCGTGGCAAGATCATTGTGCCATGGAATAAGGACCTCCGTCGCCGGATTATGGAGCAGCACCACGACACGCGCGTCGCCGGACATGCTGGCCGCTTCAAGACGTTGGAGTTGATCTCCCGGAACTACTGGTGGCCCCAGTTGTCCCGACACGTCGGCCAGTACATCGGAGCCTGCGATGCGTGCAACCGAACAAAGGTGCTCCGGCGACTTCCCCAGATGAGCGCTGGGACACCGTCTCGGTGGACTTTGTTGTCGAGCTCCCGGAGGCCCACGGGTTCGATGCGATCATGGTTGTGGTGGACGTCCTCGGTAAGCGGGCCCACTTCAACGAGTGCCACACTGGCCTCGGTGCTGTCGGAGCTGCCCGGCTGTAGTACCGGAACATCTGGAGGCACCACGGAACTCCCCAGAAGTACATTTCCGATCGTGGTCCACAGTTCATCGCTGAATTCACTCGCGAACTATGGCGCCTCATTGGTATTGAACCTGCCACCTCCACCGCTTACCATCCGCAGACCGACGGTCAGACCGAACGCGTCAACCAGGAGCTCGAACAGTTCGTCCGTATCTTCACGAGCTACAAACAGGACGACCGGGATGAGCTCCTGCCGGCAGCCGAGTTCGCCTACAACAACCACGTCCACTCCTCGACGCAGCAGGTACCGTTCATGACGGACACCGGCCGCCTTCCTCGGATGGGTTTTGAGCCGAACGGTAGGTACTCCGCCAACGAGTCCGCCAACGAGTTCCGCGACCGGATCGCCGCCGGAGTCTCCGAAGCCAAAGCTGCCCTCGTTAAAGCCAAGGACGAGTTCAAGCTGTACTACGATCGCCGGCGCATACCCGCACCGGAGATCAAGGTAGGCGACCGGGTCTGGGTGGATGCCTCCGACATCAAAACGACGCGTCTGTCGCCCAAGTTCTCGGACAAACGGCTCGGACCCTTCAAGGTCGTAAAGGTTGTGGGCAACGGAGCGTACAAGCTCGAGCTTCCACCACGTTATTCCCAGCTTCACCCGGTTTTCCCGGTCGTGAAGCTCGAGCTTGCAAAGCCGGACCCGTTCCCCGGACGCCCCCGGCACGATGAACCACCGCCCGTCCTCCAGCCGGACGGAGACGAGAGGTGGGAGGTTGACGAGATCCTGGAAGCGCGAGTCCGATACGGCAGCCTCTGGTACATGGTGCGCTGGAAGGGTTACGGTCCGGAGCACAACAAGTGGGTAAAGCACTCTGACGTCTTCGCCAAAGATGCCATTGACACCTACTACCGCCGCTACCCCAATGCCCCCCGCCGGATCGCCTCGGCCGCCTTCGACTTGTTGTCCTTCCAGAGGCGCGATAGGACCATCCGCTTCATACGTCGGGACACCGTATTCCAAGGGGGGGGTGATGTCAGGGGAACCCTCGCTCTTTCGGCCTTTCCGGCTATATCTCCGGCTATATCTCCGGCTATCCTTCCGGTTTCCGCTCCGGCTTCCGCACCAGCTATTCCTCCGGCTAATGCCTCCGGCTTTCCGTCCGCCCGTTCCCGTTGGCACGTGCTATGCGACCAGGCCCATGATCATTGTAGATACCTCCGGACACGTGCTACTGGGTAGTTACTGATTTGTATATAAGGTTTCACCTAGCGTGGGAATCTTCATCCTTTCTTCTCTTCGGATTCCCCCGCTAGGTGCGTAGTATTCCTGCTCCTGTATTATAGTACATATATTTATACTTCGGATTCCCCCGCTAGTTTCCGCGCTTCGCGCCGAGCTTAAGGTTGCCTGATGATGTTTCCGACATAACATGACTCATTTTGGGAAAAAAACTCCAAGTCTGAGTAGTCAGTCTTGTAGTAGCCAACTGAAGTGCTGATAACATAGCATGTGTATGTTAGTGAACTAAGAAAACTGCTTGTGATGTTAATTACATGGGCTGCAGTTTGACGTATGAAACAACAGAGCTTCTAATACATCCTATCCTTGATTTACTTTCACCATACTTACCTCACACAACCAGAGGGAATGGTATCACCTCGGCTTTAGCACAATGGTGATGGTATCAGTACCGCCCGTGAGTGTGATGTGACATCAAAGATCTGCCACAATGCTGCCGCCACCATTTTTGTCATCTCGCCTTAATATCCAGGCTGATGACAACAGTTCATTCCAGGTTGCTGTGGCTACAAACAGGGTATGTTATACTAAAGTAGACTAGAGTATTACAGCTTTGCCTGGAACTCAGGTTTCTGAGTCATCAAGATTATCTATTTAGACTATTAGTTGAGCTATGGAAGTTTGAGCTATTCAACGAGAACGCACCTTCTGAATTTCCAAGCGCTTCAAATGCTCTGCACACCGCAGAGAAGAGTTCCAGCGTGTGGCAGAGGGCCACAGCAGGGAAGCACACAGCTTGTTATTGAGTGAATTATCTGTGACAATCTGTGAATGATGTCAAAGAAAATATTATGTGCAAAGATTGAACTATACACACATAACCAATTACTGCATTCCAGGTGTCAAAGGACATGTTTGTGTTTTCTGGGAGCTTGGGCATTGTATTGGATTTGGGGTAGGTCGAAGTGTTGTAGAGGGTGCGTGTTATGTTAGTCTCTCGTAGACAGACACTCTATACTGACCAAGCTCGTACCTCGCTGTATATAGTCTGTTTCTTACCGCGGGGGTCGGATCGTAGTGCAGCCTTATTAGGTAATCTGACATGCACGCGGGTTCGATTCCTGCCTCCACAACATTTTTGTTTCCTGTAAACTGTGCGGCAAGAGCCATCCAACTCACTTTCTGATACTGCTTTTACCTACCTTGATTTTTTCCTCAAGTAAACTTTCAAGATTTCATCGGTTTGTGCTCCGTTGAAGTATTGTCTTGGTAGTCACATGATTGAACCGGGTGTTCAGCAGAACAGGTTCTACACCTTTTTAAAAAATTCGAAGGAGATAGAAAGTTAGATAGATCTTAATAAATGCTATCTGCTGCAAAATTTCATTGAATTTGATTGCCTTGGTGTCGAGGGAAGAGAATCGGAGAAATCTGACATAAGATTACATAATAACGCTGCACTACGATCCAACCTCCGCGGTAAACACAAGACTAGTGTTATGTACCTGCTGTCAAGGATCTCGATCACCTGCAGGTGGACTCACAACTACCCTTAATGGAAGTGCATGTGAACGTGTGTGTGTGTGTTCACCCGCAGAATTTCGCTGGGAGAACTCTGGTCAGGCCAACACATAATCTACATGAGCACGCAATTACCCTCCTCAAACAGCCGCGTCAAATCAACCATGCCTCAAGCACAATTCTCAGCCTCAGAATCCTTCGAATCCCTGAATCTTGCGAGAATAACTGCCAAAATTTCATTTCAATTTTCGGATATTCAAAGTGTTCCCCCATGCCATGTGCAAACTTGTCAGCATGTGGGCATGCACTTGAGGCATCTGTGCGGCTTCTAGATTGCATTTTTATTGCACTTCATTTCCACAGCCGGTGCAAACTTCATATCCAGGCATATTAACTGTTGAACTATTCAGATTTCATATGATGGTCATAAGAATCACTGGTAGTGATGTTCCATATGGTGCCGTGTTCTATTGCCGAACATTGTGGGTAAAAGAAGGGCCGGGTTGAATGGAGTCTGTAGAAAGAACTCAGATTCTCAGGTCACAAGTCTCGTGGATCACTGAACTTACCAATGTTCAAGCTCATTTCCGATCTACAAGCGCATCTTGTGACGGAAACTGTGTGTATCTTTTGTTCGCTAAATTTGTGATTGATTGGGATTGGTTGGATACCGAAATTCAGGTTCATTTCCGATCTAGAAACGCACTTATGCTGAACAATGTACTATCTTGCCGGTCACTAAATCTATTAGACACTGGGATTGGGTGAGTACCGTGCACGAAAAAGCAACCAATTTGTTGAACAACAATATTTTTATCCCAGGTGCTTCCCTTATATTTTGGCCTACGAGCGAGTGCTAGACTTCAACCCCCAGGGCCCGAATGCCTCCTCGAAAACGCAAAAATACGGAGCAACCAGCAGAACCTCCCCCTGCCAGCAAGGATCCACCTCCGGTCGCTGGTCGCACTCGACGTGGTGGCCGCAGCAGTCCCCCAGCTCCCCCCACCCTCATGACGGCCAAGAATGCCAGCTCCAGCGAGCCAGACTGCGGATTTGCCGGCCTGTCATGTATGCCGTGTATTTGTCTCTCAGATTTCTGCTCAGCCACACACAGCAACCCGACCAGTTGCAGGCAGAACTCCCGCCACAACTGGCACTCATAGTGACATTATAAATACGGGTCAGCACCTTTTCTGTCTATGCATTTTGCATTTATCTTCTCAATATCTGTCAGGCCAGCGGACTGGGAAAGGTGCAGCAGGGCAGATTCATCAGATGGTAATACAGTCTCATCTACTGATCAACAAATGATAACCTTGTTGCGATAGCAATTTCCACCACAAACCCCAGCACGTCGTATGGCGAACGAGCTAGCCAGTCGCCTTGCCCAAGACACCGCGATGGCAAGTCCGGGCCCACCTGTTCGTGATCGGCTTCATGCAAACTCGGATGTTGACGACTCATCTGAGCCCGATTGGACGAGTTCCCCATCAATGTCTGTCAACGCCCTCTCCATGTACCTGCATTGAGGACTGGGTCGAACTCCGATGATGACACAGCGCCACCTTCTGCAGCTCCAGCACCGGAGATCCACCGGGCTGCAAGAACTATAACTGGTGCTCGGCCTGCAACACGTGGCACTGGTCGCTGTCGTCGGGCACCCACTGCGAATACTCGAGCGAACACTGACCCTGTCGACGATGACGACTGTGTTTTTCTTGACCCTACCGAGATTGTGAAAACTCAGAAATCCGCAGACTCAAAGTATTTTTTCGGCCGGCGTTCTTTGGATAATGGGTTCAAATGTCGTTTATGCCCGTAAGCAGCTTGAATTGACTATTCTGTTCATACTCTCATCTTTTGCAAGTCAAATCTATGGTCCTAATATTAGTCTCTCAACCCGCTGTTTACACTTGCAAAATACCCCAGGACATCCAGAGGAATATCTTGCAGCAGTGGAAAAGTATGGATTCGAAAACAAACTTCCTGTGGAACTCGCACATCAGGTGGCTGAAGAACGAGCATTCAGTCTTAACAGAATCCCATTCTCCATGAACGCATTCACGGAGCAATTGGTAAAAGTGTTTGTTGCGAATGACCTGGTATGTTACAATATTTCTGAACCTTGTCCAAAACTGACCTGAGCATATAGTCGATTCACTTCATTGAGAGTCAAGAGTTCCGTGATCTCTTACTTCTTTTGCGGGACTGGCTCGCCGAGAAGGATATACCTCATCGGACCAAGCTTACCAAGCTTGTAGTTGAAGCGTGGGTCAAGTATTATGCCGAGTTGAAAGTTACTTTAAATGTGAGTTCAATACTGGCTCAACACACATGAAGTTGACCCCTCCCTGAAAGACGGTGATTGGCAAGATCAGCTTTACAGCTGATATCTGGAACAGCAAGGGGTTACATCCCTACCTCGCAATTACAGCCCATTGGCTCGGTCCGAGAGGGGAGGACCCACAGGTTTTGCTATGCCAAACCTTGTTGGCCTTTCGCCGTATTCGTGGCACTCACAGTGGCCAGCGCATTGCGCGTATTGTGTTCAATATTTTGGAAGATGCTGGAATTGTGTGGAACGTAAATATTTACCATGACTGCTTTGTTTTCAAAACCATAATCTGACTTGTTGGATACCCTCAGGTCGGACATTTTACTCTCGACAACGCGTCAAATAATGGAACATTCATGTTACATCTCAGTTTGCTCCTGAGTGACATCAGTGTTGTTGACTTCGACGAAAAGCAGAACTATATTCGCTGCTTTGCCCATGTAATCAACTTGTGCTCACAAGCTGTTATCAAGGTTATGGAAAAGGACAACGCTGATGCAGAACACTCGGACTCAGATACAGAGCCAGTAACGGAGTCGACTGACGACGAGGAACCAGTCCCAGTCGGCATGCGTGTGACACGCTACATACGCGAGGCCGGCCCTATTCACCGTGCTTGCAACACTGTTGGTTTCATCCGGAAGTCGGGACAAGGACGGGATGAACTCCAAAATGTTATTACTCATGGCAACACGCATTCCCTGTGGAAGGAGGTAACTGTGGGAGAAGAGGGAAAACTGATTGAGTCACTGGTTCAAAATCTGAAATTTGAGTCTTCCACATTATCTTTCTAACTTGTATACTTCCTAGATGAATCTGGCATTGGTGACGGTAATTGTGGATGTCAAGACCCGCTGGGACTCCGTGTTTTATATGCTTCGTCTGCTGCGATATTTACAACAGGTAAGTTAACATTCAAATTCTTTCCCAAATATGATGCTGTTGCTCATGGCAATTCGAGCCTATTGTTCGATTTTTTGCGCTCAACCGGGATGCGAATAAGTTCTGCCACCCTTTGGAGAATAAGCACTGGCTTCGCTTGGAGTTAATGGAGTTGATTCTTCAGGTGACATCAAATAAATATCTGCCACCAGATCTAATCCTTTGAGTTAGCAACCACATACTGTCCAAACCACCATGTCAGCAGAAAGCACCCCTATTCTTGCCGGTTCCATTCCCGCCTTCGAGCTCTTTATTTCGTCCTGGAAATCCATGCTTTCTGATACTGACCTGCAAAATGAAAATATTGCCAAATTCATCCAACCCGGCCTTGACATTGGGACGAATTATTACAACAAGATGGGAGATACAGATGCATACATCATTGCTATGTGTAAGTGATCCACAGCTAGTATAACATGTGCTTAGGATGCAGTCATCAATCCTTCAATCCGGTTTGAGTGGATTCGCAAGAATTGGTCGCAAGAGGAGCAAAATGAAGCAAAGAAAGTCATCTTGGTCAAGGCGAGTCAACCTCAACCTCATCATATTGTGTTACGATCTGACTGATTGGGTCTCAAGCTGCAAGCATATGTGAATGTTGTTGGGTCCCCAGATCTGCGCTCTCAAGCCAGTTCCCCTGGTGCAAGTGAATCTGGCTCGGATTCTCGCCCCCCATCACGATCGCATTCCCGAACCCGCCCACTGGGAGGTGTCCCAACATATACTGCGATCACGCAGGTAGCAAACCACTATCGAAATGCTGCACAGTCCCTTGATTTTTCTGGTGCAAGCAGCAGTGCAACTGGTGGCGAGCAATCTATCAAAGATGAAATGAATCACTACATGAGCAGTTCTCTCCCCCCGTGAAAGTCGACTGCCATGGTGGGCTACTGGATGGTTTGACACTCAGGTTTTCCATTTTCAACACAACACTCACAAATTTGAACTTAGACTCACAGGAAGACAACTTGGCCGCGTATATTCCGGCTCTTTGCAGACTATGCTCCCATCCAGGCCACCTCTGTGCCATCCGAGCGAGTTTTCTCATCATCAGCTGAGACTGATACCAAACGCCGAAACCGCACCAATGCCCTGCTGATGGAACCACTTCAAATGTTGAAGTTTAATTACAAGAAATCCCGACTTAACTTCATGTCTGACTGGCGAACAGTTGCTATTCCTGATGAGGAGGAGGACTGGCTTCGCATTTTAGCTTCCAAAGGCAATGGTGACACAGAGGAGACTTGGCGAGAAATTTCTGACAGTTTTGAGTTGACAGATGGCGTGCCACATTTGAATATGCCAGAGGAAGCTAGATTCCCGTAAACATCTACTGTTTGTCAATTGTAAGCTACCATACCCTATGCTACACACATTGTTCAATATTTCGGGTGAAAATGTCATCGACTTGAGCGACTCAAGTCGACTTGAGTGGCTTCAAGTGACTTGGTTTCCCTAAGTCAAGTCGAGTCAAGTCAATGTTGTCCTTAAGTCGCGACTCAACTTAGCGAGTCGCAGCAACACTACTACAGTCTACAGGGACCCCTGCAGTAAGTTCCATTCTGACATTTCAAGCGCCCATTAAGCGCCTACTAGCCTCTCTCTCACTGGGGGCAAAGACCAATGTATATGAAAACCATATGCATCAAACACATATGGTTCACATATGTGCAGATTATGGAACAAGGTGCCAATCACCTTTGTTGCACCTTTGTTTTCAGGGGTGACACAAAGGTGAAAACAAAGGTGCAACAAAGGTGATTGACACCTTTGTTCTACAATCTGCACATATACGAACCATATGTGTTTGACGCATATGGTTTTCATATGCGTCGTTCTTTGCCCCCAGTGTCTTGTCTCCTCACATGATCCTCGACAAAGATGCATCCTCTCCACCTCCCTACAACCCCCCACGGCATGGTGCGTGATGAAAGAAATGTGGAACTCCTGCTGACCTGTCTTCCTTGGTAGTACACTACCGAGTATACGCAATCGATGGTGTGATCGCTTCCAAAACATCATCAGATCCCAACCAGCCATTCATCGGACATATCAAGGCCATGTCCATGCCACCCTCACATACCGCAGCCTCTTTGCAGTGCACACTGGCTCACACAGAACACATACCAGATCCCCTGGGCGTGTGCGCCCGCCTGTATTGACGTTCATCTGACCAGACACCCATAGATGATGCAGCGGAAATGTCCATCCTTGGGGCATCCGTGATAGCCTCAACACCCGGAGACACATTGATGCTTGTGTTCATGGATGAGCTCACCGCCGAGGAGAAAGGTGACGTACCGCAGATCGAAGGAGCAGAAGCACGCAAAGTGGAAGTTGGCGGATATGGTGAGTAGACCTATCTATGTAAGCATCCAGGCGCTGATAATTGAACATAGTGTATTATCATCTCTACACTTGGAGTGGGGAGGACCAATCGACACACGCATTCAACCCCGATGAACTTGCTATTGGACGCATCAACTGGTCAACCATCATGCCCCCTCGGGATGCTCTGGCAATTAAGCGCCGCATCGCAGGAGCAGAGGGGAAACCCATCTATGTATTCGTGGAGTTGTATGTGCATGTGTCGGGAGTGCCTCTCGCAGATGATGGCTGTTGCACAAGCCCCGCAGGGACCGACTTTCCGGGCTCTGATGCGAAAATGCGCTGCTTATCATACAGCCTGAATGACTAAAAATCCTTCAAGCACAGCCTTTGCCTTCTGGATTAGCAGTCAACCATTTTTCCCCTCCCCCACTGTCTTGGCTCAAAGTCCTCCCCAGCGACATCATAAGGCGCAACAGTATTGCACACGTGGCGGATTATCGCGAATTTTTTCAGCCTGGGGCATGGCATATGAAGTCGCAGGTCACATACACTGTTGTCAATGCCAGCAGTGTCAAAGGATGTATGTTTTCGTTCAGTGTTTTTCTAATTTTTGCTCACTCCCACCAGTGATCAAAGCAGGTACCAGTACACTACCCATTTCCACTCATGCAGTCATCTTATGCGACGGCTCATACAGAAAATGTTCTATTGCTTGACGAGTAGTCCACAACAAGCAAGTGCGTTCAATCTCCTGGGTGATACTACATGAAGCATGATTGTTAAATTCGTACTTTAGCATTATTAAAACAATCAGTGGATTTAAAATCTCATTATCAACCCATGCACATAGTATATATGATCCTGTTTCATCCTAATTCAACATTGATTTCAACCGCCGTTCGGTGTGTGCGCTTTAAGTCTTACTTTCAGTATTTTATTTTGACTTCACTGCTTGAATTTGAAGTTGTCCAAGCTTGAGATCTTGAGATTCCAATTTGATAGCTTTAGACCATGACACAAGAAGGAATTGACCATCTCAACTGAAACTGTTCTGGCTCTCGTTGCAAAGCTGATACCGCCGAAGACCGATTACAAGTACTTTATGTAATAAAGTGATTGTTCTTTTAATCTGTGGATACCGGATTTTCCTTGAGCTGAAAGACAATCAGTGCATCTATCAGTGGAACGAAAATAGTGGCTGTGCCCATTAGATTATTGAAGTCTTTTTTATATTCCGATCTAATGAATTAGTGCTTCCTTAACTCGAGACAGCATCGCCGGTTTGATCCCCTCCAATCGTTTCTGTCATTCGGTTTATTATGTTTGGTGCACAATGCTCAGTGTTCCATGCTCACCCTTTGTATGTTCGACTTGGTGGCACTGCTGCATCGTGTGTCCCTTCTTCTCATTATTATTTGTCTCTCGTTCGTGCAAATTTTATTGATGTCTAGCAGAGTCACTCACTGATTGATCCGTTACTAGACGCTATATTTGCAGGGGGGCTGCGACTTGCTTTTTAGGGCTGCGCACACCTGGGGTTGCAACCAGCATCATAGGGTCATCCCTGTTTGTCAGAGTGTCAATCTATTGCATCTAGACAACCTGGGGTTGCAACCAACATCATAGGGTCATCCCTGTTTGTCAGAGTGTCAATCTATTGCATCTAGACAACCTGGGGTTGCAACCAACATCATAGGGTCATCCCTGTTTGTCAGAGTGTCGATCTATCGCATCTAGACAACCTGGGGTTGCAACCAACATCATAGGGTCATCCCTCATTGGTCAGGACATCAACACAGTCTGGATGATCATCCCCTAGCTCCGTTCCAATAGCCTTCCTGCTGTTCCACTCGAGCTAGCTGCCTGCCTTAGGCCTTAGCTGTTGTGTCGTGTCTCTCCTGTGTCCATAACATTGCATCTTTACAGTCCTAGCCAAATCACTTCGTCTAGCACCGCCTTTTGGCCCTTATCTAGAGATTAGATAGTACGATAGTACAGCCTAGACCTGTGCTGAGCAAACTAGCTCAAGACACTGTCCCCTAGCTATACATCCATCATCAATTCCAGTCCACTAGACTATTGCTAGCTCCCTGGCACATCATCTCTCAACTACTAGAGTCTCTTAGGTCACATCTCAATGAATGTTTAGGTAGTGGTTTAATCCTTGGTTGTTTGTACACTTGAATAGCAGCTAGTGTGTCGGCTTTAGTGCAGTGCCCTGAGTTCCTTTTTTCGACATACAATGTGCACAGGCACATCCTTATGTCCCCACCACCATCATCCGCTGTCTCCGCCATTTGGGTTTCTAGACCCAGTTCTTGGTCTTAACGACCTGCGTGCCCCATGATACACACCTCGTTCTACCCAGAGCTCACCGTCGAGGAGTGCAATCTCCTTTCTCCATCACATACAAGAACGGTAATTGGTGCCCTCCGCATGCCCCAGAGAATAGTCTCTTCCATCGAGCAGAAGGACAAGTGCGAGTGTTATGAGGCCTGCAAAGAGAAGATCAAGGCCGAGCTTGCCAAGTTCTACGAGGATAGGAGGTTCTTGACAAGCACCTCAGTCAGGCGAGTCCAAGGTCTTCCACTACACAAAAATTTCGTTGCTAACTCCTCTGTTCTCAGAATGGGCACTACCACTACTACTTCACTGAATTCACAACTGGTGATAAGCAGGAGGACACTGCTGACAGGTATACAAGGCTGCATCCGACGTCGCCGTCACGGAGCTACCCCAGACGCACCCGATCCACCTCAGTATTGCCCTTAACTTCTCTATCTTATAGTCTGAAACCATCAATTCACCTGACCGCACACGCTACCTCTTGTTTCTTGTTGTCCCAACTCCCCATTCCTCCTGTACATACTCTTTCAGTGCTTGTGGTGGCGGCTGCATGATCCTGGCCACCATATCTGTGCAGCGCCTACCCCCCGTGCACCTCGGTTGCACCTGCGACTGCGACTACGCTCTTTCGCTCCATGTAGCATATTGTTGTACACCTGGACTGCGTGCAGCAGGACCGCTCGACCGATGCGGCTCAATGGGTTGCAAAGACTGATGCGCCGGCGCCTGCGCTCCGATGTGTAGTGGCCGTTTGAGAGCACATGCAGTGTCTCTTACAATCCAATGTTTCCATTCACACTAAGACAACCTTACTTGACTTGTTGATACTGTTGTGTGCTGAAAATAATGAATTTTCACCTTGTGGGTGAGTTGCATTTTGCGGAGCATTTTCTGCCTTCTAACTATTGGTGTGCAGCACCTCGTTCTCGCTCCCAGCAGTTGCGACCACCAGCACAGCTGCGCTCTTTCGCGCACGTCATCCCACCTGCAGATTGTCGAGCACGCTCCATGCCCGGGTCCAAGCCGGCGCACATACACGGGTGGCACGCTCATTGCAAGCATGGATGGCTTTGCCTTTACACCAGGCCACCGCTCCAACTTCCTCGTGCGGAGAGACATGCCGGATGCTCGGAGAATCAGCCTTGTCAGCCGTTCCCTGTGTACCTTGCATTTGATCAAGGTCTGAGAGACGCGCAGGCTGCAACCTTCAAAGCCATTCCGGGTCCATCTCCCCAAGCTACCCAGACACCGCCAATCCAATTCCCCAGTGCCACCAGTCTTCAATGACGACCACTCTGGCGGCACGGTGTTTGCAAGTATTCAACCGACGGCACACAGGATTTGCTGTACAAAAATGTTGGTGATCCCGGTTGTGTCCACATGGGACAGAGGCAGGCGCAGTTGGACCGACAAAGACCGATGAGACTCGTTCCGCAGTAGCGCTTCCACAATGTACCTGTGTACCGTAATACCCATGTGAATAGATACTTGAAGTGGAAGAGGTTTCTCATTGGTCTGAGAGCTTGAGCCAAGATCTGTTGGTGGAAGCGAGGAAGGAGTTCGTGGCAACAAAAAAAAAAAAATTCCAAGCCACGTTCGAACACACGACATTCAAAGAAGAGGATATTTAAACCCCAGAGCATAACCACTTGGTAACACAAGCATTTGTCAAGGAAAATAGCAACTAGTACAGTCGCCGAATATTTGAATAGAAACCTATTCAAATATTCCCCAGGACATAGCACCAGAGCCAGTGTGTCACACTAGTGTAGTTTTGTGCTACAGTCAGCAGTTAGGGCTCCCTCTGACTCTCCTCTATATCACCTAACAAGTGGTCTGTGTTTCAGCCATTGCCAGCCCATCAACCCATGCTGTATTTGTATGGAATGTTGAGGGAAAATTACTCTGATTGCAAGGCATGGTGAGCATTTCTACATACAGCCAGTCAATTTCCCTGCAAGTTGCCTGAAGGTTCTGCATGGTGTCACTTTATCTTGCTGATCTGCACACTCTGGATGGAGTTCGCACTGGATTAACAGTTCCCTGATCATGATTTATTGTAAGGAATCGACCATACTGGAAGCTGGTTGTCTGCTGTTATAATATCTTTAGTCTCACTTCAAATTATCTTTTCACTTCTCTATTTATGTAAGTTAGATTACATAGTTGATACACGTGACAATGCAACTACTTTTTACATACCTACCAACTTGCTCAATTATAAGCCTCGCCAGCTCTTTCACAAGGCTGATAGAGGCTTGAGAAACCACTTCAATAGACCTGACTCATAACTCACAACTCACACCTATATGAACTGATCCATGAGGATCCTGTTTTTGTGCAGTACTTATCTCTCTGCTGGCGAGTTTTTGGAAGCAGAGTAGAAAATGTTCACTAGGAGGCACAAGATTTCCAGTGTCTGACGGTTTTTGACTGTCCCCTAATGGCTATCTCAATGCCCTCTGACTTTTGCCTGAAGAAACTAAGCTCCCTTTGTTGACTTGTCCAACTGCATGTCTTCCACAACAAATCTGAAATATCACAGGTATTTACGTTTCTCCAGTGTGCCCTGCCTCTAAAAATCTGCTCCAACATGTACTATTTCCCTTACAAGTGTCACTACCAGCCCCAGAGCCATCTCATTATCAGATCAAACATGAGGGGCATAATTATAATCACAGAACACTGGCAAAACAAGATAAAAACACTATAGGTATCTGTATCTCTTCTGGAGCTACAAATTTTGGATACAACTGGTGAAAGTTCACATTGTGAGTTGGGGTTCACCAATGACTTCCACCTGCTCTTCATCTTTGATGTGAGACAAATTGCCAGAATGGACATCAAGCCTCACCAGACAAGCTATGCTCTCTCTTTGCTGTTCCAGAACATTGTTGTCAATGGAAGCTAGCCTTTTATCAATGTGTTGAACCTCCTTTGCCTGAGATGATCTTTCGAAGAGAGGCTGTGCTGTATTCCAAAGTTCAACCGCTTTTAGCAGATCACCACATTGGTTGGAAATGTCACCCAGTCTGACCAGGCATTCTGCCCTGCTGCGATGGACATCCATACAGGTGAACCCCTCAAGGGCAACAGTGAACAAGGTGATGGCAGTGTCCTCATCCTTTTGATGAAGAGATGTATCTCCAAAGAACTGTAGAGCTTTATAGGCTTGAAGGAACTGTTTACACTTGAGGGGATGTATAAGAAATATGGTTGTCCAGACAGGTATTGATTCATCTGCACCCCATAAGCTGGCATTGCCCAATCTTTCAAAACAGAACAACTTGATTTCACTGTGTTCTGTGGCCAATTCCAAACACTTTATGAGCAGTCTCTTTGCTGTTGCTAGATCCTTTTCCCTGATATACAGATCGGCAAGGGTAGCATCACAACAGATTATCCATGGCTTGAGATTTAGGGTGGTGAATATGGACCTAACAAGATCAATATCTCTCTTCACTTCATGTTTTTGAACACCTATTGACACTGCAATTTCAGCTGAATTCAGCAATGCAGTAGCATGCCTAGCAGCACTTTGGTTTGTAGAGATTTGAAGTCTCTTGGTATGAATTGTCCAGGCCTCACTATATTCCGATTTACACTTGTGGACCTCAGCCTGAGTGTTCATGAAGGTAATATTGACATCACTATCAGACAGACCACAAAGACTAAGGAGACTCTGTGCTTTGGTGCTCAAAGAGAGACTTTGTTTGTAGTAACCAAGCTCTTTCCAGCACACAGCTTCTGTACGGGCAGCATTTGCTTCTCCATTTAAATCCCCAGAAAGCCTGAACAGCTTCTGGGATTCACATCCATCCAATTGCGCTACAGAGTATGCCCCAAGCTTCACGTTAATCCATGCAAGCCTATCTAATCCTTGACTGTTTCCTGATGTTACGAGTTTGAGTTGCCAATGATATAAGTGTTTTGCACATATTTGTGGCTAAACCAAGATCAGTTTTGACCACTTGATAGTAATCTGTCATATTGAGATAAAATGTGCCTAGAAAGTCCAGGTGTCAGTTCTCATAAATAAAGTTCAGACAGAGAGCACACATTTCAGATCTGGATCATCAAAGTCCTTGAAAAGCTCCACAATTTGGGAAGCCAGAGCCTCAGGATTGGAGATTGGATAATATTGCCACAGGCGGATTGAATCAATCAAACAGTAAGCTTTGAGTTGATGATCATTGAGCTGTGGAAGGAGGTCTTGGATTTGGCCCATCAAAGGAGTCTGCACCTGCATGTTGACTGTGCTGAATTGGCTGAAATAACATACACAGTAAATACTATCTGATAGGGTTGGTTGTTTCTGCTTCAGACCCCATTGCAGCACATTCTGGATGTTTGTGTGATTTGATTTTAATTGGGGGACTGTGCTGGAAATTGACTGGGTTCCTATGTACTTCACATAAAATGCAAGCATCTCCTGGAAATATTTGAAGAGGCTCTGAACAAGATGATCTCCAGGGGGTTGGTGCTGTTGCAGATATTCTCAGATGGGCATTAGTACCTTCAGTCTTTTATGCTCATCACTGTAGGCCAGAGCAGTTGACTTCAGGGTTGTTTTGCATGTAAGGATATTTTCCAGTGGTAGTTTGCTTTGGATGGAATCTACATCTGTGAGGCCATCTGGGAGCATTGCCAAGAGGCTCAAGAGTTCTTGTGAATGAGGAATTGAGTGGATCCGAGGGCTTGATAATGACAGAGAAATAGACATGTCCAGGTTCGATCTTTTGTCAAAGCCTTCTGAAATCACAGAAGTCTTCTCCTTGTCCCAGCGGGATAATACATTGGAGCAGCCTTCAGTGTCAGCCAAATGGGCAAGCAGACTGATTGCAAGTGGCATGTTGTCTGCCAGGGAGAGGATTTGGTCAATTTCCTCCAGGCTGTGTCCACTGTCTGCAGTATCAACAAATGCACGCCGAGCCATCTCTTGATCTAAGGGTTGCAAGACTTTTAAAAAGGGTCTAGTCCATTGCACTTTGGCAGGGTGTTCGGCTCCTCGCATGGTAATCTGAGATGAAGTGAGTTGAGAGTATTATCCAAAACTCATTTAACTTGCCATTAACGCAAGATCCTCCACACCTGTGAGCAGTGAGAGTAATTCTTCAATGTTGGCACGGGAACTTGCTGGCTCCCACAAGGTCTCAAGTTCATCCAAAATCAAGAGACTTGGTGGATTGTTGGTGAAATACTGCAGCACTGCTTGGTAAGGTTTTTGCCTGGCTTCAGTCCCAGATGGCTCCCAATCAGGTTTGCCAGGTGGATCCCGGTTGTTGCAGAGTTGCAAGCAACAAAATACCTATTCTGTACATATCTGGCTGTGATATCTGGGTGGTGCAAGACAGCTCTTGCTAGGGAGGTTTTTCCCATACTGCCTGCACCCAAAATTGCTATCTTCGGAATACCAGTGTTAAAGAGGTGTAGGATGTCTGAAAGCTCTGACTCCCAGCCATGAAAAATCTTGGGCTCTGATGGCAGCATTGAGATTGAGGTAGAGCTTTAAAATCACGCAATAAGTATTCTCCAAATACTTTGTAGGAAAGATGGATACTGTACCTATTGGAGGACCAAGAATGATGTCCACTTATCTATGAAGCAGTAAGCATACATTTGGTGAAACATATAGTTGGATTACTTACTGTGGATGCTCTTTCTAAAGCAGTTGCTTGAGACATTTTCTCAATCATATCAAGCACTTCTTAGTGCCTTTTTTCTGCATCTTTCCGCATCTCTGCAACATCTGACAGAGCCCTGGGTCTTTCAATCTATGGAAGATATGTCTATGAATTGCTGCTCAATGGAATTTGAAACAGACCTGAAAAAAGTCAAAGTTTTGTTGCAATTCAGCTTGGCAGTCTTTCAGTAGTGTGCTAATTTCACCCTGCCGGAAAAAGCTTTTCACTTTGTTGCCCTTTTGCTGAGTCTCAACAAAAGTGTAGACTTTGTGAAGAATCCTGACTCCAGTGGTTAGTACATAGTGGTTCTTTCAATGGACAAAGTACTCTGTGAATTTCCCAATGTGACTGAGCACTTCTGAAGGCAGTTCTCCACCTGCATCTGACGTGATATGAAGAATCATAATTTCATTCAGCAATTTGTGGATTTGCTCCAGAAGCTGGACACAGTTATCTTTGTGTTTGGTAACAGTCTCGGGAGTGACTGAGCTTCACATCAATACAAGTCTCTTCCACAAAACTCACCTGGATATTTTGCAAGACAGCTTGAGTTGTGTTGATTATAGCACCTAAGAATGGAGTTTGGATGCTATCTGCAGTGATTTCCAAGGTATTTGTGATCATAGTCAAGCCTGTGACCACATTTTCCAATCGATTCTGAGTGACAGTAGATGGGGGCATGTTGGGAGTGGTGTAGTGATCTTGTGAAATGCTCGCCTTTAATGCGACCATCCGTGGGTTCGCAGTGTCAGCAGTTCTTCATCAATCTACCAGCAATGCCACACCGACATGATAATTCACACCATGTTCAAGATAGAAGTCCTCATACTGGCACCACCCAATTGGTCAAGCTCACATTATCAAGCTGCAACGACATGCTTGTATGCCGCCTTCTATTCTCAGGCCTGCTCAAATTCAGCAGTATCTCGATTGGTTGCTGGCTAGCAAGAACCACAATCCACCTGCTTCTAATACACATCAGACTCCGAGCTATTCAGGGATCAATATCAGATTCTGTTTCGCTTCCAGAATCGGGCCAAAGCCTTGGGCAACCTATTACAGGCCCTCAGTTGGACAGGCTCCCGAGGCAGCGGTAGATATGACTCAGCCAACCGAGGCTGAGCAGTCTGCACCCTTGCATGGAATCACATATTGTTATTAATAGTATTGTGTTCACTGGCCCTTCAGGTTACAAGTTTGGGAAATTGTATCTCTTCAACTAGCTAATCACTGGCCAATCTTCGACATGTGTATACAGTACCTTTTTCGCCACCAATATCGGTGCGTGTCAAATGTCTTTTTTCGGCCTTCACGGGACAATCAAACAAATATCAAATGCCGGTGCTATAAACCTGTGATGCAGACCTATAGGGTTTGGCACATCCATGCTCTGTCTGTAATTGGGAGAGGATTTTTATGGAACCTCGTTTGATTCGGGGGTAGGTCTTGATGGCGAGGGATCTCCCTAGATAAAGAGGGTTAATTATCTTTGGGCTTTTGTGAATTTCAGCACAACGGTCATAAATTTAGAAAAATGACTAGTACTAACGACGAGTGACTGCATGAAATGAGGAGAGCAGGATCCGCGCGCAGGTGCGGATCTAGAAGCGAGTCATCGCTGGCGGGGCGCGCGCTTAACGGTCACCTGATCGCGATTCACCGTGATGCGCTTCTGACATCAATGCCATCAATATCACGACCTTATCCTTTCCCGGCTTTCTCTGCTTTGCATTTTGCTTCGTTCTTGTAGGCCATCGTGATACTCTCAAACTCTTGCACAATGCATCTGAAAGCTCCCTTTGTCGACTCATCCAACCGCATGCCCTTCACGGCGAATCCGAAACACCACACCCACTTACTCTCCTCTAGCGCCCCTTCCCTTCGAAAATCCTCTTCCTGTCTCCCTTGCGAGCGTTACCGCCGACCTAATAATTTCTTTGGAACTCCCTGCGACGATAAATTTCCCTTTGTCTGCTCTACGTTCCTCCTGTGTGCCGTTCCCGGGCGACGTCGACGCCTCATGCGGGGACCTCAGTCCTGCTCCCCAAGCACGGCGCCCCCGCGCGCGCACATCGAGCCTCGAGCTGCCGTGCCGTGCCTACCCGCCGAAGTCGCGTGCGGCCCGCGTCTCCATTTCCAAACAATTGCGTTTCACCCCTCCTTCCAGCGCTGCTCTGGCTACCTCAACCAGCCCTCGCACACCCACTACCCCCGATCTCCGCCTCGCCTCCCTCCTAGTACGTAGCATCGTGACCAACCTCGCTCGCCTTCACGCCAATCTCAATACAATTCCCGAACCATCCCCATTGCTCCCCAATCTGGAGCAGCAAGATCTCCCCCTGTGCGAGCGGCTGCAGGCACTTCTCGCGCTCCATGGGCGCGGGGTGCGCTCTGCGTCCCCCACACCCACTGGAATCACACCTGCGGCTTGCGCGCCGTCGGTCCTTCTTTCGGGGAGCGAAGGCGTCGACATGACGTGCCTGCTGCTCTCGACCGTGACGCCCGCGCCGCCCGCTCCCTTGCGCTTCATCACCACCACGCGTGCACGCTCCAGCTCGCGCGAGAGCGCCGGCAGCAGCGGCGCGGTGCTGGAGATGCCCGTGCTGGTGGCGACGCTCCTGCTGCGCCGCCGGGAGGGCAAGGGCCAGACCGGTGCGGATACAAGGAGGGTTTTTGTGCCACGGGCATCGAAGCTCCGCGTCGTGAGCTAGTCTCTACCGGCTGACATATTGGATTGTGGGTGGGAGACGTTCCACTGTGATGTCGAGCTCAAGCTTACCCTTGAGCTCGTCCTCCGATGCTACTCTGGAGGCCGGTCTTTATCCCAAGGAAGCTGCGTGTCCTGGTCAGGTCGCCTCTCTCGCTGGCCAGAATCGCTCAGACCGACTCAAACGCGAGCCATTTGGTCTCGCGTTTCCGTGTCTTCCCTCGGCGCGTACCGCCATTCGTCTCCCTTTGCTGCGCAGCCGTCCCTGCCTCCGCCTCTCATCTTCATATCGCATCAAAACTCGACTTCAGCACCGACTCGGCGTCGCTCATCTGGCGCAGCTTTGCGTACTTGTATCTACACCACGAATTTCACGCACACACGGACGCAACTCGACGATCCATTTTGTTTTCTGGACTTTGCACATCCATCTCGTGGACTACACGCATCGCACGGACCTGGCCTCTGTCTGGATCCACGCACACACGACAGAGTCGCGTCTCGGCGTTATCTCACTCATCTTTTATATATAATTATATCATATTGTATCTTTGACTCACAGACTTTACGACTACACGATTCACCTCATTAGCTGTATCGCAATCGCTGTAGAACTGTATTGGCAGTGTAAATTGTAGCACCACCGCATCGCACCATCGTCTGTACACATGTACCTCTATCGCTTCCGACCCGATCCCCGACGCCCGGATCTCAGAGAGAAGAGAACAGCGGGAGCGAGGAAGCCAGACATCTTGACGCTACGGCTATGTTACCTTATCATCGCAATGAATTCAATCCGAAACCAACCTCGCTGTTCAATAAGGAAAGACGTGAAAGTCGTGCAAGGATCCAGAGGTTTCCCCCTTTCCCCCCTTCCTTCTGTTTTGTTAAAAAAAGGTGTGGAGGTATTTACTATATACGACCTGCCCCCGAATCGGGGTCCGCAGGCAAATTAGAAACCCGCATGTGCAGGGCGGGTGCGCCCAACGCAACGGGTCTGTTTCGAAATGTGCGTGTAACGTGGTAGATACTCGAGGACTGAGTATACGAGTTTAACTTTATTCAATTTTTGCTTACTGCAACATATCTATTGTTCCCGGGTTAGATTGATTAACGTTTGCAGCGAGTCCAAAAACACTTACATATTGTCCACTACCACCAGGCCTTGCGACTCCCCGGATCCGTCCAGCGGACCTGTATGCAAAGCATATCAGTATCTGAAGGTGAGGTCCAGCGCGAAGAGATATCGGAAAAGCAAGAGTTTGGGATTCAGAGTAAAAGACTGAAAACGCACGCACCGCACCCACAGCCTGCAACCGAGGAAAGAACGGCCAGATACTTTCGTAGCTTTCTGCGTCTACTTCTAGCTCGAGCTCCACCCCCAACTCTACGGCCACTTCGTCGAGCGGGGTACAGAGCGCCCCGTCGGGCGGGGCGTAGTCTTCTGCGTCCGGGAGAAGACAAGTGTGCGCAGTTTTCTGGTGTTTTCGTTTCCATGGGCGCGGTATAAACCCGTGTTGCCATGCGTGTTCACATTCGCGGTGATACTCGCGGACGGTGTGAGCCCCGCAAACAATTCCTCTGCGAGGACGGGGCGATCCCGGGGGGCGATCCAGACGGGGAAGGAGATGCGCAGGGTTGTGAGGTTCGGGAACGCAGACGCTGAGGGAAAGGAGAGGGAGAGGAGGGGCGCGAGGGTCGAGGTTGAATTGGTAAGTACCACGTCCCACTCTTCAATGCTCGTCACATGCGGCGCGAACTCGCGCCACGCATGCGTGCCCGAGTCGATAGATACTGTAGCGTTTCGACCGAATGTTCAGGTGACGGGTGACGAAGGGTCGTGAACTGAACATTCTTGGTATGGGTGACGGTGACTTTTCAATTTCTAGCGCTCAAACAGGCCGAAAAATGCCAAAATTCTCGGTCCGGCATGTGCCGGAATACTATGTAGGGTAATTCTGCACTGATTGCCGAGAAATGAACACCAAGTTCAATGAACATTTGAGGTGACGGGTGACATGATGTGAACATTCGGTCGAAACGCTACAGTAATGCTTTCAGCCTCGAGAGGTCGAACAGGCGCAAATACGCCAGGAGGTTGTGGTCATGCATTTTTGCTGAATCCAGGGAAAGTGATTGCAGCGCGATGCCTCCCCCTTGCGGAGAAGATAAAAACGCGGCCGCGGGGGTGTTGGAAATGATGCACATATCAATCGCCACGTGCCATATCCCACTGCCAGAAACGCAGCTGGCCCAGAGTCGCGTGAAGTCGCGGAACGTGTCAAATGTACAGTGAAGTTTGACGCGTCGCAGCGTGGGCAGGGCAAGTAGGTATTGGAGGGCTGCCACAGCGGGAGGGTCGATGATTCTCCCGTATGCGAAGACTATGCTGTCGACATGTGTGAAGGGGAAGCCGCAGATTGTGCAGATGGTCGTTGTGCAGATGGTCGATGTCGCTTGCGGTTGGTGCAACTGGATGTTGAGCCGTCGGATGTGCGAAATGAGATGCGGGGAAGAGGTGAGGGCCTCGAGAAGATGCTTCCAGCTGCCATTTGTGATGTCTGGGGCGCGGAAAATACGCGAGTGCGCCGCGTACACCCAGGATGGGGAGACTTGAGCGCAGGATTTCAAGTCGCGGAGGGAGTGGAGGTAGGAAAGACAGTGGTCTAGCAGTTCCTGGATGTCCAGAGGGTTGGATTGATCCATTCGTTGGTAATTCGAGGAGACTCGGAGCACCGAGTCCCAAGTACGGCAAGTACCGACAGCCGAGAATTCGATGCACAGGCTAAGGAGATTCGGAGGCGATGTGGGAGATGCAATGCTCTAACTTGAGAGCTCAGAGGGCTGTATTCTTTCGTCTGGTTGGGAGCTCGAGCCTGGAGTCAGCAAAGGCACGTTTTGATTCAATTCGCATCAGTCTTCCGGATGTCTCCGAGATGATAAGATAACAATCAAGCCCCTATGTTGAATCTACTTCGCATCATCATCTATGTACTCCCAAAGGTCAGTGACGCGCAAGTCGGAATTGAAGACGGATTCAATGGTGAGCGAGTGTAGTGGCTTGCATGAAGCATCGGCGGCCAGATTTCTGAATTTGGCCCCGAGGATTCATGACAAACTTAGTCTCTGTGACAGAACCGATATATGGATGACGGGCAAGCCAAGTATCCATATATGGTCTGTTAGCAATCATGCCCCCGTTGTTGGCTGACCCATCAAATTCCTTCTCATGTTTTGCCTCCGCCTCGATGCACCGATAAATCTGAAAATATTTAAGCATGCAGATCTACTTCCAATTCAGAGGCCCCTCCCTTAAAGCTAAAAATTTCCTTCATTCGTTGTCGCGATATGAGCTGAGTTTCTGAAGCATTTTACATAAGCAGCTTTTTGGCCTGATCCTGTTCTGGAGAACTGCCTGGCTGAATCAAGAGATTATTGCGGGATAAAATGTTTGAATGTGCTCTGGGAGTCTTTCCAAATATTTCCGGATTTTCGACAAGGCCCATCACCGCAATACGGACAAACTGGCGGTCGGCTGGCACAGCCACCATATTGCGTAATCAGCAGGTCGGCCAACAACACAATCGTGTTTACTACAAGACTATAACAAACTCACGGCAGATGTCAGGGGTGAGTACACATGGTGATTCCGTTGAACTGACTTGCCTTGAGATTCACTCCCCAATCGGTGTGTCGGCGCCATCCACAGGGTGTAAATGATCCTGAGTCCTGAGGCTCCAGGTCAGCCGGTCGATGTGCTTGGAATCAGGCCATGCAACCTCCTGAAAGATATTTTGGCAGAATCTTATTTACCACACTGATACTCCGGGTCAAGGTCAATCTTCCTGCGGATGGGCACAGAAGAGCGGAAACATGGAAATGCGGACTCAGGATGGGTTCCAGAAGGCTGCCACAAGATACGGGGTGCGAGGCTGACACTGGGGGCAACCAGTGAGGCATGTGAACACTGAGGCATGTGAACACCAAGTGCATTACATGCATGTGCCTTTAATAAGCAAAGGGGGCTTTTTTGCATGCTTTATTCCCCTGCACCAGAGAACAAAGCATGCAACAAAGCCGCCCTTAGTCTGGTAAAGGCGGCTTTGTAGCCTTTCTTCCATATGTGAACCACATGCATGTAACACATATGGTGTTCACATGCGTTGTTGGCTGCCCCCGGTGTGAAAGAGAACGGAGCACAGCATCAACTCCTGGCTAGCTCTGAGGGCACTTATTAACCGTGTCATGAATCACCCTGACTCAGCATCGCAGATATCCTTTTTCGGATTCTACCACATTCCTTTTTGGTAATAACCCATCTTTGATCGAGTTATTCCCTGTCCCACAACACTCATTCGACTCGGGATGGCAGACAACAATAAACAACCTCAGAGACATGAACATCTTGGACCTTTATTCGGAACCCATGCAGACATGGATTCCTCACCACTTCACCACCCGAGTTTTTATCACAATAGCCCAGGACTATACAATGAGAGCATG
Source organism: Mycena albidolilacea (assembly GCA_029282495.1). Taxonomy (NCBI): domain Eukaryota; kingdom Fungi; phylum Basidiomycota; class Agaricomycetes; order Agaricales; family Mycenaceae; genus Mycena; species Mycena albidolilacea. Next base: position 951,130 of record JARIHO010000028.1, on the reverse strand, counting down.
ACATCATATACATGCAACCCGGGTTCTGTGCACTAGAGACCTAGACTCCTTTGTGCCAATGACCATATCCAATGGGTCATGACTACACTCTTTTATGACTCCTTTATGTTGGTGGATGCCAAGACGACTATGCTCCTGAATGGCAACAGGTGTCCTCCTGGCTCCACCTGTTGGCTCCTTTATGCTCATGACTCCTTGGTGATCCCTAGACACTATGGTGATAATACATAGGGACTAGGAGCATCAGCATTAATGTTCCTTAATGTTGGATACAGTAACCAATCGCGATCATATTTGATTTATGTAGAAAGGTATATAAACTCGGTAAAATCTCCCCTGTACAGTAGATTCTACCTCATCTATTTACCGGCCTTACTTTGGCTGGACTGCTTGGTTCTTGGACTTGAGCCTGGAGTGCTCTTGTCCCCATCTCGTTGTTCTGGTCTTGCCTTTGCTCCTCTCTCACTCGACAACACCAGAACCCCTACTCTCTGTCCCTTGCCTTGAGATCTCAACCTAGCAGTGCTGGATCTGGCCCGTTAGGTAGCGGCAAGGAGAGAGACTTACCTACCAAGGGGAAGAGATCATCACACTAGTTCCCAGGCAGGGTTGTACAGAGACTGGTTCACCTGAGTTCCTCTCAGGCACCCTTTGGTCTTGGATCCAGCCAGAACCCCTGTTCGGAGAACATCCTTCCTCTCAGGTTCTTGGGATGCAACCCCAACCCCCTATCCTAGAACCCAAAGCCCCTATTCGAGCAACCTGGAGCGGGTTCCTCCCACTAGGGTCTGGTGCATCATTGCAATACTCTCTGCAATGTCTTCAGGTTCTTCAGCATGGGTTGCTCACCACCTATGGATGCTGGCCCGGTTGGCCACATCCTCCTCTTGGATCCTTGACGCCTGGTCATGCACTATTTGAGCAGTGATGGATTCTCTCTCAACACCTAGGGATGGCTACTGTTGTGTCTGGTGTGGATGTGGTCCAGCTGACCTAAGGGCCATTGCTGACAGACTGGACAATTCAATGTTGACACAATAACTATGACGCTCTGCATAGGTGGACAAGTTACCTCTGTACCTTATAAAGACCAAGGTGGACCAAAGGTGAGATGTGACCCCCACACACTTTTCCATCCCACTCGTTCTTCCGTCCTAGCCATCAGTTGAAACCATGTCCGACTCTCTCATTGCCAACTCTTGGACAGTTGGGGTCTTTCTGGGTGCCATGGTTTGTCATGGAAGGTGTTTATGTGAGTCACCTGACCTATGTATGTGTTGACGGCTGTTACCACACTAACCCTCACGAGAGTCACAGATCACCTGATAAGATTCTCTCTCAACAAACCACCCACACACACCTACAAGCACATTCTTCAAGGTATGCTGCTTTAATTCTCTCTTCTCTGGGAAATCTTCAGCTGGCTGCTCTCCTTGAAGGCTCAGACCTGGGACTCTGGACAGCAGCCAGCAACAAAGATTGCCACCAGGGATGCCTACCACAGACTTTGAATTAACTGACACATTTTTTGGGCTCTAGGTCGCGATGTTGTGGACACCCTGCTTGCGAACGGTATTTTTCAAACCCCAGAGCAATTCGTTTTTCTTACGGCGCAATAGACACACAGTGGCACAGTTTTTGCTGAGTGGTACACTGCTGTCACCTCCCTTCAAGCCGCCGACTTCAACATTGGTCCTCTTCTCTCGCGTGCTGTTGCAGAGGAGCATGATGATCAAGTAGATTCCGAGCCCCACAATGCACTGGACGACATCGACAACGATTGGCCGCCCTGAGAACCATGGAACAAAGTCAACAATCTGCCACCTGCTCCGCCCCCTCCCAAGCGCTGCGCATCCCTGAGCTTTGAAGATGTCATCACTGCCTGCCCCCCTGCAGAAGGGAAACCACCACCACTGGGCTTTGGGATGTGCGTGCCATATTGAAGAAGAGGGCTTCACGCCTCCAGTGTGAACATGTCCAGCCAGCACCTCCCCTTCACCTCCCTTGCTTCAATGCTGCCACCCTCCCCACCGCCCGACAAGGCTGAGAAACACAGGGCCAAGCAGCGCTGCTCCCTCACTGAGTTGATAGCCCTTGGTTTTCAGCTCATCCGCTGGGATGGAATGTAAGTCCCACTGCCCCATTCTCTTCACAGAAAGCCAATCCTTCTACAGAGCAGCTCGTCCTCTTGTAGACAATGCTGGCCGCATATTCACAGTCCTCGCTAGTCAACCAAACGATGCCAGCTGGCGTGCCTGTGGGTCGTGCCTATGACTCCATCAAGAAGGAGGGATCCGACGCCAATTTTCCCTCAGCCATGTGCCGCCACCGACGTGGCCTTTTTGCAGCCATCACCGTGGGGTTGGGGTATGGCAAAGGCCAGCAGACTCCTGCATGGATGGACAACAAGCAGCGCACACCAATGGTAGACAGGTTACTCGCCAACCTGGATATCACTCACCTTGCCAACTTCGCAAGCTGTAAGCACGTTCATCTCATCTTGAGTCCCTGGCCTGACCTCAAGTGACTTAGTTGCCTTCAGTTTATGGGTGCCTCGACTCCACAGCTACTACGTGAAGAACAATGCACAACTCAAAATCCACCTCCCCCACCTCCAGCAGCTGTTCCCCAACTCAGTTTTTTCCACCGCCACATTCAACTTCGGTCCCAGGGTCTGGACCTTCAAACACAGGGACGTGTGCAACCTCCCATTCGGATGGTGTGCCGTCCAGTCGCTTGGGGACTTCGACATGGCCAAGGGCAGTCACCTCGTCTTATGGGACCTCCAAGTTGTTGTCAAGTTCCCTGCTGGCACCCTCATCCTCTTTCCTTCTGCCACCATTTCGCATTCAAATGTGCCGGTGGAGGGAGGTGAGGAGCACATTTCTTTCACGCAGTTCACCGCTGGGGGGATGTTTCAGTGGGTTGAGAACGGGGGGCGCACTGCGGCGGAGTTGGCACAGGAGGATCCAGACCAGTGGGAACACATTCAGGCACTGAAGGAAAGGAGGCCTCTCGGCGCACATCGGTCATTCCGCCGCCGCAGGATGAGGAAGACAATGGTGAGGACGAGGGTGCAGAAATTGATAGGGAGGCCATTGCCAATGCCTTCGAGACAATTGTGCGCATCGCGCACAATCACCCCGCACCCACACCCGCCTTTTAGGCCCCTGCCTGATATTTTACGGACTTTTATACTACCAGCAATGACATATTGGGCATATATCATACTACCACTTGTATTACATGCTTGATTTTTGTACATATGTTAGCAATACCTGTATCGTACCACTCCTTTTTTTTGTGAAATTACTTTCATTTTTGGGGACAGGACGGACTTGGGCAGCGCCACACTGAAATCTTGATGGGAATGATGGCGGGAGGCGCCTGCGCCATCTTTGATAGCAACTGTTGCGGCTGTTGGCTGATAACAATAGAGCGCGGCCATCATATCTACTGATAACATGTACATCTATCAATATCTACGGCTAAATAGCTATTGCTAACCCGTAATTAACGCGTGGTGCGGCCCCAGGCCTAAACCCGTCAAAATAGAAGGGGAGACCCATCAGATCTCCCCCTCTATCTTGATGGGATATGTGGGCTTCACAGGTGCAAAGTCAGTAAAAATCTAACGGTCAGTACAATGTAACAATGAAGTGGAATGCATATGTGTAACAGCCAAGTCAAAGAAAAGTAGTGAAGCAGATGGTCAAGCAGTATGGCAAAGTTATTTTTTTTCGTTGTAAGGGTGGCCGCTTCTTGGAAGGCCTGATAAGACATGATAAGATCAGGCATCTTGTCAAAGCATCTGATCTTATCATGCTTGGCTTTTCTTATAAGCGCCTAATCGTGCCGGCCGATCTTGCCACCTTACAAGGCCCGATAAGGCCTTGTCATGACTTTTAGAAATTTCCGACAATTTTCTGAGTGTTCCATGCAGATGTCTGGGTGACGGTAAAGCCAGATGCAGATGGGATTGGAGAGTCAAAGAAGGAGGGAGTCAGTGCAGACAAAGACGAAGGAATGGTAGAAGGCCCAGGAATAGCATAAGGCAGCTGTGAACTGGCGCTGGGGTCTTATGGCCGCAAAATTCGAAGTGTCCAGCACAAACGTGAAATCGTTGATACCATTAAAGGGATCCATTTCCGGATCGAAAGCTGTGGATTTGAAAGTTGTAGCTGCAGGTCGAGCTATGGCAGCTGGAGGGAGAGCGGAAAAGAGAGGTGGAGGAATCAACACTAGAGGAAAAACTCGTTAACATGGTCTAATAAACTGCTGAACTTTTTGAAGAACTTACCTGGTGTTATCTGAGCTTTCCGACTGCAGCTTTTGCCCTTGCCTATCGTCTGCCCCATGAACTGCCGTGTGAGCGACTGTATCTGGGATTCAAGGCACTCAATATAAGCTCGAGTCTCATCGCGTTGAGCCAGTGAAACACCTGCAATGGCCCCTTGAAATCCGCGAACCAGGTTTTGCGGCAGGTTTTTTAACGCCAAACTTGCCTTTGCTTCGATCTCTGCAAGGCGAGCGACAGAAGCAGTGGTGAATTTCCAGAACACGAGCGAATTGAAGGAAGAATAATTGAAGAGAGGGGAGTCGGGGTACTTTTTATAAAGGATTGAATCGTCTTGAAGTAGAACTGTTCGAAACCAGATGAGAAGCTTGAAGAGTTAGCGCAAGGTGATGTCGCGAGCAAAGGGATCGGCCTTCTCACGGTCTTTTAATGCTACAAGCTCGTCCTCAACCCAGGGAAAAATCTGGGCGATAAGTTCCTGGGGCAGCTCTGCAGAGAAACTGTTTAATTCTGTCCAACCTGTGGGGATGAAAGACTTACCTAGAAATTCGCGTGCAAGGAAATGAGACTCAGGCTTTGTGGCATCAAACATCGCCGCTCCGAGAAGTGCATCGACCAGCAGAGCACGGTCATAGCAAGGTTTGAACGAGCTACTATCACTCCAACCACCAAGTGCTTTGGCACCGTCAACTGAAGCCCCATATTCACGTGCTGTTTTGACGGAAAATTTGCAACCAGCATGGGTGACTTTAGAAATATTAATGCTGTTCCTCTCATAGATGAGGTTGACTCGTTTTCGGTGATCTAGTAACTTGGATTGAGCAAACAGTTGTTTCAAAAGATAAAAACAAAAGACATACTTTCATATCCCATCTCAACCATGGGATCCCTGCCGGGATGGAAAAAATGAAACCCATACCATTCCCGTTTCCCAAAGTCGCCGTACTCGGTATCAGAGAAGTCGGGGAGGAGAGGAGTCGCAGATATGATGATAGGCAAATAAAAGGAAGGCAATACTTCCTACAGGACAGAGAGCAATGTGTTGGTGTCTAAATGCACCGTGTTCGTCAGTTCTTCCTGTCTGGTTATGCTTAGCATTGTCTGCCAGCATAGTAAGCGCCTAGAAGCGATTACTGACTCCTGTATTCAACATTGAACACAAAAAAAGAACTTACCAGAACAATTTCTCCGAGGCCTTTTGCATTCATCATCACATCCATCACGAAGAGGTCAGAGAGCAGGAGGCTCCGCGTATTATTGCCCCGACAAGCGACAGAGCAGGAGGTCAGTAGCATCACGTGATCCCAGAGGGCAATGTAGATGTTGGAAGTTTTTGACCTCACGCAGCCTCTGTTGAGAGTATAGTCCCGAAAAGGAAATGATTGCCAGGTGGCAGTGCTCAGATCGGTGGGCAAAGCAACCATTTGAACCAAAAATCTGGTGTGTTTGGTAATGAGTCAAGTACAGTGAGCTATAAACTGTAGACTGAGACTATATGTAATGAATCCACATTCATAAAAGATTCTGTGTGGGATTTTAAGCTCATAATACTGACATCTTCTCTAGTTATCTACACCAAACATCCTGCAAACAATGTCTGATGTGTCCAAGCTGTCCCACCAGTCCGAGAAACATTATGGTGGCTCAAAGCTCATATATTTGGACTCAAGCCAAGTAAATCACACAAAAGCAATGGAATTTGTGCCCCTTATGCCAATTGAACCACGTGAGGAATAGCCTTACGGGGAATGATGCCATCACCCGGTGATTGCCATGGTTGGTTGGTCCCCCTGGCCAAAGCTTAAATACAAAATTCGGCATGATATGCTTAATTTTTTTTTGCCAACCCCTTGGACCGGGGCCTGCCACAAGCTTGGACTGTGGGGAAAGGATGTTGCAATTGCCAGTGGCGGGCTTCCCTCCAGATCTGCCAGTTGCATGCGAAGAGGTACAAACGTTCACGGTGAATTGGTTCCCAACAGACAAAGATTTGAGGCTTCCACTTCCGTCCCATGATGAATCCCATCCCTGCTCTATTGTACTTAATTGAACTTCCCACCTACCCGGGGCCTGATGCACTGACCCACCCCAAGTACGTCAACGGTCCTGATGGCTCATAATCATAAACCCACAATCAATATGCCTGTACTCTCTCCCACTCCACTTTGACGACATCTTGCCGTTGAATGCTCGGCTGATGCCGAAGAACGTGATGTTGCATGCACTACATACGCCAACGCAGCGTTGCGGCGTTGGGTGGACGCGGAGAAATGTCGGGCACCTCGGAGATGAACCATATTAAGTAGGATTCGGGTTCAACTAATATGAGATGTGCATGTACACAGACACCGGCTACAGTAATACCTAGATGCAGCGGGGTTCACGATCAGCGGCAGCCAATTGAGGACCGTTGGGGAAGATTTTGTGCATGGAGGCCAATAGGAAATGTTGACTAAAATAAATACTGTACTTTTTCTTTCAAATCGACAGGGGGTGTGACATGTGACTCATTTTACCTATCCGACATTTTGGCATCCACTAGAGTTCTGCGTGACACCCCAAGAAATTCGACATTTGAACTGAAAATTTTGTCTTTTTTGCAGTTTTTAGGCGGTTTGAGGGCCTATGTGACCGCTTGAAGGTTCAACAAAGGCCCGGGCGACGCGTGACCCCGACCAAATTTCGTGATTGACAGAGGGGTGTGTGATGCGTGACTGGCGATTTGAATGAAAAAGTACAGTACCAACTTAAACCACTGCGAGTTGAACCTTCGTTCCACTTAGAGAGCCGGAGTTGGTTGAACAAAAGTTCAGCCGGGCTCTAAATTAGCGTCGTTCAAAGTTACCATTTTCCTCTCATTTTTATCTCATTTTTGCTCTCATTTTCATTCTCATTTTCCAAAGAGCAAGACGAGAATGAAGCACAAAAATGGGCATTTTTGTGAAAATGAGGCTACAAGGTCATTTTCGCCAAATTTCTCCTTTTTGAATTTCCTTTTCAATGACCATTGCTCTTTACCCCGATATTTTTTCACAAAGCTGTACCATTTCTCTACCTAAAATGGCCTATAGAGCTAGCTCCTTGGCCTGTTAAACCCTAGAAAAGATTTGCAATGTTTTTGTTCTCCTACTCGCAAATTCTTCTGGGTGGGGGGGTTTCAAAGTTGCCCATTTTAAGCTCCTGCTGATCATCCCATTTTCAATCCCTTTTCCTTGCCATGCAGTAATGGCTTGAAATATATGGCTCAAAATTGACTGAGAGGTGCAGAATGATATTTAAGATGGGCCAGATTTTACCCAGACGAAAAGGTTGTATTTTTGACCGAGAAATAACAAGAAAGGGGTGGAAAATGAAACCTAAAATGAGACAAAAATGAGAAGAAAAATGGTATCTTTGAACGACACTATTGAGTTGAAGTTCCGGTATTGGTCACGGTAGATTGTTACGACTATGGCTTGTTTTTCGAGACAAAAACAAGATGTGACCCAAATGAGAATAGCTCGGGCCCAAGTCAAATGACACTTAGCTAAGAGGATAGTGGGAAACCCGATGTGGATGTGCATCACACGCAACTGAGCCTTTCTCACCTATATGTGTCCTAGGATGTGTGTGAGAGGCCAGTAGCTTGGGCCTCTAAAGATCATGGTTCAATGTTCAACCTGGGTTGGAAAATGAGGTTCACCGTTTAGAGGTCAGTGAAGTGGTGGTTGCCCAAGTTGAAGTCTGCATGCGCTAATCACGAAAACATCAAAAACAAGGGAACAAAATCCAACCGTTGCCGCAAACATGGCTCAGGCCCGAGTCGAACAGGTGGGGTCCACAACTTGCAATGCTGACAATGGACAGAATGTGGATGCACACCATACACAACCAAGCCTTTCTCGCCTGGCTGCATCCTTGTACACTCGGGCACCCAGACTGCACCCAAATTTTAGAGTTAGTTTTCATCCAGTTTCAACCAAAGGTTGAATTTGCGGTCCGCCGGGGAACTCAAGCAAACTGCAGTGCCATTGGTTTGGTCAAAACATGCAATCGAGCTCGCTGAGCATTTATACAGCAATGTGTGGGTAAGCTCTGGCACGCTTGAGCCAACCCGAGATTAGAATTATTCTTTGAGGCCAAAGTTGAGTTTTGTATTTGGAGGCCTGCGTAGTTGAGCTCTTTCACAGTCAGTCTAGTTGATCGCGTATCCAAAGACAAAAGAAAACATATAAGGGAATGGCTCGGGCCCAAGTCGAACGAGCGGGGTCCATAAAATTTCGGTTTGTCCAACAGATACAATGTGGATGTACACCATGTGCAACCAAGCCTCGAACCGAGACTTGTTCACCTAGGCGTGTCCAGGTACGTGTGTGGATGTCTAACCCTGTAATATTCAATGGATCTTGCTAAGTAGTAGGGTTAATCAATTGTGTTAACATTCGGCCCAAGATCCGCTGTGTGTTCAACAGCAGCCCCGAATTTCATTGGAGCCCGGTTCCTATTCCTGTGGAAAATGGTTTGGGCTGCTCGTTTTGCACGATTCGAAAAAATCAGAAGCACGAGAATGGCCAGGGCTTGAGTCGAACGGGCGGGGACTTGGAAATTGATGCATCGGTCTACAAATGGAATGGATCTGGACGTGTGCCACGCACAACTAAGCCTTTCTCACAGGGGTGTCCGTGAATGTGTGGGGAGTTTCAGGCAACCCAACCACACCTGCAGGTTTTGTGAGGTTTTAAAGTAGCCTAAATACTCTTAACAGGTTGAACTTCTGGATCTGTCATGCAATGTTTGAGCATCTGGAAAAGAAAGAAAAAGAATGACTGCCAAGCGACTGCTCGGGCCCGAGTCAAACGGGTGGGCTCCACAGAGGTGTCAAATGTGGGATATAAGATGGATGTGCACCACAGGCAGCCGAGCTGTTCTCACTGAGTCGTTTTCTTGGATGTGTGGATATGCCCCAGTGGCCAGACCGTGCATGAAGGAATCTGTGTTGAATTTATTATTTGAGGTCGTTGTTCAGACGGGGCCTGAAGCCTTGTGGTTGAGCTCTCACGTGCTCAGCCTAGTTGGTTGAACCTCACAGGCAGCCAGAAAATTTATCCATACTGTAGCATTTCGTTCAATTCACGGAGCCTGTGACACGTGACACCCATTCGTGAACTTTGGCTTTCGCGAATGAGGTCGGGGGACCATGACCTCGAAAAAATTTCGCATTTTTGCTAGGGATCCCCACCGTAACCGTACAATACCGTAATACGGTTACGGTTATACACAACTATAACCGTCCCGTATAGGCCCTCACGCGCCTCGATACGGTTACGGTTTGGCCCGTACCGTATACCGTACGGACCCGTAAGAAAGCCGGCCGTATACGGTACCATACGGTATTTTACGACCGTAATTCTACTGAGTCCACCGGAGCCAAAAATAAGTGATGACGCGTCCTCCAAGCTGGTCGGTTAATATGATCCTTAAATGATTGCTCCGGCTTGGCTCCGCCCATCCTTTACTCCACGGCGCATCAGAACCACTGTTGTCTGCCCGTATCACATTTTATTTCAATGAAATTCAAGATGTAGTAATTTTTTACTTGTACTGAACAAAGCCGCACTCAATTCCGATGCGCTTTCCTAGCATCGACCTCACGCACGCGCCTTCGTGTTTCCTGTCGAAGATTTCAAATTCAAGCGCCACAGTGGCCACTGACTCGCGAACGTTCCAGAAAATTTGCCCAGCCGATACGGTATAAAAGGGTGGTGCAGAACGCTCTAGCAGGCAACACCGAAACACAGTTGAGTTCTGTGTGTGCAGCATGTCCCCATACGCTCGTGAGCGCATAAAAAGAGGCACGTTTCATGCCGCTTTCGTCTTAATGATTCTAATTTCAGTTTAGCTCATAATGGCCGCGAGACACGTGGTGTTTTGGCTGAATCCACATCCAAAGCAGTTGGGTCATCGACACGCACAGTTCTCTGTTTCTTTCTTACCTGCGCCCTGCTTTTTCTGACTCCCCTCCTGGTCTGCTTTCCGGCTTTTGGTATGGTCTCATATGGGAGTAAAACGAGATGTTGCAGTTGAGCGTGTTTTCTCTGGTGGGAGAGACACCATCTCTCTCTCCGGCGAGCACGTTTGAAGCCGGAAACCATCCGGACTTTGATGTTGCTGAAGCATCATCTTCGCTTAAAGCGCAAGCGTCTCGAAGACCTTCTTGAGACTGTGGAACAGGTTTAAATACATATAATTACCTTTAATTCAAATTTTAATCGATCTTTACGGTCGTATACTAACCGTATACGGTCATAATACCCGTAAAATGTACCGTACCGTACCGTAAAGGGGTCCTGGGCAACTTTTACGGTTACGGTTACGGCCGGTTAGGGACCTGTAATTGACCGTAATCGTTACGGTCGTAACCGTATACGGTACGGTGAGGATCCCTAATTTTTGCCTGGAGCACCGAGACTTATACCAAGACCTAGGCAGAGCTTGTTTCACAATCAAATCGGTGCTGACGACAAAGATGAGGATCTTGTTGTACCTGGGTTCAATTGTAGTTCTCACCTTTGTAAATGAATACAGCCTGGATCCCAATGGCACGAGCAATAACCATTGAGCGAGAGAGAGAAGAGGAGCTAGTTTTCTTCCGATCATGTCAGTCGTGTCACAGTGTGAGTGCCGCAGCGAATCGAACACTGAGGTACTTGGGGGCAAAATCGCATTTTTCGCGGTTTTTTTTGGTGATTTTGTGATTTCTTTCGTAAGTTCGCGGCTGGCCTCGGTGACCCGTGACATTCGCGAAATTGTTCGCGGATTTGGGGGTCTGTGATGCGTGACACGTGAATTGAACGAAATGCTACAGTACTCCCAATGCAATGTGGATGTGCACTAGGTGACCAAACATTTCTCACTGAACTTTGTGTACATGCATAGGCTCAGCATCCATTGACACGCCGTGATGTCGTGACACACACCCCTTTCGTTTGGGTTTTTATTCCAACACAATCACAGAAAAGGGTATGCAAGCACTGAAGGCTGTTGCAAGAAAGTAGTTGTATTTTAATATTATTATTATTTTGGCTCCCTGAGCCCCAAGGGGGTAGCTAACAGCTCATGGGAAAAACTTCGGAGGTAGGTTTTGAGGCTCCTTTTATCAAGGTGGATCTGATTCTGGACTCAGATTTATGAAAAAAAAAAAAAAGAGCAGTCCACATGCTACATGATAGGTGGGCTTTGATTGAGCAGGCTTTGATTGTCCCCTACTGTATATGTTCAAAAATCTTGGAGGGGTTTGAGGGATGTGGGAGCAGATAAAAAGTGGAAATCCAGACCAAATGTGATGGGCATAATTGTAATAACAGAATAAGGACAAAACAAAACAAAAACATAGGTATCTGTACTGCTTCCAAAGCTGCAAATTTCAGACACAACTGGTGAAAGTTCACATTGTGAGTTCATTATCACCAATTGATTCCACCCGCCCCTCATCTTCAATGTGGGATAAATTGCCGGAAGGAATATCAAGCCTCACCAGACGAGCTATGTTCTCTCTGTGATGGTCTGGAACATTGCTGCCAACACGAGAAAGCCTTTCATCAACACATTGAACCTCCTTTGCCTGAGATGATCTTTCAAACAGCAGCCTTGCTGACTCCCAAAGTTCAACCGCTTTCAGCAGATCACCGCACCTACTGAAAATATCACCAAGCCTGGTCATACATTCTGCTCTGCTTCGATGGACATCCATAGAAGTAAACCCCACGAGAGCTACAGTGAACAAGCTGACAGCAGTGTTCTCATCCTTGTGTGTCAAAAACATCTGCCCCAGAAACTGCAAAGCTTTATAGACTTGTAGCTTTGCTTTTAGCTTGAGAGAATACATGAGAAAAATGGTTGTCCAGCCAGGTGTTGATTCATCTGCACCCCAGGAGTTGGCATTGCCCAATCGTTCTAAACAGAACAACTTGATTTCACTGTGTTCTGTGGCCAATTCCAAACACTTTTTGAACAGTCTCTTTGCTGTTGGTAGATCCTTTTCCCTGATATACAGATCAGCAAGGGCAGCATCACAACAGATTACCAATGGCTTGAGATTTAGGGTGGTGAATATTGACTTGGCAAATTCAATATTTCTCTGCACATCCTGTTTTTGGACACCCATTGACACTGCAATTTCAGCCAAATTCAGCAATGTAAGAGCACGGTCATAGGCACTTCGATTTGTAGAGATCTGAAGTATCTTGGTCTGAATTGTCCAGGCCTCACTATATTCTGATTTACACTTGTGGACCTCAGCCTGAGTGTTCATGATGTCAAGATTGGCCGAACCATCAGACATACCACAAAGACTGAGGAGACTCTGTGCTCTGATGCTCAAAGAGAGACTTTGTTTGTAGTGACCAAGGTTTTTCCAACACACAGCTTCTGTGCAGGCAGCATCTGCTTCTCCATGCAAATCCCCAGAAACCCTGAACAGCTTCTGGGATTCATGTGCATCCATTTGTGCTTCAGAGTATGCCCCAAGCTCAAAGTTAATCCATGCAAGCCCATCTAATCCTTGGCTGTGTCTCCTAGTGTTACCAGTTTGAGTCGCCAAGGATATAAGTCTTTTGTACATGTTCACAGCACCAACAAGATCATTTTTGACCTCTTCATAGTAAGCTGACATGCTGCTATAAAATCTGCCTAGAAAGTCCAGGTGTCAGTTCTCATAGATGAAGTTCAGACAGAGAGCACACATTTCAGATCTGGATCATCAAAGTCCTTGAACAGCTCCACAACTTGGGAAGCCAGAGCCTCAGGATCGGAGATTGAATAATACCGCCACTGGCGGATTAACTCAATCAAGAAGTAAGCTTTGAGTCGATGATCATTGAGCTGTGGAAGGAGGTCTTGGATTTGGCCAATCAAAGGAGTCTGCACCTGCATGTTGAGTGAGCTGAATTGGCTGAAATAACATACACAGTAAATGCTATTTGATAGGTTTGGTTGTTTCTGCTTTAGACCCCATTGCAGCACATTCTGGATGTTTGTGTGATTTGATTTTAATTGGGGGACTGTGCTGGAAATTGACTGGGTTCCCACATACTTCACATAAAATGCAAGCATCTCCTGGAAGTATTTGAAGAGGCTCTGAACAAGATGATCTCCAGGGGGTTGGTGCTGTTGCAGATATTCCCGGATGGGCATTAGTACCTTCAGTCTTTTATGTTCATCACTGTAGGCCAGAGCAGTTGACTTCAGGGTTGTTTTGCATGTAAGGATATTTTCCAGTGGTAGTTTGCTTTGGATGAGATCTACATCTGTGAGGCCATCTGGGAGCATTGCCAAGAGGCTCAAGAGTTCTTGTGAATGAGGAATTGAGTGGATCCGAGGGCTTGATAATGACAGAGAAATAGACATGTCCAGGTTCGATCTTTTGTCAACACCTTCTGAAATCACAGAAGTCTTCTCCTTGTCCCAGTGGGATAACACATTGGAGCAGCCTTCAGTGTCAGCCAAATGGGCAAGCAGACTGATTGCAAGTGGCATGTTGTCTGTCAGGGAGAGGATTTGGTCAATCTCCTCCAGGCTGTGTCCACTGTCTGCAATATCAACAAATGTACACCGAGCAGCCTCTTGATCCAAGGGTTGCAAGACTTTTAAAAAGGGTCTAGTCCATTGCACTTTGGCAGGGTGTTCTGCTCCTCGCATGGTAATCTGAAATGAAGTGAGTTGAGAGGATCATCTAAAACCCATTCAACTTACCATTAACGCAAGATCCTCCACACCTGTGAGCAGTGAGAGTAATTCTTCAATGTTGGCACGGGAACTTGCTGGCTCCCACAAGGGCTCAAGTTCATCCAAAATCAAGAGACTTGGTGGATTGTTGGTGAAATACTGCAGCATTGCTTGGGTAAGGTTTTTGCCAGGCTTCAGTCCCAGATGGCTACCAATCAGGTTTGCCAGTTCAATTCCAGTCGTTGCAGAGTTGCAAACAACAAAAAACCTATTCTGTACATATCTGGCCATGATATCTGGGTGGTGCAAGACAGCTCTTGCTAGGGAGGTTTTTCCCATGCCGCCTGCACCCAAAATTGCTATCCTTGGAATTCCAGTGTTAAAAAGGTGAAGGATGTCTGAGAGCTCAGACTCCCGGCCATGGAAGATTTTTGGCTCTGATGGCAGCATTGAGATTGAGTTAGAGCTTTGAAATAAAGCAATAAGTATAATCGAAAGACATTCTAGGAAAGGTGGATGTTGTACCTACTGGAGGACCAAGAATGATGTCCACTTATCTATGAAACAGTAGGTATGCATCTGGTGAACACAGAGTCCAATTACTTACTGTGGATGCTCTTTCTGAAGTGGTTGCTTCAGAGAGTTTTTCAATCATATCAAGTGCTTCTTGGTGTCTCTTTTGTGCATCTTTCTTCATCTCTGCAATATCCAGCAAAGCCCTGGTTTCTTCAATCTATGAAAGATATGTAACTATGAGTTTTTTTTGCTACACAGAAGTGACAACAAACATGAAAGAAATCAAAGCTTTGTTGTAGTCCAGCTTGACAGTCTTTCAGTAGTGTGCTAATTTCACCCTGCCGGAAGAAGCTTTTCACTCTGTTCCCCTTTTGTTGGGCCTCTACAAAAGTGTAGATTTTGTGAAGGATCCTGATTTCAGTGGTTAGTGTATAGTGGATTTCCAATGAACAAGGCCAGTACTCTCTGAATTTCCCAACATGATCCAGAACTTCAATAGGCATTTCTCCTCCTGCATCTGACTTGATGTGAAGAATCATGATTGCATTCAGCAATTTGTGGATTTGCTCCAGAAGCTGAACACAGTCATCTTTGTGTTTGGTAACAGTCTATGGGGTGACTGAGCTTCACATTGATGCGAGTTTCTTCTACAAAACTCACCTGGATATTGTTCAGGACAGCTTGAGTTGTGTTGATTATAGCACCCAAGAATGGAGTTTGGATGCTATCTGCAATGATTTGCAAGGTATTTGTGGTCATAATCAAGCCTATCACTACATTGTCCAGTCTATTTTGAGTGACTATGGGTGGGGGCATGTTGGGTGGGGATGCAGTGATCTTGTGAACTCCTTGCCTTTTATGCTCCCATCTGTGGGTTCCCACTGTCACCGGTTCATCAATCTGCCAGCATTGCAACACCGATGTGATAATTCACACCATGTCCAAGATAGAAGTCCTCATACTGGCACCACCCAATTGGTCAAGCTTGCATTATCAAGCTGCAACAGCATGCTCGTATGCCGCCTTTTATCTTGATTGGTTGCTGGCCAGCAAGATCCACAATCTGCCCTGCTTCTAACACAGATCAGACCCTCAGCTATTCAGGGTTCAAGATCAGATTCTGCTTCCAGAATCGGGCCAAAGCCTTGGGCAACCAATTACAGGCCCTCAGTTGAATAGGCTCCCGAGGCAGCGATAGATATGACTCGGCCAACCGAGGCTAAGCAGTCCACGCCCTTGCATGGAATCACACATTGCTGTTAATAGTATTGTATTCACTGGTGCCCTCTGTTCAGGCTACAAGTTAGGGAAATTGTATCTCTTCAACTAGCTAATCACCGGCAAATTTTCGACATGTGTATACAGCACCTTTTGCGCCACCAATACCGGTGCGTGTCAAATGTCTTTTTTTGGCCTTCACGGGACCATCAAACAAACGTCAAATGGCGGTGCTATAGATCTCCTGTAGTGTTTGGCACGTCCATGATCTGTCTGTGGAACCCCGTTTGATTCGGGGGTACGTCTTGATGGCGAGGGATCTCCCTAGATAAAGAGGGTTAATTCTGTTTGTACTTTTGTGAATTTCAGAATTTAGAAAAATGACTAACGACGAGCGAAACTGCACGAAATGAGGAGAGCAGGATCCGCGCGCGCAGGTGCGGAGTTGGAAGCGAGTCATCGGTGGTAGCGGCTTAACGGTCACCTGATCGTGATTCACCGTGATACGCTTCTGACATCATCGCCATCAATATGACATAAGACCGACCTTATCCTTTCCCGGCTTTCTAGAATCTCTGCGTTGCATTCCTGTAGGGCATCGTGATGCTCTCAAACTCTTGCACAATGCATCTGAAAGTTCCGTTTGTCGACTCATCCAACGCATGCCCTTCACGGCGAATCCGAAACACCACACTCATTTACGCTCCTCCAGCGCCCCCTCCCTCCAAAAATCCCCTCTCACATGCACTGTATCCCTCGTAAGCGGAGGATATACAAAAATCGCCACGCCGTACATTGCAAAACTCTTTACATTGAGATCAACCTCGGTATATCTCCATCAATGTGCCGCCTTTGATGTAAAGGCGGCACTTGCCATACTTAATGTACCGAGTATCAGTAAAGGGCCCGTTCCGGAAGGAACACGTTTCAGCACCCGCCGTTTTCTTCTTCTCTCTCGCCACCACCACTGCTTCCAAAATCCGCCCCCGACGCGTCGAAAAGCGCTTCAAAATGCCCCCCGAAATCCCACCACGATCAAAACACACGCCCGCCGACCGAGAATACCTTGACAGCTTGCCAGCTCGTCTTTTGGTGGAGTTCCGGAACTACGTACGTCGCCGCGGTGTTGGCATGTCCATTCTATCCTTACACTCCACTAACTTTTCTCCCCCACCTACATCGCTGACAACGCCGCCAAATTCCTTGACCACGAATGGATGGATATCGGCATCCTCGGGCATTATCTCCATCGTACAGCCCAAAATCCAGGGCTCGACACGTCTACGACGCGTCCATCTTCGTTCCCTGATCTGATTCGCGTCAAAATTGAAGCCACCCCACCCTCGGTAACCCCGGGCTCAGCCGTGATGGTCAAAGTGGAGCCCCAATCGATCAGCGTACCACCAAATTCTAACATCAAGATGCGCGCTTTGAACGAGGACGGCCGCAAGGTCTTCGAGCTTCTTTCGGACTCGGAGCCGGACCTTGATCACCCTGATTCCGACCTGGAGGTGATAGAAGCACTCCAGCGTACCTCTCGGTCTTCCAGCACAATACCTCCGTCCGGTGCGCAGATTTTGATTTACTTCCGACTGCGCTCATCAGTCGTTGCAGATCTTTGCAGATGCGAATAATCCTCGCGACGCCGATTCTGACCTTGGAGAACCTGAAACGTCGTTCCCCTCTGACAGTACGCAAAATTATGTTGTGGCATGTATGTTACTGATCATCGCCGGTGGATGAAGCCGATAATTACGACGGCTCCTATGATTTGCAGGAGTCTGACACGGTGTGGCAGGACGACGGCACCTCCGGCACCTCCCTCGTGCGCACTGGGGAAATTCAAGCCTACCAAGAAAGTGACTGTCGAGCGCATGAAGTATCGAGACGGCCCTGAGTTTATTTATCCCATCCTCCGCACCCCTACTGGCATTGTCGTTGACCTCAGTGACCAAAAAATACCAGCTTCAGGACCCTGTCACCAAAGGGCTTTATTCGCTCAACTCTATTATCCTCAATGCAGTTTGTTTCTTTCTCCGACTGCATTTTGAATTTTGATTTGAATTTTGCGCCAGAACAATGACTCGTGGGACTGGAGCGGCGGTGGCGCTCGTGCCAGCGCCTAGGTTACTTTTGCGCCGAGCGAGAAGCCCGTTGACTGCAGGCGTGTTCGTGCAACCTGCAAGGGTGTTCACGCTTGTGATCAGCTTGATCCCGCCCTTCGAAACGTCGTCCGTTTCGAATTGGATACTGCCTTGGGGATAAGACCGTGCGAACCAAAAATGCAGAACCGATGCCTGCACAGGCCACACAGTCGGACAATGCGTCTACCGCGGCTCCGGTTCCGACACAATCTAAGCCTTCAATGCCCGAATTCAATTCGGCTCAGCCTGTGACCGACTGAGCGGTCAATTTTTCAACCAACTTCAACCTCGAATTCGACTGGCTGATGGGTACCTCGGGTTTCGAGGGTATACATACCGAAGCTTCTTCATTTCCTGCACACGATGTCCCCGGCGCCGAATTCTCGACATTTGATTCTCTTTTTGACCCTGGTTTATTCGGTCTAACTGCAGAACCCTTCGATTCAGTGATCCCTTCAACTTCTGTCGCACCAGCTGGCGAGTTCATGAACTTGGACAGGTTCTCGGGTGACTTCAGCTCCACAAGCGATTTTTCCGCTTTTGGGTACACTAATCCACTGCCCTTACTCCCGCCACCTCCCCCAGAGTCACCTCCGGCCCCTTCTGCCGCTGTCTAGCAGTTGTCAAAGCCGAAACCGAGTGGACCAAAATCGCGCCGTTCTCGACAAGAAGTCGACGAAGCAAATATTCTGCATTCGACACGCTCGAGAGCTCCCCCTGCCCGCAAGCGGAGCGCAGACGAGGACGACTCCAACCTGCCGCAAAAAAAGCGAAAGGGCAAGCAGGGTATGACTCTGTAATTGGTATTCCATTCTAGCGCCTGACGCACTGTGATTTCTAGCGGTGCGCGGTTGAGGGTCTCGCGGTAGAAAGACAAGTTTTTTTGTTACTTTAATTGAACTTGTAATCTCTTGGAAAATGGTGAATCTCCCCCGATATATTACCTTTGGCCGCGCCTGGTTCCGTGTCGCTCAATCTTGCGACGTCGAGACAAGTTTTCAGGGCGATGCCGCTGCCAAATCAATACGGCAAACACAGAAACCGGCACATCAACGTCACCGGCAATATGCCGTGTTTCTCCGCAAGAACGGCACATCCGCGGCAAGTAAGCCGGGTTTGAACCAATGTGCCGACCATACAGCGGCATGGACCGAGTGTGCGTGTCCAGTTTTGTTTATCCCGTCGCGAGCGTTACCGCCGACCTAACCATTTCTTTGGAACTCTCTGCGATGATAAATTTCCCTTTGTCTGCTCCACGTTCCTCCTGTGTGCTGTTCCCGAGCGACGCCGACGCCTCATGCGGGGACCTCAGTCCTGCTCCCGAAGCACGGCGCCCCCGCGCGCGCACATCGAGCCTCGAGCCGCCGCGCCGTGCCTACCCGTGCGGCGTGCGTCTCCATTCCCAAACAGCCGCCTTCCACTTCTCCTTCCAGCGCTGCTGTCTACGTCATCACCTCTCTCAACCAGTCCTCGCACCCCCACCACCGCCGACCACCGCCTCGCCTCCCTCCTAGCACGTAACATCGCGACCATTCTCGCTCGCCTTCACGCTAATCTCAATACAATTCCCGAACCATCCCCATCGCTCTCCAATCTGGAGCAGCAAGATCTCCTCCTGTGCGAGCGGCTGCAGGCACTTATCGCGCTCCATGGGCGCGGGGTGCGCTCTGCGTCCCCCACACCGACTGGAATCACACCTGCGGCTTGCGCGCCGTCGGTCCTTCTTTCGGGGAGCGAAGGCGTCGACATAGCATACCCGCTGCTCTCGACCGTGACGCCCGCGCCGCCCGCTCCCTTGCGCTTCATCACCACCACGCGTGCACGCTCCAGCTCGCGCGGGAACGCCGGCAGCGGCGCGGTGCTGGAAATGCCCGTGCTGGTGGCGACGCTGCTGCTGCGCCGCCGGGAGGGCAAGGGCCAGACCGGCGCGGATACGAGGAGGGTGTTCGTGCCGCGGGCGTCGAAGCTCCGCGTCGCGAGCTAGTCTCTACCCGCCAACATATTGGATTGTGAGTGGGAGACGTTCCACTGTGATGTCGATGAGCTCGTCCTCCGATGCTACTCTGGAGCCCGGTCTTGATCCCAAACAAGCTGTGCGTCCTGGTCATGTCGCCTCGCTAGCTGGCCAGAGTTGCTCAGACCAACTCGAACGCGAGCCATTGGTCTCGCGTTTCCGTGTCTTCCCTCGGCGCGTACCGCCATTCATCTCCCTTTGTTGCGCAGCCGTCCCTGCCCCATATCGCATCGAAACTCCCGGCCCCATCCTCGACTTCAGCGCCGACTCTGCGTCACGTCATCTGGCGCAGCTTTGCCTACTTACTCACATCTACACCACGAATTTCACGCACGCACACACGGATGCAACTCGACGATCCATTTTGTTTTCTGGACTTCGCACATCCATCTCGTGGACTGCACGCATCGCACGCACCTGGCCTCTGTCTGGATCCACGCGCACACGACAGAGTTGCGTCTCGGCGTTATCTCACTCATCTTTTACTTATGATTATATCATATCACATCTTCAACTCACGGACTTCACGACTGCACGACTCACCTCATTAGCTGTATCGCAATCGCTGTAGATTTCGAGTCACTGTACTGGCAATGTAAATTGTAGCACCACCGCATCGCACCATCGTCTGTAGACATGTACCTCTATCGCTTTTGAATTGATTCTCGACGGTTGGATTTCAGAGAGAAGAGGACAGCGGGAGTGAAGGAAGCCAGGCATCTTGACGCTACGGTTATCTTATCTTATCGTGCTCGCAATGAATTCAATTCGAAACCAACCTCGCTGTTCAATAAGGAAAGACGTGAAAGTCGTGCAAGGAGTCAGAGGCTTTCCCCTTTCCTCCTTTCCTTCACTTTAAAAAAACGAAGTGTGGAGGTATTTTACGACCTGCCCCCGAATCCAACGGGGTCCCGCAAGCAAATTAGAAACCCACCTATGAAGGGCGGGTACGCCTAACGCAACGGTTCTATTCCAAAATGTGTGTAACGTGGTAGACACTCGAGGACTGAGTATATGAGTTTGAATTTATTCAATTTTTGCTTACTGCAACATATCTATTGTTCCCCGGTTAGATTGATTAACGTTTGCAAGCGAGTCTAAAAACACTGACATATTGTCCACTACCACAAGGCCCTGCGACTCCCCGGATCCGTCCAGCGGACCTGTATGCAAAGCATATCAGTATCTGAAGGTGAGGTCCAGCGCGAAGAGATATCGGGAAAACAAGAATTTGGGAGTAAAAGACTGAAAACGCACGCACCGCACCCACAGCCTGCAACCGAGGAAGAACGGCCAGATACCTGCGTAGCTTTCTGCGTCTACTTCCAGCTTGAGCTCCACCCCCAACTCTACGGCCGCTCCGTCGAGCAGGGTACAGAGCGCCCCGTCGGGCGGGCCGTGGCCTCCCGCGTCCGCGGAGAGGACAAGTGCGCACAGTTTGCTGGTGTTTTCGTTTCCATGCGCGCGGTATGAATTCACGTTGCCATGCGCATTCACATTCGCGGTGATACTCGCGGACGGTCTGAGCCCCGCAAACAATTCCCCCGCGAAGGCGAGCCGGTTCTGGGGGGGGAGCCAGACGGGGAGGGAGAGGCGTAGGGTTGTGAGTTTCGGGAACGCAGACGCTGAGGGAAAGGAGAGGGAGAGGAGCGGTGCGAGGGCCGAGATCGTGCCGTTGAGCACCACGTCCAACTCTTCGACGCTCGTTACATGCGGCGCGAACTCGCGCCACGGAATACGCGCACGCCAGCCGATAGATAATGTCTTCAACCTCGAGAGGTCGAACAGGCAGGAATGCGCCAGGAGGTTGTAGTCGAGCATTTCTGTTGAGTGCAGGGAAAGTGATTGCAGCGCGATGCCCCCACCCTCTCCCCCTTGCGGAGAAGGCGAAAACACGGTCGCGTGTGTGTTGGACATGATCCACCTATGTGGGGTGCACACAAGCGCCACGTGCCGAATCCCACTGCCAGAAACGCAGCTGGCCCAGAGGCACGTGAAGTCGTGGAACGTGCCAAACGTACATTGAAGCTCGACGCGCCGCAGTGTGGGCAGGGCAAGTAGGTATTGGAGGGCTGCCACAGCGGAAGGGTCGATGACGCTCTCGTACACGAAGACTATACTGTTGACATGTGTGAAGGGGAAGCCGCAAACCGTGGAGAGGGTCGTCGTCGCTTCCGGTTGGCGTAGCTGGATGTCGAGCTGTCTGATATGCGAGATGAGATGTGGGGAAGAGGCGAGGGCCTCGAGAAGATGGTTCCAGCTGCCATTTGTGATATGTGGGGCGCGGAAAATACGCGACTGGGCCGCGTACACCCAGAATCGGGAGACCCGAGCGCAGGATTTCAGGTCGTTGAGGGAGTGGAGGTAGGAGAGACAGTGGTCTAACAATTCTTGGATTTTCAGAGGGCTGGATTGATCCATTCGGTAATCCGAGGAGGAGAGTCGAAGAGCCGGTACCGAGTCCTGAGTCTCGACTGCAAGTACCGACAGCCGAGAAGTCAATGTACAGGCTAAGGAGATTCGGAGGCGATGTGGGAGATGCAATGCTGTAACTTAAGAGCTCAAAGGGCTGGATTCATTCGTCTGGCTTGGGAGCTCGAGGGAGTCAGAGCAAGAGCACGTTTTGATTCAATTCGCATCAGTCTTCCGGATGTCTCCGAGATGATAAGATAACAATCAAGCCCCTATGTTGAATCTACTTCGCATCATCATCCTCAAAGGTCAGTGACGCGCAAGCGGAATTGGAGACGGATTCAATGGTGAGAGAGTGTAGTGGCTTGCATGAAGCATCGGCGGCCAGATTTCTGAATTTGGCTCCGAGGATTCATATGAGAACTCACGACAGACGTCAGGGGTGAGTACGCACGGCGATTCCGTCGAACTGACTTGCCTTGAGATTCGCTCCACAATCGGTGTTTCGGCGCCATCCGCGGGGTGTAAATGATCCTGAGGCTCCAGGTCAGCCGGTCGATGTGCTTGGAATCGGGCCATGCGACCTCTTGAAAGATATTTTGGCAGAATCTTACTTACCCCGCTGATACTCCGGGTCGTGATCGAGGTCAATCTCCCTGCGGATGGACGGAAGAGCGGAAACGCGGAAACACGGACTCGGAATGGGTTCCGGCAGGCTGCCGCAAAATACGGGGCGCGAGGCCGAAAGAGAACGGAGCGCAGCATCGACTCCCAGCCTCTGGCAGCTCTGATGGCGCTTATTGACTGATCAATTCAATGTTGACACAATGACTATGACGCTCTACATAGGTGGACAAGCGGCATCTCATAACTTATAAGGTAGACCAAAGGTGAGATGTGACCCCCACACACTTTCCCATCTCATTCGTCCTTCCGTCTTAGCCATCAGTTGAAACCATGTCCGACTCTCTCATCGCCGACTCTTGGACGCTCCAAGACGGCATCAGCATGACCGTCCTGCAAAATCCGCTCCGGACGCGTGTGATTGTCACAGGCGTAGGACCGAAGTTCTATGTTCCGCCTCACTGGCACGCGGCGCACGACGAGATCCACGTCGTCCTCAAGGGGAGATTGATAGTCACTCAAGACGGTGTGCGCCACGTCGTCGGCCCCGAAGACGGTGCCTGCATCACCCGGAGAGGCGTCATCCACAGCCTCGAGTCCTTCCCTGGCGAGGAGCTCATTCTGGAGGAGACTACGCCGGCGCCTGAGGATGTGAGTTCAACAAACCAAGTTGGCGACTCATTCGGGCATTTACTTTGCGATGCAGACGGAACAGAAGATATATTTCTTCCGTAACCTGGGCGTCCCGGGAATGCTTAGATCTCCCCTCGGTATCATGCAGGTGTTCTACCACGGGGATTCGTACCCCAAATTTCCCACTGGGTTGCGATGGCTCGAACGACCTGTGAGTTTGTCTTCCCGCACAATGAGGTTCGGTCGTCTAACTTCGTTCGCTTTTAGGTGATTGTGGCGCTGGGCGGATACATAGCGCCGTTTTTGGGGTATCGGCTACCCGATAAGAGACTGAGGATGGATCCGAGCCGATTCCCGAGGGACAAGAAAGACTAGCTCTCTCAGTGTTCGTTGAGAGGTTTACGCTGTATCCAGGTTTTTCGGACATTCTCTGTTTCAATTTTTATTGCGCCAATGACCTTGAAATATTGTTGTTCATCCCGATTATCGATCTTTTTGTTCGGGAGCCTGGCGCTCTCGAAACCCGTAAGTTAAACCATGAAAGGTACTAGAGCTCCGGTATCTGTACATGTATAGGCATACTCAGGTGAAAAAAAGGTGAGGGAGCAAGATATTTTTCCTGAAAAGGTCAGCGACTGGATTATTCTCCTCCGAGGAATTCAATTTGAGAACTGGGTCGTCCCAAGAGCCGCGACCGTGACGTACCTCTGAGACACACGTGATCGTGTTCCGGTCACGTTCCACTGCTTTTCTTTCGCCTCTCGCATAAAAGCCCTCAAAGAAGGTCCAGCACTTCCGCAGGAGCTATTCGTCTGGGACCTTCCACTCACCTTCCTGACGCATTTCCCGGCGCTACGTTCGTTGACGCTCAACAGGGTCTTTTTCGAGGACCCGGGTAATCATTCCGCGGCGCTCGCCGCCGCCTGCGCAGACTCTCCCCCTACGCACCTAGACTACCTCGACCTCACCCTCGATATCTCTGAACTCGATCAGCTGTCGTCTTAGATCGTTCTTCCGGAATCCCCGCTCGCCATTTCGCGCCTCCGCTAACTCACATGCACCCTCAACGTCTCCGAGTCGTTTTCCAGCGACTACCTCCAACGGCTCCTCGACGTCTCTTCGAGTCTGCAGCGCTTGCGACTCGGAATTCACGGGCGCGGTGAGCCCTCATTCCTCCCGCATGTGATCGTGACTGATGCTCAGATAGCTGGTACGCTTGACCTGAGCGGGCTTAGACAACTGCACACGCTCTCCGTGGACGTATCTATAGATGGATATGCGCGGATGGATGTGCGTTTACAGTCGGTTGCCGATGCCTACAGCTTCCCGCCGCCGCCGCAGGCCCTTGCCTTCGTCCTCAACGCCTCCACACCGACCGCGAGCCCTGATTACCTACGGGTCGCCGCCGCCGTGGCTGGGCAGGCGGAGGAGCTCATTGATGTATCGGATGTCTTCGCGCAAGAGATGCCGCTGCTAGCGAGCAGACTCGCGGGGAAGGGCCCGCTGCGCATCCTGCGGTTCCGGTAAGCCGTTCACTCGTCATTTGGATCTTGCTTAACACATTTTCTCTAGCCAGGTCTCCACTCATCCGGTGCGCTAGCGTCGGGGTACATCAGCGCGGATTTTCCTCTCGCCCTCCTGCTTTGTCCCTGCTCTCTCCCTCGTCCCCTCGGTGCTGCAACCCCTCCTTGCCTAGCCCGGCACTATCGACTTGGAGGTTGCTCAAAACGGATTCTTCGCGCTCCACTCTCCACCCACCCCGAAATTCCGACTCTGCGAAACCTGTGGCCCTGCAGGGCGGCGGAGCGCGCAGCGCCGCAGGAGTGGGTTCACGAGTTCTGCGGGCGGGCGCCTGAACGTCTGAGGTGCAACCGTCGCGCGCGCGGGCGACGAGATAGATACTACACCGCAAGACAAGGACGTCGCCCGCCGACCTCGATGGACCTAAGCGTGGAGACTTCGTGTCTCACCGCCGCACGGCCCCATCTCGTCGACCCCCTTCGTCCTTCCCCAGCCCTCCTTCACCCATCCGCCACAGACCCTGGCACAGCCGTCGTGTTCTTACACACAAATCCGTCCGCGCTCCGCGCGCTCGACCCGCAGAAACTCGACTCGGACCCATTGCAGGGTGCATCTCGTGTCTGCCTTACACCAGCCCGGAACGCTGTGGCGGAAGGCGCGGCGCTGCCGGAGTGCACTGGGCGAATCGTGCGTCTGAGGTCGCTGCCGGAATGCGCTGGGCGACGCGTCTAATGTCGACACGGGAGAAGTGGGGGCCCGCGGCGCGGCTCTCGGACATTCAGATGTTTTCGTGCGGGACATGCCGGCCCTGGTGGGCAGGCTCGCGGGGAATGGCGCGGTGCGCGTGCTGTGCTCGTCGTGAGTCGCTCAGTACCTGTTCTCTATTCGAGTCCTTGCTTAGCACCCGCTTTTTCTTAGACAGGTCGTCTGAGCCATCACGACTCTCTACACGGTTCCTGAGGTCCAGCGCGGTCGAAGTCGAGAGACTTCTATGCGCTCCATCCTCTCCGAGACCCCGCGCAAACGCCTTGCGCACCATCTGATTCACCAACACCGGGACGGCGGTGGAGGGCGCTTCCTGGCAGGAGGGCTTCCTCGTTAATTCGTGGCCGGTGCGCGCGAAAGCTTAGGTATCTGCGCATGCACGGGCGAGGGGATATGCCAGACGACGATACCCGAGACGTCGCCCGTCCCACACCGTTCGGCGGCTCCGATACTATCTGGGCCTCATGAACCCCACTCTGTCCGTCCCTACGCGCCCCACCCGAGCTTCGGTCATCTTTCCCCGTCTGAAGTCGTATACGTAGTCAATTGTCCCACCCAAAAATCATCGCCCGGTCTCAGTCTGGCCACGATCGGTGGATTAAAAGATACGACAGTGTGAAGAAGCACCAGCCGGCGCTACCACCATCGCGTCCATCGGAACATAGCACATAACTCCTCATCTTCCCGTTTCTGCGGTGGATCTGGTCGGCTGCGCTGCAGCAAAATAGTCTCTCCCATCCGTACAACAGCCCGCCAGATTGCGGAGGCGTGCTGTGAAGAAGGGCTACGCGACAATGAGGATGCTGAGATCCAGGCCCATACGTGATGATATGGAGCTATTCCTCGTGTATTACACGCTCCAACTATTGATGAGAAACACGTCAATGTCATTGTATTTTTCGTCTCTGTTAGAAGACAATATGTTCCTGTTCCCTCGTTGCCGACAAGGCATTATTTTCGGCTCATTCTGTGCTTGCCCATCTTCACACGGCCGCTGACCGTCATCAATTGATAATCTGTCAGTAGGGTGATACGGTGAGGGCTTCTTCAACGCAGTATTTAAAACAGCTGCTTCCCTTGCCCCCCAGCTCCAACATTCATCTTTGAAATGGGTGATCCTCTCGTTGACGACTCTTGGCCCGTTGGGCAAGGCATGACATTCACTGTCCTCCAGAACCCCCTCCGAACTCGTCTGCACACGAAGGGCCAAGCGGCATTTGTAGTCCCGCCGCATTGGCACACGATGCACGACGAGCACCATACGGTGCTCAAGGGCACCCTTACAGTCATCCAAGATGGTGTGAGGAGGGTCGTTCGACCGGAAGACGGGCCGCTTCTCACACGAAGAGGAGTCGTCCACAGCCTCGAGATTCTTCCAGGGGAGGAAGCGATTGTGGAGGAGACTACCTTGCAGTCTGACGATGTTGTGGGTCCATTTTGCATGCATCATGCCTCGCGGCGCGAGAATCTCAACAGTGATGTACAGACCGAACAGAAAACTCTGTTTTTCCGCAATTTATTCTTCCCAGGCATTTCCACTCCTGAATATACCTTGCCCATACTAACTCGTTGTCGTAAGGTGTACTGCAGTCCCCCCTCCGCGTCATGCAGGTCTTTTATTATGGGGATTCTTATCCGGAACTTCCCACTGGGAGTCGATGGCTTGAACGGCTCGTGAGTCGGTCCTGCTTCGCAAACATCCAGAAGCTGACATGTACTTCGCTACCAGGTGGTTGTGGTAGTGGGTGGTTGGATAGCGCCCTTGCTGGGATATAAACTGCCCGACAAGAGACTCAGGATGGACCCCAAGCGGTTCCCTCCGAAGAAGACAGCTTGAAGGCCTAGGGTTGGATGAACCTTGTTGTGCAGTACAGACCAATTCGTTGTCATCTTGAGCCTATGTAACGAATCCTGGTGATTGATTCGGTTCAACTCCTGAGAGCAGGTCCCGCAAATGGATAGCCATACGGAGGTGTATTGATATCAAGAAATAACGACTGAGACAATGTGATAATAAGAGAACTGCGAAATAAGCACTGGGGCTGGCCGGAGAGAGATGCTGTTCGACAAGCCGGTGATCTCAAGATGTGACGTGCACACGATACGATAATCATCGAAACTGTGCCCCAAAATGGATCTTAGCAACGGAACAGCAGAAAATTCGTGCTTTTGGAAGAGTCCAGGGTCAATTACTGGAGTACTCGAACACTGCGTCTTTGGGAAATCTTTGCCTTTGTTCAAAAATCTTCGGCGCGTCTGGAAACGAGTGGGCACGGGAAATAGCACGAGTGATCGACAAGTTACGGCGATTTAAGAATAGAAAGCTTGCCGCCCCTCTCCGTAAGCCTTTCTGCAAGAAACGGCATCTTTTAAAGCTTCGGTACAAATGCACGGGACACTTGCAGGACACATCGATGAATTTCTCCGCCCGCGGCTCCCCAAGGGTGAGAATTTTACGCTGAGAAAATAATGATCGCGTTCGTAAGCCACGGAGCGCCGCCAGTGCGTCATCAACGTTCGCGAGCTCGACGGCACCGGAGATCCCGTCGTCCATGCGGATATCGAGCACGAATTCAAGCGGCTGCTGAAAATTTGGGAGGATGAGATTCTCAAGCAGTGAAAGCGCCACCTCGACATCCCAGTGTACCAGGTTAAGTGTTTGCAGATGGGCGAGTTTGTGCGACTCGATCTGGCTGCACTGCATGCGGACTCCCTTCCCGGCCCCGCAACGCAATTGGTTGGATTTTGGCCAGCCCTCCGCAATTTTAGTTGAACCGTGCAAGTGAAAGGTAAATGTCTTTTGCAGAATATATCTCACACGCATTGTAGTATTCGTCCTTCGCGGAGCGGAGTTGGAAACTTGTAGATTATCCACGATAATTTTTCTGATTGCTCAAATGTTCCAAGGTTAGGGCAAAAGTAGTTGCCTTTTTTGGCGCTGCGGCTGTCAGCCGCCGAATTGGGACCTCGGCAATTTCGGCTTTCGCTGACCTTCTTCCCTAGCCAGCAACCGCCGCTCCAGCAGCGAAGTGATTCCCAAGATCAACAATCCATCATTGAATATCTTAAACGTGGTCTGGGTTCTGGTGGAAACAAGGTGGAAAACGAGGACTGGGCATACTCGAGCTACGATTTCCGATAAGTAAACGTCTTCCAGCGGCGCAGTCGGAGCATGAGGTTCGCGCGACTTGAGTCACCTACTTCGATCATGATGTCTCTAACAGTCCTCCACAGCACCTGCGGTATTATCCGAAGATGCGGAACACATGATAACTTCCGCAGCACCGTAGGCCCTCCGAGAATAACTGTATTGTAGGAAACAGCTGCGGTGTCGAAGGTCATCTTGGTACTTACGACTGCGTGTGGGTATATTAGAAGGGAGTGAACAGCGGGGAGTACAAGAACCAATCTTCTACAGTCTACAGCGACCCCTGCAGTAATTTCTATTCTGACACTTCAAGCGCCTACCTCTCTTGTCTCCTCCCATGATCCTCGACAAAGATGCATCCTCTCCACCTCCATACAACCCCCCACGGCATGGTGCGTGATGAAAGAAATGTGAAACTCCTGCTGACCTGTCTTCTTTGGTAGTACTGTACTATTACAACCGTAGGTTCAGGTCACAGGTCACAGGCCCTGGTGAACTGAACCTATTCAATTTTGTTCACAGGTCACCACAGGGTCTGAACCAAGTGACATTTCGGTCCTATCCGATGCCAAAAAATCAAAATTTCTTCTCTGGCACTCAGCAAGTGAAGTTGACGATATTCCATCCCATTTTGTGCTTTTACTCACGTTGTGATACCCAGAGATAGGAAATCCAGTCCGTTGGCTTGCTGCAAACAAGTGAACCAATTCAAGTTCGAACCAAAAGAAAATAGGTCACACATTCCAAGCCTGCCTGAACCTTCAAAAAGTTGAACCTAAGGGGTCACAGGTCACATAGGCTGAACCTACGGTTGAAATAGTACAGTATACTACCGAGTATACGCACCGGACGGTGTGATCCCTTCCAAAACAGCATCAGATCCAAACCAGCCATTCATCGGATGTATCAAGGCCATGTCCGTGCCGCCCCCGCATACCGCAGCCTCTTTGCAGCGCACACTAGTGTTGCCGCGGCTCGGCTAACGTGACAGGCCGGCTCCGACCATGGCTCGACCTCCACTGTGGTCCTATAAGATTTTGGCGAATATCCATGTTGCGAGGCATGTTTACAATAAGGTTAGCCTCATTTATCCTCGGCTAACATATGTTCTATCTATAATTTTTGGTGCGCTATGAGGGAAAAGAAGCTTACGGCTCAGCGGCTCAAGCCGTCACATGAGCCGTTTTGACAGGTTTTGTATTGGCCACCTAAAAAAACCTACAAAGTATTTTATGTGATATTAAGCATCAGGTATAATGCCTAGAGGGTACTCAAGTATCTCCCCATACCGACCTGGGTGGGAGGAATTGTTGTTTTCGTATGGGAGCACAGATCGTGAGTTGTGACAAAGTGTGACGGCTTGAGCCGCGGCAACACTAGCGCACACTGGCTCATGCAGAACGCATACCGGATCCCCTGGGCGTGCGCGCCCGCCTGTATCGACGTCCATCAGACCAGACACCCATTGATGATGCAGCGGAAATGTCCATCCTTGGGGCATCCGCGATAGCCTCGACACCCGGAGACGCATTGGTGCTTGTGTTCATGGATGAGCTCACCGCCGAGGAGAAAGGCGACGTACCGCAGATCGAAGGAGCAGAAGCGCGCGAAGTGGAAGTTGGCGGATACGGTGAGTAGACCTATCTATGTAAGCACCCAGGCGCTGATAATTGAACGTAGTGTATTATCATCTCTACACTCGGAGCGGGGAGGACGAATCGACGCGCGCATTCGACCCCGATGAACTTGCTATTGGACGCATCGACCGGTCGACCATCGCGCCCCCTCGGGATGCTCTGGAAATTAAGCGCCGCATCGCAGGAGCGGAGGGGAAATCCATCTATGCATTCGCGGAGTTGTATGCGCATGTGTCGGGAGCGCCTCTCGCAGATGATGGCTGTTGCACAGGCCCCCCGGGGATCGACTTTCCGGGCTCTAATGCAAAAAACGCGCTGCTTATCGTACAGCCTGAACGACGCGCTGGGCTGTACAATCGACCTCTAAAAATCCTTCAAGCGCAGCCTTCGCCTTCTGTATTACAAGTCAACCATTTTTCCCCTCCCCCACTATCTTGGCTTGAAGTCCTCCCCGGCGACATCGTAAGGAGCGACGGTATCGCACATATGGCTGATTATCACAAATTCTTTCAGCCTGGGGCTTGGCATATGAGGTCGCAGGTCGCATACACCGTTGTCAATGCCAGCGGTGTCAAAGGATGTACGTTTTCGTCCAGCGTTTTTGCTAATTTTTGCTCACTCCACCAGTGATCAAAGCAGGTACCAGTACACCATCTCCAATCACGCAATCATCTTATGCGACGGCCCCTACAGAAAATGTTCTATTTCTTGACGAGTAGCCCACAACAAGCAAGTGCGTTCAATCTCCTGAGTGATACTACATGAAGCATGACTGTTAAACCCGTACTTTTGCATCTTTTAGGTTATTAAAACAATCGGTGAATTTTAAATCTCGTTATCAACCCATGCATGTAGTATATATGATCCCGTTTCGTCCCAATTCAACATTGATTTCAACCGCCGTTCGGCGCGTGCGCTTTAAGTCTTAATTTCAGTATTTTATTTTGACTTTGCTGCTTGAATTTGAAGTCGTCCGAGCTTGAGATCTTGAGATTCCAATTCGATAGCTTCAGACCGCGACACAAGAAGGAATCGGCCGTCTCAACCGAAACTGTTCTGGCTCTCGTTGCAAAGCCAATACCGCTGAAGGCTAATCGGCAGACCGATGCGGTTTTTTTGTCAGGTTCTTCACTACCGTCTACATCCATCCATCTCCATCTTTGGCGCGTCACCCTCATGCATCGTTGTCCGAGGATCTTCAAGATCCTGCAGAATTTATGCAGCCATCTTCGGCTTATGCAAGGCAACCGTTCGCTCGCAATCTTGGGTCCTCGCGCGCACATGCAGGACTTTCCATACTCCTGCACTCGATTTTTTGTGGGAAATTCGGCGCTCTGGAATGCTCAATATCTTCCGTTGCACGCCTCCGGATCTTCTCGCAATTAAAATTCGGCCTGCGCCGCGGGATGCGGTACGCAATCTCGGTTGCCTCCTTTCTCGCGAGTCGCACGCATACCTTCGTTCAGAAGTCTTCGGCGCGTCTGGGAACGATTGAGCAGGGGGAATAGCACGAGCGATCGATTTACGGGGATTTAAGAATAGAAAGCCTGCCGCCCCTCTGCGTGAGGCTGTCCACGGCATCTTTGCCACAAATGTGCGGGACACATCGATGAGTTTCTCCACCCGCGGCTGCCCGTAATTCTCCATGGGCGAGAAAATGATGGTCGCGTTCGTCAGCCACTGTGGGAGTGCCACCAGTACGTTGTCAGCGGCAGCGAGCTTTATGGCGTCTGGGAGTCTGTCGTCCCTGCACATGTGGAGGAAAACCGCAGGCGCCTGCAGTAAAGACGAGAGAGTGAGATTTTCAAGCAGCGAAAACACTATCTCAACACCCCAAGACGCCACATCGAGTGTCTGGAGATGGGCGCTCGTGCAGGTCGAGGTGTTTCACTGAGAGGGTTTGCACATCAGCTGTATTTCCATACACAGAGTGAGGAGAGCGGACTGACAGGTCTGACCACGATTGAGCCACAAGTGCTGCAGGCTCGGCGCCGAAGCATTGAGAAGGCGTTGAATCGGGAATCGCCGGTGCATGCAATCGAGCGGAGGGAGATGTTGAACGAAGATTGTGGTGAGAGCATCCAGCGTACAAATAGATCCAGTTGAGGGGGGTTGAGTGCGAGGCCGAGATGCTCTAATCGCACTGGGGCGACGTAGCGCTGACAGAGTCGGAGGTATCGCGCTTATCAAAGCTGACTCCCCGAAGCGCCACCGAGCGCAGCGCCGGGCAGGCAGTCAGAACACTGAAGGACAAGTCGCATACGTAGTTCAATTCCAGGCAGGTGAAGGTTGTTCGGGCGAGGGTGCCCTGGATCGAGTTACGAGGAACGGGTGTGTTGGTCCAGCGGATGCCTCGCTTGATCGCGATTTTGAAGCGGGTGAGGGACCCGAGGAGCGACGGAATCTGAGCCGAGTCCGTGGCTGCACCGATTATCCCAGCGTAGTCTCCGCATACGTGAAGAGATTCTACGCGCGGCGAAGGACGGCGAATCTTCGAGCAACTGGTGAAGTTCGGCGGTATGCTCCTTGTCGAGGGAGTAATGGACTCGGAGATGAGAGAATACTCGGGCTCTCTCGGGCTCGACTATAAAAGCTCGACGAAACTAACGCGGAGGAGTGCAATGTGGCGAGATCGTCAGTCAAATTGTCGATGATAAGATCGAAAAGCTCTGGTGGGAATGCTGGACCGTTTTCCATGCCAGATTCTTCCGGAGAGCACAGAGACAACGCTGAGCTGGTAAAGCTGTCCGATCAAAAGCCGATATCGCCGAAGGCCGATCACTGCATTTTGTCGAGGTCAGCCGAGGCACCTCGGGACCGGCTCGTCATATCTCGGCTAAGTTGGGTCCAGAACCTGTCAAAATGCAGTGGATGGTCTACTACTGTACGATTTCGACCAAGTATTCGCCCATTGTGACCTGTGACCATAAGTATTCATTTGCCATCAATTCATCACCACCGCCTGTTTTGACTGCTCTACCTTGTTACTATAAACAATTCCGAGCGGGCAGGACTTGTGACCCCGATTTCAAATGTTCGTTTTCAAAGTATTCATCGAGATTTGTGCGCGCTGCCAGCCGGTTTCGCGTGCAATTCAAGCGGCGAGTTGGAGCGGAACGGTGCTGCAGAGGATACTGAACTTGACAAGAACTTGATGTCAACCCTCCCGACCTCCCGCTTGCTACTCGCCGTGCGAAGAGGAATGTGAAAGCACCGAGTCGTTATGGTGGAGAGGACATGTGGGACCAAACTGTGTTGTAGACGACCCGGTTTATGTACGCTGTGCTCGATAATAGGGTGAAAATGATCCTACCATGCCCACGGTTGCGGATTCAGGGAGAAATTTTGAAATTCTAAGTAGTCCTCAAAGAAGTCTATTCGGCCAAGTATTCAATGATCCCAGTGACCAGTGACATATTTACCAAGTATTCGATTCATCGAGCGCTGTGACCCGTGACCGAATACCCGGTACAGTAGTTGGGGTGTATTTGGCTGCGGACTTTTTTCTCAATCTCATGCATCGTTGCTTGGTGATCTTCGAGGTCCTGCAGAATATGTGTTGTCATCTTCGACACGTGCCTCGAGGCCAATGCCCACTCGCTGCGCTGGCGCGCACCTGCAGAACATAGTCCCGGCCTTGATTGCTTGTGGGCAGTTCAGCATGGGATGCTGGATATCGTGCGTTGTATGCCTTCGGACCTTTTTGAATCCGATCTGGTCCGTAATATCTTGAACCTCTAGATGACTAACATCCTGTAGCGCTGCTTATTGGACCCTATCGTGGCAACGGATTGGGAAAGGCCGCTCGTCCACATGCGCCACATTAGATCTATGACCGTTCACTCCGGTACCATCATGCCGAATATTTGCCCCGCGCTGAGCGCCTCTTTGGCTGGCAACGTTGAATCTGTGTTCCCCAGTTGCAATTTTTGCATTGGTTCTACAGAGAAGAATTTCTGTGTATACAGATGTTTCTCTCCCCCAGGCTCACCTCTCCACATCTACTGTGAACCGTCGATCACCAATCTTTCGTTCCTTGCATCTATCCCGCGAACATGTCCCGCATTGAAGGATCTCAATGTTCGGTGCTATGACAACACAATCTGTGCTTTTTGCGCTCTCCGGCTGCCTCCGTGGGCTGCATGCACTCGAGTCCGTGAGTATGCTGATTTCCGACCTGGCAGGCGTATACGGTGTTTTGATCTATCAGCGCTCCCCTGATCAGCGGAGAGCCATGATGTATCAAAGCCTCTAAGTCAGCGGAGGCTCTGATACATCGGCTCAGCATCCTCGGCCATATTCCCCGCCCCGCGCATGCGCCTCCCGCAATTGATGGTCCGTGCGCATGGGCGCATCGCTCCGTCCAAATTGGGTGATTATTTACATTTGTTACTTCCCAACCATTCTCCATCATCGCTCTTGCTCCTCCACCACACTGGCTCCCCTTACCCTCTGCACCCCACTGCAATTCTGTGCTTTTGCCATGCTGTCCTTCCGAGTGCTCGTTACTTCGATGTCGCTTCCTGAGCTTTGAATGGCTCTGATTCCCTCGGAAATGACGCTGTGCTGACCACGCCGATGCGACGAAATTTACACAAAAGCTGCACCTGAGGGCGGATCAGACTGAAAGTCGGCAACTCGTCTCTTTGATATTCGATGGAATATCCCCCCAAAGAACAGCTCGTGAAAGCGCTCTGACGGCCTGCAATTGCCCTCGCTTTCTCCGGAATATATTTGGGTCTCCTCATATCACCTGGCATTCAATTCCTCCCAAAATACACTGGAGCTAACCTTCATACCCATATTTCCTGCCCTCGAAGTTTCAGCGCTACCCGCAGCACGCCCCGCCCGCTACTGCACGCCCACCCGCTGCGACCCCCCGAAAATTATTCCGTGGCCCAGCGCGCTGCCCGCGTTCCTAAACACCTTCCTACGCCATGCGGTATCCATGTGCTACCCACCCCCAGCACCGCCGTGCGTCTGTTTGCTGTCCCGCCCCGCTGCTCGCTGCCCAGGCTCGTGCCGCCTATTCTGCTCGGCCGCACCCTACGCCAGGCGTATCCCAGGGCCCCAATACCTTCCTCAGTATGCCCCCCATGCGCCGCGCATGCGTGCGCCACCCACCCCTGTTGCGCCGACCCAGTGCGCACTGCCCCGCCCCCGGCGCGCATTGCGTACCAGCGCGCGCCGCGCCGCGCCCACCCCTGGCCCCGAGTCGTTTCTTCGGGATGCTCCCCAGGCACTGCGCACACTTACGCCGCCCGTAGCTGTTGTGTGCCGACCCAGCACCCGCCGCCCTGCCCCCACCGCGGACTGCGTACCGTGCGCGCCGCCGCTGGGCCCACTTATGGGCTCAGTCGATTCTTTGGGATTTACGCCGGGCGCCCACGCATGGGATTTCTGCCGCAGTTGTTGCGCCGAACCAGTGCGCGCTGGTCCACCCCTGCATGGCGCACCTTCATGCGGCGTGCACCCGCCCGCCGCCCGCTACTGTTGCGCCGACCCAGGGCACTCTGGCCTGCCCCCCACCCCGCATTGTGTACCTGCATGCCCCTTGCCAGGCCCATTTTGTCTCCTGCGGGCCTGCGTGCACGACTTGGTGTAGTTGATCAATATGTACTTGGTTGTTTAATCGATACAGCCAATTATTTTACCTTTTTTTTGGTCCGCTCTTTGATATCTGAGTTGTTTGTGAGGAAGCAAATACCGTTAAGCCCCTGAACGAACAACTGCGCAGGTGAACGCAAGTGTGTCGAGATTATTTCGCAAACTGATATCGCGAACTGATATCAGTTCGCGAGATGATTTCTCTCGCGAACTGATTGACCCAACATTTTTAATACCTCGACCGGCTCTTGTGAATGCCTCAACTCTTTTAGAATACGAGTTCGGTGCATTTCACCTATCCAATGTGATTTTTTTTGTGAATTTAGATTACACTGTTGAAGAGATATAATGAAATAGATCGCGAACTGACATTGAGACCAGAATCCATTCTTGTTTAAGCAATGCTACTTACCTGGCTCTCAATCGACGTTTCTGAACGACGCCAACACTTTCCCTCTTCGATCGCTACCCTCATCTTTACATTCCATAATGTCCAGATACTCATTCCCAGCACTCAAAACGACTTAGATGTATCCAGGGAGGAGGAAAGTGCGAAATTGAAGGGTTGGGGTGCTTGCAGCGGACATCAGTTCGCGAAGTAAATTCTTTCTGTGGGTTTAGAATGACGGAAATTGACCAGGGTCTCGCACACGCGCCTTTGTAGTATATTAAGTATTGATGCAAGGTTATATTGAGAATAGTCAGGGGGTTTCCTGCATTATATTCGCGTTAAACACCCGTTAAGCGCCCGTTAAGCGCCCATTTCGGAGGTTAGTCCGAGCCTTCAGAGGCGTTACCCGACGTGACAAACGTGACACTTTCTACTTTCCACCACCACCATCTTCGTCCAAACTCGCTAGCTTTGCCATTCAATCACACCAACTGCTACAAGACGTCGTCTTTATATGTTCAAGATCCTACTCTTGCTTTTACAGCACTTTCTGTTCAGCAAAAACCCCGCTACCGGTACTTTCTGCTTGCGTCAAGATTGATGGTTCGCAGCTCACCAGTTCTCGTACAAACTGCGAGAAATGCTCAAATTCTGAATTGGAGGATGTCCTACAGTTGGTCCCCGCAACATTTTGGCCCGGACGAGGCCGCCAAACCGGGAAATGTCGGCAACAACAATGCAGTACTTGAGCAGTATCGGCAAGACATGTGTGTTTTAGTGGACAAAGGTGCGTGCGCAGTCATCTTCTAGGCTCTCTATTACCACTCGTTATCGGTCCTCGCGGACCTCGTCGCGCTGATGGATCTCTGCCTGCTCGCAGGCTATCTGCGCACGCACTGCGCGCCATACCTGGAGAGCCTGTGCCTCATGCGGTGCGACGCCTGCGCGGCCCACGCCCCCGGCGCACTCCCATTACACCCCCACGTGGCGCAGCTGTCTGTCCCACAGCTCGTGCGACTGCTCAGCACCGCCCCTTGCTCGCCCGCCTCGTCCTAAACGGCTCCAACCCCACGCTCCCCGACCCCCCTGATCCCGCGCCCACGCCCGCAGCCCCGCCCCGGCGCTCCCGCACCTCACGTCCGTCATGCTGGCACCTCCACCGCCGCAGGCTTCGCGGCCCTCGACGCCCTCGCCACCCGTGCATACCCTCGCGCTCGAGGACGCGTCACACCCCGCGGTCACCCCGCCCGCTGACGTCGCGCCGCTACTTAGCGTGTGTCTTTGCCCCCGTCGCGCACCTGGAGCTCGTCAGCGCGAATCCTGTGGCGCTCGCGATCGAGGCGACAAAAACGGTGTGTGTGCGCGGGAGCCCCGGGGTGTTTGCGCTTGGAGCGGGGGCGGTGGACCACGCTGCGACGGGCGTGGCTCTGCAGGCGCTCGTCGGCGCCGCGCTTGGTGTGTGCACGAGGCAGCGTGACGCCCTCACCGCGGAGGGTGTGCACACCCTCGTGCGCGTCGCACCCCGTGGCCGCCGCGCCCGTTGACACCGCGCTGCTCCTCGCGGACGTCTTCGCGCTCGCGCGCTTCCCCGGCCTCGCGCACCTCGCCACACGCCCGCTGCGCGTCGCGCGCCTCGAGCTCGGCGCGGACCCTGCGGCGCTCGCGATCGAGGCAGCGGGGACTGTGTGTGTGCGCGGGAGCCCCGGGCCGTTTGCAATTGGAGCGGGCGCGGCGCTGCGTGCGCTGGAGACAGTGTGTGTATGGGGGAGCCCCGGGCCGTTTGCGCTTGTGGCACGGTGGACCCCGCTGCGACAGGCGCAACGCTGCAGGTGCTCGTCTGCGCACGCGGGGGCGCGGCGCGGTGCATGGAGGCGGCGTATGCGGGTGCGGCGCATGCGCACGGCGGTGTGCCGGAAGAGTATCTGGTGGGCGTGTTGGTGTTCCGGTGCGCGGAGGGGGACGCGGACGGGGACAGGGACACGGTAGTACATATGCTTCATATACTCTCTATTTACTGTAATTTTTCGGTAATTTTCCGCGTAATTTTGTGACCATCATCGCCGACGACGAGCAAAAGTTTGATCGCATTTGATCGCGGCGTCCAGCACGTTTGATCGCTGTTGACCAAATGCGGATGCTTGCCGTCGTTGGGCAGCGCAGGGACGGATGCCTGAGACAATTGGGTAATCGTAGGTTAAAGAGACGCTGTAGTGATGTATCAGCATGCCCTCTAAGCTAGCGGTTTTCATACATCACGGCTCACCGCTAGTTAGAGGGACGTGATAGATCATACTGCAGCACTAAGGTGGACCTGGCAGCTCTCGAGCATCTCGGTCAATCTCGGGGCCCCATCCGCCTCTTCAGGACGCTCCTAGACCAGCTCTTCTCCTGTCCATCGGATTCCCCTCTCCCATTCATCGCCCGGGAACGGCTTATTGTCCGCAGTAAAGTCGAACCAGCGATGCACTTCTTCCGGAAGTATTCCGGAGCAGCCTTGAAACACATTGACATCAATCTCTACTCATTTTCGACGACAGTAGCCATCGGTCGACTCCACGCCGCCCTGTAGGAAGCGTGCGCGCACGTTTCGCTTACATACCTGAACATCGATGACCGCGCTGAAACCGGCCGTCCGGCGACAGGGGAACACGCATATACTCTCGATACCCACTCCCTCCAACTTTTCTTCTCTTTTATCAACCTCACATCTATATCCATCACTTCGTATTTCGGGTTCCAACATCGATGATAATGGATGAAGGAATTGGCACTCGCATGGCCACGAGTCGCTTCTCTCCACCTTCAATCTGGACTTTTCACCGGGCATAACCGACCGCAGGCTTCACTCGGCTGCTTGCTCCTGTTCGCTGAGCACTGCCGCGTACGGTTGGCGCCACATCTATCCAACCATTCTCCAGCAACGCAGCGCGACGCGTTTCCCAGTCCGTCCTCCGCACACTCCGCGTTGGAACTCCCCTAGATAGCCCTAGATCTGAGCCCAGAATTCATGTCGCGCGGCTCATCTCGGCGATCTTTCCAAATGTATCTGAGATCATGACGAATCGTACAGATCTCGACCGTCACGAGGGTCCGGACGAGCATGGGGAGCATGGGGAGGCAACCAGGTATCATAAGCTTTGGATGGAAGTTCAGCTTCAGCTTCCGGTCTTCACTGAGATTCGTGAAGAAGGGCGGTAATGGGCACAGGAGGCGTCGGGCGGGCAGTATGTAGTTATTTCCTGTCGTAGCACGCCTTCGTCCCCGAATTATTTCGGAGCAGATATGGACTGTCCTGGTCCCGCTCAACCTCAGCCATCGGCCGTTCTGCCAGCATCTGCAATATCGATCCAGACCACTGATTCTAGCGGACTCGAGAATTGCAACTTGGTGATTTGAGTTACGAATGGTTCGGATTCGAACGAACCCACCAAAGTTGAACCAAAATACCGCAAATTCACCATGTAATTTGTTTTGGGGCATAACACGGAGGCCATGCGTCGCAAGAGACTTCTGGCGGTGGTGTCGGGGAAATTGAAGAGAAATGAGCGTGTTCGGGTCAAAACGGGGCCTCGCGATTGGTCCTTTGATCGCCGTGCGGCTCTTCTCCTCCTGCCATCACCCTCTCTTGTCACCGTCAGGCTGGCGATTCTCAAGCGATGCTCGCGAACAACGCACGGTTAGACGCCACTCGAGACCAACTGGGATACTCTTCGTTTTAGCGGCTAATATTCCCATTCTGCGGGTGATTTTCGGTGTGCTAGAATACGTCCCAGAGTATATACGAGATTAGTGGGAGTGGGAGTCGTCCAGTCGCACTGATGGTGTTCGAGTCGCACTTTTGTCCATCAAAAGTGCGACTCAGTTTCCCGAGTGCGACTGGTTACCCGACGGCTTTGATGAGAACAAGATTGGCACACGCTGTGCCGACGTTTCGGCTACGGATGCTAACTAGTCATCCAAATTTACGCCCTATGTGGAGAAGAACTTGAGCTGAGTAGCCTAAATGAACTCACAAGAGGATCATTGCGGCGAGATGCCGTAGGCAAGACAGATCAAAAGCCTAAGTGAGAACAGTAAGAGATGGACGAAGAAAAGGAGTACAAAACAGACCTTGAACAGCAAGGCCAAGTCTCGCGTCTGCTGGAAATCGGGTTGGCTTGTGAGAAAGCATGCAGATTTTTCAATCCAAGACTCGGAATTCGTCAACAGCGAGTGGGTGGCCAGTGACAACTGACAGAACGGCCTTGAAGTCGCCTGAACCTCGGGTTTGAAGTTGGTCTGCCACTGAATGTCATTCAGGCTATCGGCCGCTGGGCATCGGGAGTGTTCCAAATTTACATCCTAAAAAATCCTAGTTATGCATCGTGCGTGGGAGAGGAGATGGAGAGAAGAATTAAAAAAATGGACATGGGCAGCGTGGCGTAGTGCGGTCGATATTGAATCCATCAAGATGGTGTGCTGTAGTGTCGCTGAATTGAGACCATCGGTGATGAGCGGGGATTGATTGCGCATCAGTGCATCAGTCGCACTTCGGATGCATTCGCCATCAGTCGCACTCCGGCAGGGTCAAGTCCCATTAATGGGACTGAGTCGCACTTTCTAAGTACGGGAGTGGGACTCAACGAGTCCCACTCCCACTAAAATCGTTGTTACTCATACGTCCCAAGTCGATATTTCTGGGTGCCGTTATCACCGCAATTCTTGTTCCGTCCTGCCTGGTATTCTTTTGTCTGCCGAAGTTAGGGATCGTGCCTCATTCCTCCCTACACTCAGACGGAGATCGGTTATCGCGCTTTGACCTCGAGGTTACATCACCGCGCATGTGCCGTGTCATCAAAGCACGAGTCAAAGCGACTTCATATAAAGACCAGCGGCGTACGGCTCACTTTTCTCTGCCCCTCATGTCGTCTCTTTCCACTCCAGCAGCTGTCGGGAATCTTCAGGCAACCTTTCCTACCAGGGATACTCAACGAACGATCTCTTTTGTTATAACTGTTTCAACTGCAAGTCAAATCCGTTTCGATATCCGGCAGGTGCATCTCTTCATTGTGTCGCTGTTGCTAAGACTAGACTCTAGATCTGTGGACGCTCCAGACGGACGCACTGTGCTCGTCGATTTCCAGCACTCGGGAGCCGATGTGCGGCTCGTCCGGTCTTTGCGAGCATCAAGATCGTTACCCGCAACACACGATGTGGCGTACTCGCATCGCGCACATAGGTGACAAGTGTGCCCTCTAATCGTATTCAGATCTTTGACGAGCAGTTGTAGTTCTGTGACGTCTTCAGCAATAACCCTCGACCCTCCGCTCTACTCCGCTCTTGAGCCCTTCCAAATGCCCTTGGCATCCAGCGCATCGCTGTCGATCGCAGGCGGGAGCGATCGCGACTCTCTGCCAGCATACTCAACGGTCGCCGTTGCTCTGGAGGCTTCCCAGATCCCGCCGCAGCTCTTGGTCGACCCCACTACCCAAGATCGGGTCACGATGCAACGAACAGCGGATATCACTTACCAGTACGGCGAGGATTCGAGTAGAACGGACATAGTTCCAGAGCTCGACTCAGAAGTAGAGGATGAGCCGCCTGAGTTGCCGTACTGCCGCAGGGTGTGCGTTTCCGGCGTCATCACCCTTCCATTGGACGACGACGAGGTTGAGCAGGAGGCGGTTCTCAATTCCACCTGCGCTGGCGAGGATTACAGAAGCACGGACCTTAGACCATTTCCGCTCGATCGCTGTCAGTCCTCCTTACTCCGGGACCCGCTGCCCTGTGGCGGGGGCAGACGGCCGAGGGATTACGACTCGGATGAGGAGGAGGAGGAGAGGTACGCGAAGCGCAGCCGTATGTCCGAGGACGAGCAGTGGGGACCCTTCCGTTTTATTCGTTCACTGTGGGTGTAGCCTCGATTAATTATGTGGGAATTCAGACACTGGTAATGATGCTTCTAGATTGGTATACTAGCTAAAACGCCAGCGAGAAGTTCTTTTGAATGCATAAAACAAGCCGGAACTGACGGGATGCATCCTCCGAATGCGCAACTCTTCCTGCGTCCGAAGAAACTCTGTCAGTGAGGGGCAAGTTCAGTAGAGGTCGAGCTCGAGGTTGGGAAAATTCGACCTGGACCGGACCGCGGCACGCCGGCAATCAAAGCATGTTTGAAATTTCACAAAAGCAAACCTCCACCACCATGCTCGCCGTTAAGTATATTCCGCCGCCTCCGTCGCCTTCCCCTTCCTGCTTTTCCGGCTTCCCGCCTCCGATTACTTCACACTCCAAGCGACACGAGTTTAGTCAGTTTGCTGGTGGAAACTCGGTGTCGCGTTCTACGTCAACTCTGGGATGCCAACGACGAAATCATATGCAAGGGGGAAGAGATCATATGCAGGGCGGACGCCGCAGCAAAGCAGCAAGGCCATATTATACGCCTAGAAGTAACGTGTTTCGTGAGGGTCGTGCTTGATGCCTTCACATGGATGGTGCGGTG
Source organism: Mycena albidolilacea (assembly GCA_029282495.1). Taxonomy (NCBI): domain Eukaryota; kingdom Fungi; phylum Basidiomycota; class Agaricomycetes; order Agaricales; family Mycenaceae; genus Mycena; species Mycena albidolilacea. The sequence goes on along the minus strand of JARIHO010000028.1, from coordinate 908,020 downwards.
GGCGTTGGAGGAACTGTGCGTCTTTTCTTTATCTTTCCGACTCGCTTCATTCATTTTCCACATTTAGACCGCTTGTACAGTACTCGGTATATCCCTTGATAAAAATACGAAAGTATGGCAGTGTGGTTCAACTTCCAGCGAGTGCAGCTGCGAGAAGTTCGGGGAATATGGGTGTTCCAAGTCCGGCTAGACGAATGACTCTTGTAAATTTCCATTGTGAAGAAACATAAAGGTAGACATACTGAGTGCATCCCAGCCGATGACTGCATCGAACGCGACCTGGTTGCAAATCCGTCAACACGAAGATTCCACACAAACTGCGACAACGCACTGAGGAGAGGGGACAACTATTCCCTGAGTTGTGTCCAATTGTTATGTCTGTGAACGACGAATTTCGCTGCAAATATATGAACGGGTTGAGGAAGCCGAGAACGGGCTTCCCCGCCGCAATCAGGCGGTCGTTGATGAGTGCAATCATACTCGCGAACGTCGGGGTCGATAGGCTCGTTCCTCCAACGAGCCCCGTAACGCCTCCGGTTACGAATTGAAAGTGAACTCCCTGAACGGACACGTCCGGATAGCCCCGCCCAGCCCTATTGAACTCGCCGGGAAAATTTGCAGGTACTGTCTTCAGGAAGCCTGCGACTGCGGAACTCTGATATGCAGGGGTAGGAAATACGCCGCTGAAACCTCCCCCACTGAAGTTGGCGGCTGTCTCGGGGCCGAACCCCTGCGTTGAACCCACAGAGGTGACCCATGGGCATGATGCGGGGAATACGGCGAAGAACTCGGGGGAGGTACAGGTGTCGTCCTGGACACCTCTCACGCCGCCCTAAAGGGAAATTTAAGAGACACAGCGAAAGCGAATTGAACGACGAACGTCTCCCGTAGAAAAGACCAACGAAATGCCTCTTGCGCCGAGAGCCATATAGCCGTTGCAAAGTTTACTGTGGCATTTCAACAATCAAATTCAATGAAGGAACTTGCGCAAAATACTGTAAGGCTGACGTCGACATGGTATTCAAAAAGCCAGCTTCGAGTGTTCCGTACGATGTTGTCACTACCGTCGGAGGGTTCGGCACGCCGTCGAGGAATGTTATGGTGTCCAATAGAGCGGTGGCGAAACTACTACCCACGGATAGGAATTGGACAGGAACCCCCGTCGCAATTCCTTTTTAGGTTCAATAATTGCAGTCTTGGCGAATGGGACCACATACCGGTCGTATATTGGACATCGAGATTAGCCTCAACTCCGGCAACAGTAGGATTCTGCGTATTTTCTCCATGGTCGATGCTCAACATCGTAAACGTTGTATTTGAGGGCATATCCGGGCGAAGGAGTTTCAGAAATGCCTACGACACGATCGAATTCTCTCACACAAACAGGAATATTGAGAAGAATCACGCACCGCAAGATCTGCAGTCTGCGCGAACTCTGATAAGTAGCCAGTGACGAGCAAGGTGTTGTTCTGGGAAGTAGCGGCGGTTGTGGGAATCCCATAGAGTTGCTGTAAGCAGGCCGGAGTCATGACGCCGCTGGCCACGAAAGTGTTGCACGACGCAGCTGGGGCGCGCTTTTTCAGAGGCGCAGTTGTGGCCGCATGACGAGCGTTAGGTTCCGTGAACTCGGTGGTAGGATGCACGACATCGATGTGCCCGGCTAGTTCGACTGGCAGAGATACCGAGAGCGTGCGCGTGATTAGGCTGGCCATCGATGGATGCGAGAACAGCTCGAAGTCCGCAGCAAAGAGTTCGTTGGCCCGCGAAACGGGGAGCGTAATGGATACCCAGTCTTCGTGTGGCGAGACCACGGAGAAATTGAGACCATTTGTCGCTGCGAATGATTCAAATGCGGCAACCGTCGATTTGGAAGGTTGAACGAAAGTCTTGACCTTCGCATTACCTCGTAAGATGTACGTACAAGATGAAAGGGCAAGTTAGCGAACCTCGTCCATTGACAACCACTGGCGAAACTCGGAGCTCCCGGGCGTGGAGATTGATAACAGCCTTTCCTCTAACCCCGCAATGTTGTTCGAAGCCAGAGCAATGCGGAGCGTCAATTCTTGATCGGCGGGGGCTCGGCCTAGCCGGACAAACGGCGCGGGAGCAGCCGCACGGCTTTCGTGGACCACCACTCTGCCGGATACTGCAAACATGAAAGATAGGGAGACAAGGAAATTGAGAAAAGCCATGATTCTGATACTACGGGAGATCGATAACGCGTCACTGCTGTCTTTATAAGTTATAGACCAGGTAGATAAGACGCGGCCGGCACTTAAAACACCGAATCTGGTGCCGGAGGCTCTGTCTATCTTCGGCCGGTGGTGGAGTTGCATAATTGGAACTTTTCCAACAAGACCGTGCGCCTCCTCGCGGGCCCGGGGACGCAAGTGTCTTTATCTTTGCTATCGATGGTTACCCTGTAAGTAGGCATTGTCCCTTGCGCAATACTATAAGACTTTTCATGCATCACCTGCCAATGTCGGCTTGAACTCGGGTGATTCTCTGCCATCGCATGCAAGTTTGCACAAGGAACCTGAACAGCCAACTTAGCCTTGATAGATTCTATGACATGCACTATTCAAAAGCTATTAAAAAAGTACGATAGGCAACCTAACATTCACCAATTTCAATTGGGGTCGGGCTCTGCGGGCCGGTAGGAAATTTCCGGAGGGTAAATTGCCGGCATGAGAAGATGAGGCGGCAATGTTTAGCCGTAATCGCCGATATAGTCTAATCTTGTTTGAACCAGTTGCAGCGCTCCGGCTATGTGGGCGTCCTCCCTGTTTTCACAACTTCGTTCCGTATTCATGTTGTGCCGGTTCCGACCACGTCGAAGGGTCCTTTCCGAAAATAAATTTGGGCATCTCAGACATCATTTCGGGGAGGCCCAGCGATACAGTGCCGAGAATGATTTGTTGATCGATATGATCCGGTGGCTGGTCCACGGTTCAACTATGGCTGAACATCGGCTTGCCAGTTGAGATCGCTGAAGTGTCAGAAGTATAGGGTATTGCTAAGTAAAGGAAATGGCTGTGTCATTGTGTGAGGGGATTGGTACACATTCATGGTGTCTGTCTAGGAGATGGACTGAGCGAAGTCGAGATTCTCAAGGGCGATGGAGAACCCATAAGTAAAAGCAGCCGCCGTTCATACCTGTAAAATCCCTCCGGCACCCATGTAAATCACCCTTCCTTTTCGGCATGAGCTCGAATCCCAGGCGCTGATAAATCTCAACCTGTATTAAGGACAGTTTCAACCGCTATTTGGAAGTGAAAAGAACTGCGGCCTTACATTGGTCTCTTCGGAACAATCAACCCATAACGGCATCTTCGTGATTGCAGTTTTCTTTATCCCAGTGCCAGCCAAGAGGATGGCAAAACCTTTACGCTGATACAGCGATCCCACTGTGGGGGCTGAGGTCTTAGAATCTGGGACTTAAATCCGTGGCATCTATTCTGATGCACCACGTCACTCCTTTGAGGTTCAATTCTGCCACTTCCCACTCACCATTGGTGATTACCCCGTTTCAGTCGCACGGAAAGATAAACTTTGTTTGAGGGATAGTGAACATCTGGAGCAGCAGACTTAGCTGAACACTTTGCGGGACGATCTTGTGGGTCTACTTTCGATTTGTATTCGGGATAGAACCACCGGTTGATACATCCTGACTCAAGAGACTTCACGACGTTTCAAACGCCGTTTGGGGCCTTGTGGTTAGTTAGACTACCTCAAGGTTGGACTAACTCGGTTCCTATATTTCACGAAGATGTGACTTATATTCTAAGGGACGAGATTCCGGACTTCACTAGACCTTACATTGACGATGTACCGGTCAGAGGCCCACCAACGCGTTATGAGTTGCCGGATGGCTCACATGAGACTATACCAGAGAATCCACAAATTAGGAGGTTTGTATGGGAGCATCTGGTGGACTGTAACAGAATCCTGACTCGACTAGCTTATAGTGGGGCTACGGTTTCTGGAAAGAAATTGCAGATTTGTCGAGACACCTTTAAGGTGGTTGGTCATGTTTGCTCCTATGAAGGCATGAAACCAGATGAAGACCGTATTGGTGTAATTGAAAGGTGGGGTGCCTTGAAAGACGTACATGATGTACGAGCTTTCTTAGGAACCGTAGGCGTAATAAGAATGTTCATTCAGGACTTCTCGTTGAAAGCTGAACCTATTCAGAAACTTACCAAGAAGGGCATGGAATTCATGTGGGGAGACAAACAGGAAGTGTCAATGCAAGTCTTGAAAGACTCGTTAAGAAATTGTCCAGCACTAAGACCTCTTAATTATGAATGGGAAACACCAGTAGTCCTAGCGGTGGATACCTCCTATAAAGCTGTTGGAATACACGTCTATCAGTGTGACCCTCTTGACTCTAAAAAGAAATACTATACGCGTTTCCAGTCATTACCGTTAAATGATAGAGAGTCTAACTACTCTCAACCGAAACGAGAATTATTTGGGTTGAAGCGAGCATTAGACACGATGCAGTACTGGTTATTAGGTTGCCGCAATTTAGTGGTTGAAACCGATGCCCAGTATTTGAAAGGAATGTTAGAACATCCGGGCATGGGTCCCAACGCTACTATTAACAGATGGATTGAAGAGATTCTGATGTTTCATTTCTCTCTTAAGCATGTTCCAGGACGTACATTTGGACCTGACGGTCTATCTCGTCGTACTAGACAGCCAGGGGATCAAGAATATCCTGACCCTGAGGAAGACTTTGATAACAATGAACCCCCTGCATTTCATTCTGAAAGCGTTGACTGGCTGCCGGTGAGAGAGTTTGAAGACTTCAAACATTGAATAGATACTCGAGGCGGATATATGTGTGAGATGACTGGCACTGAAGCCATTGAACCTGCCGACTTCAATTTCGAAATGAATTGGAATGTGGAGATGGCACTGGTTCAACATCTCAACAACATTGGCGCTATTGAAGACAATATTGATATTATTGAAGTCTTAACTCAAGGAAGAGCTGAAACGCAATCAGGACCTCGACCTGAAGGAGAGCCACTGATTCCGTCGTTAGAATTGAAATATGACCCAGAGAAACGAGAACCGTATTCTGAGGATCACAGAACTGAAGCTGGAAAACAGGAGATGAGCGCCTGCTACTACTAAGAGACTGGTTGAAAAATCCGTTGATTTGTCCTAAAGGAATGAACGACACGCCTATAGAAATTTCTTAAGGTTCGCTTCGTCGTTCTTCTTGAATGGAAAAGACCGTCTCTATCGAAAAGTTTTAGGAGGGTCAGCAAACCAACTTGTGGTTGATAAAGAGCACCGCATGTATATGATGCGTGCGGCTCACAATAGTTTATCGCATCGTGGAGCCTATGCTACTAAATCACTTCTAGAACTGAGGTTCTGGTGGCCTGAAATGGAACACGACGTTCCCTGGTATGTGAAGACCTGTGAATTGTGTCAATTGCAGCAGAAGACCTTACTGAGGATCCCACCTGTTGTTACATATACACCGTCTGTGTTTCAAGTATGGCACATCGACATTATGACAGTGGGGACCCCTTCTAATGGCTTCAACAAAGTAGTTGATGCTAGATGCTCTCTCACTTCATGGATTAAAGGGAGACCAATTAAAAATGAGAATGCAAGGACTTTAGCCTTGTTCATTCTCGAAGATATTCTATGCTGTTGGGGCTGCCCAGTTGAGTTTGTAACTGATAATGCACCTCAGTTCCTCGCCGCGGTAGCCTACCTAGAGTCGAAATATGGCATTAGAGGCATAAGAGTCTCGCCTTATAACTCTCAGGGCAACGGTAAGATAGAGAATGGGCACTTTCCGTTATGCCAGTCTTTATATAAGGCCATGGGCGGAAATCCTAACAAATGGTTCTGGTTCTTTCCTCAAGTCTTGTGGGCGGACAGAGCAACCATCCGTAGAGGAACTGGGTGTTCACCCTTCTTCATGGTCACTGGCTCTCATCCGATACTACCATTAGATATTGAAGAGGCCACTTGGTTGGTTGAATTACCAGGCCAAGTGCTTACTACTGCAGAAGTAATTGGCTATCGGGCACAAGCCTTGGCTTAGCACTTCACCCATGTCGAACAGATGCATCAACGGGTAACAGCTGAAAAGCGGGCAGCAGTGAAAAGATATGAAGAAGTCCATAAGCATACAATCAAGGACTATAATTTCTTACCCAGAGATCTAATTCTAGTCAGAAATACGGTGGTAGAGAAATCCTTGAATACTAAGATGGCTACACACTATTTTGGTCCCGTTATTGTGATAAGACGGACTAAGGGAGGAAGCTACATCGTCGCTGAAATGGATGGATCAGTGTTTCAATCGAAAATTGCACAATTCCGTGTAGTACCGTTTGAACAACGAAAGTCTATACAACTGCCGGATAACATCCACGCTTTAATTGACTTGTTGGCTGAAACACTGGCTGAATTGATAATGGATGAAGGCCAAGACGTGTATCAAGGACGTGATTATCAGTTTGAAAATGTCAGACTGAACTCAAACGAGGAATACGTTGAACCTCAATCTGAGTCTGATGAACCTGACCTTTTAAACGAGGAACCAGAGTCAGAAGAAGAAGAGGGTCCTCGCCGTCTTAGAACCAGGTCTAGAGCCAGAAAGAAATACCAAGGATAGTGTATTAGGAAGGTTCATTCTGGATGGCGCCGCACAATTTTTGAGTGACCATTCTCAAGGTTAATTAGACAGTCAGATAGCCTCTGACTGCTCTGTTACGACCTAAGGAGCCTGAATGATACTGAAAGAACCATTTGAATAGTGACGCACTATATTTTGAGAAGATCCCTTTTTAATGTTGTCAAATGTCCTTCAAGTCGTTTGACTCCATTATTTCATTTCTTATCGAAACGGAAAACTGGGTCTGTCAAAAATGGCGCCGCGCCATTCAAATGAGAGGTTATTGACTGGCCCTAAATCGAAAAGAGTCCAATTTGAATCGCACCGCGCAATATTTTCATACGGGAAAAATCGGACCTATGAAAAATGGCGCCGCACCATCAGATATTGGACCGACCCTAAATTGACCGGCCCTAAATCGAGAAAAATAGCGCCGCGCGATACCAATCCAGAGATATTGAACCGGCCCTAAAGCCATAGCGCCGCGCGATACAGATCCAGAGATATTGGAATGATCCTGGACAAATCTGGCCTCCAGAATCCAAGAAAGAGAGAAAAATGACCGGTTGTATTGAGTAGTTGAATAAAAATGAAGCCACCTGATCCAAAGTCAAGGAATGAGTACTTTGTATCGAGTGGCTGGATAAAAAATGAAGCTGCCCGATTCAAAGTCAAGGAAAAGCTACTTGTTATCGAGCCGCTTGATACTTGTCATTGAGTTATTAGACTCAGGATAACACTCTCAGACTAGATACAGAATAGAGGTTCTGTGACGAACTGGTGTTTAACTGGGGACAGTTGAGATCTCAGATTGGGGGGAATGACCCAAAGATTTGCGCATTCCATTGAGAGTTATTCAGGAGTTGCACATTCCATTGAGACCAACTGATGCAGAATTACCTCGAGAAACAAGAGGATTAATTCCATAGACGCTTGAAGCAAGGGAAATCTGTTTGTTATTGAGCTGCTTGATATGTATCAAGTCTCTCAATAACAATTGAACTTGTGCACCAAGTAAACAAGAAACTTGAAATAGTCTGGGTGTACTAAAGCCTAAAACAAGTCTGTGGCTTTTCACAGAGCTTTTAAGGTGAAGTTCAGCCAAATTGAAGGAGTATGACTTCAGTTCAAAGCGAACACTCTCAGACTTAAATTGATACAGAGAAGAAATCAACACTTTAGCGTTGTGCATAACATTCTTGTGCTGAACAAGAGGTTCAGAATGTGAACAAGATAGAGAGAAAACAAGAAACGAAAAGAAATAAGAATTTTTGACATAGCTGATTACAGCCACTTCTAAGACAGCACCGTGACTAGAAAAGAGAATGATATAGAAGAACTCTATTGCTATTCAACCTATGGAAAAAGGTAGCATAGAGTGAAGTACTTATCAGAAAAATGAAGAGAGCAGTTGAACGAGTCAGTGATTCAACCGTGGGAATGCAGGGCCTTACTAGCCAACCACGAAGATTGTTAACACACTATTGATCTGATAGTGCGGTCCCATCCTTCTAATACAATTCCGAAAGGTCATAAGAGGCCACTTCAACTCGGGAGAGTTGATATTTCAGAAAGGGGGAGATGATAGGGTGTGTACCAAAACATGCATGAAAACACCGGTTTTTATTTCATTTTGAACCTATTAGCGGGCAGAAGTGAGGCATTAGATTATGAGCGTACACCCTCCCTGGGGTGATAGGCTACACTATTGATAGCCGAAAGTCAGTGTAACAAACCAACTATGAAGGATTGAGTAGACTTGACAAGGCAGCCCAAAAGGCTATTACGTCCTGGCTATGATATTCTACACTGAGCTATAGATGGTGGCGGTAAGCCATTATCTTATGCGCTGGAGGTGAAACATCAGGGAACTACTCAGAATTATTGACTTGCCGCCTCAACGGCCTCTGAATAGTCTGATGACTATTAAAACAAGATATACGAAGTCAGGATTGGTACAACCACATTAGGGCCGGCAGAGATATCATGCCGCGCCATTTTGTGTATAAGCCCAACTGATTAGATTGGGATGAAGGCATGTTACTGAATTAACCATCACTGTGGTTACTCGGGCAGATCTGACCATTAAAAGACGCGGGCCTCGCATCAAGGATTTACTGATATGATTGATGAGGATTGGCACTATAGAATGGCGCCGCACCATATTTGCACTGGTCACTATACTGGTCCACCAGTGTAGCACGGCGCTATCTTGTCATGATATTTACTATGAGTTCCACTGAGCTTGTGAAGTGCGGGACTGATAGAGAAATTGAATAGAACTTGACTAAGACTGACTTGACCAGTCAGCAATGACTAAAAGACTGACTTGCTCAGTCAGAAAGATGGAAACCAAGACAACTAAGCACGTCTTATGGCATGCTAGAGAAATACATGTGGACTAGCCCCGGTAGCAGGTCATAATACCCATGGTTGAGAATGTCTTCTATGCCATTGGCCATTCACTACTCGGGCTCCCACTCTTTATTGTTCCTATTCATTCTGTCTATCTCCTTTACTTCTCTCTGAAATGTATAAAAGACAGCTGAGTACTCTGTATTAGCCAGTAAACTATCCCCCAGATATACGGGCAATATAGTAGACTCTAGATTTGTGACAAGACATCAGATATATTTGCAGACGCACAGAAAAGATTAAGAGATACGGGACGTCGAAAAGACTACCAATTGGATTGATATAAGAGCCCCGCTCAACCTGCACCAACCCGTCTCCTGTAGCAGCACTTTAGGACTAAGACTTGTTGTGTAAATCAACACTCTCTTGTCTCCTGTAGCAGCGCTTTAGGCCTCCAGGACTAAAGCCTAGTTTGTGCTAGTAGAAGTGAAACCGCCGCCTTCAGTGTAACTGTCCGCGCCTTAGCCCAGCGTCCACCTTCTGTGTAACCGCCCCCGTTTTGTTGATACTGCCGCCATTCGTGCAGCGTTGGTTGATATTGAAGTAGCGTCTGTCTGTTGATAGTCTGCCCTACCTTCTGCTGTTTGGCTAGCTGCCAGTAGTGCTAGGTTCTGCTGCTCACAAAGAAACTGAAAGCTCTGAACAGTCTAAAGTTTACTTGAGTCTTGATATCCTGTTGGTGTGAAGTCCCTGCTACCCTAGCATAACTGTGCTTAAACCGCATAGTTGCTATTGAAGCAAAGCCTTATCTCAACCTTGCACACGCTTTTGACAGGTGATACGTACCCTACCTCCCCGAACACACACACACGAGTATTAGGATTAGGATTAGTGATTGTTTTGGTTTTGGTTGGTTTGAGTAGAGTGACTAGTTCGCTTTTCTCACTAGTCAATCCATTAGATTTCACGGCCGCACCCTAGTGCACCGTTTCACCGGGGCGTGGATACAACCCGTAGTACGATACGGAGGAAGCGGGGCAGGGTGGAGACAATGCCTATGTCAAGCCAAGGTAGAAGCCTGAGATTAGACGAGGTAGAATCTACTGTACATGGAGATTCTACCGTGTTTATATAGGCTTCTAATAAATTAAAGCGATCACGGTCAATTGCGATCAGTTCCTGTACCGCAGCATCAAGGAGCGCTAATGCTGATACTCCTGGACCCCTTTGTGTTGGTTTTCGTGGCGTCGGAGGACTTAGGGGACCTGACATTCGGGTTCCCTAATCCTGAGTGTCATTGTATCCAGTGGTTCAAACCCCGATCGGTTTGCAACCGCTCCTGTACTTTGTGTACGCATCTGTGTAAGCTGTTGGTGCGTCTGGGGACTAGGATCCGTCTGTACGGGTTCCTAGTCCCTAACGTCTTCTGTATCCTGTGGCGCAGACTCCCCGAGTCTGCGGCTTTTTAGAATCTCCGAGGCCGGGTTTCAACCGTGAGAAGGTCACGTGGTGGCGTCATGAGAGTCCTGTGCCACTACGACGCGTCTGAATCCATACAGACGCGTCGTGCGAAAAAAGTAGAACCCAGGTGATTCATGACAACTGCTACTGTATTGAGCACAGTGCAACCCACTGCGCCAATGTCTTCACCACTGTCTCCCACATCACCACCTACAAGGCCAAGCACCTCCTCAAGCACAAGCCCAACGGTGTTGTCCCCAACAGTCTCAATGTTGTCAAGTTCCAGACCATGCACGAGTTCCAGAACTGCCACACATCAACAAGTTTGTCTGCAGTCATTTCTATGGCCACTACAACTTTGACTTGGATAACATGCTCTATGTAAATATCAGCATTTTTTCTTCTTCTTGTCTAATTTGTCCCAGATGTTCACTGCCGGCTGATACCAGTACTGCAACAAGGGTGTTGACATGTTCATCAAAGCCCTTGCACAGTTAAACTACTGCCTCCAAAAAGTGTACACATTCTCTGTTTATTTTTTCCACCCTTGCTCATTCTTCCCAGCAACTTGACCGTCACTGTTGTCGTCTTCATCATCATGCCCGTTTTATCTTGAAAACAAAGGAAAATTGATGAAACTCTTTGTTTCAAGACAGTCAAAAACATTGCTGGAACAATCATTTTGGTGTGTCTTCCTGTAGTTTTGAATACATATTGTCCCTTTTTCTCTGACTGGGCTTCTGAGAGTTCACCTCTCAGCAGTCCTTTTGTACTTTGCTGACACTAAGAGTAAAAGTCATTCCAAATAGGGTGTTTGCCACTTGCTCTTTGGGGGTCACACTGGGGGCAAGAACCGAGGCATGCAACAGCTGCATGCGTTACATGCATGTGCATTGCAACTCACGATCTACAAAACAAAAGAGGTGTGACATTTGGACAATCATCCTTTACTAGACAAAGGAGGGACAAAGGGCAGACAAAGGGCAGGAGAGGTTTCCCAGGTGTGGGGAATCCTGTCCTGCTCTTTGTCTATTCTTTGTCCCTCCTTTGTCTAGTAAAGGACGATTGTACATCTGTGACATCGGCTTTGTTTGGCCTGTGACTACTTGTGGAGCACATGCGTGTAATGCACTTGTACTCCACATGCATCGGTCTTTGCCCCCAGTGTCAGTTTCATACATTGAGACATTAAGTATATCCTCTTTTTCTTCTTCTACTGAATCAACTAATATTGCTTACCCTCTTGACCTAGGTCAAGAGATTGCTTTCCCCGGTGTGGTAGAAAGGTCCACTAGTGGTGAAATTTGCAATCTGATTTGACTGTGCAAGTGCCTTTGCAAACATCTCTTGATTACTATCTGCATCTTAGCCTAGTTCACCTAAAATTGAATGCAAGTCTAGGATAGCTGAAGCTTCATGCATGGTTGTACATTTGATGACAATAGACAATAGACAGGTTGTGCACAAGCCGCACGCGGCTTTTGGGAATTGTGCAAAGCCGCGGGGATTTTTTAAGTTCATCCGGGAAGAGTCGAAATTTCAGTGAGCCCACTGAGTGGAGGGGAGTGTTTTAGGCTATGGGATGGTCGTCCGGCTTGTCATTGGGTTTGTGGGTGCTGTGGAATAAGTGCAGAAACTCAAGGACAAATCATTGTATTCACCGGATCTGGTTTGATAGCCACATGGATAGAACATTCAAAATGGTATTCATGTGAATTATTTACGGTGGGTTTATGAGTTCGAGATATTGAAATCCTCCCTGCGGCTTTGCACAATGCCAAAAAGCCGCATGAAGCTGCATGCGACTTGTGCGGCTTTTGCACACCCTGTCTAATATTTGTGCTTGATTGCCACTACTCAAAAATGGCCTGCTCTACATTTCCATGACTGAGAATGTCCAGACTGAAAAACAGAACCTATGGTTTGTGAAATAACCCAGCAAAGTCACCACCAATAACAGTGTACAGCTCATTTGTGTCCATAATGTTACATGAAATGGAAGCAAGCAGTAAATTGTAGAGGCCAAACAGGGCAATGATCTCTATGCTATATATCTACCTGAACCAATCATGATCATGGGATGGTTGTTCCTTTCCAAGCAATCTAGTAATTACCAATGTAGGAAGGTGTTTTATTTCCTTTTCAGGATTGTTTGGCGGGCAATATCCGGGCTATATCTGGACCCCAGATATTGCCCGGATATAGCCCGGATATAGCCCAGATATTAATAATATCCGGGCAATATCTGGGCTATATTCGGGGTCCATATATTGCCCGGATATTCTTAATATCCGGGCTATATCTGGGCAATATCCGGGCCAGTTATATTGTACATTGTCCCCAGTGTAAAGGCGTTCTAAGGTTCTTTCTCAAGAACCCTTTCTGGGAAACCCTAGAGAAACGGGTATCTACCGAGATCTACAAAGGAGTATTATCAAGTTCTGTGCTTGGAACCAAGGGGAAACTTGAGTTGAAGTGGAAACAGGTCGAACGAGATGCAGTGCCGATCTATTGGTGATCGACACACCCTCTGAATAATACAGGGGTACTTCTGACAAGTTCCTGCCTCGTAATTGGCAAGGGAACATGGCGTGCTCGCAGTGGGGAACCAATGGGAGGCGACACTTGGAAGAACAACTGACGGAAACGCGGTTAAAGAGGCGGATAAATGGACTTTTGACTCATTGGGATTGTGTTTTGGGCTTTGTAATTGTGTCTTGGTGGTTGTATAAGTATCCGAGGGTGTTTCTACGGTGGACACAGCATCATCCCCCACACTAGTAGGCTATACACTTGTGCATTGGGTTGATCTGGGATCCTCGGCGAACACACTCTTATAGAGTGGCATTATTAGTCGAAATCTTATTTGTTTCTGAATCATATATTATTCTGGAAACGCACTTGGGCCTTGCCTGGAAACTGTTGAGAACTCTGTGAATCTGTTTGAACTGGGACTCTGTTGAAAGAAACGTTATTGTTGTTGTTTGCAGAGCGGGTTTCAGAAAGTACCGTCTAGGGAAAACTTTGGAAACGTGACTGCTGTGCGCTGCTCAGAAAGTACCTTTTAGGGAAAGCTCTGTGAATGCTCTTGGCCTATAAACTAGGGACCCTACTTGAGTCTATGGGACTACTTTAAACTTGTTTCTCTGTCACTTGGACACACACACACACACTGCGAAGCTATAAATCTATCTTGCTTGGAAACAATGTTTCCACTGTGTCTAGAAACACGTTCTACTCAGCTTGCTCATTGTCTCTCTGAGATACGAAACCTCCCCCTACAACCTTTACAAGGCCCTGTACTAGGGGCTGTAACTCGTCGGGATCTCTGGAAACGTGCAGATATTGCCGTTTGATTTGTTTGTTGGTTGTTGGAACAGTCTCTGGACTGTTTCTGTGCCGATCGCGAGGCAAGTGGGGTTATTTGTGTGTTTCTTATATAGGTTCTGAGCACATCAATCACTGGTATTACTACCGAACCCACAGGAATATTGCCATCCGCGATTGTGGTAACAAACACCAATGAAACTGTAGGCAACTCGCTCAGGTTGAGTGCGTCATACTCCAGTTTCAACTCCTCTTCGTTGTTGACGAAGGGCAAGACATCTTGCTCCTCTTTGAATATGACTTGTTTCACATGGTTGGGCTTTATTTCGTTAGATCCCGTTGAGACGCTGACTATGGGGCTAGCGGTGGAATAACCACAAACCAAACTTTGTAAATGAATACGCGGTTCGATAATGCAACTACAACGACTCAAACACTATAGTCCTCGTGCAAGTTTGGGGTTCCAATCCAGTATAGATTGTGGCAATTTAAACTTTAGTTCTCTTTGAGAAGCAAGATTTTAAAGGTCTACAAGTCGTATAGATAAAACTTGCTCGGATCCGTTCTAAGCGCAATCGCGGATAGACAGATGAGATTTTATGTTCAACGGTTTTGTATAATGTGGGTCTAGGTTTGGAGATAGTACTCCAATGCGTAACGCAAGTGATTCTTTATGAATCCCAATTCCAATAGTATCCGCGATTGCTAATCCTTGCGAGATTACAACCAATTGTCAAGTCTGATCTGTTTCCTTATATTCCATGCGTCTGTTTTGTTTATCCAATATGTCCACATGTCCTTATAAAGATCCAAATCCAACACAGATAATATTCAAACAGGGAAAACAAACGAAACTTGGTATAGCTTCTGGGTGTCTCCGAATGAATGCCTACTCGACCTGTTAAGCAGGAAGCCTGGTAGCTTCGCGTCCAACAGGTGGGGTGAGATTCACTGGTGTTCCTCCTATAACCATCCACTTAAATACGTTACAGGATTCTAAATATAAACGAGACTGATACAAACGAGCAATAGGGTTCAGGGTATATGACTAGTGGTATGGCTGCTTAGCCGATGAACTCCTGTCAGATATCAAGCGATTAGTAAATTTGAGAGAGATTTATAAGAAACATCAACGAGCTGAGCTTAGCGATGAGTCAAGATCTACATCGCTTAGAACAATTGTGATGGGATATTGTTGATATGTCAACTTTTAGCCAACCTCCTCATCAGCACTCCATTACCCTCCTTGGTAACCATCTGCTCAAATGGCTCTGCCTTGAACTGCTTAAGTGATTTGTCTGAAAATTGTGATAGCTGCCGCTTCCCAGTACCCGAGTACAGTTCCTTAGTCATTTATTAGATCGACCAAGTCCAGTCCTCTCTTGGCAGTTCTGGAGACATCAGATGATGCCCAACAATGATTCCTCTGGTTCAGAAGGATGTTCCCCCGTAATATGCCCTTAGTTAGGGATGTGCAGTAGCCCCAATCCGTTTCCAGGATGGTAAGGCACTTTCCGCGATTGCTCCATTAGCGACTTCCCACTTCAACCCTTTACCAGGATTGTTGTCCAGCGCCTTTCTAATGATTCGAGACACATTATATCCCTCTTAGCTAACTGCTCAGGCCAGCATTAGCTCTTGTGAGATGACATCGTAATGTAGTGAAATACATTATAGGATGTTGCAACTCGAGCAGATTTGAATAAATGCCCGGGTGCCCCAATACCGGGTCTGTCACCGTCTAATCGTCTCTTGAACTTCAGGCGAAACGCTCACCAAATCCTTGAGTTCCAATGTTACTTCAGAACTTAGTATTTGATCAGTCAATTTCCTTCCTATCCCACCCCATTTCACTGGAGCTTGAACTTGGTAGGCTCTTTCCTCCATTTCAGCCTCTTCTTCACCCTGAGTAGGTGCTGGTTCTTCTAAGGTCAACTGGACCGATGAAAGGCTTTGCCTCGGTCCGTCTACAGCTGGAGTACTACTGATAACATGGACCGACGAGCGGAATGCAGCAGTACAAGCCACAACCACTAACCGAAATCCACATCCTTGTTCCCCCGGTTGCACAAGCTTAGATGTTGCCGGTGAGTATTCATGCATTTTAGACTTCTTCACAAGATTGTGAAGGAGTAGAAAAGGGACACAGATACATCAGTTTGACTGGTTGAAGCCCTTAATCAAGTGCTCAGAATGAGAGCACTTGCCTAATGGCATGCAAGACTGTTGTGGTGGGATTAAGCCCCTCTCTTGGCATAGCCAACTGAGTGTGTCTATCCAACACTAATCCAAAACCAACCCCAAATATAAGCCTTCCAAGGCTGCTGATTGTTTAAGGTCCCTTTCGACCGTATCCCATAATCCCAAATAATAAGCCTTCCTAGGCTGCTGTAGTGGTGCCGTGTTCTCAATCCAAATCCCAAATCCCTTCACACATCTTAATCACAATCCCAAATTATGTGTTTTACTTCCACCGGAGGCAAGACATATTAATCGCATTGTGCAAACGAAGCAAAGCTCTTAATAGAACCAGTCCAGGATCATAAGCACAGACTACCCGTTGTAACACAAGCCCTAGATCCAAGTCTCTTAATTTAGACCAGGACCTAGCTCCTGTGCCACCCCAATGTTAGTGCCACAAGCACTAGATCCAAGTCTCTTAATGAGACTGGGATCTAGCACCTGCGCCACCACCACTGCAGTAGTGCATCCATGCTAGAACTGCCCTCCTTATATACTGTACATTTACGCTTATGCTACTCTAATTACACTACCTGAGTAAGCTAAAGATCTGCCATTTAACTCCTTGTTTCCGATCAGTTGTCTGACTCAACTGAACTTCCAAGCCAAATAGTGTTGTCCTGCCCTTCGGACCATTGGATTCAAAGAACGCTGAGTCTCCCATTTCTGTAGACACCCAGAACTCCCTAATCCGCCAAGTGGTTCCCAAGATATAACCTCGTCAATTCCTGATCAAGCCAGGAACCCAAATTGGGACGGTAACGGAGCTGAACCAGATTAATGGTTAAAGCCCCCTGATTAACACCTTCAGATTCAAGGAGCGTTGGGTACCAGCTTTCTGTAGATACCCTAATCTCCCCGAACCGCCCAGTAGTTGTTGAGATATACACCAATGAAGCCTTGCCTGAGTCAAGAACCCATATTGGGATAGCAACATTGATCGGTGATTAACATGTGTCCAGACACGTCTCCAGAATAGGCCAAATCAACCACAACAAAGTGGATCAAACCCACAGTTCTATCTCTGCCAATAGACACTGGTTACTCAGAGTGGATATTTAGGTTCCCTGATATTTGTTGGCCCCACAGAGCCTTAATTCAGTGATTATAAGGACTTCATTATTAAACCCGTTGATTCGAGCCTTAATCAGTATGGGAGGTTTCTGATTATTGTGCTCTTGGGCGGGCTGATTAAGCCCTCATGCAGGATGTGCCTGATTAACCATTCGGGACTCATGCTAATCCTGGAGATGTACATCTAACTTGGTAATGCACAGGAATCCCAATATTAGCAAGATTCCAGGCAAGGCCAGATAGCCTGTTTATCACCGGAGGAACATTGCAATACGGTAATTCAACAGTATCTGTGATTGCTTCATTCGGATTTAACCCAGACGTTCTCTCCAAATCCTGCTCCTTTTCTGTGATCTCAGCTGTTCTAGCCCTCCAATCCCTTCTAGTGTTTGCTAAATTAGCTTCATTACGGTCCTCAGGAGGCTTAGCTGGTCTCGTCAATCGAGCCTTTGCCTCAATCCCAGGACCATTCAGAAATTTGGATTGGATGACGCCCCGGTCTTTAACCCGGTCCTGGTCGTTGCAAACTGATCCTGTGTAACAGGTAACTCTCCCAAACCCATAATTTTCATCGTCCAAGCTTGAAAGGCTTGTCCAAAGTCAAAGTTTGACAGCATAACTGCGGTTGGTTGATTTTGAGCCATATAGGTGGGTTGAACCACCTGTGGGACGGAAGTTTGAACATTTACTTGTCTAGCCTTTGCAAACTGGACTTTCAAGGTTCTAATTTCGTCCATAGCTGTCTCATGGAAATCCATAGGCCTTCCCGCTTCTTCGTATGCTTCGAAGTCACACGGGGCACCAACCCAGTTCTGGCTGATTGCCTTGGTCTTCCAATAATTGTCTACCCTCTGTTTTCGAGTCCCATTGCCCGACGGAATATAATTGCCATCACCCAATTTGTGTTTACCATCCACGAATGCTAACCAACCCTTGTTGATGTGTTCTATTTTGTGAGGGCATTCTCTCGAGAAGTGGCGTGATTCTTCACAATAATAGCAATCATGATCCTTCTTCGTAGGCTCTCGGTCTCTCAAATACTGAGGTAGACTCGGGCCTTGTGTGTTATACGCGTAGTTTGAACGATTATTGTTCATGTGTGGAGGCGGGTCTTTCGCGAATTGGGCCACCATTTTGAATACTTCACTATGAGATTTAAGAACCTCATTGTGACGCTGCTCACTCGCTTTCTGGCTCAAGACGTATTGATCCCTCAACTGCGCAATAGCGCCGTTCATCTCCTCCAGTCATTCCTCATAAGGCTCAACTTTTGTGGTTGGAAAACTGAGAGGCCTAACAGATATCTCATCTTTTGTACCGACTGAGAGAGAAGCCGATCTACTCTGGCTTCTAGCCAAAGTCTCTGCCAATTTTACAAGATCTGCAACATCTATCGGATCTTCTACTCGAGACTCTCCTGTATTTGCTGTGTTTGCTGGATTAATTGCGGGTACGAGTAAAGCAGGAATTTGGGCGCGTAGAAGAGCAGAACTCTCTATGGACATTTTTAATGTTGTCACAAAGGTATGTTCCAACGTCTCGTAGTAGAAATCACAGGCGATCTGGTTTGTAATGAGAACAGGAGTGGTCAAGAGTTTCTTTACTTCTGTAAGAAATTCGATTCCGAAATGTCTAAGATGACCTTCTTTCACAGGGATTAAGTATTCCACCCCAGAGATATTCCCGGACAACAATGGTGTATCACATATTCCAGACAATTTACATTAGCCGTAGGCCTGTTACAAGTCTCTTTTGAGGCTTTTGAAGATTCTCAAATCCGAAATCCGACTTAAGTCTACTCAAGTGACTCCGAGTCGACTTGCACTGACTTGCAAGTCAAGTCAAGTCTCAGTTCCGACTTGACTTGACCTGACTCAAGTCTTGTCAGCCAAGTCGACTTAAGGACGGCCAAGTCTAAGTCGCAGCAACACTAGTGACAGGGCAGCCTGAGAAGCCAAGTTGTCATTGGTGTGCTGAGACATGTTGCCGTTGTCCCATTCTGAATCGGTAGCCCAGCCAGAAGTTTCCTGTGAATCCATTGAATGCGGAAACAAATGTGGGAAGAAAGTGGGGAAGTAAGGAAGATGGGGACAGGGATGATTGACAGAAAGCGGTGTAAAGAAGTAAAGATACTCAGCTCGTAAGCCGGGGTCGCGGTCTTCTCAAATTGTAACGGTGCGGCTTGCTCAATGGGAATTTGGACGAGAATAGACAGGTTGTGCACAAGCTGCATGCGGCTTTTGGGAATTGTGCAAAGCCGCAGGGATTTTCTAAGTTCATCCAGGAAGGTTCGAGCTTTCAGTGAGCCCACTGAGTGGAGGAGAGTGTTTTAGGCTATGGGATGGTTGTCTGGCTTGTCATTGGGTTTGTGGTGCTGTGGAATCAGTGTGGAAACTGAAGGACAAAACATTGTATTCACTGGATATGATTTGATAGCCGCATAGATGGAACATTCAAAATGGTATTCATGTGAGTCATTTTCCGTGGGTTTATGAGTTCAAGATATTGAAATCCTCCCTGCGGCTTTGCACAGTGTCAGAAAGCTGTGTGAAGTCGTATGCGGCTTGTGCGGCTTTTGCACAACCTGTCTAATAGAGAGAGTGAGAGCGGAAGAATGGGCAAAGGGCTACTGGCGTTGAGAAGACAAAGAGTAGGCTATACATGAAGCTATTAAATATTCCATCCAATATCTCCATAAACCTGAAGACAATAGAACAATAAGAGCCCAAGAACAATAGAGCATAACTAATCCAACGGATCCAAGCCCTTCACATACCTCCGTAAAGGTCTATGCCCATGGAGGGTTGTGCCAAGACCCGCGGATCTAGCCTAGAGGGTATATACGAGAAACGAAAACGAAAACATCTATATATATAGCGCCGGGCTGCCGGCCGTCGGCTGACGATAGCCGCAGTAACGTCCCGCTTAATTAAGTGGTCACTCTAGCGCATCACCCCGCTCTCTGCCAACATGTGTGAATTTTCTCAGACTGTTGAAAACTTGTTCTCATAACCTGCGGAAGGTCTGGTTTAAACATGTTTGGACTGTCTGATGAGTACAGTTGTGGACAATCAAACATGACAACTTTCTATTCCGGGGGAACGGCTCGTGAGATTGTCTTCTTTTGTTGATAATAGCACTTCTAGAATATATTGTGAATTTTCCACATCGTCAAGTTGAGGAAAAAATTACATAATGGTGTCGATGAGCCCTCAAAATTTTGCCGCCCCCCCAAATCTTATGTAATCGACCTCGGAGTCCCCGGAAATTGAAGCTCTCATCAATGGCTATCATTTGGTGAATGAAAGAAGCAATTCTCTCGAGCCATTTGTCCACAATTTGGGTTTGATGGCATTGATGGGAACCTCGGCTAGCTTCCGAAAACAGTCCAAGAGAGCCAAGTGTGCTCCTGTTTGCCCACTGGATAATGAGGGATGCTGCATGGCATGTTGGCTCAGTCAGCAAGAAGACTTTCTCAACCAGTCATCAATGCTTGAATCCCTAATTGTGGGCTGAGGTCATCAGTGCATTTTCCTCCCAAAGTTTCACTGTGAATTGAACCCCATTGAAATGGCAAGTGGCTTCTCTTTCTATGGATCAAATAGCTAAATCATTTTGTAGTACTGGGGTTGGTGCAAGTATCGCTATCGGCAATCACCCAAGACCAGCTTTCAAGAAGCTAAAGATCATGCATTTCAGTACTTAGATGCATGCCCCCCAGAGGTTATTTGATGCTTTATTCAACGCTCTTGGTGTTTCATGAGTGCTTACCGAATTGGGCTGACTGGCAGACTGGCAGCATGGGTTGTTCGAAGGCAGAAGTCCCACAGACAGGTTTCAGCAAAAACATTGAAGGATTTGGAGGAGGCTGGGATGTGTAAATAGTGTTTTTTCATGTCTACATAATATATAATTTATGTTGTTGTTGTCCCATATGGTTACAGAGGTACACACAATTTCGTTCAAACCTGTCCAAAATTTTGCCACCCCTTATTTGTCGTGGGAAAATTCTGAAAAATTGGTTTTGGGGGTATTTCATCCCTCTGAATCTGATTCTGCACTCAGATTTGCCAAAATTTCACTCAGAAAAGCAGAATTACAGTTGTTGAGTTTGATTGTCTGCAACTGTAGACTCAGGGAAAGTTGTGTTTGTTCTTGAAGGGCATCTACCTCAGCCTGTAGACACTTAATTTCTGCATCCCTGGTTGCGCCTCATCAGGCTCTGGAAAGTGAGAGTAGCCGAGGCCCGCGTGAATTGTATTGGGACGAGCATAATCGTCGTCTAGAAATAGCATTAGCGTTAAACGAGAAGTTAGTATTGGAACGAGCATACCGGCCGAGATTGCCTGCGCATCTCCAGCGTAGAGGCCGAGCCTCAAGACAATCGGAGAAATTAAAGAAGCAGTACAGGAAGCCACATACGTCCACACGGAATTCCCTAGCCTGAAAAAGAATGAAGCAGAGATAGTGAAAAGCTCCTAGGGTGAATAGCAGTCTGCCCATGGATTTCGGTGGCCCGGGAGGCGACGTAAACAGTCAATTCGCATGTGAGACACATGTGAACGATTAAAGCGAGTCCGTTCGAAGCTAAAAAGCCGCAAGGTATCAATTGCTACAGGAAACAGGAATTGGCCTGCACGAGATAGTCAGCTAAACTGAATTATAACAACATAACAATGTTAGACCCCTACCTGACAAAATGGTCGAGATAATCAGCAAGGAGAGGTGTAGCCCGCAAAATAGATAGTATCGAACGACGTCGCTTGCAGAGAGAAAATCCAGGGAGGGTACTGATTAAGATACTGGAAAGAGTCGGAAAATAATAATGGAGCGGTAAGTATGATGAAAAGACCATCAAAATTTCGCGCACCCACCATGGAACCAAAGATCAATCAGCAGCTCAGGAACAACAAGTATGGTCAAGCAAAAGAGTGTAGGCCAAGTGGGGTGTCAAAAGCTGAAGCTACTCATTCGCATGTTACTTTATCAAATTTCTTTGTCTTAATCCCCAAAGTCTGAGCCTTGCAACTTCGGTTCAGCCTTTTGGGTGAGCCCAAGACTACGCAGAGATGTAATCTTTGTGTGCTTACATCGAAATTAGAGTGGTTTCATCGGTTTCGTCCAGTTTGGAAGGTAAAAAAGCACATTCATTGCAAAGATTGGTCTGAATAGCCATGGTCCATTTGCAAAAAATTAGAATTTCGAACGGTTCAGGTTTCAACATTGAGGAGAACCCCGGGGGAAATACTAACTTGGTCGACTGCATGTAAAAGAAGGAGCTCACCACCCACCCCTCTATCATTTGCCTTTCTGAAGGTGTTTGCGGGTACAAGATTGACTCGGGAAACCTCATTCTCACCCGGATTACATGTCGAGATTGGTTTTGTGCGTCCAACTCTCAACGGTCTTTGCTTCAGTGTTGATAGCGAAAGGTCAAAGCGGGACTGCTGAAGTTGTGGAAATGAACTCGATGATTACCAGTATGATCAAGGAGGGAATGACAGGCAGATTCCGGCCACAGCGGGTTTTCTCTAGGGTGATGACTTTTTTGCGGGCTTGCCCACTGGCAGAAAGGGTGTGAAAAAATAAAAGAACAAGTACCTGTGTTCTTTTTTTGGTCATTAGCACTGCCAAGGTGTAAAAATGCAGGATGGTACCTATTTCTTTTTTCTTCACTGGCAGATTCCCTGGTGGTGAATATTTTGATGGATCATGAGGCGGTGAATTCTTTTTTGCTGTACCTGGAACTGTGTTTTTCCGCACCAGCAGTGACTTTTTTTTTCAAACATAACACAAATTATGGTCCAGTATGACCCCCAAACAGCTGAGTAAAAGTTTGCAGGGCGCTATCCAAACTTGTTTTGAGCAAACTTGAAGGTGGTCCAGCAGAAGCAAGAAGTGTATATTGACCAGGGTGTGTGAGAATACAGTGAGAGATTAGTAAGTGAGAACCAAAGGGAAGCCACGAGATGTAAGATTGGCACGCCGCACCACGCACGCGACGATGTCGATGGACAAGCGGCGGGTACATGTCGGGACACAGCCTTTCTGTCCCGCACACGCAAGCGAGGCGTGACTGTCAATGCCGGACAGCCGTCTAATGCGGCCGAGCTATGCCGAGTTTCATTTTCGATTCTCGTTAGTACCGCGGATCTAGCCAGCGCCGCCACAAAAAAAAACGCGTCTCATTCAACCTTGGCTCCAGGATTCTGGTACCTTCAGATTGGGGGGCTGGAAATAGCTTGGAGTTCCGTGCGAATCTTCTGACATTTCCTCCCATGTGGACCTCAACTTCTGAT
Organism: Mycena albidolilacea; assembly: GCA_029282495.1. Lineage (NCBI taxonomy): Eukaryota > Fungi > Basidiomycota > Agaricomycetes > Agaricales > Mycenaceae > Mycena > Mycena albidolilacea. Next base: position 884,611 of record JARIHO010000028.1, on the reverse strand, counting down.
CAGTGACCACCCATAAGGCCTTGGGTGGAGGTCTCAGGATCTCCAAGGCCTTGGTTAAGGGCAAGGCCTTGGCCAAGGGTGCCTACCAAGGCCTTGGCTGATTTTTCCCACGCATCCAGGCGGTATTAAAAATAATAAATTGAAGCATCCAATACTGGATAATTTCATTCAAATCGACATGGGGTGTGACGCGTGACCCATTTTACCTATTCAACATTTCGGCAGCTGCCAAATTTTTGTGTGCCACCTCGAAAATTTCGGCATTTGAACTGAAATTTTTATCTTTTTTTGCCTTTTTTGATTTATTTTAAGCAATTTGGGGCCTGTGTGTCCACTTGGAGGTTCGACAGAGGCCCGAGTGACGCGTGACCTCGACCAAAGTTCGTGATCGACAGGGGGGGTGCGTGATGCGTGACTGCTGATTTGAACGAAATTGTCCAGTATACCAATATTCCTCTTCAGAGTCAATCTCAATGGCACCGTCATCGGGACATACATCCTCTTCATCTCCAGTGCCTGCATCAACATCTCTTCCTCTTCCATGACCCGTGGAGATGGCTTGCGTGCACGCAGTTTCTGGAGGCTTGTTTGGCCCCATGCCAGAAATAATCTCACAGGGGTTCTCCACCCTGGCTGAGAGAGAAGAAAGGATGGGAAAAATAAAATGACATGATAGTATACACGTGATGCTCCAAGGCTTGGCCAAGGGTGGAACTTCCGGCCAAAAATTGCCAAGGCCTTGGCCAAGGCCTTGTTAAGGCCTTGAAGTTTTAAGGCCTTGGACCTTGGGCGATCACTGCTTCTGATGCAGTTGGCCTGTGATTCACCCGATATCTGCTCGGCATGCTCACTGAATATTCGGTATGTAGCTGACTTTTCTGCGCCTGCGGCGACGTCAAAAAACGCCTCGGCAGCTAAATCAGACCCTGATTCACTTAGTCTTTTATTCATTGCCTAGGAAGCTGTATCTGCGGGGCCGTTACAACGATTTCCGCCGTTCTCAAAAGGAACCTATCATTCGAGCGCTCAGCATCACTTCTCCTTCATCACCGATGTAGAGAGAATACCAGACAGATCACAAGAAGAATTCATCTGGCTTCGACACACACAAGTCACCCTCTTTATAAAATTAGCGTGGCTGTCAAGGGTTGATTCCCCTAGCCATGCCGGCAAGTTCCGCCTGCACATTTTATTCATAGTCCGCTGTGCCGACATCGAGGCCTCTTGGCTTTACACTTCGACTTCAAATATGCTCAAGCATGTGGTTGGGTTCTTTGACGTTCCGCAGTTACTGCCACAATCTACTTATTCTGGGCCGCGAAGGGTCTTGTATGCCATAAGATCGTGTGTTTAACATTCGCCTCATCAGTTCTGCAGCCCTCATGGCGCCCGCAATCAGCTGCAATGCTTTCCTGTCAACTAACATCACCGTAGCCGAGATTGGTGCCATTCCCTCAAAAAAAGCTCATGCCTGGTCAGCGCTATTCCAGCTCTTGTGTCTTTTCGGGGTCGCCGCATTTCACTGCGCCTGGTGGGACCTTCACCAACGCCACGGAAACCTATCCCATCGCCCCGGCTGTTCTTCCGGGTACCAACGTAGGTTTGCGACTTTCGAGTGGTACTGATAGGAGATACAGCTCTACGACGCTCCCTGTGGAGCAACGCATATCCGGCATTTAGACTGATAGGACATAGAGTGAACACTGGGTGATTACAGCCTTCAGCTAATTATGAGATTCGGTGAGCACGGTTACTGTGCATGTTCTTGGTTCAGCCTCTCCAAGCTCGAATATGTGCTAATTGATTCCACATCTGGTTATTTGTTGTGTAGCGTCGGGGTTAGCAGTTCGATCTCGGTTGGACCGAGTCTCTTGGGCAGACCCGTTTTTGTGAGTGGTTGATTGCTGGCCTATGCGATCATCGATCTCCAGGAAGGTGGAGATACTCGGTCAGTTGTGTTGGTGTATGCATTTTATAGTGGCAGTTTTGGTCCAATTCCGGGAGCAGAATCTGACACACCGTATTAATGTCAGGGAAGGCCGTGAGTAGCCGGAATCAGATGGGTATCAGCCCTAAAAATGAAGTATCTCAGCGGCAGGCAAATATACAAAAGGCCAGACTGGACAAGGTCACTGCACCCCCATTATGCCGCCACCCAGTTTTACTCAGACCCGACTGGAAAATATGGCAATATGCTTGACTATAACCACAAATACTTTGCAAATCATCGCAGATAGCATGAATACTCCCTTCTTAGGCGCTATAATTAACACAACCAATGCTGTCTTGAAAAATGTCCGGGTGAGTTTTATCGAACAGACTCACATCTCACACTTACCACGTACTAGACTGTGACCAAACACAAAGAAGACTGTGTACAGCTGCTGGAGCAAATCCACAAATTACTGGATGCAATTATGATTCTTCATATCAAGGCAGATGCAAGTGGAGAATTTCCTATAGAAGTGCTGAATCATGTCGGAAAATTCACAGAGTACTTCATCAACCGTTGAAAACTCATTATAAACTAAGCACCTGAACCAGGATCCTTCACAAAATCTACACTTTTACGGAGGCCCAACAAAAGGGCAAAAAAGTGAAAAACTTCTTCCGCCAGGGTGAAATGAGCACACTACTCAAAGACTGCCAAGTTGGATTACAACAAGGCTTTGACTTCTTTCGGGTCTGTTGTCAGCTCTGTGTTGCAACAATTTATATCCATTTATAAATATTTTCATAGATTGAAGGACCCAGAACCCTACCAGATATCACAGAGATGCAGAAGGATGCACAAAAGAAACATGAAGAAGTGCTTGAGATGATTGAAAAACTCTGTGAAGCAACTGCTTCAGAAAGTGCATCCACAGTATGTAATTTGAATGTGTTTCATGTTTCACATGATTTAGACATACTGTTCACAGATCAGTAGACATTATTCTGGGTTCTCCCATAGGTACAGTATCCACTTTCACTGGAATGCCTTCGAATTATACTGACCAGATGCCTTCATTTTAAAGCTCCACCTCAATCTCAATGTTGCCACCAGAGCCCAAGATTTTCCATGGCCGAGAGTCAGAGCTCTCAGACATTCTTCACCTTTTCAGGAATGGAATTCCGAGGATAGCTATTTTGGGTGCAGGCGGCATGGGAAAAACGTCCCTTGCACAAGCTGTCTTGCACCACGCAGAGATTACTGCCAGATATACTCAAAATAGGTTCTTTGTTGGTTGCACCCCTGCAACAACAAAACTCGAACTGGTGAACATGATCGGAGCCCATCTGGGACTAAATTCCAGCAATAATCTCACTCAAGCAGTGCTGCAGCATCTCTTGAGTAATGCACCAAGTCTCTTGATTCTGGATGAACTCGAGGCCTTGTGGGAGCCAACAAGCTGCCGTGATGAAATTGAGGAATTATTGTCACTGCTCACAGGTGTAGAGAATCTTGCACTGATGGCAAGTGACTGGCTTTTGAATCATACTCTTGACTCACCTGTTCTCAGATCACAATGCGAGGAGCTGAACACCCTGCCAAAGTGCAATGGACAAGACCCTTTTTGAGAGCCTTGCAACCCTTGGATCAACAGGCAGCTCGTCTCACATTTACTGATATCGCAGATGGTGGACATAATGTGGAGGAGGTTGACCAAATCCTCTCCCTGACAGACAACATGCCACTTGCAATCAGTCTACTTGCCCATTTGGCTGACACTGAAGGCTGCTCCAATGTATTATCCCACTGGGAGACAGAAAAGACATCTCTGATTTCAGAAGGCTTTGACAAAAGATCTAACCTGGACCTATCAATTTCTTTGTCATTATCAAGTCCACAGATCCGATTGCTGCCCCAATCACAAGAACTCTTGAGCCTCCTATCAATGCTCCCAGATGGCCTGGCAGATATAGATCTCATCCAAAGCAAGCTACCACTGGACAATATTCTCAAATGTAAAACAGCACTGAAGTCTACTGCCCTAGCTTACAGTGACGAGCATAAAAGACTGAAGGTGCTGATGCCCATACGAGAATATCTGCAACAGTACCAGCCACCCAGAGATCATCTGGTTCAGAGTGTCTTCCAGTACTTTGAGGAGATGCTCAATTTTTCCAAGGAGTATAGCGGAACCCAGTTGAATTCCAGTACAATTCCCCACATAAAATCAAATCTCACCAACATCCAGACTGTCTTGCAATGGGGTCTAAAGCAGAGACAACCAATTGTATTGAAAAGCATTTACTGTATATGCCATTTGTACCATCTCAGCCTGGCCAGCATGCACAAACTGACTCTGTTGATTGACCAAGTGCAAGATATCCTTCCCCAGCTCCATGATCATCGACTCAAAGCTTACTATATCATTGAGTTGTTGAGCCAATTGGGATTTCACCCACACTCTGATCCTGAGGCTCTAGCCTTCCTAGCTTTGGAGAATTTCAAGCACTTTGATGATCCAGATCTTAAATGTGTGCTCTCTGTTTAAATTTTTTCTACAAGAACTGACACAAATAATATTTAGGCAGATTGTATAACAGTATGGCATTTTACTATCAGCACTTCAAAACTGATCTTGTTGCAGCTGCAAATATGTGCAAAAAAAGCATATCCTTGGCAATTCTGACTGGTAACAACAAGAGACACAGTCAAGCTTTGGATCAACTTGCATGGGTTAACATTTGGCTGGGGAAATATTCTGTAGCCCAAATGTATGCATATGAAGCCCGAAAGTTAGCAAGAGCTTCCGGGAATTTACTTGAAGAAGCAGCAGCTCTCCGTGCAGAGGTCCTGTGCTGGAAAGAGCTTGGTCACTACAAACAAAGTCTCCATTTGAGCATCATGGCACAGAGCCTCCTTGGTCTGTGTGGTATGTCTGGTAGCACAGACAATCTTGACATCATGAACAATCAGGCTGACGTCCACAAGTGTAAATCAGAGTATAGTGAGGCTTGGAAAATTCACTCCGAGATACTTCAGATCAATTCAGACCGAGATTCTTATTGGCATGTTACTGCTTTGCTGAATGTGGCTGAAATTGAGGTGTTGATAGATGTTCCAAAACATGAAGTGCAACCGAATATTGAACTTGCTCGATCAATATTTACTGCTATGGGTCACAAGCCAATGATAAGCTGCTGTGATATTACACTTGCAGATCTCTATCTGAGAGAACAGGATCTAATGGGGGCAAAGACACTTTTTAAGAAGTCATTGAAATTAGCCCCAGAACACAGTGAAATCAAGTCATTCTGTTTTGAACGTTTGGGAAATGTCAACTCATGGGGCCCAGATGAATCAATACCTGGATGGACAACCATATTTTTTGTACATTCTCTCAAGTTGCAAGCAAAGCTACAGGTCTGTAAGGCTCTGCAGTTTTTTGGCCAGATCTTCCTCATGCAGAATGATGAGGACACTGCTATCAGCTTGTTCACTGTTGCCCTTGAGGGGTTCACATATATGGATGTTCATCGCAACAGAGCAGAATGTATGCTTAGACTTGGTGACATTTCGAAAAGGCATGGCAACATGTTGAAAGCAGTTGAGCTTTGGACCACAGCACGACCACTCTTTGAAAGGTCATCTCAAGCGAAGCAGGTTCAATGTGTTTATGAAAGGCTTGCTGGTATTGGCAGTGATGTTTTGGAACAGCACAAAGAGAACATTGCCCACCTGGTGGAGCTTAATGTCCCCTCTGGCAATCCATGTGATATTCAAGATGAGGAGCGGGTAGGATTAGCTGATCAACCTCTTGAGCAGGGGTTATAGTGTAAACCTTTACAGCCTCTGTCCATGTCCAAGTTCGGGGCTACAAACGAAGTCCAGATAGCTACAGCTTTGTTTTACTTAGTCTGTATTCTGTGAACCTGATTCAAAATGAAAATCCTATTTATTTATTTAAATTCAGTTGGTCTGGCAGTCCAGTGAGTATAATTCCCAGGTAAATCCATACTGAGAAGGAAGAGTGGTCACGTGCCTGAAAGTCCAGATACTGTTCCAGGTCCAGTCTGTTCATCTTTATGGTAGTAGTCCATAAATTTGATGCATTGAATCCAGTTGTCGGTCAACCTGCAACCACAGACTTCATTGATAAGCCAAATCCAAGATCTCCTTCTTCAGGTCAATGATAACCAACTCAAAGCTCAGTTCTTGATTGAGTTGGTCTACCAGTATGCCCCAACTCTGATCTTGAGGCTCTACACTTCTGAGCTTTGGAGCACCTCAAGCACTTTGATGATCCAGATCCTAAATGTGTGCTCTTCATTTAAATTTTTTCTACTAGGGATTGATCATAGGTGGGGCCTTAGACTTTAGGACATTAGAGAGCGTGCAGAAAAGCCGTACAAGCTGCATGCAGCTTATTTGCGTGGCGCAGAGCCGCAGAGGTTATTTGTATTATTACACTAACAAATGCTATTTTGAAGTTGAAACTGGCCTGCAGTGTCTGGAATCTGTGTATTCTGTAGACCTCGTGGTGTCCCTAGTGTGGGAAAGCCAACATTGACTGCATCAATACTGCTTGATTTCCACTCCACCTCGCTACTCAGGTTCTATGATGTCAGTGACATTATGTCTATACTCGATCATGTATCAAATGCCCGCAGACAACCACTGTAGTGCTAGATGATGCAAATTCTATCATTAAATATGTGTTATAACCCACCAGAGCAAAAGTTCCTGTGGCTCTGCACAATGCAAAAAAGCTGCATGTAGCTTTTGTGGCTTTTGCGCAAGCTGTCTATTATGGACTCCATATTGTGTATAAAGAGGGAGATATGTGCATGTGGCCAAATCGGCAGGCAATTTTTTTTTTGCTCACTCAGTTTTGAAGTAAAGTGAAAGTTCCTCTTTACGATCTTCTTGTAGGTTGAAATGGAGCACAAGAAAACAGATCAAATTTGAAGCCACCAAATTTCAAACATTCCGGTGTGCTGGCTAGGTGACCTGTACCATAAGATAATGTGTATTGTCTGTGTAACAATTTCATGATGATGTCATGGATACTTCATTTAATATCCTCAATGAAACCATGCTCCATGGGCCTTGTGTTTGAGCACTTAGATAAGATGTTGGAGCAATAAGATTTGTATTAGACCACGACAACAAGCTTATGTATAGAGTATTTGTCTATGAGAGACTACTTCGACACTGCTCCTCATCTCAACAACTTTGCGAAACTGGCTCAACTCCAATCCCAGGCCTCAAGTTGGCTCGTGGTTGCATACTATGGTACCTCAAAGTTTCGGTCTTGTGATAACATGTCATCATGTCTCGGTGGCAAAGGTGGGAAAAATCAAGCCTCCCAACTACAAACAGTCCAAGCTTTCAAAAATGATCAAACTCCCTCAATAATTCAAGGCTCAAACCCCTTCAAACTTTCTGCCCAGGCTGTTCTCAAGATCCCCCAAGCTGTTCTCCCGCACTACACAAGTTCCTGCAAAACCCGGGTGGCAAACACATCCCAAGTTCATTGCACACACTGGAGGACAACCATGGGTGTCCTGTGGCACCATCCGCATTTTGCCTTTGTCTTGCATTGGGATTGTGGTCTGCATTTGGTGGCATGTTGTGTGGGGACAAAATGGGATATGGTCTTCCGCTAGATGTGTATTGTTCATTCGAATTTTATTTATCATCGCTCCGCTTCCTGTTCTTCGGAAAACTGTTTTTGAACACAGACATGAATTTACAAAACATCTGATGGCCAAAGCAATGATATCAATGTGTGCTCGATACGACATTCAGTCGCAAAAGTCAAATTGATATGGCTCGTCAGACTGAAATCAGTCTGATTGGCTGCATGAAAGAATCTATATGAAGTTTTCTTAAACAATTTCCGTCTCGACGCAAAATCCGACTTTATCACTGATTGTTTAAACAGACTGTACTGACACCCACCCCCAATGAATTTCTTAGTTTTTCATGCTGACCATGGTGATGAGTTTGACTGGTGATTCTGGGTTAGCTAAACAGTGTTCAAAACAGCACTGATCAGGGCAGCGATACCGGCCGATTAACGAAACAGTATTGAACTAATTCGATCAAGGTGGATTCAATTACCAACTGCCATGAGCGGAGGTTTACTGATTAACAGAACAGTGTTCACACCACACACGAAACCCCTGAGGCTCGTTGAATTACAGAACACAGAGGAATACGGTCTCCACGCACCGCATTCGTGAAATTGAGTCAACGTGTCAGCCGGGCGGAGCTGCCATGAATGGGGACATGGGACTTGAACAGTAAAACAAGTCTGCCATTGGATGCGGGTCTGAAATCAGCAATTTTGACGTTCATCGCGCCGTCCCCACACTGACCAAGCCCTTCCCAGAGTGTTTGGATGTGATTCCCCGGTTTAACATGCATGATCGTTTCCACACCTTTTTTGCGGTTCATCAGAGACCCTGGTTTATCAGACCGGTCAAAGGTAAGTAGTTACAGCGTTGTAAGTGTTATCGCATGAAAAAGAGCTGCGCTTACCTTGTCCGTGGTGTGTTGAAGAGAAATACTACTATCTAGGAGAGGTTGAGAGAGAGATAAGTGGTGGAAAGAAAAGAAATATCTTCATTTACGGATGTTGAATGACTTGAAGTCAAACCAGCATGGTTGAACTTGCTGATCGACTGGTCGGGTCGCCGAGCGCGGCACAAGGGGTTTGGACCAGCGATGAGTGAGTCATAGTTTGACAAGTTGCAGAAGGAAAGCACGAACCAGAGATCAGAGGTTGATCGAACAACGGCATGTGTTGAACTTACGGCATGTGTTGAACTTGAATTCGTCGAGTCGGCGGGCGTGGCAGCGAGGTTGGCTGTGCCTGATATTCCCGGATTATATTTCAGTGGAAGTTGAGTGGAAGGGTGAGGTGATCGGCTAAAGATCGGCGGTTCGAACACCTATTTGAAAAGAAAGACGGCTTACCGCAAATCATTAGAACTGTCACTGGGGAAAACACAAGTTTGTCGAGTATTTTCAAACCAGCCGCCCGAAATAGTGCTCGATTCGCCGCCGGCTTCGAATTCTTCGAGCCCAGGTGGTGAGCGGCACCCCACTGTGTTTACGTACCTATACTGCGCTATCGCCGCCCTACCACGAGTTGTTCCCGGAGCACCAATATCCTCTATGAGTGAGTGATTGAATGAATGGAAATCTGGAAAGCACACCGATATCGGATAGTATATGGGCTACATTGGTATGTCGGATAAAAATGAAGACTGGATGACAATGGCACCGGAGGAGACAAGTTTTGTGAGTTAAATTGGGCGCCTCCAGATCTTGCAGAATAGGAGGGGACGACCCCAGAGCTTGAGATGTGGATGATACAGGAGAGAGGGTTGGGAATCTTCGAAGGACGGGAGGATAGAAAGAGCCCACGCGCATGCTGAGGCCGTGCCGTAATCGTTCCCAGGGTCGAAGAACCTGAAATTCGGGATCAGTTCGGGCACGGTGAAAGTGCCGCCAATACTGCCGCCGTGCCGCCAGCACCGCCCCTCTGCCGCCTCCAAGTGCCGCCCTCAAGTGTCTGACTGCCGCCCCCGCAAAAGCAAAGTGCCGTCCCAGTGCCGCCCCCAGAGGCGGCACTTTTGTCACGCTGCCGCCACAAAGAATGGAAGTATATAGATAAATATTATAATGTACAAGACATGCCTTCGCTTCGCTCCGGCAGAAGTGCGGACCGCGGTGTCTTTGAAGGTAACTAACACTCATTTAAGATCACAACAGGCTAAACGATTCAGATATACGACAAACCTACGGTCGTTGAAAGGATTATTTGATAGAAAATCTATTCATTCATTTGAGGTATCTACATACAAAGATCTGTACCATAAATCAAGTTTGACAGTCATGCGCAATTTAACAAACAGTATTACGGCGGGCTCCAGTATGGCAAGTGGTAAAGATCAGTGAGTGAATGCAGATACTGTTACAAAATATAATGTGGCTAGGGAAACGGAATGAATACTGACTGGATAGCATCAGAAACTCTATGGAAGACAGGAGACGAAGGCCGCAAGGAGTACAACACTTCCGGTATGTTAGCACTGAATGCAAGCAAATATCCACCGCTCACTCGGTCATGGGACCCTGGAGACTGCAATTGAAACTGTGGGGTAAAGGTAGACAGGCTGTGCGACGTCGATGGAACACATTGAATCTACGAGGCTATTGAAAATAGATTACTATCGGTCTGGTAGAGTAAAGAAACGCACGAAGATACCTGCAGATGGATTCGATCCCTCGCAAAGCAAACCTGCAAAGGAAGTGGCGGATGCGTCCGGCGGCAGCGATGCGGCGGCTGCTGGGGGGTGGAGAGTTGAATCTGATGTACAGGGCAACATCGACCAGCGCGTCAGGCTTCGGAGGACTGGATCAGTAAGGTAAGAAAATGCGACAATGATCAACACTAGCAAAGGGCAAAGGGGACAATCAAAAATCTGATCAACAACCTGTGACCTCGCGACGCTGAGCAGGGCAGATGGATACCCAGTCTACTATCTGATTTCACATCGAAAATGGAAGCACAAAGATTGAATTTGAGGGTTCGCAGCTACCAGCTCAAAGTAAATCCGAGCGACAGGTCAGAAGGATCAGAATAAGCAGCAGCTTGGGGTGGGATACGTACATACCACAAACACATTGGGCTGCCCTGGGAGCACGAACAACTGGATGGAAGCTTCGCATTAGGGGATATGCGTCGCCAGCGCAGGGATAGATGATGCTCTGACGTCAGCAATGTGAGCGGGGACGTCGCGGCAAGAGTAAAAGCAAAATGAATGAATAGAAGTTGCTATTGTCCGGAGACACGCATACATGGCATGCGAGACCACTCGTATCTGGAGAGGGATGCAGGACCGATAGACAGTAAAGCAGTGGGAAAATGAGAATATAAGCTGGGTGCGCGCAAAATTGAGATGACCCAAGGAGTTACCGGGAACGCCGCATACATCCGATAACCGCTGTGAATGGCACGACAGGTCAGTGTAAAGCGGGGTTGAATGACAGGAACTTGACAGCCTACCTAATCACATCGGCTGGTGTATCCCTTGTTAAAAAACGGAGCCAGGGAGAGCTGGCAGACGGACAAAGTAGGAAGAAAGGGATCTTCCTTGATTTGCTGCTGCGACATAGTGGGTCGAAGAATACGTTGCGGTGTACCGATGATGTAAGGTCGGTTCCTGCGAAGAGAGGGAGTGAGTTGAGAACATGGCGTGGCAAGGAGGTAATTGGAAAAAACGTACCTGCAAGGGGGATCGAACTAATACAGCGCACAAAGCTAATGAAGTCACAGAGGGACAGCACAGAGAACACCGGCACAGCAGCATGAATGTACTCAGATTGGTATGAAACTAGAGAGAACGAATCACGAATATCCGAAGGACGGGAAGGCAACTTTAGGACCTACCAGAACATCCTCGATGCAGCTCACATCGAAGAACGTTGAGATCGCCTGATACAAACTGAACCTTGGAATAAGTTTTGTGATCGGAGTCGAAAGCTAGTGCACCGGGGACATGAGGTGGTTCTATTGCAAGTGTCTGTCGATGGCAAGGTGGAGAACAAATAATACATCTACCTGTCGTTTTAGGCGGCCGGATGGTGCCCAGGATGTCGCGGAGAAGGGAGGTTAGTTTGTAGTTGCAACAAATGAGAGGTAATGGACAAACGGGAGGATACGATCCGCTGCGGGGGAGGAGATGGGGATGGAGAGAAGAAGGCTATGTCAACGCTCCACCCACTTGCCTTTTGAGTGGGTCTTGAGTGGCTGATCGGCGAGCTACAATTCACCTAGCGCTTAGGCGCTAAGTTAATTACTGATGCTAACGGTCAGCGGGACATCTAAATGCGGTAATTTCGGGAGATTTCGGGAGAACAAACAGGTGCACTCTGATTCGAGGCATCTGCTTAATATACGAGTAATAATGTGAGTTTATTAACAAGATCTTTTTACCACTTCCTGCGCGAAACTGTTATAAGGTACTACTTAGGGCTTGACTAAATCCCATTTCCCTCGGAATCGAGTTCTATCCAGCCAGGAAACCTGTGAAGAAAAGAGCGAGTTGAGGGTGCTGTTACCATAACAAATGAACGGTTTACCTAGACCTTTTCTTGTGCTGTGTGACTTGAACCGACTTTTTAGCTGGGCCAGCCTTCTTGCTGCGACTAGGGTTGCGTCGGGGACCCAAGGAGAACTCTGTTCTATTCATTAGTTCGGGCTTCCCCGCAGCTAGGGACTTACCTTTCATCCGCTTCGCCGGCGGCTCAATGTCTGTGAGAAATGCAATTTAGAACACTCTTTGGCTTTACATAATTTTTTGAGACCCAAGTGCGAGGGATGTATTGTACTGAACACCCACAGATCAATGGTGAAACGGCAGGGAAGGAAATTGAATCACTTCCTACTCTAGTACTCATCAAGCTGGTCCTGCTCATCTGCCTCTGAATCATCCTCCACTTCCTGCTGCTCGTCGCTGTTGAGTTAAATATCATCACTGAGCGGTAGCTCTTCTATTCAGACTAGTCACTGACAAATCCAAACGTAGTCTGCGGAACGTACCATCGATGATCCAGGTCTTGGCAGTATCATACTGGGAGCTACTCGAGTGTTCATCTGAGTGCGCGGGCAAGATGATTGGATCCTAACCGAAATTGAGCTAGTGATATTGAAAAAGGAACTTTACGAACTGTGATCGGACCATTAGAGTTTTCGGCAGTCTCACTCTCGGAACCACCATCTGATTCGAAATCCACAATTGTGTGTTCCTAGGTTGAAATCAGCTAACATTACCCGATAGATATAAGTGTAAAAACACTCACCGCAATCTGAATGGTGCTAGCTTGGTTTGCGGAACGTGTACTATGCTTCGGAACATACTCCATAAAAACCATGGATCCGTCCAGGTGACGCATCGAGGAATGAGTGAATGCTGAATGAGTATGAAATCCTCGATGAATGAAGACCGCTCTATCGCGAAAACGAAACAAGGACGACTCGACCCCACAAAGTCGAAGCCTCAGAGTCTCCCCGCAGATACACAGCTGCCCCAGCTGTTTGTGACGATCGACGGCCCTCGAAGCCGGAGCCAGTTCAATGGGGAATGTTTTACCATGGCATTCTATAGTTTCCAAGCATCGCCAGCGTGACTCATGCCTTTTGTGCCATGAGCGAGCTCGGGTTGTGCCTCTGTCTCGCGTCGTTTCCAGTACCCAATTTGTGGCGAGATTCCCGGAATCCTGCAGGTCCTGCGCTGAGACAACATACTGGAACTCGCTGTCAGGCCAGAAGTCCCAAGAAAATGGAACCTGTTGTATAGGAATATGGAGACCACTGCTCTGAGCTGTCAGGGCGGTCTCTACTGCGGTTAGGTATGTCACAATACTTCCTATGTTGCCGTCCGTACCCTGATTGGGCTCATTTCACAGAACAAGGAAAGGCTTTCAGTCCAGGCCCCGATTTTAGGCATCCTGTGTGGCGGCCAAGGGCCACAACTGTGGCGCTCATATGCTTTGGATTATCTGCTGAGTGCATGGGATAGTGCAGTAATGTCGTATGAGTAATTCGCAACCAATTTAAGCCCGCAGGACGGGTTGGAAGGAGCAATTTAGCAGAGTAGCCCACTAGGCCGTTTTTTGCCCCTTTTGGACATGGCCAAAATAAAAATTCGGCAAGCAATTGGATCGTGTTTTAAATTCCTGTAAAATATCTCAGATTACTCCTAGGATTTACGTCTTTGTCTTAGAGCTCACACCCTGATACGTGGCTCACTCTATACGCCGACTCGTCGTCGAGCTGGGGACAAAATAGCTAAGGTGCCCCACAGATAATATCTTCGTCATTTCAATCGAGGGAATCTGGAAACAAGGCAAAGGTCACTCATTACTCTGCTTGAGTGTAACCTTTTTGTCAAATTCTGCAATACAGTGATGTACCACCTCTTGGGATGGTATCACCACTTGGGACAAAGGTATCTGTAGCCACAATGGCTTGTACTATGGACTCAATTTTTTGGCTATGTGATTGCACACATGTAGGCATTGTCTGAGTAGAGTTTAGGACAAGCAGACTTTCTAGATGGGTCTCGAGATTGACATCAATCTGAAAAGTCCGAAATCTTGAAATTTGTAAAATGTATATCTGGCTCAAAACACTCGGGAAAATTACAGTCCATGGTGTATGTGAGTATAGGTATGATAGTAGCATCATAGTCTACTTTGGCTCCACATCTTTGGCTCCACATCTTCTGTGTGAGTGCCTTAAAACATGAAATTCTCCCCTCAGATGTGATGTGTGACATGTGAGACATCCACACTTTACCGGCTCCATTTCTGGCTCCTACTGCCCTGAACTAATCAGCCATGTACTATAGAGTCTTTAGACTGATCTTTGGATGATTTTTCGAGACATAAGACCATTGAGTTTGTGGAAAACAAGCGCAGAAATGAAAGCAGTGGCTGTGTACTGTACTATTTCGATCAATTCGTATCCCCGTGTGACCTGTGACCCGCATTTACGAATTCGAGATTTCGTACTTGGGTCGGGGAGAGTGTGACACCAGATTTTTTTTCGTAAATCAGCCGCAAACCGGCAACAGATCCTCCTAACTCCCAGGATGCTTTCCAGAGGATGCTACACACTTTGAGAATGCTGCAAAATGCGGGATCAAGACACCGGACCGAAATGGGACAAGTACTGGAATCAGTCAGATCAATTTCTCGTTATTGCAATTTGTATCTAGATCCCGAGTAAATGTGGCCAGAGAGACGTAGAGAAACGGTGAAAGGAGGGTTGACGGAAACCACCCGCACATGTCAAAAATGCCAGCCGTGTGAATGCCGCGGCGCCGCTTGGCACCCAAGTGGCGCAGGAGGCAAAAAGTCGATTTTTGCGCCATTTTCAAGTGATTTTGTGATCTGTTTGGAGGATTCGTACATGCCCTCAGTGACCTGTGACAGGTACGAAAATTTTCGTAATTTTTTGGGCCTGTGACCCGTGACATACGATTTGAATGAAATGCTACAGTATCCCAAGTGTTCATTCATCACTTGATAATGACATTTTGGACTGATTAGCCCGGATATCCACCAATTCCCTATAGATTCTCTCCAAACCTGGTAATATCATATATTTCGCCTTAAAGATGATATTGGCTGACTCAGATTTACATGAAATCACTTCAAGTTTTGTACCGAGACCGGAACAAATTTGATTGTCCCAAGAGGTGGTACATTACTGTATGCTAGCCCAGAGTAAAAGTGAACCTCTTCCTAAAACATGGATCCAACTTTTGCTTCTGATCCTGGAAAGCTCAGCCAGCAATTGGGAGTTAATTCCATCATCTGTTTCAAAGCGTGGTGCTCTCGCTTTCCATACATCAGTGCCAATTGGCGCGGCACTTACTGGCACTGCTCACGCCACGGTATAGGTGTCCAGCTTGGACTAAAATATGGATTTGATTTCCAAAAAAGAGATCTTGTTTTCACACCATGATCATTGTGATCCTGTCCAAAGTGAGAAGCCTGTGGAAATACTTTCCAAATCCAAAAACTATCAAGCCAAAGTCAGATCCACTGTCCAATCTCGGTTTCGATTTTGTGATCTCAATTTGGCTCAAGTAATGTCATTCTTGATCCAGCAGAACTTCTTTCCATTGTGGGCAATTTCATCTGACTTGGTCTATATATAACCTCAGCAACTGTGATACAGTCTGGCCAATGATCATGCCAACACTGGGCCACTCAACAAACACCTGAGGTCATCATTGGTCCCTGAGTGAGGACTCTGTGTTCATCCTGGGCTGACAGTGAACCCATCCTCATTCCATTCCAGCTGGAGACCATTTGTATTGCCTTTATACAGGCTGGAGACCGTGTCAAAGCAGCCCTTCACAAGCAAATAGGAGATAGGCTCCAGCTGCAGGAACAGAACAGTGGTGTATTCCGGATGTTGCAGGCAATCCAGGACTATGAGGTATGCCTTCTATTATCATTAAGTTTCTTGCGATGAAATTCTTCAAGCATGCCAATGTTGCTCCAGCAGATGAGAAAAAAGACAGGTCATGGAGGACAGCATCGATCCAATGATCCATGAACTTGCCACTGCTACTGTTCAAAAAATTTGACCACCCAAATCCATTTTATTTTGTCCAAAGAGGACATATATAGTGGCCTACAAGTCTGCAAATATCAAAATATTGCCTATTTAGTATTATGCATCAGCAAAAGGTTTGGTGTCTATGTCTGTGGGTGGCTGTGCCCCAGTTCTCACGCATCAGTCCCACAAGTTCCCATAATATGAACGAGCCCAATTTCAAAAGCCTACAGAACTCTGAGTGTTCACTAGAAGTCATTAGAACATAAATCAACCAGCTATTTTATCTGAATGAGTGTCTACAACAAAATGTTACATACTGATAACCAAAACAAGCTTTGTACTACACCTGGTTCCACATACAAAAAAATCACCGCTAATAGTACTGCCATGCAATTTCTGCTGTGACAATTCACACAAGATCTCAAGCACCAGCTCCTGGCCACAAAATAACATTGTATTCATCTACATCTAGAAATACCTCACCTCCAGTTGAACAAGGCTATGCCTGCTCACACAATCTTCTCCATCTACTAAACTCTGGTGCTGATAACAATATTGTGTTTCATGAGGCCATTGCACTCAGTCCCTTTCATTCAATTCTTAATGATCCAATTGTCGGGTAGCCAATGTTTTCCCGGTTCATTCGTCTAATTAGAGACCTTGTGCAAAAGCCGCACAAGCCGCATGCGGCTTTTGGGCATTGCGCAAAGCCGCGTGCGGAAACTAAAGTTGAGGTTAGAAAAAAAACTGAGTTGGCCAAAAGGTAGGTGGGCCCAAGTAAATACACTGGGGATTCGGAAATATCTTGTCTGTACCTCAACTGTTGCGTACAAGATATGAAAAATGTGGGAAGTTTGCGTGGAGCTGCCGTGATGGCTAGAAATGTTCCTTCCCACAACCGTGCACCCAACTGATACAGATTTATGTGCATACAATACACTTTTTCAGGGATGGAGGACCCTATTTAACTCACCCTGGCCCAAAGACAAACCCGTCAAATCCAGGGAATTTTGCGCAATGGCCAAAAGCCGCATGCAGCTCATGCGGCTTTTGCGCAAGGTCTCTATTTGCATCTCAATACGGTGAGACAGTGCACTAGGGTGTGGCCATGTAATCTAATGAAATTAACTAGAGAGTGAAACAAACTAGTCACTAATCATAATCCAACCAAAATCAAAACAAAACATTAATCCAATCCTAATACTTGTGTGTGTGTGTGTGTTCAGGGAGGTGAGCTACATATCACCTGTCAAGAGGGTGTGCAAAGGTTGAATAAGGCTCTATTCTGTGGTACAAAGCAGTGCTGCAACAAAGTAAAGGCCAGCATGGATTTAAGTAGATTACGGTTCACAGCCCCGAAAGTTACAAGTCAGAGGCTTGATTGTGCATATTTGCAGAGACTGGTGTAGAAGTATGGGTCGGTCGCTGGGTGGACCAGAGTGGGCTAGGTCGTGCTGGCAGAGACCGGGTAGACGAGGAGTAAATGTGCGATGATCCTGGAACAAGAATCGGACTAGATGTAGAGTAGAATATAAGAGGAATGGAACAGGGAACTTAGCTCAGGAATGCAGTGGACAGGTGCGAAGATAATCAAAATAGTGGGTGCATTGTGGTGGTAGGAAGTAAGGAGAGCTCCCCTAACTGTACAAACAGATAGGAATAAAGTGTCTGATCGTAATAATTGAATAGAGTGTCCATGAGGGAAGCCTCAGCTAGAGTGAAACCTCTGTCTATTGAACCAACCAGGAGCTACGCAATCACAGTATAGGGAGAGAATGTTGCCCCGCACACAACACTGACAAGTGGGTGCCCAGTCCACTGTCATCTCGATCCCCAGTGTAGTCCGAGAAAGTCGACAACTTGAGTCTGGCTGGTCGCGTCTGCTGTATGTAGGGAGGAAAAGGAAGGAATGTGCGTCTGATATCATAGGAATAAGTAAAGGTATGTGGAGGAGAGTGCAATTGCTTAATAAAGAAATATTCCGCAACAAGACATAAAACTGTCTTGATGTCCAAAGGAAAATGGCTTGCCAGTGCAATGTGTATGGTGGTGTTCGAGCAGCTGGAGAGTAAATCTGGGAATGTGAATGACAGAATTGAGTCAGTAAGTGAGAAAATGAGAGTAAAGGGACAAGGGAAAAGCGAAACAAAATATATGAGGTTCGGTTGAACAATTCTGCTTGAACCGTGGGAATCATGCGAAGGTCTGATGCGACGTGGGAGTTGAGGGACACTTCCACACCAGAAATTATTGAGTGAGAGTTGAATCCGGTCAAAATTACAGAGCAAATAGATGGGATGACAGCGAGTCTCTGAGACAATAAAACATCAATGGTAAAACATTGCAGCTTAGCATCCAAAACACAAAAAAAAACACTGGATTATCTAAGGGTTGAAGAATTCATATCCAAATCCCAGTGTGGTGAGTTGAAAGAAAGAAAAACACAAACAATAGGAAATGGCTCATGATGGTGTGCTTCATCATGCCTTGACTTGTTGAATCGAAACCTGCCTGATTAAATCGGAGAACAATTAGAGAGCTTGAGCCCAAGTGGCATGCCGCTGTTAGGTTGTGCAAAAAGCAGCATGCCGTTGTTTTCTTTTTTCCTCTAAAGGGCATTAACAAGGTGCAATAGCATCAGGGTGTGTGAATTTGAGGTGCACACAAAAGCTGTAAAAAAGCGGTATGCCGCTTTTTGTGCAACCTAAAAGCAGCATGCCACTTGGACTCAAGCTCTCTATTATGTGTGCTTGGGGTATGAGAATTCCCAAGCAGGCTCTCAAAAGCTGAGAAGTACAGGTCTCAACAGGGTCACCTCAGAAGTCAAATATACTCATCAGATGAGAGAGTACTATAAATTTCACCTAGATCAAGTTATTCATGACTAGAGACAATTCGGAGTGATAGAGGGGTGCACTGGATGGTCCAATTGCATGTACCCCAACTTCCAAGACAGAATGTAAATGAAGTTTACAACTGAGGAGATGGGCCATGAAACTGGACTCAGGGATCAAGAAGAACATGAGGATGTGGAACATGTTTTATATGTGCTGTGTACCCAAAGAACAGACACTGAGGTGAAAAAATGTTGAGGATGTAGAACCACATGAGCTGTTGATTGAAATTTCAATAAAAGGTGTGCATGCCTGGATAAATAGGGCATGAGAAGGAGAAAAACACAAAGAGAAACAACAGTCTACAACTTGAGAATGGATATCTAATTTGAGCAATTTCTTGGGTGCTTCTCCAGGGAGTAGAGCAAAAATGAAGAAGACCTTGAAAAAAGGCAAAGACTTCAGCCTACACCGCAGATATAGAATTAATGTTGCCCTATTTTAACCCAAACAGACAAATTGTGTAGAAGGGACAGCAAGTGAGGTATGACTGTAAATGAGCAACTGGATCTTCTGTATGTGAGGGGAAGCCCAAGTTCTAGCCCTTGAGACTGTTCTCACTCTGATAGTCTTGACTTGACCTATCTGCACTAGTGTTTATTGCATGCAAGAGAAATTGAGTGGTAGGCAAGGTCAAACAGGTGAAGAAAGACGTTGCTGTGATTCAAACTTTCAAGAGTTAAGGGGATACCATTGATTTTGGAATGCGATAAGCATCAGGCAAAGTAAGCTGCCATCAGAATCTGACGTGGAGTTATTGGAGGACCACTTGCACCGCTGAAACGGTGACTATGGGGCAAGCAGTGTAATAACCACAAACCGAATCTTGTAAATGAATACGCGGTTCGATAATGCAACTACAACAACTCAAATACTATAATCCTCATGCAAGTTCGGGGTTCCAATCCAGTATAGATTGTGGCAATTTGAACTTTAGTTCTCTTTGGGAAGCAAGACTTTATAGGTCCACAAGTCGTATAGATAAATTGCTCAAATCTGTTCTAGGTGCAATCATGGATAGACAGACAAGATTTCATGTGCAATAGTTTTGTGTGATGCGGGTCTAGGTTTGGAGGTAGTACTCCGATGTTTAACGCCAGTGATTTCTTATGAAATCCCAATTCCAAATAGTATCTGTGATTGCTAATCCTTGTGAGATTACAACCAATTGTCAAGTCTGATCTGTTTTCTTATATATCATGTCTCCGTTCTGTTTATCCAATATGTCCACACACTGTTATAAAGATCCAAATCCAACACAGATAATATTCAAACAGGGAAAACAAACGAAACTTGGTATAGCTTCTGGGTGTCTCCGAATGAATGCCTACTTGACCTGTTAAGCAGGAAGCCTAGTAGCTTCACATCCAACATGTGGGGTGAGATTTACTGGTCTCTCTCCCATAACTATCCACTTGAATACTTTACAGGATTCTAATTATAAACGAGACAGATACAAATGTACGGCAGGGTTCAGGGTATATGACTAGTGGTATGGCAGCTAGCCGATGAACTCCTGTCAGACATCAAGTGATTAGTAAAAACAGAACAGATTTATAAGAAACATCGACAAGCCGAGCTTAACGATGAGTCAAGATCTACATCACTTAGAACGATTGTGATGGGATATTGTTGATATCTCAACTTTTAGCCGACTTCCTCATCAGCCCATCGTTACCCTCCTTGGTAACCATTCACTTCAATTGGTCCTGCTTTGGCCCTCTTAAGTGATTTGTCTGGAAAACCGTGATAGCTGTTGCTTCCAAATACCTGAGTATGGTTTCTTAGTCAAATGGTAGATCAACCAAGTCCAACCTTCTCTTGCCTTCTTCCCTTCTTCCCTTTCTGATCTTACACTATGATCTTGTTTTGTAGTCATACAACCATGCTCGGGTGATCAAGTCACTGAAAATTGCGAGTATCTGCAGCATACATTACTTAAACACCATGTACAAATTTCCGTACCAGCCCCAGCCATTTCTTAATGGGACTGCACCACTACCTACCTATCTTACACAGTGCCAAAAGTTGTAGATAATTAACAAAACTCCGTTGCTCATGAATCCGGCTTCCAGAATGTGTGTCAATTTACAGAAAGAATTAAGAAAAGAAGTCGGATGAAGACGTAACAGAGATCAGTGGAGCCAGAATTGTACCTGCCATATGGAGCAGTGGCCTCAAGCACAA
The DNA here is from genome assembly GCA_029282495.1 of Mycena albidolilacea. Classification (NCBI taxonomy): domain Eukaryota; kingdom Fungi; phylum Basidiomycota; class Agaricomycetes; order Agaricales; family Mycenaceae; genus Mycena; species Mycena albidolilacea. Next base: position 863,448 of record JARIHO010000028.1, on the reverse strand, counting down.
GCATCAGATGAATGAATGTTCAAATAAAACCAAATCAAGATCTCTCAAGATCTCAACAGAGCTAATTCATGGGTCTTTGCAAACTCAAATTAAGTTTTAGAAGTGTACATGTGAGAACACTAGAAGACCTCAAGAAGCAAAATTCATTTGCATCTCGCAAAAACTCTTAGCATCTTGTTGATATCTCTAGAATTTCCTTGAGAACAATCAAGAATCCTCGAGATTTTAACAAATTTTGACTATTCCCTGGAGATCTTCAGAGATCTCGACAAATTCAACACCAGATACACGCCTTCGAGCTTTCCTTGACCGTAGGTGAATTTTTTTCCCCTTGCAATCCAAGTATACCGCGATCAAGGCATTCTGCTGATGCGCTTTCTACAGATGAATCCAGCAATTCTAAATATCTCACTTGACCACCACGCTCGCGATACGCAATACCTCGCACCACAGACAAACATCAGCAGCATGACCCATTCAACCGAGTCGATAGAGACTTATGGGATCAGGTCCGTCTGTCTGGTTTGTGCTTTCCACTTCATCCCGGCGGCCTTTTCTCTTGGGGCTCCCGTTTTCATTGTGCTTCTCGCTGGCTCTCCCTTCAGCCTCGTCCTTGGCTCTGCAAGCGCCACGCATGCGCACCCGCGGCTTGTACTAAGGTCCCTGTGTTCTCAACACTCACCCGCTCCACTCGCTGACGCGAAGCGACGACTCGGGTACGACACAACGCGGCCTCGGAATCGGCGTCGATGTGATTCGCCCACGCCGCACTCGTAATCGTCGATTATACAGCACGTACCTCCGCCCCCTTGGTGTCGCTTTGCCGGATTCGCTGTGCGCGGTCCGTCAGCACGACCCAGATGCAGCGCAACAACGGTGCGCCCACATGCAGATGGTCTTTTCGCCAGCTAACTTATAAACCTCACAGTTCCTGTATCTGGGGGCGTGCGTTCGCTGGTGCTCAGGGCAATGCGGAAGTGCGAGAGCAGGCACCTTTATGCAGGTGCGCCCCTCTCCACCAATTTCCTTTTCACCGTGGCCGTCACCTAGCGAAAAACTTAGATCAACACATGCACTCTCGCCAACCGATACACCGCACTTCCGAACTCAACGCGCAGCCTTCGTGGTGCTTTCAGACCGGGCACATCGTGCTGAGGACACCTTACCCTTCCATTAACCCCCCTGGCGCCCTTACCCACGCTTTCCTCTTCGCTAAAGCTCTCCACAGTTACACCGCCTCCATTTGTCATCTCAACCTCAACGTCAATTCATCGCCTCGGCGGGGGCGTCTTCGGGCCTGCCACACGAATCCAAGGTCAGAATTGCGAATAGACGAGAAGCGAAAATGGAAGTAGTAATTAGCAACGCACCAAACAACCCCTCCCTAGGCGGCGGCGCGCGTACTTCCGTACCAGTCGATGCGGGGACGAGGAGGGGGTTGGGACGCCATTGCGCCCATGCGGGAAGATTTGCGTTCGGGTGAGGGTTCGGCACTGCGGGGGGAGGAGCGGGTGCGGCAGCGGCGATTTTTTTGTGCTTCGTCGGCGCCTTGGGTGCGGGACGCCGCATTGCGGGGGGCGGGTGGACGACGCGCCAGGCGCCAGGTGCTGGCGCGTGTGGTGGTACTGGCGGGCCGGGTTCGGGTTCGGGGATGAGTTGTGTCTGTGGTGATGCATTAGTCTATCCGTTGGCGCAAATATATAGAGAGAAAATGAATGGAAACAAGAAATGAGGAAAATGTGAGACGCACTCCATACGGCCCACCGATATACCCCGCGCTCGCGGTACTCGGAGGCCCGCCATACCTCGCCCTAATAACCCTCAACTCCTCAACCTCAAACTGCATAGCACGTCTCTCGTCGCGCAGCTTGCCGACCTCCTCGAGAAGGATCTTGACTTCGATGGACAGTGCTTTTGAGAGATCTGTTATGTACCTATCATTGGGATAATTGTTAGCAAGTTAAAGATGGCGTAAGAAGATATTGGAGAATAGAAGATGAAAACGAAGGGAAGATAAAGATGGAAGCGAATGGAACGAAAACGCACTTCGGCCCGCCTCCCTGTGCTTGCGCTAAAGCCGATGCTTGCAGCTGGGCTTGTATTTCACGCTGCTGCTGTAGTTGCAGTTGCGCTTGTGCTTGCGCCTCCCAGGCCGTTTGTTCCTGTGGATATTGTTCAAGCCCGCCTCCCTGTGCCGATACCTGCGGTTGTGGCTGCTGCCGATGCGCCCTTAGGAAATCGGTCATCTGCCTAGCCATTAACGTTATCAGATTCATGGCCATGGATGCAGAAAGATAGATGTGAAAAAGACCAAGAAGTAGCAAAAGCAAAACGAAAGTGAAGCAAGAGAAAGACGGCGAAAAATCGTACTTCGATCCCCCTCCCTGGGCATGTAGTTGGCTGTGTATTTCACGCTCCAGTTGTGATTTCGCCCTCGATTCAGCATATCTTTGGGGGTCTGGTTTAGAGGGCCCATCTCCTCCTAGTGCCGGTGGTTGAGCTTCTTCTTGTACTTCACGCTGCTGCTGTGGTTCTAGCTGCGGAGGCGGCTTAGAGAGCCCATCTCCTGCTAGTGCCGGTGGCCGAGCTTCTTGTACTTCACGCTGCTGCTGTGGTTCTGGCTGCGGAGGCGGCTGTCCTTGTCCTTGTCCTTGTCGCTGTGGTTTGGCCTTGGATCGCTTTGCCATCGCTCTCTGGGGATGTCGATGCCGACGACAACGACGAGGCAGACCGGACTCCGGCGATGCAGGTAAAAAGGAAGAAGCGGAAGCCCGGGCCGAAGATGCTTGCCGATCCATCATGATCGTGGCAGTTCGGACACGTGGCTGAGAACGGCTTCTAATCCACCTCATGTCTTGTCGCCCATTCTGGCTTCTGGCTCCTCGTTTCTGTGACTTGCCTTCCCGCACCAGCACTCCATTGACCTCCCTCCCGGTCTGCAAGTCTCGTCTCATTTCTCTCCTGCCAAAGTCCTCCTTCTCGCTTAAGCTCCCCTGCATCCAACAAGTCGAGTCTTGAGGCTCGGTCCAGCGACCAGAAAGCTGCTTTTCTTCACTCTTTCCATTGCTCGACTTAAAACCAACTGACTCTGTCTATTTCGCAAAGACTTCGCCTCTGTCGTCGAATCATTAGAGATGCGAAATGGCGTGAATGGGAGTCAAACTTGCTGCAAAGACCTGCGCATCGTCTCTGCTCGCTCAAGGCGCTGCTCCTGGCTAAACCCGCCTGTTTACGATAAGATGATGTCCTGCGTAGTGCTGGCAGGGTCTGGTTCAGAATGTGTAGGCCAGATTTTCCACGCCCTCCTGTAATTTACGTAGCTGCGTAATTTGCGGTCTTAGTTGTGATCTCATCAAGAGCTCATTATACCTATTCATTCAGAGTCCCCAACTCTAACTATCTGATTCGAGAACGTGGGCCCGGGTTAGGCTCAAATATGATAGATAGTCAAATCCACAAATGTGAATGCCATGTTTTCACCCTAGACTTTTACTCGCAGTCACCAAAGGATGGAGAAATTTCAGCTTTCTGCTATTGGCATATGCACCATCGTATGTTTCATAGTCGTCTCTATCAAGTTCCTTTTTTTTTGGCACAACTCATGCTCACTGTTGTGGAGCTTCATACATGGTGTTTTACCTGTTCAATTTTTTCCTCACTAATGAACATGCATTCTATCAGTTGCTAGGATCACCCTGATAGATGCCTCGTATCACGATGCACCTGTTTGCCCATTGATGCACTGTATATTTTGGCTCCGTACACTGGAGCGAAGCGAAGGCACGTCCAATTCACTTCCATTCTTCTGCCATCTCCTCTTGGTATGATTGAATACGGAACTCATTCCTCATCAGAAAAATAAGCCCTTAGACAAAGTTCTCCATGTGTCGACAGGGATTTCCGCCATTGAAGTCGCCTGGAGCACCGAAGACTCGCAGCACGAAGACACATGCCACCCAAAGGGGCAATTCCCGGATCAATGTTTTGTGGAGGAGTGACCAGAAGAGTAGGACTAGGACTGCCCCAGTCCTATGGAGTAGGACTCAGTCCTATTGGTGTAGGACTCAGTCCTATGGGCATAGGACTTGTTGCCGTAGTTGACAGAGTTGATGAACATCGCTTCTGGTGACAGGCGTCAAAGGACATCAAAATGCACTAAGAGTTCAAAATGCGCTTGCTTTCACTCAGTTCTGGTCCAATCGTTTTCGGAAGTACCGGAAATTGAACCGACAGGTGTGCCCGTCAGGAATATAAAAAATGTTTGAGGAAATTTGGCATGAGTATTGGGTGAGAATCCGCCCCGAGCGGCAAAAACCATTGATGCCTTGACAAAACCCATTGCCCTGTATTTCACGGTCAATTAAATTTCGTGGGGGTACTTGGCACAGACATTGATAAGGTGTATAAAAGTATAGTCCACAAATTTTCGGGCTCAAATTTGAGGCGGGGAAGGTCCTGAAGACAATTTTACTGTTGTGTCACAGAAGGTCACTTCTTGGGATTCAAAGTCTGCTTGCCGACAGGCAGGATGCGAGCTATGTTACGATGTTATGATTGTGAACACTGCCTATGTCAAATACATGACTGAGGTTCGACAAAAGTCAACTGCAGCAGGCCATAAAATAATGAAATCATCGCGTCTTTTCCTGCACTACTCCCTCTAACCTCTTTCCACATGATAGCGCTTAACTTCGCGTATGTTCAGCATTGAGCGGACTCTGAATGTGTCATGCCCGAAAATTTTCAGACTATGCTTCTATACACTTTATCAACGTCCATGCCAAGTACCATAAAATTTTATCGGTCATGAAATACAGGGTAATGAATTTTGTTAGGCCATCAGCGGTTTTTACCACTCAGGGTGAATTCTCGCCCAATACCCATCTGAATATCCTCAAGTTTTTTATATACTCTTGACAGGCACACTTGCCCATTCAATTAGTGGTACTTTTGAAGACAATTGGACCAGAATTGGAGTGCGTTTTGAACTTGTAGTGTGTTTTGATGTGCGAGTGCCATTATAATAACATCACTTACTTACAGCTAATTGCAGTACCGAAGGTACAGATCGAAGAATTGCCATTTTGGGAATTTTTCGATTCTCGCGACCAATTGGCTCATATCTCAATGAGTTCTGCACAGATTCGGCTGAAATCTAGCTAGATAATTTGTACTAATTCATATGCAATTAATGATAGAGAAGGATCCTTCAGAGTATCATATACTGTTTATTTAGACTTGAGGCCATTGGAGTGATGAATCCCAACTAGCAAGCCCAGATCTTGGCTGAAGGAGCTGAACTTTGGCTAGGGTGGACTTTGATACTTGTAGGGAATTGTGATAGACGTAAGGGCAACCTTAAGCTCGGCACAGAGCACGGAAACTAGTGGGGGAATCTGAAGTATAAATATGGGTACTAGAATACAGGAGCAGAAATACTATGCACCTAGTGGGGGAATCCGAAGAGAAGAAAAGATGAGGATTCCCATGCTAGGCGAAGCCTTATATACTAAATAGTAACTACCCAGTAGCATGTGTCCAGAGGTATCTACAGTGAACCCAGGCCTGGTCACACAGCACATGCCAGTGAGAACGGACAGACAGATGGATGAGCGAAGGGTCGCCCGGAGGATTAGCTGGAGAGGTGTCTGGAGTGGAAGCTGGAAACACCAGAAATGCTGGAGAAGCCGGAGAAGCCGGAAGAACGTCTGAAGTGGGGGTTCCCTGACATCACCCCCCCTGCTTCAAGGGTCTTGTCAACCTCCCACCTCTCTTCTCCGTCTGTCCGGAGGACGGGCGGTGGTTCACCATGCCAGGGGTGTCCAGGGAACAGGTCCGGCTTTGCAAGCTCGAGTTTCATGACTGGGAAGACCAGGTGGAGCTGAGAGTAACACAGTGGGAGCTTGAGCTTGTATGCACCATTGCCCACAACATTTGTGACCTTGAATGGTCCGAGCTGCTTGTCCGAGAACTTGGGTGATGGACACATTGTTTTGATGTCAGACACATCCACCCAGACTCGGTCGTCTCCCTTGGTCTCCGGCGTGGGCACACATTGGCGATCATAGTACAGCTTGAACTCATCCTTGGCTTTGACGAGGGTGGCTTTGGCTTCAGATACTCTGGTGGCAATCCAGTCACGGAACTCGTTAATGTCCTTGTCAGCAGAGCGCATCCCATTCAGCTCGAAACCCATCTGAGGTAGGCAGCTGGTGTCTGTCATACACAGCACCTGCTGCATCAAGGAGTGGACATGGTTTTTGTAGGCGAACTCGGCTGCCGGCAGGAGCTCATCCCAGCGGACCTGTTTGTAACTTGTGAAGATACGGACGAACTGTTTGAGCTCCTGGTTTACGTGTTCGGTCTAGCCGTTGGTCTGCGGGTGGTAAGCGGTGGAGGTAACAGGTTCAATACCAATGAGGTGCCACAGTTCGCAGGTGAACTCAGCAATGAACTGCGGACCACGGTCGGAAATGTACTTCCTGGGGGTTCCGTGGTGCCTAGTATGTTGCCTACCCATTTTGAACCACAAGGCAGTAACTAGGGCATGGGTGGCTGTGGGTGGCTGTGGCACGGAATCAGCCACTGTGGCCATTGCCCAGCCACTGTTTTGTGATATGAAATGGCTGTGCAATACATGTAGGTCTATGTACACATTGAGCGCTATATTTTTGCGCTGACTTATCATTTGTTTCATCCCTTTAGGTAGTTTATAGAGGGGCTTCCAGGCTTTGCTTCCAGGGGTTCACTCTACTCTTTTCATCAACGATTACACCTCCATGCACATTTTGCCTGAAGCTAGTGTGGACTAGATAGCACCATTTTTCTCGGGCTTTGCCTCTTGGTCGCATGCATCAAATGTTGGTGTTGGCCTTTGCACTTTGATTCATTGTGCGGCCTTATATAAATAATAGTCTGTCTAAAGCCCATCTGTACATGTTTCGAGCACAAGGCAGTGTGGGTGTCTAGAGATTGTCTCAACCATCTGGAACCACTACCTCAGACAAATTTCGGTAACTCTGTCGCTTTACATATTCTCGACAAATTTATCCGTGTATAGACTTTGGAATGCTCCTGCACGTCAAGTTGATTAATACATCCTCAACGAATCGTAGAAAAAGCCAATACACACTCAAATTTAGCACAACACCTGCACACTCGAAAAATCGAGGTTTTGCACACACCCAGTGGTGAGTATCAGGTCCTCTGCATCACTGGAGCAGTCTGTACTCGTGAATGTCTGGTACGAGCAGTCGCTGTTAGGAGACACGAGAAGGGACTGCCCATTGATTGCCTCCAGGCAGGAAGACTCGCCGCCGCCAGGTGCCTCATCACCAAGGTTGCCGAGAGGCTTGCCGTTGCACATACTGCCCAGCCACACGGTAGCATTGTATGTGTTCTGGGCGAGCGCGATGGGGGCAAGGAGGCTGAGCGCAGCTGCACATGTAAGCAGGAGGACACAAGAGTGCATGGTGTGGGTGGTTTGTTCGTTGGGTAGCTGGGAGGTTGGATGTGGTTGGTGGTAGAACTGGCCAATTTGCTTTGCATCCTTGAAAGCTTTTGTATTGCAAGAAAGCACTGGGTGACATCAAATATGACATCTGGGAGAGAGTTACTGTACATATGATGAACTTTGCAGATGTGCAGTCGTGCTGGTGAAACATCCGCCGTAGCGCTGAAACGGTACACTAGGGTGCGGCCGTGAAATCTAATGGATTGACTAGTGAGAAAAGCGAACTAGTCACTCTACTCAAACCAACCAAAACCAAAACAAATCACTAATCCTAATCCTAATACTTGTGTGTGTGTGTTCGGGGAGGTAGGGTACGTATCACCCGTCAAAAGAGTGTGCAAGGTTGAGATAAGGCTTTGCTTCAATAGCAACTATGCGGTTTAAGCACGGTTATGCTAGGGTAGCAGGGACTTCACACCAACAGGATATCAAGACTCAAGTAAACTTTAGACTGTTCAGAGCTTTCAGTTTCTTTGTGAGCGGCAGAACCTAGCACTACTGGCAGCTAGCCAAACAGCAGAAGGTAGGGCAGACTATCAACAGACAGACGCTACTTCAATATCAACCAACGCTGCACGAATGGTGGCGGTATCAACGAAACGGGGGCAGTTACACAGAAGGTGGATGTCGGGCTAAGGCGCGGACAGTTACACTGAAGGTGGCAGTTTCACTTCTACTAGCACAAACTAGTCTTTAGTCCTGGAGGCCTAAAGCGCTGCTACAGGAGACAAGAGAGTGTCGATTTACACAACAAGTCTTAGTCCTGGAGGCCCAAAGTGCTGCTACAGGAGACAGGTTGGTGCAGGTTGAGCGGGGCTCTTATATCAATGCAATTGGTAGTCTTTTCGACGTCCTGTATCTCTTAATCTTTTCTGTGTGTCTGCAAATATATCTGATGTCTTCTCACAAATCTAGAGTCTACTATATTGCCCGTATATCTGGGGGATAGTTTACTGGCTAATACAGAGTACACAGCTGGCTTTTATACATTTCAGAGAGAAGTAAAGGAGATAGACGGAATGAATAGGAACAGTAAAGGGTGGGAGCCCGAGTAGTGAATGGCCAATGGCGTAGAAGACATTCTCAACTATGGGTATTATGACCTGCTACCGGGGCTAGTCCACATGTATTTCTCTAGCACACCATAAGATGTGCTTAGCTGTCTTGGTTTCCATCTTTCTGACTGAGCGAGTCAGCCTTAGTCATTTCTGTTAAGTTCTATTCCACTTCTGTGTCAGTCCCGCACTTCACCAGCCCAGTAGAACCTGTACTGAATATCCAGCGGCTTGATAAAATATCCAGCAGCCCGATATTGTGTTCCAGTAACTATCTGGTGGCCCGATACTGGACTGTCAATCCTCATCATTCATATCAGCTGGTCTTGATGCGAAGATCGCATCTTTCCAGCGGCTAGATCTGCCCGGTGCAGCACTAGTCATATCCTATGACACTGGCTTGAACCCAGTAACATGTCTTCTGCTCAATCTAATCCATTGAGACGCCACTAGATATCCAGCGGCTAGATAAATGTGTCTAGCGGCCCGATATATCCAGTGGCCCGATAAATTGTCCAGCAGCTCGATGCATTACTGTCTTTAAGACCAACCACCAAAGTCATGGAATGACTCTATAAGTATCCGGCAGCTCAATCCAGTATCCAGCGGCTCGATAAAACATCCAGCGGCTTGATACCAGGCAGCATTACAAAGCCAGCCCTAAAGTCATTACACTGACTCCGACTTCATCTATCTGACTCCAACTTCATCTTTGGTCTTCTTCAGTAGTCGTCAGACCATTCAGAGACCGCTTGAAGCCGTAAGCCAATAATCCCATATAGTTCCCTGTTGTTTCACCTCCAGCACGTAAAACAGTGGTTTACCACTGCTGTCTATAGCTCAGTATTGAATCTCATAGTCAGGCCGCAACAGCCTTTTTGGGCTGCCTTGTCAAGTCTACTCAACTCTTCATAATTGGTTTGTTACACTGACTTTTGGCCATCAATAGTGTAGCCTACCACCCCAGGGAGGGTGTACGCTCATAAACTAATGCCTCACTTCTGCCCACTAATAGGTTCAAAATGAAATAAAAACTGGTGTTTTCATGCGTGTTTTGGTACACGCCCTATCAGCGCGGTCCAGAAGGTTGACGTTAACTCTTCCCTGCTCAGTCTATTCAATAGTGATGAACAGTGTATCAGAAAACAAGCAATTAATGGTGTAACATATTTGAGTCCAATAGGAACAGTCCGTAACGACGAAACTCCGCATCGGATGGTGTACAAACAATTTCAAAGATCCACCCGGCCATTGATAGTATTCCTCCAATGGTTGCCAAAGAATGGGTTGAGCAATCAAAGGATTAAGACAGAGGATGACTTCCACCTGAATGGATTCATCATTCAGAGGGTTTGATCTGTCATCTAGTGGTAATACTCATACTTGTAGGGTCATGCAGAATGAATGATTGCGGCTGCTTTAAGTCTGTTTCATGTTGTACATGTTGTAGAGAGTATGTGTGATTGCACTACTGTACTATTTTGACCAAGTTTTCAGGTGACACATGATGCAGCCCACTGAACTGAACCACTGGTCACAATGCCATTGAGGTTTTATGACTGGAATAGGCTCAAAAATGCAAAATTCAGGAACTCTGGATTGAATTTTTTGTGAAGATTAAATCATCCTTGCTTTGTGTTGAGTATGGGCCTTATGGTCTAGTGGCAATACCTTGTGCTTTTCCGTAAACACCATCATAATGTTCCTTGTTCAAATCCTGTTGTGGGCACTTTTTATGATTTAGTTTCATCAGATTTAATCTTATAAGTCTAAGATTAAGTCTAAGATTAATCTTGAGACCCCGTTTGGGTAGCTGAGAAGTTCATAGCAATTTGTGTAGAAAATTAATTTTCATGATGTACAATAGAGAGTTTGTGATAGCCACCTGTGGCAACCTAGGTGGCTTCCAAGGCATGTGGAGCAGGGTGGCTCCATTGCAGCCAGGTGGCTTTTCAAGTGACATCACTGTTGGTTCTGTTGGCGTGAATAGATCCCTCAGGTTCATATCCTTTGGTGAAAGACATGCAAAAATGCTTGACAGGCAAGAACAGGCAGGAATGCACACATATAAGCCTGGCAAAGGAGAATTCAGCATCTCCTGGCCCTCCAGAAGAGAAGGAGACAGTAATGATGACAAGGGGGCTAAGGACAATAGAATTGAGGAAGAAAACAATTGGAAGGAACACAGGGTTACAGTGGGACAAGCCACCTAGAAAAGCCACCTGGAGCTGGAGCCACCCCACTCCACATGCCTCAGTAGCCACCCGGGTGGATCTGCACAAACTCTCTAATTTCATGGCAAAATTTAATCACATCTACTGATATCACTGGGAAGACAGCCGTATTGTTCCCATCCAGGGGACCAAGGGGGTACCATGAGGATTAGTCGACCACAATATTATGGAGCTATAAGACTCTAGAGGCTGTCAACAGAATGGAAGAGGTAAGAGCAAAGGTTGGAGTTGTAGTAGGATTGAGATTCAGGTGGGAAGAGTGAAGCACCGGATTTTATCAGCCGGAAAGAGAGTATGAGATCCGGAATTCTGTATTTGCATCTTCGACAGCAGTGGATTGAAGATATATACATCGTGTAGAACTCAATGAAACTGGGTGCTGTGACAAAAGATGCGTGGTTCGGAGAAAGGAAATCCAAGAAGGTGGAAGCCACCCTCATTATCAGACCCCCATGGTGAAGCTAACACCAAAGCCCAGGAACGAAGAGTGATTTGAATCCAAAAATCGCATCGGAACCGAGTAATCCGAATGCAAATTGATTGCCCCCATACGGTGGGTTAGCGTTGGGCGGGGTAGTGCGAGCGTGGAGCAGACCGAATGGAATTGAAGTGAATCTGTCCTCCCTCCCTTTTGGCGCTTGAGGCTCGGACGAGGTAAAGGAAGCAGAAGAAAGGGGAAAAAAAGAAAAAGTCGACGGAGGAGAGTGAAACGAATGAGGCTTGAAAAAAAGAAGGAAGAAGTAAGAGCTTGAAGGGCAAAGGAAGGAAGGAGAAACCAATGCTGGCGCAGGAGGAAAGACGAGCGGTAGGGTAGAGCAGAACAAAGATGTAATGTTGAAGACGAGAAGGGAAAGGAAGGGCAGGCTGCAGGGAAGGAGAGGAGAGAGAGAATGCAGGGGTGACTTTTGCACGTAAGGGAGGGGGATGCACCATAGCTGGATGTGGGGAAGAGTGACTGACTGATTATACGTCGCTGAAAGAAATTCGGACCAACGGGATGGATATGGCACGCAGACGGGTGAAACGCACGCTACTTGGAGTGCTGCTCGAGGGAGATTGAAATCTAATGCCTCACTTCTGCATGCTAATAGGTTCAAAACGAAATAAAAACTGGTGTTTTCATGCATGTTTTGGTACATGCCCTATCAATGCAACTACTATTTCAGCAGGATAATGATCCAAAGCACACAGCCAGGATTTTTACCACCTGGTTCGAGGGAAATCATATCGACGTCCTCCTGTGGTCTGCCAATAGCCCTGATATGAACATCATAGAGCATGTTTGGGCCCATCTCAATCGTCAGATCTGCAAGTGCAACCTGCTGCCTTCAAATATCGAGGAGTTATGGATGGTGAAAATGGACGAGGTGTTTATTGAGAAATTGTATGACTCAATGCCGAGACGAATCGCAGCACTTATCGAGGCGAAGGGTGGGAGCACGCGCTACTAGTTTATTTTCTATCATTTGCTCTTTTTCTTGTTGAATGAGCCGCTTTTTACATTTCTTGCTTGCTGTGACATGCCAAAAATGGAAGTTTTCATACTTATGACCCAAAATCTCAACGCCATCTAGTCCGGTGCCTGAGATATTTTGCATGTGGAATCTAAAGCTACTGGAGCAAATTTCGGTCTGCGAGTATGTACGATGATTTGCACTTCCTAAAGCACAGTGCCCCGATCGGATCAAAAACCGATCGGTCAATCGTTTTGCCGAGTTAGTGTATGTGGTTTGGTGGACTGACAATCTGACGGCGGGATGGTGTATGTGCGGCGGGCCGGCCAGAGCTCACTACTCTTGGTTGTATGTGGATAATGCAATTTTTGATGGCATCACAGCCTTGATCGGCGAGTTGAAAACACTGTTTGACTTTATGTAACAGCAAAATTCCCATGATTTCTTGAGAAAATAATGGACGTTCAGGGTTTCTGGGGGTGCTCAGCATAGTTAGAGTCAGAAAAAGTGGCAAAAATGGCATATGCTTCGGTGTCAGAAAGAACGGAAAATAAATATCAATTTTTGGTGGTGCTGTGACAAAGGGGAGGTAGAAACCAGGTTTTTCAGGGTCACTGGGAAAATAATTGCTGGGCCTTCAATAATTGTGCGCATGAGCTAGGACTTCAAGGGTAGGTGTATTTATGTGTCAGGTGTTGGCCTAGGTATTCAGCCAGGCTCAAAACCGACGAGCAGAATGTGTTTTTTCAGCACCATGGCCAGGTGGTTTGGGTGGGAAAAGCTTGTATGCACCAAAATGCCATTATTTTTCAGCCTCGAATTTTGGGGTGGGGGGAAGAGGTTGAGCCGAGATATCTAGAGAGTAGATGGAGATTCCTGAACTGATGGGATGTACACCTTTCAGAATCAATTATTGAAATGGCCTTGTATGATTGTTTGCAACGAAGGATGTTTTGGGCGGCGGAATAACCTAGTCGCCCGAATAGGTGGTTGGTTAAGAATGCGAACACTGCGCGGCTGCCCGACCGAACTTCACTGACAGATTAAGCAAGTCTGGGAACAAAGGATATCAGAGCCTTCTCGTCGACGGGGTGGCGGCGCGGAGGCGGAAGACTCTCCAGATATTCGAGAGGTGCCAGTAGGATCTCCTGGACGTGCCGCGGGGCCATGATATGTCTGTTGTTGCTGCCGAAGGCACCGAGGTACGGTTTCTCGGTTGCCCGCGTGCGCCGAGTCCTCTGGGCAGAGCACGCGCTTTTGTATATGCCCGCGGGGACCTTGATGCAGGCAAGGTGAGGGATGTCGTCGACGGTTCGCAGGTAGTCGACTGTGTCCTTAGTGAAGTAGGCAACTAATAAGACAGGGTGATCCAGCTCAGTTCGGCTGATGGTGGAAGCGGCGCTGAATACATACTGAGGTGCCATTTTCGTCTTCCGTTGGTGGTTTCCAGGAAGACTGAATAGATCTGCTTGACGAATTTTCCACGCATGAGTATATCGGCAGGTCTATATCCTAGCGGGGACCTATCACAGCATTAGTACACACAAGGAGCGGAGTAAGAAGAACGTAATAGGACATACGGAGCGTCCGAATTATAGTTCATGCCGATGTTGATATCAATTGAGGAGTGCTCCCTTTCATGATAAAATAAAAACTCCTATTTTCGGTTCAGCGGGAGCCGCCGTGGATGGAGACTGTTCCTTTACCTCTCTGACACGACTTGGGCCCCATCGAATAGAATCTGTCCAGCGTTCTATCCCGAGCTGATGATACCGAGGTAAATGTCAGTTCTAAGTCTGAGTATAGGTGGAGTGGCTGTGGTGTCAAACTAACCCCCATCGGCTCCGTGTTGCGGCCACCGCGTTCTTCCCAGACAAATACGCAGCCAGAGGTAATAGCTCTTCGTTCCTCGGTATCCAACCGTCTGGTTATCATTGGTAGAATTCCAAGTGCTACACCGTGGAATATGACATGCGCGTCCTGCGGGGACCTCACACGTATTCCCTCGCACGTTGGGCGTTGCATAGGCATGGAGGGAGAAGGAGGAAAGCCAAGCGAGAGAGACTGCGCACTTGTTTTGTTAGGGTCGGTGGGATCGGAGACTTCTCGGCTTAGATCGCGAAGGCAAATTCCCGCTTCAGAAGCAAGAAATCAGCTCGAACCGCAAAGTAGTAACTAATGCAAGGTACCAGAGGATGTGTCTAGATCATACTTGCCGAAAATGCGCCGAATAAGCTCGCAGTCGTCGGGAAATTCTTCTTCGTTCTTAACCCAAGAAATATTAATATTTGCGTGCGTCGGAGTACAAGTGACGTACTTCATTCAATACAGACATCCATTCATTGTCGTGTGTCACTACAACATCGGCAATAGAGGTCTAAACACAAAATTATGGTTAGCTTTGATTTTAGGCGTTTGGAGAGCGTACAACATTAAGAAGATAGTCGTTAATGGTGGATCCTGGATGGTATGCCTGTTGCAAGAATGATCATAAGGGTGGGATACATGACTGAAGTTGAAAATGAACCTTCGGGTTCCCCGGGAAGTATTCAGCGGAATTGACAATTGATTCCTCGTCGTCCGACATTCTATCGCTGCCAGAGGAAGCGTAGTCATCCGTACTAGTCGGGCATGTCTGCGAAAAACAGGGGCTCCCAGCCGTCGAAAGAATATACGTCGCATCGACCATGGCGGATTGTTTCAGATGGAAAGAGCCATCAGCCTAAACACAGACACTCAGAAACCGATGACGCACCGTGGGACTTCCGATAAAGTACTTATTCAGCTCCATTGTCAACAGGTTCTGTGTTGTCCTTTGCGCCACCGCTGCCCAAGGGAGGAGAATTGCGAAAGGAGCTCCCGGTACCGGTCGACCGTGACTGCGAAAAAAGGGATCCGCCAGTTTTTCGTAGAATATCCGATGGCTTCGAGTCGACTATCGATTGCCTTTGCGGATTTCTTGAGAGGGGAAGCGCGAATTGGGACTTTGAAACCACGAAGGAACACGGTCTGATTCTCAGATCTCTCTCCATCTGCTGGAAGTGGCCTTGGACCCGAGTTTGCGAAGGAGTTGGCGGTTTCCCATTCCCAAAAGCACGAAGCCCCAGTAGATCCAACCAGTGCGGCCTTCAATTTTAGCGATAATTTACAGTCCTCTGAGTGATTTTCAAACGCCGCAACACTCCATGAAGAAGATTTGTCGGTTCCCGTCACAAGATACAGATCGCCGTTGTTCACCATGCGTCCTAAGTCGCTGTTGACGAATGCGTACCAACGCAACGCGTAGTCGCGGAATTTCTTCTTGCCTCGAAGATCTGTCCGTGAGGCTCCTTCTGGAAGAAGAAGCACTGCGGTCTCTTTAGAAGATGTAGATATTTCGACCACCGCTCCTGCACCGAGTGGGAGAAATCTAAAGGAAAAGGATGGAAATGAGGAATCGAAACACTGGCATTGCTCTCAGATAGGGGAGGCTTACACATTACTTTCCGCACCCGCGTCCACATCCAGGCGCCGCTTGATGATGAGGCTCCCTAAAACCCGACACAGCGACACGGCGGCAGACCTTCAACATATCCGACACAGCTCAAGAAGTCCGACAAATTCACCGGATTCTCATCAATTCCGACACATGCCAAGCTTTCCACTCCGGAGTCGTTCCCTCGTACGCTCTTCAAGTCGAACTGATGGGATAGTTGATCGCTGATGCGATCATCTCCGAGTTGGCCGAGCGTGGTTGGGTGGAGCACCCTCCCCCCTGAGGTGATTGAGAGAGTGGTACAGATGCTTTGAGAGCTATGTGGGGTCAGCTCTTTATTCAAGTCTTTCGATACCAGCTTGAAACAACTTCGCTGCAGGTCATCCATCTGTTCAACCAACTCAATTCGCCCTGGACTTTATTCTTCTCGCCTTCTCATGTGCATCATATTTCTGGCACTCGCCTGTTTCAATACTATCTGTGCCTTGTCTGTCGGAAAAATCCTGATCAGCTTCAAACGTCTCGGGACGCGTCCCAGGACGCCGCAAGGTCATATGGTTTAAGTGGCTTGCAGCACACAGGTAAGAAATCCGTAACATCTTCCGAGGAACACCGTGACTCCCAAGGTCTCTCAAGGCGCATGGGTGACAGCCGACGTCCCAGTAACACTCAAGGTTTCGTAAGCCCCCCCCATACCTCTCTCAACAGCCTATACCTTGCGCTGCTCAGAATATTCCCATCAAGGCACTAAAAAAATCGTTAAAATCAATGTATTGATCAATACTGCTACCACAGCTATGAACTAAGTAGTTGTACTGGGCGGCGGCCTCCAGTAAGCTATAAGGAATTAATTCTAGAATTCTGGATTTAGTTAGCGGTAGTACGCAAGGAGGGAACACGTGTTACACACGTAAGATCGAACATCGTAACAAAAAAATTAAAATGAAGTCCTGAGCACAATGGCATTAGATAATTGTAGTAAGAAAGGAGGCACATATAACTGAGCAAGGTGCTAGAATCAACCCAAGAAACATGCAAGCTCGAATCAACAGTGGTAAAAGTTGGTACCAGTTTCGTACCCATGTCGGCATGGGTGATGAGGATCAACCCTGAATGAGATCAGCAGTTGGCCACTGCAACTGAAAGATCGCATACCTATGTTGACTGACGGTGGGGACGAGGGGGTGGTGGTGGTACGAAAGTAAGAGGTAAGGTCACGGCCCCACCGTGCTGCGGGTTGATATAGTGGTGACATCACTTGCTCCACCTCATTGCCAAGATGCTGCCAGCACGCTCCTACCTGTGAGTATACACTCGGATATAGCACTCCAAACCCGAAGGAGAAGCTTGCCGTCACGCACACAACAATTCTCACGACCTCTACCTTTATTGTAATGGAGCACGTCACCCGCGGCACTTTATACTCTGCCCAATTTTTAACAAGAAGGCAGGAATACATTATATTATTGCAATTGATTGCATCGACGAGAGACATGTATCTACGTGTTCATAATATCATTTTTTTTTCTGCCCCACTGCTCGGAGTGAGTCCCCTTCCAAACTGGTTTAAAGGGCTCTCAAGGTTACCGGGATTTGCGTGAAGCTTGCCACGGTCTGAGACGCCTTATGAGTCGCTCTATCACGCCTCGAAACGGTCTGAGACTACTTTCAAGTCGCTCCACCACACCTTTGAAGCTCTCTGAAGCCGTCTCAAGGTCCCAAGTAGACTCAGGCCGTTGCAAGCAATTTACCATTTTTCCGACATCTGCATATCTTTTGGAAGTCACCTTATTTTTGTTTCGACTCGGACTATCAACCTCGCACTTGGACTTGACTTGTAATTTACAGTCAGTTTCAGTCCAAATATCTTTGTGCTTTTATTCATTATGATTCATAACTGACTCACATATCAACCCAGCTCACCCTCGCACTCATCATGTCAATTGGGTCCACTTTAACTTCAAATGTTGAACCTGTACTAATACGAGGCAAGTCCCTTCATTTATTTCACTCCCGCATCCCTCGCCTCAAATGTGTCCTTCCTGCATGCCTTGTGTCCCACAGACTACCTGGCTCAAGGATATGCATGAGGAACCGGCGCAACGACCAGATCAATGCTCGGACTGGGTGAGTTCCCTTATTTCTATTTACCCTAATCATTCCCCTTACTTGAGCGCGAAGCAGCAGCTTCAAAAGCCAGTTTGATTCGTGGACTCGAAGGAATTGAAATGAGAGATCATCTCAGTTCCCCGCCTGGGCATCCTTTTGCGCACCTTTTTCAGTTTGAGCTGACCTTGCATGCCCTTCCGTGTACCAGAACTCTCTCCTGCACGATTCAAGTGAGTCCTAGGCATTGTTCTGCGCCGGCATCCTGTGTTCAACTGGTTTGCCCATCAGAGACATAGCCTCCTGGAAATCCAAGTCGCATTCTCATCGATTCCCCGTCTCAAGAGCAAGCCGTGATTTGAAGAATATAATGTGCTATATGAACGCAAGTCTGTCAAGAACAGCGAAAGATACTACACGGGCTCGGTATCTCTGTACAATGCTTGATACTCCTCCGGAAATTGAGCAAGAAATTCGAACAATGTGCAAATTTGGTCATCTGTGTGCCTGACGCTCCATGCCTTAGGCTTGCGCTTCGGACTAAGGTGCGTTGTTAGATCGGGAGGTGATAAGAGCGGGCTACTCACCATTTTTTTCTGGGGTCTGATGGCTCGGGTGCAACAGCACCTTTTGTCCTCTTGGATTTCTGCACGGGAGCATCATCATGCGTTTTAGATGCCCCCCGCTTTCATGAAGATCGACGAGTGGAAAGCAGAGGCTTCGGTGGTTTGGAGTGGGGAGGAAAATATGCAGATGTGGGAAATAATAACAATTTTAGACTGTTGTTGCGCCTGGATACTCACCAGAGATAACTGGGGGAACAACAATGTCTGGGTCACCCGTGGACGTTACCCCGCCGTCGACATCAAGGTTCCCCGATTGGATGTCTGGTTCAACTGGTACTTTTGAGAAAATGAATATGACGAGAAAATATCAGTAAGCGCCACATACCTACTGTTCGCCCACGGCATGGTCAGCCTTCGCCGCCCTACAGAATATTGGTGAGTATATCGAAGGAGTGTCGGGTCGAACCTCAGAATACATTCTCGTGAGTCAAGACCAATTCCAGTCTGAGAATTTGTCCAGTGATGCTGAGTTTTATTACCGTTCGATGTGAATGGTGTCGTGAGCCAGTCCTCGTGAGAGAGACCGAACAGGCATTCAATCAGCCCAGGGAGAAGCCACTTGTGATTCAGTTTGTGAGTCAACCACGCTGGGAGCGTTTAAGCTGTGTGGAAGCATACATAGGGTTACCACGTACCAGTAACTTGTCTAATATTGAGTGAAAAGACCCAGTCGCTGAAAGTCACGACTTCTATGCGTGTCTTGAGAAAGAAGGTCAAGGGATGTGTCTCATCCCGAAACTGCTCCAGAACTGTGTTGGGGAGGGCCATCAAAAGCGCTTCGAGTCCCGCCATTGCGTAGCGTCGTGGCGGCGAGAATATGGAGGGGAAGGAAGCTGGATAGCAAATCATTAGTGCCGGCATTCACTGCCAAGCCACGATAGCCGAGCGGTGTGTCGGGTTTCCTGGAGTTGTGTTGGATTTGCTGAACACCGTGTTGCTTGTGGCGAAATGTGTCGGATTTGCTGATCTGCATGCGGGTTTTCTAGGATGTGTCGGATTTACTGATTTTTGACAGTTGTGTCGCTGTGTCGGGTCTCACACATACTCCTTGACGATTGTTGTACTCGATACGTCGGATCCGGGGCGGTGGTATAGCGCTCGAGGAGCGACATCTCCAAGACCAAGCTGGACCTGCTCAAAACCTTCGGGGACTCCGAATCGATTCACTGGGTCGTTCGCCGAGCGACAGACGTTGAAGATAATATCGAAGGATCCGTCCGCCGTGACAACCCCGACATCTCCAATCTCTGTCCCAATATGCCGAGATTTCAGAGGCAGATCGTCGAAAGGCTGTGGGTGGAATAAAGGGTAGCCGTGGCGCTTCGGAAGGAGGAGGCGGGTGTAAAGATGACAGCTATCGGACATGGAGTGGGGGCTACGCGGGATGGAATGCTGGCGTTGTCAAGGGTTGGGCTGCTGTGGCGGGGTTAGAGAACGAAGGAACGGGCTACCTCTTCAAGGATATTCTTGGCGTCAAAGGCTGTGGAGATATTCCGATTTGCTATTAAGTGGGAAATATCAGCCGGATGAAGCATGGGGGCGGCATTCATCACGCGAAGCGACCAACACGAGACCACCGGTCAGGGTATCTATCGAAAATACTCGGACCAACATAACGGGTAGCACTTTTGCTACTCAGGGTTACAGACTCCAAATCGAACTTTTCAGTAGCTGCATGCAAACCAGAGGCCTCGGAGACCAAACCTTGTGGAGTTGGGTTATTTATGACTTGACGCCCAGGGTCGGAACTTTGGTGCTGTGCTCAGCGGGCTATGTCTGTCACCCCAGGCCGCCAATAGTCTGAGACGCTAAAAAGTAATCTACATCAAACTGATTGGCCATAGACAAGACCACCCCGCTGGGCAAGGGGTGGAACGACTCTCGAGCTGCGGGGATCGTTGGTCGATATTTCCGTGGATTAGAGAATTGAGGCCATATGGCTTTATGAGGGGAAATCGGAGGGCGCGTTTCGTGGCGATTGGCGGTGGTTTAGCAATTTACAGCTGTTGGTTAACCGCTATCCGGCCCAAAAAGGTGGGGGCTATTGAATTGCTGGGCCAGGCTTCAGGCCCTAGGCCCGCCAGTCCCGGCTCGACCCGATACAGGGTCTGAGTGGGTCCGGGGCATGGGCTTGATGAAGTTGAAGCCCAGGCCGTGGGCTCAAGCTTGGGCTTTGGCACCACCTCTGATTATTAACTGTTCTTTAACGACAAGACAAACCTCCGCTTCGCTCCGGCAGATAGAAAAATAAAAGATAGTTTTAAATTCCAGCTACATTAGGGGAAGTCAAAGATGAGAATCAACGTCGATTCTCATGTCGATTCAGGCATCGATTCTGATCCGAATCGCCGAAGAGAATCGTGCAAGAATCGATCCCAACTTTGACCGACCCCGATTCTACTCCGAAATTTGCATCGATTCTCCCTAGCTTCGTCACCAGTTTCGGGCTCGCTGTCATCGCTGCTGTCGTCACTTTCCTTGGTGTCCTTCGCTTTTCTCGAGGGTTTTCGGATGCGGGTGGGAGGTTTGGAAGCGACGGGGGCGGGCTTGGCGGCCCGAGTAGAGGAAGACTTGGACTTGGAGGACTTGGAGGTAGGCTTTGTGGCGGCGCGGGGCATGGATTTTTTGATAGATGTGGTGTAGAAGTGAAAATTTTAATTGCAATTTTGAATTTTATGTTTTCCATTTACCAAAATATTAAATAACAATTCAAGTATCGTAAGGTGCATAAGTCACACTTAAGTGAGGCAACGATTCCAGGACAGATTCTGGAATCGATTCTGGTCGAGTTTCGACTCCAGAGTCGAAACATCGATTGTGTGTCGATTCTGGAAAACATCGATTCTGGCGTCGATTCTTGATCAAAAATCGATGCCGGAATCGATGCCTGAATCGACGTGAGAATCGACTTCGATTCTCATCTTTGACTTCCCCTATTGAGTCCACACCGTCTGAAATAATGACACAATCACTCGCTCGGCCCCGAAAGCCCACCTTTTGTCCAATAAGGGCCCTTAAAATTTCTGTTCCAGTTCCCTCTCCTTTCCCATGTGTTCTCCCACAACCCAACTCACACACAACAATTCCCATTACAAGAACACCTGATGCCGTGTTCTCAAACAAACGAACCATCCCGTGTTCCCTCCTTCCTATTCCGGCAACTGGCGTTGAGTGGGTTTTTGTGATCTGAATGCGGAACGGCGGCCACATAGTGCCAATCTCTTAACCCTAACTCTTATCTCTGCCTTCCAACTCGCACCCCTTGCATACCACTTCATCAGTGCTTCAGTGTCGGCGGCGTGATTGTCATGGCCATGCATCACCACCTTTGTCATCCCACTGGCGCTGTCTATAACACTGTTTCCGCCTTTTGCAACCTGAGCCACAATTGTTTGTACCTCAAACTCTGTGCACATTCACATGTCACCGCCTTGCCCCTTCCCAGCTCGCTCTCCGGCTCCTAGGGCTAAAACCTGCTTCGCTTACGAGTCCTAAAAAATTATTTTTAGACTCGTTCTTATGGCACCGTTTGTCCACTGTAGAACCTCAGAAATCCCCTCGATGACGTCTTTGACGTGTGGGAGTCCTGTTTCTTTTTATGGTAATAAGACATGCCTGTCCGCTCCGGCGGTTGCCATCCGAAAATTAGGGCGCGGTGATGGCGTGGGCATATATATATATATATATATATACAAGAGCGTGGTGGGCCGCTTCACAGCTCACCGCTTCAGTTGAATAAATGGGTGTCCAATAACTGCAGAACAACACTGGAATAACTGCGGAGAAAACCTAACTACATGGTTGAGCCTACTTGAAGAGTGACGTGAGGCCCATACATCGGCACAGCGCATTAACTGTTCTTTAACGAGATGGTTCGAAACATGTGTCAAATCCCCATATATCCGTGCTCCTTTGCGTCTTCTGTGCTCTCCTTCCACCTCTAACTCCTTTTGGTCCGTCCTACTTTCCCCAGCGTTCAAGAAAACTGATCCCATGATCAACTACGCATTACGCCCTCGGACTGTGCACTCTCTGTTCCTTTCCGCTTCACCTTCATTTTTCGGGTTTTCTACATGTTGAAGCAACTGTGAGCCAAGTGCTGTGCCCGTGATTTCCGTTCTTTTCGAACTGCGAACTACTGCGAACCATCAAATACATTCCGAACTGGGTCCTTGGACGGCAGCACTACCCCAAATTGGCGAGTGACTCGAGATAAGATACAAAGAAAATCTTGCTGGAAATAATAGTATGTACTTGAAAGTCACCAGTTCTGCATCTTCATCTTTTGTGCATCCAGATGTGTCTGTCGCCAGCAAGGCAACAGCCAAATTGCTAAACATTTCCGCGAACACAAACTTCTTCTTGCTACACTTTGTATGTAATTTTGTTTTACTCCTCTGCAATAATATTTATTTACCACAATGTCTGGCGCCAGAGCGCCGTAGCTTATGTGAGATTCAAGTGTGAATAAGATCGGTTTCCTGCCTGCCGGAGTGAAGTGGAGGCGCATCTTGTTTTGAATAAAGCTGCACGCGGAGGTCGCCGGCATGGGTCAGAATTGAAGCGGAGTCTTAAAAGGCTTTAGACGAACAGAAGAGGATAATTTTATAAAGTGGGTGAGGTGATAAGACGTGCCTTCGCTTCGCTCCGGCGCAGTGTGAAGACTCATCTGCATCGTAGAAGTACGGTTTATTGCAGCCATAGTCGGTAAGAAAATACATGTACAGGTTCAACTCCATGCGAAATCTCTCCCATTCTTCACCCGCTGTTGCAGGCTATGCAGCACGCTTGCTACTGAATGTTTAGCAGATAGTTGGAGGTCTGTAAAATAATGGAAAACACACTTTGTCGTACATTGGAAAGCGTCGAAAAGTCGAACAGTGAGAGCATGTCTCGTACCAGACAGCTGCATGGATCGCGAGGGTACCCCCATAATGCTAGCAGCTTAGTTGGATTTTATCCAAAGTGAGTACATCAGGAAGTACAACGATACTCAACTGGGTAAGTAGCTGATCTTCCAGGAGGAGACCGACTGGATATGGACATGATGTGCACAACAAAGGAGATGTGTCTGAGCTGCAGACAATAGGTAAAATATTGCGTAGAAGAGAAACTGGAGATTTCACACCCTGGTACATGTCGCATATGGTAGATAAATGTTAACGTTCTTTGGGGGCGCATTCGGGCTACTGGACAGGCGCTGGTGAGTACGGTAAATGTCACATATAGCAGATAGTCCAAAATGTTAACATTCTTCGGAGGTGTGTTCAGCCTGCTGGACAGGCGCAGGTGAGTAAGAGTTAATCGAACTTGATGTTCGCCATAATGATCTAGTAACAGTGTTCACCAGGTGGCGGAAATGTGTCCTTTACGCTCAGCCTGTTCACAGGAGGGACATTCAACATAAATCCAATGGAACAAAAACAGTTGTGACGGGTCGAACATCCATACTCAAGGCCACACCTCGAGGGCTTGAGTCAGTGGCATCCCGGAATGGAGGCTATCAAGAAGAAAACCTCTCACCGCTTAGCCGGGACAGGAACTCGAACGACACTTTGTCGCTGTTGATAGGCCCTGTCGGTGTGCATGGCGCTGAGTTCTGCAGACCTATTGATGAAGCTAGGCACCTTCTCGCACACTATTCCTCACCTACCTATGCACACCATGCCCGAAGCCTTTCGACGGTGCCCAAGAATATGAGCGGCAAGGGTCTATGATTCCCGGTTGCACGATTGGCCCAGTACCGAGCCCAGGGTTACCGTGAAACCAAACCAGTGAGTAATGTTTGCAACTGATACCAGACTGAGACGGGGAAGGACGGGGTTACTCACCATATCACAAGAGTACTTTTTGTGGAGTAGTTGCTTTGTAATCGCTACGTGGCATGGTGTTGAAGTTGAAGTTGAAGCACAGAGCCAACATTGAGTTTAGAATCTTGATGAATTGAGCCTTGGTAGTGAGATTCAAGTTCATCTTGATTGAATATCACCACATTTTGCGGGATCCAGAGCTAGAAGGTTGACGTGCGAGGCTTGATAGCGGTAGGTCTTGGCAGGCCGTCAAACATAGATATTCCGAATGCAGAAATGATGAGGGTAAGACAGAAGAAGTGACGCAACATAATGTCTGCCTTTTGTGCGGAGGTTGAGGGCTGATCGGCGAGGTTTGAATCAACCAAGCGCTGGGGCGTCTAAGCTAATTCCGGATGGAGAGGGTCAGCTGAGGTAACCGTTGGGGTAATTTCGGCGGTACAAACATGTCCACTCTGATTTGAGGGATCTGCTTAATATATGAGTAATAATAATAATAGTAACAAGACAAGATGTGCCTTCGCTTTGCTCCGGCGTAAGTGCAGACCAGTGGCAACCAATTTCGGGTTCCCGAAACAAATGTGACGGCATGTTGAAAAGAATACTTTATTCATGCCGGGAATCTCTACATATGTGATATGTACCGTAAATGAAGTCTATTCCCAGAGTGACAGCTCCACATTCATGGGCCTCCATGCCCGCTACATGCAGCATAACAGACAGTAGTTTAAATGCTGACGACCTTTTACTCTACTAAGTTACCAGACTCCCTGTTTGTTAACCACTGAAATTTTGAATGAACACCCACCTCGACCGTGGTGCCTTCCGAGCAAGTCAAACCTTCCGTGTGGCCATGTGGATGGGACAAATCGATACAGCGAAGACCAAGTCAGCACCCTTGCTGTGGAATAAGAAATACTGAGTAACGCAGTGGTGACGCCGAGTGCCGTTCGAAGCTCAAACTTTAAGGAGAACAAAAGGCGGTCCTAGTGCGTTAGGGACGGTGATGGTGTGGCAGGGTGGCAAGAGGGTGAGAAATCGAGTAGAGCGTTGATGAGCAGGGGATTTTCCGTGCTGTGAAAATATACCTATAGACCAGAAATGGGTGCAAAAGTCACGACAAACGGGTCTTACCGAGGGTTCAGGAACAGCCGCGTCACGAGTTGTCAATGGGGATCAGAAATGATCAAGCATCAACAACGGTCACAGGAACTGGCGAAGTGGTTTGAGAAACGCACTGAGACGTGTCAAGTTTGCAAGGGAACAGTGGAAGGAAACAAAGATGTTGATTAGGCAATAGTAGCCATGGTCATCCGCTATGGCAACAAGCTGGGGATTGGGCCATTTGCATAGGGATAGATACGAGCTGGGTAGCTCAGGGAACTGGGCAGTATGGCTGGATACTAAGGCTAGTAACTTGGGAACAAGTACGTCTCAAAGCAACAGTCGCCCGATTTGGAGTTATAGACAATTATTTAGATAGCGCAAACAGTAGGAGTATAAAAGTGCAACAAAATGTATCAGTAAAAAGGAATACTACGCCCACGTCCATCACCTGTGTCATTTGGTCTCACCTTGTTTTGAAAGGAACACTTTACGGAATTAGTTAACAGGTTTTGATTTGGAACGGAACAGATAGTTGGACCTACAGAACGGATAGTTGGATTGGATTGTTTGGATTTTGGTTTGAAGAAGATAGAGTTAGCTTTTGGTTTTTGTTTTTTTGATCTCAACACACACACCGTTTCCGTTATTTCAAATTCGCATTCGTGGTTTCTTCCACGCGAACCCCCGAGCACAATACAAAGGTTTCTGAAGTTGGTTTTGTTGGTTAAAATCTTTGGATAAAGATTTTCGTTGATGCACTGATTCCAATCCTTTCAGCATTTGTGGGTGGTGGACATGGCCAAAACCTCATATAAGTATGCCAATGTCGCTTTAGAATTCGATGGGTTAGCAGAAGCACAGACAAGTCGGTTCGATTGGGGAACATACTCGCCGATCAGCGCTGAATTCTAACAGCCTCTGTAACCGTTAATGGTTGATTAGCAACCCAAATTATTGCTATTTTGGCCCAGAATTTTCCTCCGCTCAGGAGCCCACAAATATTGCATTGTCAGACATGGAAAAAGCATTTTTGCATCAACATTCAAAAAGGCCGTGCAGCGAGCCCAGGACTCGTACCGCCATGCGCACGCAGTGGCCCCAAAGCACAAGTGTCATGTGGTTCTTCTAACCAAATCTGTGCCGCCTTGTTAACCCCCACTGTGAGTACCTCTTTTCACAGCTTCTCCCTCCTCCCACACCACCACCTCTTATTTCCTATACAATCCCTCCTCCCCTTTGGTCTCTTGTACCTCCTTCTCTCCCCTCCTCCCACCCCTGATCATTTTAGCACTGTACTGTTACTAACAAACGAGGCAGGTCTCTTTCATCCATTCTTAAGATTGATGTATTATTCTGCACATCCATATGCAAGAATGACTTTTGAAGAGCCAACTGCTGGTGCTGCATGTACACAAGAGGAAACGGGTTCAAAATGCGGACGGGATTATGAATAATTCCACATCAGGGTGTGTGAACACATCCGGGGCTCAAATAGTAAATGGTGCTGTTTGTGCAAAGTTTCAGCAATTAGAACCATTCAGTTTGCATATTAGCAAAGATAGTGCCGCCTTTTTTTTGTCAGCTGCAAGTTCGGCATTTCAATCAAAGGATCAAAATATTAGAGAGTTTGTGGTGGAGCCACCAGAGCGACTGGTGGCTCATGTTTTGGATTAGTGTCAGGACCGTCCTGCATGTCCTAGCCATTATTTCATCCTCTCTATGGGGGCTATAAATGGTGGCTATGTTAGCCCCCAAGGACGGGGAGTTCCTGAGAAAAATTAGCCACCAGTTGATCTGGTTTCTCCACCACAAACTCTCTATTAACGAAGAAGGGACAGTCATTAGAATGGGATCAACATAGTCCCAAGTACATGGTTACCAATTGTGCTTGAGGAAGTCACCCACAGAGATGCAGCAGAGACCGGCAGTTGTTTTGAACCCCCTTTGCCCCCCCTGACTGGCAGTCAGAGTCTCGAAGAAGCAATGCTTTTTTTTGTATCTTTTAATTCTTCTCTGAGATGAGTGCAAGGAAGGAATGACAATTCCCTTGCACACCAATAGATACCTTACCCAAACCTAACCTCCTGACCCAAACCCTAATCGGCCGAGGCGGGATGACAAAGATAATACCGTGGGTTTTCGTTCAAATCGACAGTCACGGATCACGCACCCCCCTGTCAATCACGAATTTTAGTCGTGTTCACAAGTCACGGCGGGCCTTGTTGAACCTGCCGCTGGTCACGATGTGTCCAAAATTTCTGTGGGGAATGTCGAAATTTCTAGGATGTCACGCCAAATTTTGGCCGGTGTCGAAATGTCGAACTTGAAAAACATGTCACGTGTCATCCCCCCTGTTGATTTGAATGAAATACTGTACTATTTCAACCAAGTGTTCAGTCACAGGTCACAGCACCCACCGAACTGAACACTTGGTAAAAGTAGTCACAGGTCACTGACGCGACTGAACAGTGGGCCGTTTAAATATTTTTGTAGCTAAAAAATCGAAAAATTCTCCCCGGAATCTCAATTTTATGACTTTGAACGGCACTTTCACAATTTTTCAAGCAGACAGATCCACAGTACATTAAACAGTGAGCCGAACAACTCTATCATCTACTGCACCCACATGTGTTCGCCGCCGTGAGGAAAGGCCCATCCTGAGGTAGAATTTTTGACACCATGGCTGCGGGAATGACAAAGTCCTGATCACAGACTCTTTAGACATGCAGGGGAATGTCTCGCCATATTTTTCCTTGGGAGACCCAATCTCCTTTGTCGAACAAGGCCATTGGAAATTCAGGAAGATGAGGCCCTAGAAAATGCGACAGAAAAATTGCTTGTACTTATGGGATCGTTGGATTGATGATAATCTGATGCAATAATTTACGTGTCGAAGTGCGATTCCCCGCCATCCATGATGCGCAATCTCGAATGAGCATTTTGACAAATGAACACTTGAAAATAGGTGTCACAGGTCCCCGAGCCCGATGAACTGATGGCAAATGAACAGAGGTGGTCACAGGTCGAGTCCGCGCCACCTTCGTCACTTCGTCACTTCGGCTAATTTTGAGAAAGTTAGTCACCCCATGTAAATTTAGCGCATCTGAGGTATTCTTCGTTACTTGAGACTCCCGGCCGCAAATTTTCGTCACTTGGACGTCCCAACTGTGAGTCTTCGTTAGTTCAATTCCTCGCTGCAAATCTCCGCCAGTTCAACATTTCTGTCATACCGTGACCGTACCCAAACGGCGCAAAAACTAAAGTGGCCGCGGAATAACACTGGTCCATGCTCATTTTTGTATTTGGTGCAGGATTCTCTGTCGAGGTGGTATCATTGCGAGTAGGTGGTAATGGATAGGCTAGTTACAGAGAATTTATAAGAGTGTGTGTGAATTAATAAAATAGCCAGGCATGCAGTAAGTCTAAACAGATCAAGAGATTCAACTCTATTCGGCCAAGTCAGCGAATTCATCCCATTAATTTGAGCGTAGTCGGCCGCACTCATTGCCGCTCCATCACGTTGGATGCCCCACCTTTGAGCAGGCCAAGCTTGAGTCGTTTCCAGGGCGGATGAGCTGGTTTTTCTGTCTGGGACTCGGAGACCGTTAAAGCCCCGTCGGCAGCGACGGATGCTGGACTTGTGAGCACGGAACTAGATTGGAAAGCAATCTTTACCTGATTGGTCGTGCTCCACAAAGGCAGCGGTCACAGATGGGTCCGTGGGCCCTGAGGAACACATATTCAGCGGCGACTGAGCAGATTATTTGTGGAACAAACCTTCAGGTTGTTCCGAGTTGGAACCTGATTTCAATCCAGATGTTGTCGCAATAGATTAACGTTGCGGACGCAGTGTAGCGGTAAGTCGAGGGAACGTCGTGGTTGATAGAGGGAACATGGTGGTCGGAGGACAACGACGGCTGGTGACGACAACGGCCGCGTACTCCATGTGGACAAAAATGTTGAACTGACGAACTTTTGCAGCGGGGAATTTGAACTGACAAAAATTCACTGCTGGCAGTCTCAAGTGACGAAGAATACGTGAAATATGCTTAATTTACATGGGGTGACTAACTTTCGCAAAATTAACCGAAGTGACGAAGTGACGAGGGTGGTATAGACTCTCACAGGTCACAAGGCATGAACACTTGGTCGAAATAGTACAGTACCCCAGTACCCGGAGTTTGGGCCCGCTGCGCTTGCCCTAACTCCTCGAAAGCGGGAGGGAGGCGTTGCATTGCATTGCATCAGAAAAATGAACGTAAAAAGGCACATCACCAGGAATCGAACCTAGACCGATACATCACAGTGATCCCACCCAGACTGGACCAGTGGTACAGCCACTATACCACCGAGCCCATAGGGGCCGAACGTTTCAGCATTAGGACATGCTTGTCCAACATTGTTTTGGGCAACCATCCTCCCGGATTGGATTAGATATGCCTTATAAGGAAATGCCAACTTTGAAGGAGGCGTGGGCCAAATGTTATTTTTACTTGGCACTGAATTATACTAGGAATGTACGAGTTGGGAGCGAGGACGGTACACTAAAGGGGCGATGAAATGGGCCTAAAATAATTGAACCAGGCCGAAGTGTTCGGGGGACAGGCGCAGAAACAAAGCTCCTAGACACCGCCCATCTTACTGTCACTGTCCCGATCCGAAAGAGCGTCACTGGTCACATCGGTCGTGATGTGCACTTTTTGCGGTCTGTGCTCGTCAGGATTCTGCAAGTGGCTCCCCCTCAGTTGCAGCTCGTGGCTGTGGCTGAGGTTCTCCCCACTTGGGTTTGTCGATCGTCGGGACTCTTGACTGCGTCGCATGCTCAGTGTGAAGAGGAGGGCATTGGCATATCTGCAAAGAGCACAAATTTAGTGAAGAACATGGCTCGCAAGAAAAGAGACATTCAGTTTGCCGAGAATGAGCGTTCTACATCCCCAAATATTGTTAAGCGTCGCAAACTTACGTACATACGAGAAGCGCTCACGGTATCTCGTTGAGGTTATTTTCTGGATACGCAAGGAACAAAATGAGATTGAGTAACGCGCCGGTGCTGGTTATCGCTCCGTTCTCGAGGGTGTTGGCCATCAACCTGATGATAATGGTGTCAGTCTGCTTCCAGGGCGTTTGTTGGCGATATTGATACAGCTGCAAAGAAAATAAATCAACAAAGGTGCTAAGGAAGTGGGAATGGAAGGCTAAAAACCGCCAACGCACAATGAAAATCATGCTGATAGTTATCAAGGCGTCACAAACGACAGTATCGATAAGCCAGAACTATCCCGAAAAAAATAATCAACCCTTACGTAGCAGAAGGAGATAAGGAGGAATGACTCACAGTAACTATAGCCCTAAATTTATGTAGATCCGCCACCGCCCTCGTACCAGAGAATTTTGCGTCGGTAATCCATATCGTCAGAGCCTGTACGATTGCGAGCTTCAGTTTGTCACCAGTTAGTAGGAATGGGAAGGCAATCAAGATGGAAGGCGTACAATGGCGATGAAACCGGATACGGTGCGTGCCCACAGATTCTGCCCCTTGAGCCGATATATCCGCCTGTGTCAGTGTTTAGTTGGATGCCGAATTTCTCCCAACACAGAGGGAGTTACCAGACGAAGAATAACTGCACTAAGAGGGCGGCTGCAGAGATGGCAATTTAGTATCTGCGCATCATCCATCCCCAGGGCAGGCGACTAGAAAGCAAGCTCACTGAGACCGGAGAATATGGGCGTTGCGAGAGTAGACCACAGGAATCTTACGAAGATCGTTGGGTCTCCCCAGGAGAGACTGAGGACAGAGTATGCATAATGGCTCGACACCGCTGTCTGGGCGACCTCCAGGAGGAAAATCAAGTACACTGTCAAAAGTGACGTTGCAGTAATTAGAAATGGAAGGAACAAGTAGATCTTGACTCACCAAGCGCCTTGATCCAACTAGGCTCATTTGGATACTGGGTCTGATGTTTGTCTGGACGAATGATTTCAGGCATCGGAGAGCATGAAAAGCTACTATTACTCACAAACTTGTACCGTCAGCATTGCCATCAAAGCCCAATTGGCCTGTGTACCAGCCAGCTGTGACGGACTAAATTGAACACTGCCTATGGGATGAATCGTTTTACTAACCACAGGCGCCGTGCTATCAGTCAGGTTTTAGTATAAAAATATTTCCCCAAATGCGCCGCGACGGAACGTACAATAGGACGTACTGCGACATTTTCCGCGGGAAGAAGGGATCTTGCGGGAGGTAAGAGGCTGGTTGCGGGAGCGCGTAGGGGGGGAAAGAGAGAGTATCGCAAGCTATACCAATTAGCTAAGATGCCAGGGAGCGCGTAGGGAAGGTTTAAGTATCATCCGAATGGCACCGGTGAGTTTTTCCGTCTCAAAATGACAGCGCGGTAGCCACCCGAATATGACCCTGCCGACGAATATGGAAAGCACCCAGAATGATTGTGTTCAGTTTCGTCTATTCATTTCACCTTTACCGAAAAGACATCTATGATGACGGACCGGACGGATAACATGAAACGAAAGAGCTTTGAGCCTGTTGGGATCAAATCTCCAGAGACATATCCAGAGACAAAAATGATGGCCGCAAATTCTCCTGAGAAAAAGTGATGTGCAGCTACCTCCGGTTTGTTACGTACAGACGCGTCGCATGACGCGTTTAACCACCTTCGGGGACTTCTCGACCCTGCCTTAAGCTGGTACAATGCTCATTGGTGCGCAATCTATTTCCAGAGTGTGCTGTTTTTTTTTTCTTTCAAATTCTTGCAGAACCAGATCCACAGGTAGAAAAAATCATTCAGGCCTTTAACTACGAGGTACAAGGTTTGATGTTGTAGTGTCTGTTTATAAGAGACTAGCCTTTAGCTACCGGAAGAAAGAAAATACTTCACAACTCGGGTCTTACTGTAC
This sequence comes from Mycena albidolilacea, assembly GCA_029282495.1. NCBI lineage: Eukaryota > Fungi > Basidiomycota > Agaricomycetes > Agaricales > Mycenaceae > Mycena > Mycena albidolilacea. Next base: position 831,153 of record JARIHO010000028.1, on the reverse strand, counting down.
TTTTTCCTTCAAATCGGTAGTCACGCGTCACGCACCCCCCTGTCGATCACGAAATTCGGTCGAGGTCAAGCGTCACTCGGGCCTCTGTTGAACCTCCAAGCGGTCACGCAGGTCCCCAAACTGCCCAAAAAGTGCAAAACAGACGAAATCTTCGGTTCAAATGCCGAAATTTTCGAGGTGTCACGCAAAAAATCGGCCGCTGCCAAAATGTCGAATAGGTAAAATGGGTCACGCATCACACCCCCTGTCGATTTGAACGTATCCTTGTTTCACAGATCGGGCTGAAAGTCGGCTGGCCGCGCTCGTTCATTGGCTCTGAGTAAGTAAAACAGTTTCTGAACTTTCTATTCCACTGCCAAGCCTGGTTCGGACACTATCAGACTTGTTCGAATCAACTTGTAACTAAATCGAAAATATTTTGAGGATACCTGATGCTTCAACGACCTACACCTGACTTATGACAGGAAGAGGCTTGCCTATAGCCAGTTGTCTTTCGGCAGAGTTTGTCTCCTGAGACTCATTTGATCGACGTATGTCTCATCATTCTTCTCCAGATACGTCTCCAGAGACGTTTCCCCCAGCGGGTTCAAACTCCTGGAAAATGACACTATTCGAAACTCGGCAAAGCTCGAAGGTTGCACATAAATCCCTGGTACCCCAGATGTTGACAGGTACTTGCCACCGTGCATAGTCAAATGCATAGCGTTACGCTCTATGCGTCGTTGCTAAGGAACGAACCGAATTTCATTTATACAAGGTCTTTTGAATTGTACGCCCAATTCCGACAGTTTTTCGGAGCAGAGTGGAAGTGGTCGATATCAAAGCGGCGCGTTACATTATTCGCAAAAAGATGAAAAGCCGCATCATGAGGATGATGAAAAAAAAGAAGCTGCCACCGATCGCTTGTCGACAGAAAGCTCACGGCATGTGGCATGGCACTCCACGCAGGGTTTCTCGCGACAGCACAACAAAATGATGCAGGGTGCGTTTATTATGTAGGACTCAGGAGTCTCGTCGGAAATGGCTAAACCAACGAGAGCGCTCAGGATTGAATTAATCTGAATCGGGGAATGCAGTCTATGTCCAATTAGGATGGAGTGAGAAGCTGGGGACACGAACTATACGTTCCCAGTGATGATCCAGTCCACCGGGATTCGGTACCGTTGATATTCATCTTAGACGGCGATATAGTCCTACGCGGACTTGTAGAAGAGAGTGGGAGGCGAGGAGCCGGCTGAGTCGACTATAGGTCCCATTCTCCATGGGGAACTTATCGATTTCAGTGAGCTTGACCTCGTTGAGCGTGGAGAAACCTATTGTTCGCCCTCAGCCATTCAGCAGTGTCGGAGTGCTGCTTTATGCCCGACTAATCTTCTGTTGCCTGCCTGTCGCCTTGCTTTCTGAACCATGGTTGAGCTTCTGGTGGGAGACAGTTTCAAATACAGTTTTCAGCCTGACGCATGAACCCAAACGGAATTGCCGCATATAGTGATACAACAACTTAACACATGCGAAGTCTACTGCCTTACAGTGGCTTGAATAGCTTCGACCGTCTGCGGCGATCGCGGCGTAATTGAACACTTGAAGGGAAGTGGTGCTCTATCACTTGGGTGAGCACAGTTATTTATATCGATAAACGGATCTAGACTCACGAAACCAGGCCCTCAAAATATTCGTACGTCGGCTCTATTACGTTTCCCTGCTCGTCTATGGCTTTGCTGATGTCCAAAGTGGCGAGCATAGATGCGATGGTTAGCCAGATGGAGGCTGAGGCCATGTGTCGCCCGGGACAGATTCTGCGGGGGATTTGAGCATGGAATATTACTGACTGCCACGAGCGACTTGCAAAACAGGAAGACAGACCTTCTTCCGAAGCCGAAAGCAATTGCCTCGGGGTCTCTGATGGCCGGATTCAGCTTCCCATCCAAAAGAAAGCGCTCAGGATTAAACAAATCTGGATCGGGGAATGCAGTCTATCTCCAATTAGGGTGGAGTGAGAATCGAAGGCTGGGGACAACGAACTTTATCGTGGAGCATGGCCCTGGTAGGATGATAAGCGCCGAGCAAAAAAAAAATGGCGGCCAATTCACCACACGTTCGCAATGACGATCGAGTCGGCTGGGATTCGATACCCTTGATATTCATCTTCGACGGCGATGTAGTGTGGGATCGCTGCCGGATATCCAGTAATTAAACCTTGCTCTGTATTAAAGTGAGTGCGAACCTATTGGTGTAACATTCTTCCATCGGAGTGTCTCCTTGACAATTGCAGAGACATACGGCAATGCCGGCTGGTTCACAAAATCCGCAAGATTACCGTGGCCGACAACAGAGTCAATCTCGGCCTGAGCTCTCTTTTGCGCCTCCGGGTTTGCGAGCATACCAAGTACGAAAGTTTCTAAGACAGAAGCAGTCGTATCCGACCCTGCTGAATACATGTTTGCGGCGGTGGCTTTCACGACCTCTTCCAAAGTCGCCTTAACGTTAACGTCTTTATTGGATTCGTCCACGGTACGGAGGCTCCGTGAAGTGAATGAGGGTGTAGCGTTTCCCATACCCTAACACAGACGCAAGATAAATTAACGGAGGCAAAGGAGTTCGAATCAACCCATCCCACACCATGCGGCGCTTGGCTTCAGCGAATGGGGCCTCGTACATATCTCGTGTGATTTTCTTCCACGCCCTGGCCTTGCGCTGGAATCCTGCGCCTGGCACCCAGCTCGGCACGTATTTCAACACGGGAATGGTATCCTGAGGAACTTTAATCGTTGAAAATAGTCCCGGCACCAGGACTCACAACAAGGAAAGCCCCGGGAACGCCTGCTATAGATATCGCATGCATCGCGTCTTCCGCTAGTCTAATGTACGGGTCGTTGGATGGAAGCACATTGATGCCGTACGTGACATTCATGACCAAAGCAGCGGTCATGCTAGGTGAAAAAATGGAAGCTTCCTGTTAAGAGAGGAGTGCAGGGCTGTGTGGTTCTTACTGCCTGAAGTGCTCCTTCACATCACCAGAATCACGAAGAAGACCCCAAAGCAGCGCATGGATTACAGCGCGTTCTTGAGGGTGATATTGCCTTTGTGCATCAATATTGAATTCTTCGTGAAATAGCCTTCGATGTTGACGCCTAACGGTCTTTAGAGACCTAGTTGTGCAAGAAGTTAAGTATGTTACGCACCATCGCTCGCCTACGTACGGAACACTGCAATAAGCCATTGAAATGATTCCTCAATATTGATGACCCATACCGTACTTCATGAGCCCTAGAGGAATGAGAACTTTGACTGGAATCAGGATTGACAATGTACCTATAGCAAAATCCCATCCCATCAGCTCAACTACCATCGGGCATCGCACTCTGTAAAGATCATGGAGCGAAAGTTTGCAAGTAGAAGATCAGGTGTTACTACCTGTCGGAATATAACGAAGATCGTTTATCGAGGAGTTCCTTCGCCGCTTCAATCGAAGACAACACGACAATGGATGTTCCCAGAGCACTCAATTGGATAATGTCTGAATCTGCGGAAGAGGGAGGACGGGTTTCAACAATTGAAGGGGCAAAGAAGAAACCTACTGTATTCTCGGCTCCATGCCATGTAGGTCTCCCACTGTCGTTCCCGAGGAATATCGAATAAATTACCGACTATAGGCAGTTTCTTGGGGCCAGGAGGGAGAGGAAATTTGGAACGGTTGCGCTTCAACGCAAAACGATAGAATAGCACGACAAAAGCGAGAATAAAGCACGCGAGGGAACTTCTAGCATCAAACAGTACCATGCTGGGCAGTGTAAATCGTCCATGATTCCAAGATCTTCCTTTATAGTGCTCGCAATGATAGCCCGATGCAGTTGTCGTACAGTAGCCGTGGCACCCTGTATGTGGCGCTCATGACATCCGTTTCCATTCTGCGAAGCCTGTCGTGCCAACACATTGATCTGGCTAAAAGAACTAGGGGAACAGCCCTACGTCGAGCAATGAAAAAGCGGAAAACTCGGGAGATACATCCTCATACAGTGTTCCATGTTAAGGGGTTATTAACGTTCAAGATTTTTCTTAAGGCCTTAAGTCTTAATTAGGACATTGTTAAGACTGGCATATTAAGGCCTTAAAGACATTTTACTGGTCCAGAAGCTATACAAAGACGCGCTAGTTCCCATCTTAATCCTCTCCCGACCCCTCTAATTCGCCATTTTAAAGTTTTTCGTCCGAGTGCTCTTATGCCAACAACCCCGTCAAGAGAGTCTCGCGGGTAAATGCCTTGCGCGACAGGCGCTGCAGCGGCTGCAGAAGTTTTTGGCCAAAGAACAGGGATGATTTGCGAGGAAGAAACTGAGGTTTGGACTACCTAGATTATATGGAGTTGCAGTCATAAATAAGGGACATCTCCAGGGGAATATATATACACATGTGGAATGAAAGGAGGAAGGCTGAGTGGTGGCGTTCAGGTCCGGCGGCGAGGTTGAGTTCGCCGTTCGGATAGTTCCGGGTGATCACTGATCGCATCAGTACCCCTTAATTAACCCCTAACTTAACCGACCGGTGAAGCTAAGGCTTAATATTAAGGGCAATTTAAGCCTCAATTTAACCCAAGTCTTAACTGGAGCACTGCCCTCATAACCGAGCTGCTGACCTGATAGTCTCACTTGTAGTCAGACTCCACAAGAGTTATGATAGTCGATAAATCTTTTATATGGAGTCTGATTTCGTTGGCAGGTCCGATCATGGACCTGAGTTTTTAGCTGACACGTGATTACTTCCCCACGCCCAAATTCGGACAATCTCGCCTCACCGGAACTTTGGGAGCCTGAATTATTTCTGAATGCATTCGGGCAGGATAAGTAATCAATTTTGGTCTTTCAAATGAGTAGGTTGGATCCGAAATGCATTCCAGAGGTGTTGTTTATGTATTTGAGTCGAAATGGCAATAGTACATCGAGCAAGACCTCAAAACTTTCGGAGAATTTTCTGGTACCCGCTAATAGCTCTAAATAAATGTTCCATACCGTCGAAATGGCTGCTGGGCCGTTGCAAGTGGCCGAATCTCAAGTCTCGACCCGATTTGGACGTGAGAACTGGTCACGTTTTCCATCAAAAATCCAGGTCCTTGATCGCACCCGCCAACAGATTCAGACTACTGACCTGATAATCACTCAAACAGGAGGAACGTCCCGATGGTGCAGTGGACGGCATGACGATAGAGTTGCACGGCACGTGCATCCCGTTATCGACCGATCAAATCAGAGATTGTGCCGTACCGCCGAAGCCTGCAGTGTATTGAATACAAAACGTGCCTGCGCTCTGCTCCGGCGCGCAGGTTGAATAACCGACACATAGTGATAAGCTGGAATTAATTGAGACACTCACTATGAGTATATTCATTGACAATTTGAATGATTCACATCCTCCCATAGGGTTGAAGCAGCAAGTTAATCCATCATGGGCCGACGACTTCCCTGAGCCTGTCACTCCAGTTGTCATCCTCTCCACATTGCACGCACTGCATAACTGGGCCACTCTCCAAAGCATTGGTGTGCACCCATGGCATGACACAAGCACCGCCTTCGCGCAGATCACTTCCATTTTAATGCACCTCCTCCTCTTGTGCTACCGTCACCACCGCTGTTGGTGCCATTGGAGTTGCCACTCGAAGTCCGGTCCTGCACATGGCCTGCTAATCTCCTTGGTCTCGTTCTGCTACACCCCGACGACCCTATCCATCCAGATGACGTCCCTGCCAATGATTTACCTTCGCCGTTGCTTTGCCTATTCCCAGAAGACCATCTGCCAAGCAAGTTCCCGGCTGATATGGAGTATGGTCCGGTTGTTTATGAGTTGGTGTAGGCCTGTTCTGGATGTCGCTAGCCATCTATATGATGTTGTGTGGCCGCCAGTGGCGTATCTGGATGGTGGTGTTGACCACAACCCTCTTGATCTTCTCAGCAGGATGTCACCTATCTTGTATTCCTCTGTGTGACTGTGCACATGGGTTCGCTCAAGCACCACTTCACACTGCTTTTTGATAGCATGATCACGGAGTTTGCTTGTGCATGGGTGCCCCATTGCGAGCTTGTTGGAGAGGCTGGGTAGGTAGCTACTGGGTGCGGGGTCACACCCACATATCTCGCTGCACTCATACGCTTTTTGGAGGGGGATGACTGGGGATGGGCTGACAGTCTGTGAGAGAGTTGGGGAGTACTTACCTCCGATGTTGTACCTTACATATTCACATTGGGTTTTCCTCCGCTTTCACCCTCCCTGCTGCGAGCTCTATTGGCTCTTCTCCCTCAAGAGGTCCTGCATGCCCTCCAGCCTGTGTCAACAGTCAAGGCCAGATGCATCAGCAAGCTGGTCAGATGCGAGCCGGAAGTACAGGTGTCGCGTCTGGAAGGACGGAGGGATGGATCCAAGGATCCAGAGGATGGAAAGATGGAGCATCTGGACAGAGCCAGATGTGCATGATTGAAACAGGCCTGCTGAAAGCAATTGAACTTTGGAACACACCATGGCCTCTTTTCAAAACATCATCTCAGGTGAAGGATGTTCAGCACATTGATGAAAAGTTTACTTGTGTTGACAGTGATGTTTTGCAATATCACAGAAAGAACAGAGCCCTGCTGGTAGAGCTCAAAATCCCTTTTGGCAATATTTTCTCCGTCAAAGATGAGGAGCAGGTGGAACTGGTCGATCAACACCATAAGCAAGTTGTAGTGTGAGCTTCCACAACTTGTGTCGAGAATTTATGGCTCCGAAAACAGTCTGGGTACCTACAGTGTTTTTGGTTTATCTTGTTTGTGTTCTGTTAACTTGATTCACAATGAAAACCCTAATTGTTTATGTATATCATAAGCGGCTGGCACAGGAAGGATAATCGATTATTTACCAGCAAAACTTCCAAAAAACATTGAGAACCTATTTACAATGCATTTTAAATGTTTACTGGTTCAATATATGAAAGATGTTCAAAATAATTTCTCCATGACTTGGATATCTTCTGCATGATGTTGGCTATGGAGAACATATTTTGAACACATTTTAAATGCTGTAGCCTCGAAAATATGGAGCACATTGTAAATTGGTTCTCAATGTTTTTCACATGTTTTGCGGGCAAATAATTGGTTATCCTCCCTGTGTGGTCTTGGGAGTCCAGTGAGTATGATACCCGGTTGGGTCTGAATACAATCTTCTTTTGTCCGCCTTGTACAAACTCAAGGCTGGGTTGTAGGTTCTTGTAATTTGTCACAATTTTTTTTTTTTTTGCCTTGAGATGTTCAACCAAGGTTTTCTTTCTTTTTCAAAATGGTTTACAAACTCTGAAAGTGCAAGCCTCAAATGAGGCCTATGATGAAGACCTATAACTTTAAGTGCATTCATATCTAATTAGGTGGTATTGGAATGTTAAATATTATAGGGGCTCAGGTGTCGGCAGCGCTGATGGGTGCGGAATGATGCCGAAGGCCGTGATAGTAGCAAGCAGGTGAGATTCTTGCTTGCAAAAAGCCGGTGAGAGCAGCAAACAAAAAAAAAATCTCCCTCCTATCATGATTATCCAGGGAGTCGAACCCCGGACAATCTAGCATCAGCAACGGTTGTTTCGAGTGAACACAAGTAACAGGGAGCTACTGACCTTGTTGGTTCGCGGGCGGGTGAAGTTGGGGTCGCAAAGGCCGCACTCCCTTGAAGTTCAAGGGACTAGTAGTCTCTGTTGAAGTTACTCCCCCGGAGGGGAATTCCACTTGCAGACAAATTGGTAGTACCAACCACTGTTGATTTCGTCTCTCGACAGTCAAGGGAAATTTAAAGTAATGCAAGAGACCGGTACCGTACTGCGAAACTGATATAGTAGCGCCGGTACGGGGTTTTTGAGTGTTTGTTGGAAAAAACCCAGTTCGGTTGCAACAGATTTTTACGACTCGCATCCATAGTCTAGTCTCTTGAACTGACTTCCTACACGCAACCTCGTTCTGAAGTCTGTTAGTTACCGCACCTTGATTACCGTTACCCGCCGACTCCTAGCAGAATTTACCTCATCAAGCAACAATCATCAAGGCCTCAAAATGGCCCCTCTTGGCTGTCCCATGGTGCCTGATGAAGCAAACTACATTGATCACAAACATTTGTTAGGTGTACTGCAGCGTCGTCGAAGGCTGACGAGGTATGCAACTCCCGAACATTCCTACTTCTGATCTGTACCCAGCCGTGCCGTACCTCACCCCTGCATCTTTGTCGTCCCGCTACTCGTTGTCCTCTCCTCAACGGCCAACCCGGCCGCCACCTCGAACCCCGCGGCAGTCGCACCCCGGACCGGGATCACGTACACAACTACCTGCGGTGCGACACTCGTGTTCAACCCCAATGTGCCGAGCCACTGCCGCCCCAATGTATCGCTAAGGGTTTTTATCTGTACTAGTTAGATTGCATGTACATTGGCAATTTTACAGCCCATTTTTTTTTTTCACTTGCGCCTGCTGGGGAGGTTCCAACTGCTTGTAAAAGAGTATAATGTCGCAAGATAGATACAAGAAGGATATGTAACCAATTGGAACTCACCGCATGGCTTGCAACCAAATGCATGAACTCAACCTATCGGGAGCCCAAGCTTGATTGCTATTTGCTGAAACTGAGATGAGACTTAAAATGGACTTGGATATACAAACCCACCTATTTCAACTCCCAAAGATTGTGGATCCCAGAAGCAGGATGATAGAGCGCGTGTGTATTGTGGTGATTACTCTTTCTGTATGAGTAGGTTATCCGTGGTAAACACATCGAGGAGAGGTGGAGGTTCGATTTTGTGCATAAATATCCTCGGTTGTGATTAAATTGAATAGGTTCATCCGCTCTAATACCATACACTACCACGTTTAACTTGTAAGATATTGGACGTGAGCGCGACACGCGTCTTCCACGTGATGGCGTTTCGCCAATCAGACATCAATACGCCTATTGCTGCTGTCCAGGCTGTCCTGCTCTCAGCGGCACGCTTCAAAGCTGAGCGCCACAGTCGAAGCATCGTCATGCCATCGTGTGATTGAGAAAAGGATCATCGCCGGGAGGTAGACGTGAATCCCAGTTTCTGCTAGGTTAATTCAATGATCCGATTACGACTGACGAAATGACCAAGTAAGTACTTAGACTGTGATGTTTAAATTTCTGAACACACTTCCGTTGTCGAAACGTTGCCAATTTGTGGAGGTAGCGGTTTGTCGCCTCGATGAGGTTGGCAGAAACGTCCGATCCGGGTGCAAAGGAACAGAGTCTCACCACCAGTCACTCAGTCAAGCTTGAACAGACACGGAATGATCCGATTCAACTCCGGCCCGGTCCGATCCTCGTTCAATTACTTCCAAAATTCCAACATAGTATTTTTCACGCTCACTTTCAGCCGTCGACAGTGGGAAAAAGATGACTCCGACTCCCACTCTCATGATACAGAGCAAGTCAAGCCATGTATTGATTGTTCATTGGAATACAGAAGCAGTACAAACAGCACGAAAGCGAAAAGTGTAAACAAAACAATTATTTCCAACGAATTAAAACCCGACGACCGATTTTGGAGAAGGAGTCGTCTGCGTCGCGAAGCGGCGGGAGGCGATCTCGCAGAGCTGAGATTCTTTCAATATCTGTTCGGCAATCATGTTCAACTGGAGGGCAAGATGCGAGTGGCAAGATAGTTAACATACCTCGATGTGTGTTCCAAGCTCATGCGCCTCGTGAATGCAACGCAGAATAGTGAACGTGCGGCCTTTTATAACATCACATAACATTGCATAGTGCGAGAGGGAGCTGATCAGGGACGCCTGGCGGATGGTGGATACCTCGTGCTGTAGGCTACACAGTTTGGAATCAATATTGCAGCCCAGGAGGACAACACAGAGGAATGGCACACTTAGAGAACACCTCTGCTATGTGAGCATCGGACGCGCACAGGGCCCCATTCTCGACGGCCTCGAGATGTCTTTTTGACGTCAGCCATGGCTTCAAATAGAACACGCGTGAGGCGCTGGGGGGACGCGTAGTGGATGATCCCGGCCGCGCCGATGAGCACCAAGAGGGCAACGGTGGCGGCCCAGGGCGTGGAGCTGAGTGAAATTCCCGAGGCAAGGATCGAAAGAGGCTTGGAAGCTTCAAGGAGGACAGGCATCGGAAGGGTGAACGAAACCTGGGATGTGGGATTGAAGAGTTTCGATCGTGCTTCGAAATTGTGTTCGAAACGTTCTGCGGAGGCCTTCTAGAAGAGAAGCCGGAGCTGTGGAATGAGATACAATGACTGCGATGGATGTCCAAATGAGTCTGTCAGTGCTTTATACTTTGAAGGGGCGGTACCTTGCCGAACACAGCATCATGATTTGGGGCGCATGCTGTGCCCATCGGTACACCGACTGCCCGGCTTTATCTCACGTCATGCCCATATGTGGAGTACGGGCAGCAGCAGTACGTGCAGCAACCAATACCCTAAGTTCACCCTCTGTGCTGGGCTGACCGACGCCAGCGCTATGATCCTCCACATGCACCGGACAGTGGACCCGAAGGCAAAGAAGTCTGCAGCTGGGATATTCACGTAGTATGTCACCTCCAAACAAATGGAATAGTCCCCGCTTGGTCCCCGTCCAGCGGGCGGAGGGCGGGAGAACGAGTTTGGGATCGCCCCTACTGTCCCGTGTGCACCGGAATTCTCCAGCCTACTTATACCCGATTCGATACTTGTAATCATCTTCATATGGCTTCTTTTTCAGTTCAACAGAAGCTTCCGGAGAATCCGTTGTGTCATTGATTCGGCATGCATGCTGGTGGTTGCAGGTGTGAGACACGCATTTTTAGATGTCGTGTCCGGGGCGCAAGCTGGCTGCGGGGAGGACGGTTGAGTTTGAAACGAACAGTCACCGGTGAGACCGAGTCAGCAGCCAAATGTCGAGACGTCGATCGATATTGGACACGAATCAAGAGCTGACTGGATCTACACAAATTTCGATCGGAGGCAAGTTCAGCGTGTTTTCAAAATGAAATCGTCAGCCCGACGCAGTTCGAAGGGGCCCTACTTTTTCCAAAGGAGTTAGTACTTCGAGTCAAGCCATGTCGGCGGCGCATCGCGGCATCCGTGCCGAAGACGTTAGAGCAGCATCGCAGCCCTGCAAATACGTGATGCAAGTCGAGCAGCGCCGCGGCGTCCCCAATCGTGATCTGTCTGAAATGGACTCCTATTCAGCTTGCCTGTCAAAACGTCGATGGATCAAAAGTGGGTCCAACATGACTGTTGATAAGTGCCTCAAGGTCGATTTCAAGGAAACTTGAACCGGGTGCCTAAACCAAGTCAAGTCGTCTTATCGCAAGCTGGTTTGGGGCGCTCTAGATCTGCCGCCAACACATCGGAGCGGAGGCGAAACTTTCACCCAATTCGTTTGCAGAAGTTGAACAGTTTTATCTCGTATCATAGTCTAAGAGCGCCTGTGTATTGTGGTGATTACTCTTTCTGTATGCGTAGGTTATCCGTGGTAAACACATCGAGGTTCGATTCCTCCCGGGGGCATAAGATAGCGTGCCTGTTTTCGTGGTTGCGAAAACGAAACATTTTTCGTTTGGAGCGCATGTAGACTTGGTTAGCAGGAAAACCAAAGCCTCATTGCTACCTTGCTGGGTGCGTCGCTGTCGGCTAGGGTGAGGCTCTGGCGTGCTTCGGGTGTGCCCGCATAGGACGCCTATTTCAACTCTAAAGATTGTGGACCTCAGACGCAGGATAATAAAGCCTTCGTGGATCCTGGTGATCACTCCTTCTATATGAGTAACAGCCCAGTAAACACATCAAGGAGAGGCGGGGTTCGATTCCTCCCGGGGGCATAGGCTTAGTGAAAGGTCGTTTTTTTGGCGGTCAAGCAAACGGAACACTTGCGATTTGGAGTGCATGCAAACTTTTGCGAACCAGGCCAAGATGGTGTACACCAGAAATAATCAAGCTTCAATGGATCATGGTGATCCTTCAGTGAGCTGTAACAGGCATACCGTGTTGAGATGAATTTGATTCCCCAGCAGCACTTGCACATATTGCTGCCGAGTTTTTTGTGCATAAATATCCTCCTATACACTCCCACGTTTAACTTGGACGCGAGCGCGACACGCGTCCCCACGTGACGGCGTTTCGCCAATCACACATCAACACGCTTCTTCATTGCTGCAATATCTATGCTCGGTTGACTTGAACGTGGTCTTTGTGGAATTTTACCATCAGTTTGGCTTGAACGTGGACCGGAAACTTGCTGCACGAATATCTGGATTTGCCGTCTTTCGGCTTCAGGAACTTTAGATTCACCTGGGAATCGAGATAAATGACCCGCCGCCCAGACGAACGCGGCCGTGTCCCCAGCAGCACCGGCGCCGCCTCAGTAAACTTCGCCTCCCCCGCTGCTGCGCGGCGCCTTTCCTGGATCGGCGGCCCTGCATCCGGTTCTACGTCAGGCATGCCGATGGGCTTCGACCCGACGGCGCGGCGCCCGAGCTGGACGCCTACGCCGCTGGGGGAGGGCGGATGGAGTGGGAAACAGCGCTTGTTCTACCCCGCACACCCGGAGGAGTCCGGCTCGGGCTCGGGCTCGAATAACAACTCGGACAACAACGGGTGGAACGAGATCAACTCGGGCTCGGGGTCGGACGAGTATGTCTCTGGGGCAAGTTCCAAGGGCGCTGCTGCTGTGGGAGGGATTCACGACGGAGGGGGCGGGGCCGGGACGGGCGAGGGCGAGAGCTCGGAGGAGGCGAGCAACTTCCGGGCGGGGATGCAGATCGATATGAAGATGCTCGTGGGGGACGCGGTGGGGAATGTGCGTGTCTGTCTTCCCTTCCCTCTTCATGGGCTAAAAAATGTGCCCCACAGATGTCCATCTCTCCCACCGCGCGCGACATCGTCCTCGCCGCGCGCCGCGGCCTCTTCATCATCGACCTCGCCTCCCCGCTCAGCGTTCCGCGCTTCCTCCCCCAGGGCGGCACCTGGGACGTCGCGGACGTGCAGTGGAACCCGCACGTCAGTAGGGCCGAGTACATCGTCAGCACGAGCTCGGAGAAGCTGTGAGTGTTCGCGCTTATCCCTGCCTACGTTACTTCCATTTGTCCTCCTCTATCTCTTGTGTACCTCGCTGACCCCGCCCACAGACTAATCTGGAATCTCCTCCTCCCCTCCCCGTCATACCCCTCCCTCACTTCCTCGTCCCTCTCCTCCCTCTCCTCATCTTCCCCCCCCTCCTCCTCGCCTTCTGGGAATAGCAGTTTCAAGACGTCCGCGGCCTCCGCACCGTCCTCGATCTCACACGTCCTGCACGCGCACTACCGCGCGATCACGGATATTAATTGGCACCCCGCGGAGGCGGAGCGGGATGTGGTCGCTAGTACGGGTGCGTTGCCGTGTCTGCTTGTTGTCTACTTCGAGGAGCGTAGTCGAGTTCTTGTGCTCGAGCTCTTGTGCTCGATGTTCTAAGCATGCCCGAGCGGCACTGCGCACAGAGGGCGAAGTGTATTGCTCTTCTTACTTACTTTCGCATGCCTATAATGTCGAGGTGTATGGAGCGAACGCTGACGCACGAACAGGCATCGACTCGTGGATCTGGGCGTGGGACCTGCGCGCCGCGGCGGGCGGGCGCGCGGTGTTTGGGCTGTGTGCGTTTAATGGTGTGTGCCGTTCTTCCCTGGTTCTGGTCTTTTTCTCTACCTTTATTTGTTCCTACCCTTCGTCTCCTGGTCTGCGACGTGAAGTCGACGCCGGTGGTATGTGGCTCGGACCGCACGCAGATACATACATACATACATGCGAAGCGCGTACCTTGTCCTCCTCTCCTACCTCGCACTCGGCTTTGTGGTGCCCCCCCCATCCTCAACTCGTCTTCGTCGTACTCCTCTTTCCCCCTTGTTGCTCGACTCCCACCGCCTCTCCGCGTCCTCCCGCCTCCCTCTTTTCCTCTTCCCAACATCTACCTTTCTGTCACACCGGTCGTCTTCGTCTTCGTCCTTGGTCTTCTATTCCTCGTCCTTACCCGACCTCGCTTCCTTTCTTCTCTCTCATACCTCCTCATATCATCCTCTACGTTCAACCAACTCACACCCCACAGCCGGCGGCACCCAGGTCAAGTGGAACCGGCAGGACCCGCACGTCCTCGCATCGAGCCACGCGGGGGAGGTGCTCATTTGGGATCGGAGGGTACGTTGCGTTTATCTACGGTTTCTGTTTCTGTTTCGGTGTGCGTTGTGCGGTGGGCAATGTTACGGGGCGCCGCGCCGTGGAGGGAGAGGCGCCTTCGATGTCGACGTCGAGGGAAAGAGGCGCGCGTCGCACTCGCCCTCCTCCGTCTCCATGGACGATACGCACTCCCGCTCGCTCTCCGCGCCTTTTCTTTCCGTCTACGACACTAACGCATCCCTCCCTCCGCAGAAAGGCTCCCTCCCGCGCACGCGCCTGCGCGCGCACCGCTCCAAGATCTACGGCATCGACTGGAGCCCACGCGTGCGCGACGAGCTGGTGACGTGTGCGCTCGATGGCGAGATCAAGGTGGGTTGGTTGTCCTGCTCGCTCTGTGCTGTTCTGTTTCGTCTGCGGTGTGTTTCTGGGTGCGATGGGCACGGAAGAGGGGAGGGGACAGCGGGGAGGAAGGAGATGCGATGGGATGAACGCTGGACGAGGAGAAAGAGAGACGGAGGCGGGGGTGGTGGAGAGGGGAGGAAAGAGAGGAGGTGCAGGGCGAGAGGTGCGGTGCTATCTTGGGAGTGCAGTTGGGATGAGGCAGTCGTGATGGCTTGCCCGTTCCCTGCCGCGTTCTCTGGCGGTCAGACAGACGCCATGGTTCCTGTACCGGGTGGCCGAAGCGGATGGCGAAGCCCAGAGGCACACTGGGATCGCGCGGACCCAGACGGTCTCTCGTCACCGCCAGCGGTCGACTCTGTTTTTCATGGGAGAGGCGCACTTCCCCTATGGTGCCCGAGCACCGCGCGTTTGGGTGGCCGTGGTGCTTCGCGCATAATCCGGGGCTGGAGGAACACTGCGGACATGTCGTGCCACTCCTGTTTTCTTTCTCCTCACGCGATTCTCCTGGCGTCGTGGCTAAAGCGAGTGGCAAGGGCGGGTTGGGCCGAAACGGAGGCGCCACCACCTGGATGGTGATGGAGGCGGCGCGGAGGGATTGAAGAGCCCTTTCTTGTCTGCCGTGGCCTCGTTATCTGGTCTCTTGGCAGAGGCGCGACGCGTCTTTATCCTTCCACCTTCGTCGCACTCTGCTCACCTTCTCTTTATCTTATTGCCCTTGACGCTTCCGACCTTATGCTGACCCTCTTTTCTTTGGCTCCGTAGGTCTGGGATGTCGGCGCGACGACCGGCACAGGCGAGCACGGCGGGGGGCTGTATGGCGTGCGTGTCTTTCCCTTTCCTCCGAAACGCCTATATCTTCTCTGTCTATGGCCCGAAAACTGACATCCTTTACGCAGGGCGCCGACTCTCTGCCAGACGACCACGCCCAGGATCACCGCGACCGGTGCGTCGATCTCTGTCCCGTTCCCCCTCGTCCTCCTCCCTTCCATCCACCTCTTTTCCTCGTTGCCTAAACCTCGTATCTGCCCCGCTCCTCTCCTGATCCACCCTCCCACCCTCCCTTCCATCTAACTCAATCTCTCGGTTGCAGGTACAACACCGGACTCTATGCACCGACGCACACGCCCGCCCACACCATCCGCACGGCGCACCCGGTGTGGCGCGCGCGGCACCTACCATTTGGGCGCGGAGTGCTGAGTCTACCGCAGCGCGGGGGGACGGGGCTGGGGATGTATGCGTTTGGTGAGCGAGCGTCCTTTCTAGTTTTCCGACTTTTCCTGCTTTTTTCGGGCGCAATGAAGCTAATACTAATTTCTCTCTGACGCAGGCCCCTCCCCCGCGCGCTCCCGTGCTAGCTCGGGCTCAAGTCCGCAACGCACGCGTACACGGGCTCGGAAACGCCGGCGGGACGAGGACGACGACTCCGACTCGGAAGTGGAGGATGAGGGACGGCGGCGGAGACGGACGGGTGGCAGGGAGGGTGGGGTTTGGGACGGGGACGGGGAAGACTATGCGGGGTGGGGCGGGGACGAGCCGGTGGAGGTGTTTGAAGGACACACGGATGTGGTGAAGGAGTTTGTGTGGAGGAGGGGTGGGGGTGCGTGTTTCTTCCTCTTTTCTGAGTTTCTTCAGTTCGTTGACGCTGTGCTCCACATAGATGGGACGGCGTTCCAGCTGATTACTTGGTCGAAGGACCGCACGCTGCGGTTTTGGCCAGTGGATGCGGAGACGATGGCGGCGAGTGGCTGCTTTCTCTTCCTCGTCCTCTGCTACTAGTTGCTGATATCGCCCACAGAAAGTAGGGTACGTGCGCCCCGCAGAGCCCCTCCCCGGATCCGTACCGACACCAGCCACGACCCTACTCGCGAATGTCTTGTCTGGATCTGCGCCAACCGACACCGCGACATCGAAGAAAGAGAATCTCTCGCCGCCCGCGCCGACCTTCTCCTTCCGCAACCCGCCCCCGCCCGAGCCGCTCGATGCGAGCATCCTCACCGGTAGCGTACTCGGTCTGACGTCCCCGCACATCCCCGCACTCTCCGCTCCCGTCGGCGCGCGCGCCATTCTTGCGGGCGTACGTGCGGGGGCGCCGGTGGGAGGGGGTGCAGGCACAAAGCACAATAGCGCCCACCATGCACATGGACATGTGCAGGATGCGCGCCGCACACCGGGGCTGGCGGGGTCAACGACGCGGATGTCGCGCGGGACGGCGGGTGGGCGGCGCGTGGGGATGGATGCGCTGACGTGGCTGTCAAATGTCAAAGAGGTGGCGGGCGGAGGTGGGGAGCGAAGTAGCTCGGGTGGAAGGGGCGGCGCAGGGAGCAGTGGGGGCGTGAGCGAGTTTGAACGCGGGGACAGCATGGCCGGGATTTCGAGGAGACGGAGTGACAGTCGGGGACGGGGGCTGGAGGCTCCGGAGGGGCAGAGTCTTCAGGATGAGTGCGCGCCTTCATCTCTCGACTCAAGAAAGGATGCTGATTGGAGGACAGACTGACGTCGGTGATCAACAAGCTCGTGTCGGCCAAGATCAAACTGGAGAAGGTGAGTTACGCGCACTTGTGGTGTTGTTGTACACTCATCCTGCCCAGCACGATCTCACGAAGAAACGAAACTGCACGTTAGGCTTGCACGGCCCGTGGGGCGAGTCTTCCTCGGTGTTCATACGCATCACCTTCACGTTCCCGAAGGATTACCCACATGGCATTTACCCGCGCGGCACGCCCACCGTCGAGCTCGAGCGCAACCCGCTCATCTCACTGAAGAACCGCGCGTTCATCCTACGCCGTCTACGCGCACTGCGGGAGCGCCAACGTCCATGTCTCGAAGCATGTCTGCGCTTCCTCAGCGAGGGCGAAAAGTCGGGTGCCCCACACACGATGGATTCGGAGTCCTCAGACGAGGATCAGGACAATCGCAAGTCGCGCGACTTGACCGTGACACTCCTCCGTAATCACAAGAATCTCGCCGAGCCTCGCACGTCGCAGGGGACCTTTGGACCGAACGGTGCGTCCCTGGACTTTTCTCGGTGATCTTGATACTGATTGGCGCAAAGGCGAGCTGGTCTGCTTCTTCCGCGCGCCGCCCCGGATCGTCCGCCATGTGCTGCGCGACCAGTCGATATCTGCATCCCCTGCGAAGACGGTGTCCGACATTCCGACTACGAACCACGATAGCGTCGACCTCACCGCGGAGCACACTGCGCCCCGTGTATTCCGTTCGCCCGCGCTCATTGCGGATGCTGTGCGGCGACTGAGTCTCGCAGCAACGGACCGTGTTGTGAAGCCACTCGATCCTCGCCGCCCTCAGGACGGGGACCACATCCTGCGGATTATGACCAACCTACTGACGTTCTCGCACGACACGTCGCAGCACCATCGCGACTCGGAGTCGTCACGGCTACGAGGCGAGGACACTGTACCCTCGAACAGCTTCGCGTACCCAGCGCAGCGAAGGAGTACCGTCTTTATCACCAACACGACGCACATCTCGGGCGGAGATCGCAAGGTCGCAACTGGTTATGTGTTTGAGGCGGAAACCCTGGCTATGGTCTGCCAGAAGAACGCTGAAGTAGCCCGGGAGCACGGCCGGTACGACCACGAGCGGATTTTCAAGATCCTGCAGGCGTTGTTCCCCTCCCATTGCAGTGCTGGTGTAACGCTGCCGGGGACGAATTCGCTTGTAGTAAAGATGGTGACTCGTATGTGAGTGGCGTCGGTCCCCACTGCTTTCTTTGCTGAGCGTTTTTCAGCCACCTGGAACTATGTAAGATGAAGGACCTTCAGATGCTCGCGATGTTATCTATGATCGTGCTCCAAGGCTGCCGTACCTGCCTGTCGACCACTACCAAGTCGCCTGATCGGCGTGGGACAGTGACGCCCAAGTACGCTGGGATGGACTACTTCAGTTTATCGCGGACAAGCTCTGGAAATAACACCGGCCGAATGAGCCCAGTCTCACCCACATGGCCACGACTCACCGCCTCACCGCCTGTCACGTCTGGCCAGGCCCAGTTGTCTACGTCGAACTCCTCCCGCGGCTCGTGGTCGAGTCTCTTCAATGCCGGAAGCGTGCGTCAGTTCATGTCGGGCATGCAGGACCTGAAGGATGGGCTTACGACACCATCGGAACCGCCCGCCACATCGACGATCCCCGTGCCCAAGGTAGACCGCATTAGTCGCGGGCCTGATTCGCCTCTGCCGCGCCGGCGTGCATACTGGCGTGATTCTGGGCTACCCTCGCCCTCCGCTGTGTCGAAGTCGTGGAACGAGGCGACTTCGCCTGCAGTAAAGCACGCTGTGTCGTTTTCGTCTGCCGACCATCGACGTCCCGCGTTTTCCCGGACCAGTACTCGGAAGGATGCAATCCACGAGGCGCGTGTTGTGCTTCTCGATCTGCCCACTGGTGACAAGTACGTTTCTGCCCATTTCTGCCATATGCCATATTGATTCCATCGTCTACTGTTCGTCGCTTCTTTCGTCTAGGTCGGACGCCTTCCCTGCGAAGCAAATAACCGAGTTCATGAATCACGTCTATATCTATGCGGATGTGCTCTTCAGCTGGCAGCTGTTCCACAAGCGCTTGGAGCTACTGAAGTCGGTCAATTATGCTGATAGCATTGTCGACAGTGCACAACACGGTATAGGTATTTGTGGAGTATAGTGTTCTTGGTTTCCTGCTGACCTGCGTGATAGGCATGATCCGGAGCTGCACGACCTGCGGTGAGGTAGTGGAACAAGGCAAGAACGCATGCCGCAATTGCTCTCGCCCGTGCGGGATGCCGCACTGCACTATATGCCGCCTTCCTGTCAAAGGTCATTATAATGGCCCTTACTCTGTGGTGATCGTTCCGCTAACATCCACTGACAGGACTCTCGCGCAGTTGTCTGCGCTGCTTCCACGTTACACACATTTCGTGCTGGAGGCGCCTTGATGTGCCGATTTGCCCGTCAGGCTGTGGCTGCCTATGCGATAACCGCGGATTCGCTCATGGGGCGCCGTTTGCAAGCTTGCCCGCATCGTCCACGCCGGTCACTCCTCCGCTGCCGTTGTCCAAGGACCCGACGTGACCCGTTGTGCTTTTCCGTCAGCCGAACTAGCTACCATCGCGCATATCTTTATGCTGCCAGCTGCTCAAGCAGTTGTACTTCCTTTGCTTGTCTCTAGAACAGGGATGTGGTGTAAATATGTACAATACATGACATTCTGTATCCATGCAGTCTTTAGCTCGACGATTAGTTGCCTTTGCTGTAATCCGCCGTACCTACCGCCACATTTATGCGTTAACTTCGTTGGGCGAGTCGATTCCAAATCCCGCTGGGCTGATGTGCGCTTGGCATGACGCGCGCATCGCATTCGAGGGACAGCAGGAGTTGAGTTTATTAGTTTTCATTTCCAGTACGCCTGGAAAATATCCTTCTAGATATACTTTTACTGTGGAGTTATGCACTACCATAGTCCTAAATAGATCAAAACGATATTACCTGCTCATCAGCGTGCAATATAATTGTTTCATCGGGGGGCGGTGTCATTAAGTAAGGGGAGGGGGTGGCCTGGGCATCCAACGGCGGTGAAGGAGGAAGCGGTATCGATAGGTATGCCAACGAATCGGTAGAGGATGACGTGGAAGGCTTGTTTTGTTTTCGAGAGACGTCAGATTCGTGCGCACCATCTTCGCCCTGCTGCGTGGGACCCGCGATAATAAGGGTATTTTTTACCCAGTGTCGGCCGTCAGGCTCTTGCACAAGTCGGATTGTGGTGATGCTTTTCAAGTCGTGATCGTGCGGCGACGGCATGGGGCCAACACTTTCTGGTGAGAGGTGGATGAGATACACGGCATAACCGCGATGGCCCAGGATGGGTTCCTCTCGGCACATAATGGCTTCGGTAAAACGCGCATGGAAAAATTCGTCGTTCCACCGATCAATCAAGCCTGCGGCCCGCGTGCGCGAACTGACATCGGGTGGGATTGCAGCAGGTTCGATTTCCACAGGTCGGATGCCGCCCTCGATATCCCGGTTCCTATTATTCCACACGTCCTCGAGATCCTGCGATTATTCAGTTTGGACATTTTTCGGTAAGTAGCTGGAGTTTGTACCTGCGTAAAGTTCACCCAATCCGCGAGCAAGATATCCCGGCTCTGCAGAAAATTCGGCAGCGGATATTTTTGTGAGGCCATATAACGGAGATCGATCATCTTAACTGCAGCAAAAGGTACCATTTCGCGGCCAGCTGCTAAGAACGGTCGCTCGAACGCCGCAGCTGGTGTGGATCTGATGGGCGGGATTTCTTGAGCTAGCCTTTCCCGCCTTTCTCCACGGCGCCGTTCTCGACTTCGCTCTAGCCTAGAGGAATGTCGACCGCGCTGGGTCCCTGCTGTTGGCGGGGCCGATGATCTCGAACGTGAGCTGTGCATGAATACAGGATTGGAACCGGATCGGGAGTGCATCCGCGGGCGGCCACGACTTCCATATGTAGCAGGTTCCCAAGCCTCAGGGTGGGTTCCGATTTGAGTATACCTGCCTTCATGTGCCCAGCCGATAACCTTTTCGTTCCACTTTTTGTCCATGGTGTCACCATACTTTCTGAAGGTTTTTACCACGAGAAAAAAATATACGAGCGCCACGCCCAGGACGGCGCTGGCGCCGATTCGGAGTCCAAGAGCAGCATTGTTCGAAAGCGCGGCGTTGACCGGGTCTTCTGCTGCGCCGGTGCGCCACGCATAAGCCATGATGCAGGTTACGAAGAGGATGAGTGACCTTGGTCGGAAACGACAATATCAGGATTTCAACTGTTCGAGACAGATAAGCGGGGGGGTGAAACGTACCAAGCAAGCCAAACAGCTGGGATTGCGAGCATTATCCATTCATTCCATAGCACAGATGTCCGTGTGTTTTGGGCTTCCTGTGGTGAAATTCGTTCGCACCAGGAATATGAGAGCAATTAGAATTCTCACATCTGCCCAGATGGCGGCCTTGTACATTTTTCGCATGGTCCCGAACCTTATAATGTACATACTCCCGAATAATACGCTCATGAGAGCAGATATCAGGGAGAGTATTGCTGTCGTCCTCGCGATTGGGTCCGACGCCGCTGCATCAATTTGGAGCATCGTTATGATGGCCCTAAAAGCGCACTTTTAGATCAGTTCGATGAGAAAACGCTGGAATAACGCACGCCAATAAGAGGGCAGAGACATAGTTCTGGGTCTCCCATTGACGGAGCAATGAGTCAATGAACCCTTCCCACGAATGGCGAAAGTTGAGAAGATGCGGCGGGACAATGGCGTCGGGTGGGAGCCACGTCGTCAATAACGCGCCTGGCGACCCGTCGTGCCACTGATCAGCGTTGGCGACAGCCATTCTGCGGATGTCGGGGAGACTGAGGTTCGCGTCCTCGAACAAACGGGACACCCTGGAGAAGTACAGCAAGGGGAGTCGCAAGAGGAGATGCAGATAAATTTGCTGCGGAATTGTGATCAGAATGTCCAGAATAAAAATCAATAGACGTTGGAGCAAGCGTTGGAGCCGTTTGTGCCAGGTCGGGCGGCGTCGATGAAGGAATAAAGGCGAAGAGCCAGGAAGAGGCAATCCAGCGTCGGAATGGGAAGGAGAATTTGGATGCGAATGGTGGCTACTAGACCCGGTCGAAGGTGCGGAAGAATGCGAGGCACTGGCTGAAGGCGCGGAAGGATGCCAGGCTGGTGATGACACGGGGGGGATGTCGCCGCCAGGTGCGTGGTAATAAATGGGATTTTCGCGCCGTCGGCGGTTAAAACTGAAGGGGTCGACAGTTTCGTATCGCGGCTCTAGAACGGGAGCGAGTGGAATTTGTGGGATGACAGGAGGTCCTGAGTAGTACGGCTGAGTGGGAATTCCGTATGGATACGGATTCGCGTAGGCATCGCTCGACTGGCCATATGTTGGCGCGGGATAGGGTCCGTTAGCGTGAAAAGAGTGCGATCCTTCTGGCGACGGTGGATCAGAAGCGGGGCGGCCTCGCCGAGGAGGGCGCGACCCAAACGGGTCGGGATCTCGGTATTGAGTCGCGGGGATCACAGGTGGTACTCCTGGCGCTGGGTACGCGTGTGAATGCATCGCAGCTCCGCCGTAAGCCTGCCCCGGGAAGCCGTACACTGGCACGGGCGTCTGCTGGGGCATGGCGTAGCCATGAAATTGTTCCTGAAGTATCGGTGACCTCGTCATCTCAGGATAAATTATTGGAGTCCGCGTTTCGCGGGAAACTGACGGTTGGCGCAGAGCTCTTTCTGGCCGGGACCGTCCACGCGTGTAGCGTGCATCTGGAGAGATTGGTTGAGACGGAGCAATATGATCTGGGCGGTGAGGGGAACTGAGGGGCGGATTCCGTCGGCCACGCGATCTACCTCGCATGCGATCCTCTCGGCCGGGTTGAACAGACGGGGAATCTGTGCCAGGACTTCGTCGACCTTTATCAAGTGAACCGTATGAAGCAAGGTCTGATCTTGGCTGCGAGGGTGCTGCTGCAGATGCCGCGGTACTCTGAAACTCTTTGGGTTCTGCTACAAAACCCGAGGTTCAATAAGCACCCGGAAGCTTGTCGAATTGAAGCCACTTGCCCAGAAACTGTGGATCTGGCCGCACACAGTGCGTATCGTCTTCCCGGGATACGGGAATGCGCATTCCGCCCGGAGACTGCATGGATCCAGACGAAGTCTCCGCCATTGGATCGGGTTCTCCGCGTGTTTTGGAAGCGGAAGGAAGGTCTTTTGAGCTCATGTTGGGTCCCTGAAAACGCAGAGAAAGAAGGAGGAGAGGGCGGCTGAGGGCGGAGTGCTTAGGTTGCGCGTGGGCGCCTTCTGACCTCGTTTTAGCACGCGTAATGATCATGTCAAAGTCAACTTTGATCGGGGAACGGTCACGTGAAAATTATGCTGTCTGGATGGTCAGGAAATTACGATTTAGATAGGATTAAGCTTGGGATTAAGAGATAAATCGGGAATCTGATTTTTGGGCGCGTTTGTGGCATTCTCTTAAAAATTCCTTGAAAAATGGTGGCCGTTTGTGGATTGCGTTACGTTGATCGGCCGGCATGGCGGCACGACGGCAATCAGCTCATTCACATGAATCCACCGACGAACAACGCCCTTGACCAGAACTCTGAGTCTCATGGTCAAGCACCCTTCATGTCTCTAACCGTTGCTCCCTTGCACCTCGAGCACACAGAAATCTTTCCTGCAGCTGACTTGATCAGGTGTACCTTACAATTTTATGATACCGCTGTTCCGCCCCTCACAACTTGTTCTCTACTTAAAAGCCAGGTGGTGTCGATGAGATATTTGCCTTTTCAAGGTGATGGAGTTTAGGAGTGTGAATGAAAACTGAGAACTGCAACGTTCTTCAAAGATTTCTGCTTCAGACTACGCACGTCCCCTACATCTGGAAAACCGTAGCCGAGATGTACCTATGGGGCCTATGCGAGCCTATGCAGCACTAGGCAGCACTGTATAGTGCTCCATAGTGGGGCCATAGGTACATCACAGCCACAAATTTGCTATGGAGTGCTATGGAGTGCTATGCCGCACTGTCAAGCCACTTCTGGTTTTCCTGATGGCCTAACTAACCTCTTCTGCTATGCCGAGTTCTGAATCGACAGTTTGGACCAAGTGCGAATATTGAAATTGATCAGAGATGCAGGTTTACCCTTTTGAGCTGTGATTGAATCCCGCTCCGACTCAACTTTGCAGGTTTGAGATGGCCACAACGAAATGCACGGAACTGTGACAGTCTGACAGAAAATCAATTTGAATAAGGCACCAAAAGGACATCACGGGCCGCAACCATCAGCGCGCGTTGCACAGCCGTGATGTCGGGATTCACCACGCATTGCTTCTTCCTTCTTCCTTCTAAGTTCTGGCACGCTCGCTCTGGCTCAGCCGCCGAATGGTTTGAGCGTATAATCCATGAGCCTCCATTCGCAGCTCCCTTCAAGTCAACTTCAAGTACTAAGTAGTTGTCCAGACTGATGTCGCTGGTTAATAACTACCCCGCGATCCGACGGTCGTATGATCATGACCATCAGGTTTTACCACCGGTTTCGGAAACATCTTGGCGTGGCGAGCCGCGGCGCGTCCCGCTCGTATAAGAGGAGGTATCACTCAACATGAGACCACTTCCGCTTCTTTTTCTCCGCCTTTCTAGTCTTTCTTTCAGCCGACTTGCTCGTGTCTCTCTATTCTTTTCGCCGGCCGATTATCCCTGCCCCCGTACAATTCACAATCGTTCACCCACCCCAACACTACTCTCATCATGAAGTCTATCGCTGCATTTGTCACCGTCGCCCTCACCGTCGCCTCTTCGGCGCTCGCGGCCCCCACCTCCTTGAAACGCGGAGGCCCCGGAAAGCGTGGCCTTTGCTGGCCATTCTACAACGGCCCTCTGGACCCCGCCAAGCTGAATGACGGCTCGGGTAGTGTCAACCTTATGTGCGTGTCCCTCGCTGCTTGCGAAGTTATCCCCTAAAGACGCGGGCGTGCAGTTACGACTACGAGACCTTCCTGCCCCCGTCCACCAACGGGAACGGCGGCCTCAACTTCATCGGAATGCAACGTTGCCTCGACTGCGACTCGTCCCCGATTGCGGAGCTCGCCAACCGCCAGAAGCAGAACGGCTTCTCGACACTCTTCACGCTGAACGAGCCCGATATCAACGGCATCACCCCTCAGCAGGCCGCTGACTGGTACAAACAGAATATTAACCCGATGGTGCGTTGTCTTTGCTTCGAATAGTAACAGTCGTTCCTCATCTGATTTGCGTTGTTCACAAGGCCATCAAGAAAGCGCTCCCCGCCGTGACCGCGTCGCAGAACCCCGGCCAGGGCCTCGATTGGCTCCAGCAGATGCTCGACGCCTGCGCCGGGCAGTGCTTCTTCGACTATATCAACTTGGTACGCCGCTCGCTCCTTTTTTTTTTTCGCGCTATGCTCATCGTGGGTCTTCAAACACAGCACCACTACGGCGCGACCTTTGACCAGTTCAAGGCGCACGTCGAGGACGCCAACACCCGCTTCCCCGGGAAGCAGATCGTCGTCACTGAGTTCGCGCTGCAGAACCCCGCTGGTGGTCAGGCCGACCAGTGCGTCCTTCGTCCTTCGTCCTCCTTGCTAAACGGGCTGACAATGCATCCTTTCTTACTTTCTCAGGGTCGCGTACTACAAACAAGCCTTCGCGTTCCTCGACGCGGCGCCCTTTGTCGAGATGTACTTCCCCTTCGTCGCGACGACGCCGAGCCTGTTCGCCGCCAACGACGCCGCCGGCGTGAGTTTTGTTGGGACGGGGTCGACGCTGTACAACGATGACAAATCGATCAGCGCGGTGGGCCAGCTGATGCTGCAGTAGATATCCGGGATGTAGTGGACCGGGAGAGATGATGGTTTGAGTAACCGTTAACGATGCACGTGTATTTTTGGGATTTAGCATTTAATTTACACTTTTTATGAATCGGTGTTCCAAGGCGCCTGAGACGTACTGCCTCCTAGACCCACTTTTAGATGTTCAGATCTGGCAGAAGTTCAGCCGCCCTTCGAGCTGAGTAGGGAGGACGAAAAACACTGGCCAGCACTTCAGCAAGCTACGGTAGGAGTCAAACCTAGCCAATCGGGCGTGAAAAGTGGGGTGCTTCGTACATTATTTTAGTCTCAAAGCCACAGAAGAATCGAACATCATACACGACTCAAAAATTATAAGAATATTCAGTACAAGCTCTCTCCAACACTCATTGACTGCCCTCGTCGGATCCAACGAGAATACTCGCAATATCTGCGCCGACCCTCCGCCGTTTAATCGGCGGCCCAAACCGGCTTTGCGTAGATTCGTCGTACGCGGGGAACGGGGTAGGGGTTAACTTCTGCTGTCTGAGAAACACGGGCAGCCCGCGCGGGGCAGTACGGGGTACCGCCGCACGCTGTTCTTCCAGCGGGGAGTCGGCGTCAGAGTCGGACCATTCGGGGCCGGAAATCGCCCTGCGCACACCGAAATCTGTCAGTTGAGCGAACGTGAAGGAGGAGGGAGGAATTTGACGCACATGACTTCCGCGAGCTTGCGTTTGAGGAGCTGGCACTGATTCCGCGCGGCGTCGCGCTCCGCGCGCATGCGCAGCGTACTCTCCTTCGCGGCGCGTGCGAAGCCGAGGAGGCCCGCGTTGGCGGCGGCGTGCACCTCTGCGCGCCGGCGCCAAGTCGCGCAGCTGAGGCGCAGGGCCTCGGCTTCGGCTGCGGCTCGCCCGAGGTCGCTGTTGGTCTTTGAGCTTGGGCTTGGTGTTGGAGACGGGAGTGAGGCGGAGGTCGGGGAGGGGGTCGGTTCGGCAAGAGGGGAAGCGGACGTAGACGCAGGCGGAGAAGCGGACGTAGGCGCAGCCTGAGAAGCTGAAGTAGACGCTGGCGCTGAAGGGAATCCTGCCGACTCTTTTTCAAAGTAGAGGAAGACCGGGCGGATGGGAGACTGGACATGTGGCCGCAGGTAGGGCGGAACCAGAGAGGGGTCGATTGCCACTGAGTTCCATACAAATCAGCTGGGAAATTAAAAGGGAGAATACTGAGCGACCCACCGACACAATACGGCTTCCGGCATGCAGGACAATAATGCTGCACACTACAAGACTTGATCGAGTCGATGGTGCGACAGATACACTCGCGGCAGAAAACATGACCTGTTCACAGTTAATTAATCCTCATCGCTCTCTAACCCGCAAAGAGACTGCTTACCGCATGGGAGGGAGACTGGCGACGTGAATTGCTGATAGCAGATACTACAGGACATGATGGCAAGACCGAGTTAAGATGGGGTGGGCGAGGTGGGCTAACGCGTTTTATATACAGACTCAGAGGCGCCTAGTCATCGGAAGGAACAGGGTGGGCGCCGGAAGCGTCGGCCGGCTTGGGTCTTGAGCCTGTCCATATGAGTCGGGGCGGTGATCGGGACCGGTCTGGATTCCAAATCGAGCGAGGTCGGGGGCGGGCTTTGATGGGTGCGAAGAAGCACTGCGACGGAAACGGAAGTATATTGCATGAGTCAGTGGTCCATGCGTGTAAATGCCTCCACGAGGAGACGCAGTGCAGGCCGCAGCCAGTCAAATGCCATCAAAAGTGACTCAGGAAAGCCGAGTTTTTTGGCGTCAATTTCAAGTTAATCGACAGAGCAAGTCAGCAGGGAGTCAGAGGCAGCTGTTCTTTGCGACTAGTCTCGGGAATGCGGACGCAGCGAGTGCGCTGGGGAGGTGGTAAGGTGCTGTTGCTGCTGTTCGCCAGCCAATCGAAGATTGACTGAACAAGTCGTCATAGTGCGAGGATCTACACATATTCTCAAGTGTTTTGACTCCATCCTGGTGTCCTCTGGTTGTCCACAACCGCAGGGTCACAGGCTGCAATGGGAGGAGCGGAGAAGGGAGTGCACAGCCCCAACACAGCCCCTGGGCGCATCACCCGCACCGGTCGCACCGCCACCAGTTGAGTCAATGAGAAGACAAGAAAATCGGTCCCAGTTGCGAATCATGGCCTAAAAAATGAATCTGATCTATAGGAGATCTTTATATTTTAGAGGTCATTGTCCTTTGATCATATCTGGAACGGATCGTGACCTGTTCATAGGTAAGTGAGAAAAGTGGCCAGATATTCTACTGGTTGGCTCCAGTTTCTTAGACCCCAAGAAGAGACTCCGTAGTCCGACTAAAATGCGGTTGACAATGAACTTGGATTTGAAAAGTTCAACCACATCACGCGGTAGTTGAACCAATCGATTTTGCCCGACGGCAAAGGTGTTCTTTTCCCAATATGCAGTCCTGCAGTCCAACAACAAAATTGAACGTCATAATAATTCATAATCAACCAAATTCACAAAATCGAGAGTGGTAAATGCTTTCCAGAGAAATGCCAACTAAGTAGCGAAGATTTCAGGTTGCACAGCTCACACCTGTATCACAAAATGTCAGCCGACCACAGCCTGAAGACTTCCCGGAACCACTTACCCGACAGCAGTTCAAACACATACCCCGCAGTTCCCTCGTACGTAAATCCCTTGTTGAAAATCGCATCATCTCTCTCAGTGGTCGAGGTCGTGTACATGTAGTCCGAGTTCGTGGCAACAAGATGCAGCCGGTACAATGGGACGCTTCCGCAGATTTGCTCTGGGTAAATATACCCTGCCGTGTTCCAATTGGTGTACCCGTTCGCGAGCGCCTGAGTGCGTTCGGTTTCGTTCGCGGTGAAGAAATAGGCGGAGTGGGTGGTGCTCCTGAGGGTATAGAACGGCACCGTCGAAGTGTCTGGGAAGGGGAAAATGAGAGCCGCGACGCCGAGGAACATCGCCGTGTCACCGGTGATGTATGCGGTGACATTGAAATCGAAGGTCGTGTAGTAATGCAGGGTCAACGACGGGGAGTACACCTCGAAGAACGGAACCAGTTCCGCCACTTCGCCACATGTCTGAGTAGAGGACTGCCATAGAACCCGATTAATTCAAATAGGCATTTGTGAACCAGTAGGGACACGGACCTGTGCTCGGTGGTCTAGAGTCGGTGACTCCTCGAACCGTGGCAAGTGAACGGAGCCGTCTGCAACAACAGCGAACGCTGTGAGGATTGTGAGTATAAAAGACTTCATCCTGATCAAACTAGAGGGAATCCAGTGAAGATTTGACAGTGTCAGGTTCGTCGAGCAGTATCTATACCAGTAGGCTGCCGGCGGGAAAAAACCATATGCGTCCATTCCTGTATCGAACAGAGGGCTTGTATCGACTTTTCGGAGGCCTTCGATATGCCAGGTGCCTGTATGTGCCTTACCTGTGTCATGTTCCAGACGTCTGCGTCAAGATCGGAGGGAACACACCAATACAAGCGCCTGCAGCCAGGTCCATGCAAATCGGAGCCAACGGTAGATCCAAGTTGTCTGTCCTCCTCTACTCTAGCGCTTACAGTAATAGTGAGCTGAGCTTCCATTGTGCTATGTACTTGAGCGTCAATGCCTACCTGTGGGCAGGTATGTCCGACTTCTTCGCGATTCTTCAGACATGTACTGTCTAATTTTAGAGATATCAAGTATCATGTGGGTCACTTCGCCTCGTAAAGTAGAGCATGAATTCGAAGCAGTAGTGTTGAAACTCCGCAATCAGTTTAAGCTATTGCCGAACATGACACCGACGAAGGGGACTGGGGCGGGAAAGCCGGTGCATATCCGTGATGGCCACTCGCGGCGCCCTGACAGGGCACCTCGCTGCCAGAACAGTGCCGCTCAAGGCAAACACGGAGCTCTCATTCGGCCGATCGGCAGTGCTCGGCACCGGCTGATGTTGGCGTTGTTTAAACTGATATCGGGGGGATTCCAATGGTTTCCGATGTCTCAACTCCCGATTAACTATCTACTGGATTCCAATGGCTCTCGATGGATTTTTACAAGAATCTCCACCGATTCACGTCGGTTACAAGCTTATACCCGTCTTTTCAACCATTGAACCTGCTATTTTTCATCCGGTACCTCCCAACGGACCTCTTCCACTCCCCTGGAAGAAAATGGGCTATGATTTCAAGATGAATGCCAAGTACGTCAGCTCAAATATATTCAACCCATAAGCCAAATAAATCTGAATCCAGCTCCTTTGTTCGACATTTATTGAGGGAATCTTAGTCATATATCCGCCCTGAAACACCATTTCCCTACATCTAATGTTTCCCTGGTTTACCAATCAACTTTCCTTGGTCGCTGATAATTTACGGTGGAGTCCAACACACCTAAAAAAGCCAAATTCCCGACGTGTTGAATGGGAGGTTACATCAGGAAAACCGTAGCCGAGATGTACCTATGGGGCCTATGCGAGCCTATGCAGCACTAGGCAGCGCTGTATAGTGCTCCATAGTGGGGCCATAGGTACATCACAGCCACAAATTTGCTATGGAGTGCTATGGAGTGCTATGCCGCACTGTCAAGCCACTTCTGGTTTTCCTGATGTAGAAGATGAACTTCCTACCACAATTTTCGTCGGTGGGAAAGTTCTTCTTTTAACACCGATTTTCCTCAACTTGAGAGAGGGACATTAGTCACCAGCTTCTGTTGATGCGGAGAGAAGCACATTACCCCAAAGGAGAATGGTTGTTGGAGAGGTAAACTTCTAACCGAACTGAAAGCAAAGAAGATTCATGTTGCCTTTCTGTGGCAGCAGAAATAAAGACATTCCACATAGAAAGAAAGGAAGCGCACTCAAACATGGTGGAAGGCCTTTCTGTCTTTGTTGAATGTATTTGATTCTCCCGGGACCAAATAGAGAAGATAATCTCCTCCATTCTTCTTCCCTCAACTTAGTTAGATGTTTGCCTTTCCGACGGTCTTTCTTTCTTGGTGTAATGTGCTTCATTCCACATCAACAGAAACTGGTGCTTATTGTTGCTCTTTCAAGTTAACGGGAAGCAGTGTTAAAAGAAGAACTTTCCCACCGGCGAAAATCGTGGCGGGAAGTTCATCTTCTAACCTCCCATTTAACACGTCGGTTGCTAGGTGTGCAATGGATGTCGTTAACTCGCCAACACCCTGTCCGGCAACGGCCGTTGGCGATGTCGGCAACGCGCTCGTGCAACATCGTCCGCCGTTGGCCACCGGAGGCCACTGGTGACCGCCAGTGACCTTTCCAGCGGTGGGTGTATCACTCGCTCAAGCCGCGGATGAACCAGGCCAGGGGTGCCAGGCCCAACTCTGGAACCTGTTCACTATGACGTTCACTTTGCACATTAATTATGGCACCACACTTTTCGATGCGCGCAACACTTTTTTTGGCAGTGCAACACTTTTCGGACTCGCCTATTCTGGTAGCCGTCGGGTAAGGCCTCGGACGGTCGGGCCAGGTTACCGATGTAACTGAAGGACCCAATTGAACTCGGCCCAGAACCGAATGTGGAACCGTGGTATCTGTCATCTGGTGAGAGGTGAATGGCCAAATGGGATACCACAAGTTAGCAGAGCCAATTGCATGACTTTGTGAGCTGTGTTCCGTTCTTTCTCCCTCCCCGCTAAGTGCCTCCCCCGCGTCTCGATTCTCATGATTATTCGACAGAAGTACTGGACACTGTTTTAACATCAACAACATTCCTTTGTTCCATGAGATTCCAGGACAGAGACAGTGATACCATAAATTCTTCACTGGGGATGCTTGATGAAGAGTGGCATCTGAAATCCGACGTGACGCGAACGCGTCGGCCGAGGATACAATCACGTGATGGCGTCGAATGTCTGTCAATGAACTTTGAAGTCTCAGCAAATGATACACTCAGGTATAAAGGCGTGTTTCTGGCAATTGAAGGCTTCACTAACTGAGCTGAACAGAATAAATAAATACAGCAGCGAACTTTGGGAGCGAGCAAATATACTGAATGGTGCAGGCAAACAAAGCCACTTACCTCGGCAGGCTCGGCTTCTGAAAAGAGGCGAACAGTAACGCCGGAAAAGTGTTGCGCTGCTCAAAAAAAGTATTGCGCACACGAAAAGTGTGATGCAATAATAGACAGGTTGTGCAAAGCCGCACAGAGCCGCATGCGGCTTTTGTGCATTGTGCAAAGCCGTGTGCGGCTCTGTGCAGCTTTTGTTTTCCCATCCATTATGTACACAAGCCTTACATATAGTGCTGTGAATGCCATCAGCGTTGATTCTCGGATCAGGCAGCAGAAAAAAAGTGGAGCTAAGTGGAGTAAAATGGTCATTTCGGCAGCGTCACTGCCATAGCCGCACAGGAGCTGTGCCGGAAGCCGAATAATGACATTAAAAATGACACACATTACGTTGGGTAAGTGGTTTATGTACTGCATATCACCCAATTGACCCGTATCCCTCCAAAATGAACCTAGTTTCCCTTACAAATCTGTTGGTTTGCTGTGCGGCTTTGCACAATGCACAAAAGCTGCATACGGCTCTGTGCGGCTTTGCACAACCTGTCTAATAAATGTGCAAAGTGAACGTCATAGTTCACGGGGGTGAGTCGCATAGTTTTCTCCGCATCCGCATCTTTCCATTACTCCGTCTCGCTGATTCACTCGAGCGCTATGTGACCAAGCAAGCGTCAAGTCCAAATCAACTTTGACCGCGTACATACATGCGGCAAGAGGACAGACACAGCGAAGACATCGGTGAGAAGCACTGGGATTGTTACGCTGTCCCGACCTCCCCGGCGTTCAACTGAATGAACTGAGTGGCACGGAAGCGCTGTTACAGCTGTAGTTGGCATCAATCACGAAGGGAACTTAAAAGGTGGATGGCATATCGGAGAAGTCAGAAAGGCCTGCTAATCAGCGCCTCCTGGTGCATCTCTCCCCGGAACAAGAAGAAATTAGTGTAGCAAGAACTACTGTAGTATTTCGACCAAATGTTCACAGGGTGTCACCTGTCACCTAAGGTGTTCACTGAAATCAGTGTTCAGAATCGGTCCGACTGTGTCACCTACTTGTAGAATGTTCATTTTGTCATGAAGGCCTCCCAAGACCTCCCCAGACTGCCCATGGCGCCCAGCTTTCCCAGCGGAGTGTCAGAGCTCAGATAATTTGTGAATTTAGTCGTCAGCAAAGATGGTGAAACTGCAGCACAAGAGAATCCCTGCGCATCGCTATCAAGGCCTGACTTGGCATGAGCACTGGATTTGGCTTTGATCTGAAGGAATATCTTTGAGCTTTTTCTTCTTTCTGAGCGGATTTCTTTTCACTTTTCTTTGGTCAGGTTTAGCTCAAAAATCATTTTTATGCCCTCTGGTGGTGTGAAAAATTAAGGTGTTCATCCACTGACCGTCACTGTCACATGTACCAAATTTGTTCAGTTCACGACCCCCTGTTACCCGTCACCTGAACATTTGGTCGAAATATTACAGTAGTCTCTCTTAGCTCTTGTAGACAGATGCTCTATACATACCAAGCTCGTACCTCGCTGTATACACGCAAGCTGGATTTAGAATTTGAACCCTGCTGAATTTCAAGTGCATACAAACAAAAATGCGATAGCTGTTCTGTTAAGGTGAAATCACTGATTCTTCAAATCCGGACCGGGATGGCGCCAATATTGTATGTGACAGTATGTGGCAGGTAAATTCAACTTGTGTCACTTCCGGTCCTAGCACAGCTCCGAGTCTGTGGTTGAACATGCCATCATTTCGAAATATGAATTCATTCCCATTCCAGCCGTCCAATCTTGTACTATTTAACTGAGAGGATTCTGAATGGCCTTTCCCCCAGTTCAACGATGAAGTCCATCCTACCCACGATACTCCTTGCCGCTACGGTCTCTTTGACCACTGCGCGCAATATCGACAAGCCTTCTGTAAGTCCCTATTTCAATTACTGGACCTTTTCCCCTGATCTCGTGCGAGCAGACACGATCCACGGCAACCTGTGGCGATCCTGGTGTTGCTCTTCCCTTCTACCGGGGCTTTAAAAGCACCACAGTTGATCACTTCTACACCACAAAAGTAGACCTGGTTGATAACT
The DNA here is from genome assembly GCA_029282495.1 of Mycena albidolilacea. NCBI lineage: Eukaryota > Fungi > Basidiomycota > Agaricomycetes > Agaricales > Mycenaceae > Mycena > Mycena albidolilacea. The sequence continues at coordinate 797,118 of JARIHO010000028.1, read as the reverse complement.
CTGTTCTGGCGGGATACGCTCTACAAGGCGTCGCCGCCTTAGTTTTCATGACGCAGGAAGAGTCGACGGTCCCGTTTTATCGTCTCTGGAAGGCATCTGCCACGGACAACTTCTACACGACGTCTACGACAGAAAGAGACAATGCCATCCAGAATGGATACGTCCTCTGGACTCCCGATCCGCAGACGTATATCTACCCGACCCAAATCTGCGGAAGCGTTCCTTTTTACCGCTTATACAACTCGGCCCAACAAGACAACTTCTACACTACCTCGGAATCGGAAAGACTGGGTTTCATTACCCAAGGACATACTGACATTGAAATTGCGGGATACATGTTGCCTGTTGCCTCGACTCAATGCGATTAACCAGGTACGACTCTATGCGTTATCCCAGCACTACCTTTAACGGTGGATTATACAGTGGAAAATGTTCTCAGTATGGTAGCTTGTTGCTTTGCTTGTGCAATTTGATGTTTTCTTGGCTGTTGGAACATATTTAAAAACATCAAATTTTTAATCCGCCTGAAGTGCGGGTGAGATTACAACGCTCGTGAAATAATGTCTCCGTTACTCCCAGAAGTACAAATTGAAGACAAGGTAAGATATATAACAGAAGATTCAGGACTACCGCGCATCAGGAAAAAAGCTCCTTCGGAAATTTGGAGGAAATTTGGAACCCGCTTGAAAATTTGGCCATCTTGGTCGGATTAGCCGAAACTAGGGAAATTTTGGGGAAAAGGGTCGAAATTCCCTAGAATCCCAAGAAGTTTGGGGCGACAGTACACAACAGTACGTGAAAGTTGAGAAGATCTGAAATCTGACATCAGTGTGGTGGTAGATGCATGCATTTAAAATATTGTAGCATAAATGTGACTTGTCAGGGAGCTGCTTGACATCTTCAGACGACGAATTCAAAATGCACAAGTCCCTAGCCAAGCGGGCGACTTATCCGAACCATTGGATCAGTTGATGAAACCATCACGTGGACATCCAGGAGGATGGTTGATTCAGCTGTCATCTTCACTGTTGTCTTCTGTGTTCTTCCACTACCGTCTCCTTGCTCCCCATTCCCTCAGCACCTTCGCTTTTCCTCAACCCACAAAATGTTGACCACTTTCATTGGCACAGTCGAGTTGTGATCCTGCGTGTCAGCAACGGCCTCTGGCACACTACAAATAGCCAGATTTCCAGCAGCCGGAAGTTGGTTTGAACCGCCGAGAAATTGGCTTAGATTTCCGGCAGGGTGAAATCAGAGCAGAGATGCCACAGACCTGGGCTGCCGAGGTTTTTCCTATTGGCTGGGAGATGCCGAACCAATAGGAGAAATCTCGGTGGATGGGATATGCCAGCTTTCTGGCCTGATTTCACCCTGCCGGAAATCCAAGCTGTATCTCCAGCTGTTCAAACCAACTTCCGGCCACCAGAAATTTGGTTAATTGCAGTGTGTGGGTTGGCTAAACAGCGAGTAACCCGATGAGAACCTCAACCAGGATAAACCTGATAGATGCTAATAGCTCATGTGTTCCCTGAGCAGTAGGACCAACCGTATGGTGTCCTCCCCAGGAGACCGCATATTGTACGGGATGCGAGGTGGAACCTGGAACAAATTGAAGGGGGTGTGATATCCACTCAGGTATAAAACCCGGGGTTTGCAACAGGCCTCACTACTTACGATTCTCTGGATTCTTCTGAAAAACTTGTTGAAGTAGGATGGAGATCAAAGGCATCCCAATGTGAGCTTTCATGGACTATACTTGACCTCAAACACTCACCTCCATTTGGCCGTTGCTGCAGCCATTGTACCCCTGATGTCCTCTTACGGTATCCAGCTTTGGATTGCCACAATGCATGGCTAAAAGTGTTTGCCTTGGACTTCCTTTTTCCCATCCCAGCTTTCTCTTGCCAACGACAGATGGATTCCGTCTCTTCTACAGACTCTTGTAGCACGGCTGGCAACCATTCCCCAATTAGACCCACATTCATTTCCTTCACACACAAAGTCCAGCTCCCCAAGGAACAGCAGGATGAGTTGGTAGCAGCTTTAGACAAATGGAGAATTGAGAAACAGGTGTGCCAAGCAGGCGGCTGATCTCTCTTCTCAAAACAAGTCTTCCTTCCTGATGCACAACTCAAAAAAATTACAGATCATGGAGGAGACTTTCTTCGCACTGCTACTGTCACGCCAGACTTAATTGGCAAGTTGCCCAGTTGGACCTCGCTTCTAACGAGGATCTGAAAGACATGGCATCCATAATTATGGATTGGCGACCTGATGTGCAGCTTGCAATTGGTCTGACAGCACAGGGAGGGCATTGACAGAAGCAACAGAACACTGTGACACACTGTTGCGCAGTACTGACGAAACACCATGTTGTCCAGTGTGCCCATTGCCCAGCCTTCGTTTTCACCGGCTTGTTTGACATGCGGCCATCTACGGGGTCGGGGTTGGGGCCGTGGCTGTAGCACTGGAGCAGCAGGCCAACAGCTGCAGATGACAACTGTCAATGCCAGCGATGTTTTTGCATCTGCAATGCCGCCATTCACCATCATGCCCAACCCCCCACCTATACATCCCCCACTGCACACTCTGTCAACATCTCAGCAACAACTCCATGGTGCTCCCTCAATGCCGTACATGCCATATTACTCGCCTGCTTACCTGCCATATACCCCAAATGGACTTTACCATCTCCAGATGTACCCAATGTATGTCTTACCCCCTCACTATTATCCCCCGACTCCCAACAATGAGAACACAAATAGCTAGACTTGTTATTGTGCTAGTGCTATATATTATCTGGCAAAGGGACAGGCATGGTTCTTTAATCATTTTGGCCTCCGCATTGCCAGTGGTCTCTACTTGGAGCAGAACAATTACTGGGTCAAGGTAAATTGCCACACAAATTTTACCTTGTACATCAAGTTGACCTTTGGTTCAGCGCGTAAATATTGCGAAAGGCTCGGGTGTCACAATCAAGTACATTATTGAGAAGGGGTCGGCGGCAGTTGAGGCATTCCATGAAGTCAGTCACCAATTTGCATACACATTCGAGTTTGTGGACCGGGCAAGGAGACATAAAGAAGTTGATGTTGGACAGGACCTACGCCTGCTCACAGAAACAATGCTGGATGCTCAGCTGCATGTCCTGACAGGAAATCGGCCAGTATATGTCCTATTGAAGGTTAACAAAAGAGGGGATGTTGCCACAGGACCTCGGGTCAGCACAATTGTCGACTTGTTGGAGACTGGAGCACAGGCACTGCATGGAGGGAAATTCAAGGAATTTATTCGTTCAACAGCATGGGACCCTGCATCAGGATACCCAGTGGGAACACCGGAAATCTCTTCCGACACCAATGATCCATTGGTAAATGGTTTGGTGTTCGATCCCGTTGACAAAAATCTGCTTGTGAGGGACAGGTTCAATGATGTGGATGACGGAGACACCCATGAACAACACTATCTTGGCCTTGGATCTCTAGGTGGAGGGTTGGACTATTTGTCTGCATTTTGGGTGTGAGCTTGTACTTCCACTGCGGCAAGATTTCAATGCATTCCCATGCATAATTGTGGAGGCCAGTGTCACAAAATGAAAAGGCCCAATATGCTACGAACCATGTATGCTACTAATTTTAATTAATTCTTTACATGCAGTAATATATGGCCTGACATTCCATGATGCCCACCTGACAGCCCCCAATGCCAACCTGACCATACCCGACTCTGTCTGACATACCTTTTCGGGTACAACTATGTACTGACTGTGCCTGATGGTGCACCATCTGCACCATTGGACACTGATCAGGCTGTCAGGCCTGATAACAAAATAAACAAATTTGCCACATCAGCACAAGGAGAACTACACTGGCATCTGCAAAGGCCACACCACGTTCATAGACACAGAAGATCAGAGCATCCCGGACGAAGTACTGTGAGTGCATGTAGTAGTCATCATTGATATTTTTTGCCTTCTCGATATTTTGCGCTTTGGTGAAGGCTTTTACAAAGTCTTCGGCAAATTCCTTGAGCTCAGTGAGCATTGGTTTCCATTTTGCAAGGTCTGCCCATCACTTGATATTTTTTTTAAAGCCTGTAAAGATGTCAAAACCAATATAGCAGATTCGGCTGTCAAGACACTTACATGACTTCATACAGAATTTGAGCTATCAGCGAGTGGTGTATGAGAGCCTTCGCATCCATCAGCGTAATTTGGTTTCTCTGCATCCCAAGTCGATTCAAAAGTCCCTTGTGCCTGGCGAGAGAGCCAGAATCCAAAACCGAATCACCAAAGTGCAGTCACATGATCATATTTGTGGCATTGAGTGCAAAGTGCCACAGTGCGCTGAGTTCTTCAACGTATCGCTCCATGTCGTTGATATTGTCCATTCAATCCCGGCGAGCACCCCAAATGTTGTTGGAAGTAAGCCAGTCTCCCACAATGATTCGCGCTTTCGCTGCCCACTCAGATTCCGTGAACCCACTGAACTCCCGCAGCTTTTTCAGTATCTTTATTATCCCTTTCTTCGAGCCCTCATTGAAATTGATGACACGCATGGTAGCACGCTAAGCGTGTAGACTGCGGATCACAATCTGTCACCTGTCAATCACTGTCAAACGGTTGATTTACCCGACACACACACTCACTTCCACCGCCATTTCACCCATCCCGTATCCCCCCAAAACACACGCTGTTCTCACCCTATGAATTCACATCACCTTCAGACACTATCTCACTGGAATGGATATTTATCTCGGCGGCTGTATTCACTCCACCAACTTCCCTGACATATCAATCTGCCAGCTGCACTGCGACACTGACATCCAAATTTACTGTTCTCCCTCGCTATTTTCCCTGGCTCTCATATACCCCCAAACTCTTGATATGTATCTTTTCTGTGACTGCATCCAGTTCCCCGCCACCCTAGATTTCTACTTTCCTCTCTACCCTGTTTTCCGACTCAACCTCTTCCCTGTTTTTCAACCACTTGCCCTCTTCCCTGACTCTCAATTTTATCGTTACATTCCCTCAGCTCCTTGTCCCTGCTGAGTCTCATTTCGATTCGTCTTACTCCATTCACTCATCTCCTGTGCATAAAAGACCTGGCTTTATTTCTCAATAAAATTCACTTTTACCTTGCCCCACTTTGTGCAGTTTAAGTCGCTCTCACTTGCACTCTCGCCTCCGCTCTTGCTCTTGCTCTTGCTTTCGCTCCCGATCCCCGCCCACACTTCGCCTACGCACTTTGTCCCAGTCAGCCGCTAGGTGCCCTTTTACAGTTCCTTAGCAAGTTGAAACACTTGCATATTTTTACTCCTCCTTCCTTCCTTCGGCGAGAGCTCACCTGTTGAGTTTTAGCTCGTGCTTGGACGGTCGGCAGGTGTGTCATCGAAAACCCCTGCCGGTCGCCCGTCTGTGCTCTTGGGCAGTAATGGTCTATCAGACACTATCATGTCCTCCGCAGCCTTGAGCACGGCATTCCGCCCTTCCCATTCCTTGCTGCCCGGACAATATGCGAGTATCAGGGTCATTACGAGCCCCACAAATGACGAGAACATCTTGGCTTCATCGCTATCCGTTGGAACTATATATGTACACGTCGCAGCAGCACGCTTCCCACATCGTTTCTTCTTCGCTTCGAGGTCTTCCGCTGATGGATCTGCCTCGGGGAGCGAAATAACAACCACATTTGTCACATGTATCATCGTGTTTTATTGAAGAGCCGTTGTTGGGATTTTCGGAGGAAGATGTTGATATTGTCGAAGATGATGTAGAATACATGGGACCCTTGGATTAGGTTGATGGCATGCGACCGCATCCTCTGACCGGATCCTCTTAAGGCACTCGATGATCGTAATGGAGACGCAGGCTCCAGCGTTGCTGAGAGTGTTGAGAATGCGGGAACTTGTTCCTCCGATCTCAAGAAAAAGGTCGAGTATCATAGGGAAGACATTGGTGCCAGTGTTCCGTGTGAGAGCCATTATACTAATGACGAATACAAGGGCCTGGGAGAATTAGAGTTCGATATAGCAAGGGAAAGAATGGCACTTACAAATGTGGCATTACACATGAACCCCATGTCTTTCCAAAAACCCCCCGTCTCCCCCGCAAACGTTGCTCCATCGTCCGAGGACCCGTTGGGCGTCTCCTCCCACTCGCCAGGCTCCACAAGCGTTGCAACCTTCGCCTTTGCACCCTTCTGTGCTCGCTTTTTGCGGTACTCGTTGGGAGAGGTTGTGAATACCGACAGAAAACCCCAAGTGTAAGGAGCATCCTCAAGGTATATTCTGGGCAATATTCCGGGATTGAGGACATTTCGGATGTAGTTCAGTGTGCAGTCCTTCAACCGGACCTTCAAACGAGGGTCATTCATGACCTTGTCGCTTTCCTGAAGTGCAATCTCATCAATGCACGGCTTGATAATTGTCGAGTGCAGGTGCTGGATACTAGGAATCGGCAACCCGCTTATTTGATGGACTTTGAAGCAAGCCCCTTCAAGAAGGTACCACGGCGCGCCGCGGAACTTTGCGGGCTTGTTCCGAATCTAGTTCTTAGTGTGGTAGCTTGTTGCTTTGTTTGTGTAATTTGATGTTTTCTTGGCCGTCGGAACATATTTTCAATCCGCCTGAAGTGCGGGTGAGATTACAACGCTGGTGAAATAATGTCTCCATTACTCCCAGAAGTATTAATTGAAGATAGGGTAAGATATATAACGGAAGATTCAAGACTATTGCGCAGCCTTCTTTGCGGCGGCCTTGTCTTTGTTGTGATCCACAAACAGCCTGTGCCGGGGTACCGGCACCGATGCCACAATATTCTTCTTTGCTCCCTTGTCTGGCATATGTGGGATATGTCTGAAGTCATTCGATGGCACCGTCCCAACGAGATCTCCCTCTCCCGAGCACACATCGCTCCCCAAGTCCGCATCGCTCTCATTTGCGTGCAGCACCGACTGCATCAGCTCGATCTGCTCATCGCATGTCCGGTACACCAGTCGGTCCCTGAGACAAGGAAGAATCAAGCTCTCTCAAGTCCTGATTATTTCACAAGACACGGAGAACATCATCGAGGAGGATGAATCTTTGATTATCACTCCCCCCAGGCGATCAAAACAGATCGTCTATAATATATCTGTCCGATCAGCAGGAGAGGTTGACAGGCCATGTGGTCAAGGGGAGGCACCAGCACACCAGAAATTTAGGTGTGAGCTGGGTGCCTCGAAGGCACCTGAATTTAAGGTGCACAGGTCCCGTGCCCCCTGTGATATGTTCTGTGAAATGAATGTGCAAGCCACCCCCGCTCGATTTGAGGTCTGGACCTGCCATAGAAAGCTCCCCTGTTTTTACTACAGCTGATTCTGAAAGTGCTTAAGTAAAGGAGGAGAAAGGAGACACAGAAAAAAAACCTGAAGCCCTGGTGTGCACCTTCCACGCCTAGGTATAGTTATTCATGCACACAGGGCATACCTTCGCTTTGCTCCAGTATACAGAGGTACTTGGCATCGAGGTAGGATCAAAGCTAAACCGAGGTGAAATCAAGGTGTTGAAAGTTGAAAGTTGAAACTATTTCATGCCAGGGGCCACGACCGACGAGCAAACATAGGATCATATGACAAACTACTTACAACATACAGAAGTACTCCTGTCGAAATATGACAATAACACTGAGCTTGTGGGACAGTGGGGTAATTTCAGAATAGGGCAACAATCAAATTAGAGGACAATATCAAGCCCCACAATGCTGGTAGGTGTTGAACTAAATTCTGGAGGACAAATAACACACTGGAACGGTAAAATGCCGAGTCCAGACTTTTTGAAATCCATGCATTACTCCTGTTAAAGGGTGCGAAAGGGGTTTGATCAGACTGATCTAGGAATTAGGAAAAAAAGTGGGTGAAAAAGCTACACCAAGAGAGCGTACCAACCACCTATGAACCACCAAAATAAACATGGAGTCACACCAGGAACTACAACTGGAGGTCTCGAACCAGTAAGCTAGGGTTGGACACAGGTCAACCCGTGGGTACTAAAGCACCAACCCGTAGCTGGACCCGCAGAATCCGTACCCGGTATAGAGCAGGTCCAGAACCCGCAGGTGGCAAATCAACCATGGGTTTGCAAACCTGCATGCAAGTCACCTATTATTTGAACATAAAAATTGTCTCATAGAACTTGAAATCAGTGTAAAAGATGTGTCTGGATCAGAGACACCCCCTTGATGAAGCTCTGTACCCAGCTTTAGGAAATAAAATTGAATGTCCCTGCAAACTAGTTAGCTGTTCAAAAAATGGAAAAGTAAAAGGTGTGTCCAGTGTACAGATATGTTGCAGCTGATTTAGACCTGTGTAGTTCTGTTGGATCTACCACCATTTCTTGATTGACTCAAGCCTCCAAACCACCTGCGGTGGAACCTGCAAAAATCCGCAAGTTTGGGGGTTGGGTATACAGAAATGGTGTGAGTTGAGAAATGCCAACCTGTACCTATACCCGCGAATACCTGCAAGCCAAACCCGTGGATAGACTCAGTACCCGTGTACCTGTGTCCAGCCAAGCCTACAGTAAGCTGTGGGAAACCACAGTGACAGGAAAATTGCGCATTTCAATGCAATGGAACTAGTGTTGCCACGACTCCAAAAGTCGAGTCGCGACTTGCTGAGTCGACTTCTGAACCAAGTCGACTTAGCAAGTCGCGACTTGGCGACTCGAGTCGACTTAGTTGACAATTTTTTTCAAAATGATCCTAGCACCTCCAGACCTCAGAAAAACCCGAAAGGGAAATATGATTTTTTTTTACCTGTTACAAGATGTCATGTCAGTGTTACATCACTGCCATCACCAAAATCAAAAATTATTATTATTATTGCCCGAATCGCGTCCTCTGGTCAAAATACACAACCTGCTGGGGACCCGACTTGAGTCACTCAAGTTGACCTCAAGTTGATTGTATCAACTTGACTTGACTCGGCTCAAGTTGATGTCCCCAAGTCGACTTTGAGTCGGTTTGTCCCAAGTCGCGGCAACACTAAATGGAACAGAAACTTCACCCGCATGTAATTCAATATGGATCTCAGACCAGTGGCACACCAAAGTTGACATGTACATATCATAGATAAATACCACTGCGGTCAGTCACAATCAGTTCCTGTACTGCAGCATTAAGAAATGTTAATGCTGATACTCCTGGACTCCTCTGTGTTTATCAATATAGCGTCTAGGGTTTAGGGGGCCTGACCATATGGGTTCCCTAACCCTTAATGTCTTCCTGTATCCAGTAGTTGAAACCCCAATCAGCTTGCAACAGTCCTGGAAACACTTGATCAGGTTTCAACTGTGAGAAGGTCATGTGGCAACATCATGTGAGCCCTGTGATGCTGGACGGATCTGTATACATACGGACACATCACACGAAAAAAAGAGCAACACAGGTGATTCATGACACCCATCATGTGGTGTGGTGGTACTTCCAGTGATCTCTGCTTTGTACATCTCACAAGGCCATTCTCAATAGATGTGCACTGGGTTCACTTTGGTGTTTTCCCAATCTTTTTGCATCCTCAATCTGTCTTGTTCATAGGGGCATGACTTGGAAGGCGGTAGCATTTGTCTTACTTTGTCAGGGGAACCCCCACTCTGGCTGCTTTTCCATCTGTGGCTCCAGATGCTTTCCCATCCAGTGCTCCTGACACTTTTCTGTCCGTCGCGTCAGACACTTTTCCATCTGTCACTCTGGTCACTTCTGCACCTAAGCATTTATCTGTCCATCTGTCTGTCTATCTGCTTTACCTGAAGCGTCCGGAACATCTGTCTGCTCACACTGGCATGTGGTATGCAATCAAGCCCAGGATCATTGTAGATACCTACAGACACGTGCTACTGGGTAGTTACTAGTTAGTATATAAGGTTTTGCCTAGCATGGGAGTCCCCATCCTTTCTTCTCTTTGGATTCCCCTGCTAGGTGCATAGTATTTCCGCTCCCGTACTTATTACCTATATCTATACTTTGGATTCCCCTGCTAGTTTCCACACCCTGCGCCAAGCTTAAGGTTGCCCTTACATACTTGGTGTAAATAATAAATGTAATTGCCATCAGTTTTTTCAGGATAAGAGGACCTTTGAATTCAAGGCAAATTCAGGGCTCCTCAAAAATTTGTAACAATGATGTGGCCATGGGCACACGCCAATTCAAGCTAAACTTGTAGTTCAACATTTGATCGACAACTGCTGCTTGGCAATATTGTGTGTACATAGCTGACAGCATCACACCTTGCTCAGTCTGCTTCAGTCTAGAAGGATTTTGGCAAGTGTGTTGTGACTCACTACATGAGTCTGAGTTTGAGAGTGTCTCAAGAGGCTTTGGTGATAAGCAATTTCCTTTTTTGGAGGAGAGAGGGGAGGGGTCCTTGGATGCTGGGAAAAAAAATGCATGGAATTTAGTTTCCGTTCTGAGGGCCACGCAAATGCTATAATAAGGCCAAAACAGCTTTCTCAGCTTCCCTCCCAGACCTCCAGATTGCCAAATATCTTCAGAGCTTCATGAGCACAACGGAATGTGGGTGTTGTGTCAAGAGAAGCATCTGGAACACCCCCAAAATACTGGAAGAGGGTCAAAATGAAAATCCCTATTTCCATCAAAATAAAGCAGAAACATGCAAGAAAGGTCTTTAGGACATACCACAGGGAAAGGCATGTATCCGAGGCCCAGATATCACCAGTTCAACACTGTTTACATGGCTGTGAACATCATGTGCAATTACCATACATAGAGATGACAGTGTTGATATTATCCAGTAAGGTTGCACAATTGGTTGTTAGACCAGACTTCACAAGCTGATGATCTGTTCCTCATCTGAGGATTTATACTGCTGTAACCAATGTATCTAGAATGTTTCCGGAAGTTCGGTTCTTTGGTCAATCCTTCGGGCAGATCATTAAGCCAGATGCAGATCAGCAAGCTTTCCAGAACCTTCTCCAAGATGCCAGATTGCATTTCCAACATATAGTTCTGTGCAATTGGTGAATAATGTGCCCGGAAGTCAACCTAGAGGACAAAACAGTTGCAGTCACCCTTGGAATGACAATCTAATAAATGGAGGGTGCAGCCAGTGCAGAAGAGAGTACCAGGTGTACTTATTGGTGGCTAAGACTCATCAAACTATCAAGCTGAAGATTGGGGAGAATACGTGGGCCAAAAAAAAAGCACCCAAATTGCAGAGGCCAAGAATGCGATCAAGGATCATCCGGTTTAGACGGATCAAAGCAACCAAATATTTTGTCCTCCATGTCTTCACCTTGACCTTGCTTTGACAACTATTGGCACTAGGTGCAAAATCCTCCATTTGGTGTGGTGGGCTCAAAGGTCGCTCATCAACCTTCCTGGCTATTATAGCAGGGGTCAGCTCTGTCTGTGGATACCCTGAAACAGTAGACACCAGCCGGGTGGGATTAGGGCATCAACAACCCGTATGTATTATGCACTACTATTGAAGGGGTACCTTTGCAAAAGTCGGTACCTTGGGAAAAAATTGATCTATTGTTCGCAATTTTGAGTCAAATGCCTTGAGATAAAGATGATATGTTTATATGTCCTAGATGAGCCTTCCTATGTGGTTTCTGGAGCTGACAACGTGAATGGGAGTCCAAAGGAAAACTGAGAATCGATTTTTGATGGAATCCATCAGAAATGCCATCATTTTTGCAAAGGTGGTGTTTTGAGGTTTTTGACTCGGCAACCTCATGGCTTCCAGACCACCAATATGCCTGAAAATATTCAAGTGAGGGATTCATATATATGGCTCCATAGATCCCAAAATGTGCAAAAATCCGAGGTGAGACGCTCACACAAAATGCCCATCAAAGGTATTTTGCAAAGGTATTCCTTCAATAGTATCCTGTAAATGATCATAACTTGACCAAATATGGAAGGTTTGCCCCAAATTTTGGCTCAAATGAAGCGCTGGAATGATCTCCATCATATGAGACGTGATTTGAGGCCAACCTCAGCCAGGAAAGTTGCAAAAGCAGGAAACTTTCCCAAATTTGGAAATCCATATCAAATTACGGGTGCAGAACTTATGGCGACGCTTATACTTCAATGCAACACCCATTTCTCAATCTCTCTTGCAAATATGAAGAGGACCCAAAGGACTAACTTTACCTCATGTTGCTTGATTTCTGCCAGCAGAATCCAGACCACAAACCCGCATCAAAATTTGCCCGTAAAAACGGGTTGATGCCGTAGGCGGGATGTGCGTGGGAGCAATCATGTATATGGAAGTCGCCATTTGACTAACCTTTTTCTTCAAGGGGCAACCAGCATTTAAACCGGCGACTAAAGGCTGGTTAGTTAGTCTGGCCATCAGTGTAAGGGGAAGAGTGCCCAGGAGCCAAGTCGATAACAAAGCTGGGGATCTTGATCCCCAGGCACAGACTATATACTACAGGAGTAAGCAAAGACAACACCCGCGGCCCGATGAGTAAGCGAAGATGACAAATGCGGCCCAGAACATAAGCGACATGACACCAACACAGCCCAGGCATCCCCTGACAATCAGGCCAGAAAAAAAAGAATGACTCCCAACTTTCTACTGAGGAAGAAAGTTGGAAACAATGCTGGTCGCATTTGATGAGCCAAAAAACCGTGGAACTCGCCCACATCCTGATTCCATCTAGAGCATCAAACCGTACTTATTACACTGACGCTGTAACAAATACACCGTATTTTCCTTATGTGAGTCGGTTCTGTACGGCAGGATCATTTCTTACAGCTCAGACAATATGGATGCCGTCTGTATCAGTGTATACACCATATTTACGAGCCAAAGTAGTGTTTATAAAGTAGTTCTATAGCAGTGTGGATTGAATATGAATGTAAAGGATTTAATCATCGCTGTTGTCATCTCCAACTAAATCAATCACTACCTTCCGTGCCAATTTCAAGTAGTATATACTAGAAGAATGGGACTGGGACTCGCCCAGTCCCATTTTTGATGGTGAATCCCGTTATTTTGCCCTCCACAGTGGGATTCGGGCAGAGAGTGGGATTGGCGTGCATCTGGTTTGTGTGATCATCCATCACCATGCCGACCCTTGCCACGCCACCCTCCACACATTTCTGCCTGCATCTCCGTGCCCCCGTGCCCTTGCGCCATGGGATAGAACCTTAAAGTGGATGGGATTTGGGCGCACGAGGAAGCGGGACAACTTCATTTTGGTGTGTAATCCTGCTTTTCATCCTGTAGCATCTGCCGAGTATATACAAGATTAGTGGGAGTGGGAGTCATCGAGTTGCACTGATGGTATTCGAGTCGCACTTTTGTTCATCAGAAAGCGGGACTCGGTTTCCCGAGTGCGACTGGTTACCCGGCGGCTTTGATGGGAACAAGATCAGTGCACGCTGTGCCGACGTTTCGGCTATGGATGCCAACTACATTGACAAATCACAAAGCGAAACGGTCGGCTTTGACCTGTGATTACACATGCAATATTGCCCCAATTGGTCAATGTTTTGTGCTGTGCTTGTGGAAGGGCATCCTAGCTTCCCACTGAGACAAAACTTTGGGTAGTTTGGTGCCATGATTGTAGAGAGCAATGGCGATATTTTTTAGAGGTCAAATGTGAGTAAATAACAAGGAAGCGAAACGGTCGCAAACACGCTTGTACACGGTAGCCACAGAACTTGGCAATCCGGCATATGGATATTTTGCATCTGCGACCCGAAAAACATTGTTTCGGAGTCCGGGTTTGCCTTATACCTCTTGTGGGCACATGGAATATCAGACCACCGCCTAACAGTGAGAGATACATGATCTCAAAAGACTTGAATAGCACGGGCTCTACAGGAGGTTCTGAGCAGAGGACTTTTGTGCAATACGACTTCATATATTGTAGATTCATCTACTAAAATTCAGGATTCTCAACATAGCCTAAATTGGTGGAACAATGCAGTGTTTCGCTTCCTAGTTGTATGGCACACATACCCTGCAAAAAGTATTTTCCACATCTGACCAGTTTCCGTTGAAAAAGAAGTCAACTTCAAGTTCCAGACACAGCTTCGAGTTCAGGTTAAATTGGAGCGACAACTTCCGCAACAATCAACTTCTGATAGGTGCAAATCAGGAGTTGCGCAACTTCATAAATTCAACTTGCCCATTCTCAGCATGTCAAAGAATCAGAGTGTACAACGTCAAATACCGAGAACCCTTGGAAGGACAACTTCGGCAGGTGACAACTTCAATTAGCTGCAACTATGCCGGGCTCTAGTCTGTTGTTTACTGCAGGGCTCAGATCGTAGTAGAACCTTATTACCTAATTGATGGCTGCACTTTCCATCATTTTTGTGTTTCCTCCATATACGACTTATAAATATGGGCTATTCTGCATCCAGGAAGATTTTCTCGAGTACTAGACACTCTCTTATTTTTCTCCGATTTTTTCAGGCAAGCCCCAACTGATTTTGTGTCTCGGCCGAAGTTTGATCTATCAATCACGTGGCACTCGCAAGCCAAAACGGCTTGTTCCAGTGAGTGCATTAGACCTCATATTTAAAAATTCTGAAGTGGTAAGATGTTTTAATCACTGCAGAAGACATTATCCCACAAGAAAGTCTTGTCAAAACCGGTGTTTCCCATGCAGTAAGAAGAAAATCGGCATCTGATTACATAAAACTACATAATAAGCTTTCACTGCGATCCAACCCTGTGGTAAACAACAGACTTCAACAAGCGAGGTACAAGCTCAATTTTGTTGAAGTGTCTGCCTAGGGGAGACTAGCCAGGCTCAGGCCACATCTTCTACAGTATCCCTGCTGGTATAATGAACTGTTTACTATAACATCCATTAATAACACTTAGTGCCTGGATCGAGTCCTCTGGACAGAGACAGACAGAGTCTCGGGAATTAGAGGCAGCAGGGTGAACTGGGGGTGAAACTAGAAAATGGTTCACCTGTTTCATCATTCCATTGAATTAGTGTACAGCACAATGCACAATGTTAAGTTTCCCTTATAGGAAAGGAGGAGAGGAAGTGGAAGTGCCTTCTGTCTTGCTTGTCGCTCATGCATTTATGCATGATGACCACAAGTTCCTCTGCAGGTGTTAACAGCCACCGATTTTCTATTCACTCTCTATTTTCAATGATTATTTCTTATTGTGCAGGTACCCATTCATACTGTCTGGAGATGTGTTCCAATCTCAAACACGAATTACCCTCGTTTCACAGCCATGTAGAAGAGGTCACCTGACCACATTAGTTTTGATGCACTATGTAAGTTCAAACACACTGTCTCAATGGACAGGAGGGTTGGATGTAATGTTGCCGCGACTTCCGACTTCAAGCCATTTGAAGTTGAAGTTGCAGCCAACTTAAGTCAAGTCGAGCTGAGTCGGTGCTGCGACTCGGGTTGACTTCCAAGTTGACTCCAGTGACTTCAAGTCGACCTAGTGCTCCATATTTTCCAAAGGTGATTTAGGTTGTTTACAGCACAAAAACAGCAATTTCTTGAATTTTGATGGTCCGTGACCTGAGCGCGTGACATCCGGGTGACATCTGTCACGTTTCCGTGATTTTTCGCGAAACCGCTGCAAATGAAGCTAGAACCCCAAAAATACCTTGTTGTCCAAAATATGCTCTGGAGTCAACTTGAGTCGACTTGAGTTGACTTTGACCTATCAAGTCGAGTCGAGTCGAGTCGAGTCGAATCTGCATTCAAGTTGACTTTCAAAGTCGCGACTCGACTTTTCGAGTCACGGCAACATTAGTTGGATGGAGCCCCACATTCTGTTAGTATGCTATAGACCACATCTCTTCTGTTCCTTTTCCTCTTTCTGTACTTGGGCCAGCTTCTGTGAAGCACAGCTCTAGTGTATCTCAGCACGTACTGGGGATTGATGTGTTCAAGGCTTGGTCATCCTCTAGAGAGGTGTTGAGGCGGTGTAAGGGCAACCTTAAGCTCAAGGCAGGGCATGGAAACTAGTGGGGGAATCCAAAGTGTAAGACATAGTACTCAGACAGGCACAATAAGGTGAACAAATTTATTGTATACCTGTAAGATGTAATACTACAAGATATAAGTAAGAAGAATAAAAAAAGACAACAAAGAAACAAACCTCAGATGGGCACGATAAGGTGAACACCTGAAGAATGTCCCAGCATATCAATGGGGTATAAGAGAGGGACGAGAAAAATCGCCTGTATGAGTAAGATAGGTAAGAAACCTAAAGTGACAAGTACATATTATGGGGGATGGGTCTATGCACAGGGGTGCACCGTATGTGCAGCTGCCATGCCAGCTATATAGCCAGTTGAGTCATACTTCAAGTACTAGAATACAGGTGTGGAAATACTTCACACCTAGTTAGGGAATCCAAAGAGAAGAAAGGATGAGGATTCCTACACTAGGCAAAACCTTATATACAGTTGGTAACTACCCAGTAGCACGTGTCCGTAGGTATCTACAATGATCCCAGGCCTGAACACATAGCACCTGCCAGCAAGAGCAGATGGATGTCCTGGAAAGTTCTGCAGACAGGCAGACAAATGGAGTCCTGGGCAGATGGGCAGACACAGAAGTGTCCAGAGTGACAGACGGAAAAGGAGCTGGAGTGGTGGGCACAGAAGCAGCTGGAGTGGGGGTTCCCCTGACAGAGTGTCATGAACCGTCTTTTCATTTTAATTCCAGAACCCAAACAACCCAATCATTGATCAGATCAACTATCTGATCAATCGAACCAAGATACCTATTTGGGATTCTAAACAGTTTCGATTGGTCCCCTGACCTTCGGGTTCCCAATCACCTCCTTTGTGCTTATATACATTTACCTCACATTAATCTTGTCTGTTGCCCTTGGACACTGTACCTTAACTACTGCCCCTCAGGGGATTTAGTATATAAAGCCATAGCTACTTTCCTGTAATTTACACTATTCTAGTCTAAACTCCAGACTTATTCATTGGACTTCTTTGTACTTCAGTTGCCCTCATCATCCCAGAACCCTGAATCTGCTCTGTGCTGACACAGAGCCTGTGGATGCAGCAGCCAAGCGAGACACTGGGGTCTTCATCATTCATGATGACGAGGTTGAGGAGATGAATCCAGAAACTGGGGGATCAACACTTACTGCAGAGTTGTTTACATCACGACAGATTGTTTTGCAGCAATGGAGAAATAATTGAATTTGTGTTGTCATATTCTGCAAATATAACATTGAATTCTCAATTTCCCTAGCACAACTATCCTTGTTAGCATTTAGCGAAAGAGAGGATTACAGAGCCATGCACCTCAGACATATTGCAATTGATCATAGAAAATTATTGTTTGGATAATCCAGTCATCCCAAGGATTGAAATAAGTGATAAGTTTTAACTTGCTGCAAAAGAGAATCCAAGTTGTGACTGTTCTGCCTGATGTTGCATTTTCATGAGACCAAACCTGCACATTTCAATGCTGCCCACAGCTGAAGTTGCAACTGCTCAAAGCTGCAACTTCTTGAAGTTGTTGCTCACCAAAGTTGCAGCTCCCTCAACTTGCATTCACGCCAAAACCACAAGATAGCAACTTGCGTACTAACATGAAGTTGCAATTCAGGTAAGTTGTCTAATTTTGTTGACCAATTAGTCAAGTTGCATCTAGATTCCGTGTGTGAACATGTAAATACTTTTTGCAGGGTATGTGTGCCATATAGTTGCGTTTCGCTTCCCGGTTTGTCACTGTATTCATTTGAATTTACGCACCATGTAAACGAAACCTTCATCTTCCCAGTTCAAAATTTTGGGACCAGAACAGGTACTGGCTGTTGAAAATATTCGAAGCCACGGTCTTCGACTGCAGCATTTCTTTTAGAAATCGAGCCCATGCTGTCCCTCGCGAATCCAGAGACTTTGCCTTCAGGGAACAATGTGATGTATGGTTCTGAACCAGCCCCTGAACTCGCAAGATATTTGTCCAACTCCCGCAGATCGAAGTCCGTCGAACCCATTGTCTAGCCAATGGGTTGTGGGAGTTAAATCTGGTTTTGGTGTGGTATTGAACAGTGAACGAGGCCAGCTAGGTTTAACTTACTCTCAAATTAATTCAAACCATCAGAATTTCTCAGGGAAATTGATGTACCAGCGTTAACTTGATGAAGGCCAAAAAATGACGCACATCAGCTATCAGCGCCTACAACATATTGTGTCTGTCAAGTCAGGGATAAATCCAGCGGCATCTGCATCGCCTACCGTGTGGCCGTTTGACCCAGGCTTTCCATAAGAATCCTGGTCCTGGAGTCCATCAAAGTTTAGTTACTGATTCACAGGCAATGAAAGCCTTACTGCTTCTCGAATAAACCTGTCATTTGTCCATATCTTGTTGCCTCGTTTCAATGGATGCGATGTGTTCGATAAATTGATCAAATAAGCCGTGGGGATACGGGGCACAGGCCATGTCAAAGGGATGGCCAAAATCTCTACAATTTTGCCAACTAATTCAGGTGATTTGAATCTTGCCTTTGTCCGCTTTCTGTTTCCCCTTGCGCCGTCTCGCAAATAGTCGTTTAATGGTTTGGAGAGCACACAGAGCAGTATCCTCGATTTTTGGGACTAGAGACAGCGCAGAGAGTGCTGTAGGTAAGTCGTGATTCGAAACTGAAGAGATCTGAATCACATTGTTGCCGACTGGACTGGAAGAGTGAGACGACAGGGCATACAACACCAGCAGAAAGAAGTGTAAAAATAAACTTGTCTCGAAACTAAATCTGGATTCCTACTTATGCATCGTGCGTGGGAGATGGAGAGATGAATCAAAAGAATGAACGTCGGACTCGGAAGGAACCTAGTGTAATGTGGCTGATATTGGTGAAAGTTGTCCAGCTATTAAGGAACTGTGAAAGGTTCAATCAAGAGGACGTGCTGGACCATGGCGAGAGACGAAAAAGGTTAGGATATCAAGATCATCGGCGCTAAGCGGAGATTGATTGCGCATCAGTGCATCAGTTGCACTGCTGATGCATCCACCATTAGTCGCATTCTGTAGCAGAGTTGAGTCCCATTAATGGGACTGAGTCGCACTTTCCAAGTACTGGAGTGGGACTCGTCGAGTCCACTAAAATCATTGTTACTCGCATCTGCCTAACCTTTTTTCTGGCTCCTTCACGCACTCTCCGACGTCATCTGCGGAATGCAGAGCCGAGAAGCTCCCTGTTGAAGCGCGGAGTCAGTGTGCATGCATGAAGGTAGATATCCGTCTGCCAACAACACACACAACAAAACCAGTATGCGCAGTGAGGTCGGGGCTCCACACAAAGTATATGTGTGCTGCAATCCAGGCGATCAACATCGAATGCCGGCGTGATATTGATAAATAGAGCGGCACAACCAGCGTGCCGCTGAGTGTGGTGAGCAAGTACCAAAATAGGTTTCCACGAGCCTCCTTCTATTCCCGCCATCGAATCCATCTCATTATTCCTTCCACTACTGTGTCACCGAACCAGAAACCTATTTCAAGCCAATCCAACCGAATCAACCGTAACAAAAACAGAAGGACTGCCGCTGACATTGCCAACGACAACCAGTACGGTCCTGCGCTGGGTCTACCCATTTCAGGGCGACGCTCCATAGGTTGCGTAGGGTGCTGGGATCGAGTCTCGAGGACGCTTCAACCGTCCGAAACAAAACAAAACAAAACACAAAAAGTGGGGTGAAAGTGGGGGTGTATTCCTTTTTCTACCGAGTTTACATCGAGCTTATATACCTACTCTGTTTGGGCTGCACAGCCAATCACAAACAGCTATTGTTCACATAGAAACCATTGTTCAGAAGAAACGTGTTCCCGTTTCCTTACAACACGTCTCCTTCTCGACACGCCACATAGCAGTGCACGCGTTTACCATCAAGCACGTGTCCGTGAACTCCTCGGCGTTTCAACCTACTCCCGCAAATATCCAGGAAATCGCGAAATCAGCCCGCTTTTGCTGATTTCATTACTGGAACCATTGCCGGCTCGTCACTGTACCCGCTGTACCGATGAATAGGAAATTTTGGGTGCCCTGAATACGAAAGTCAACGGAAGGAACAAGGACGAGAAGTCGAGTCGAACACTGATGACACCATCAATGAGTTTGGTTTTCAGGCCGGAGATCGGGTTGGGGAGCAACAGTTTGATCCTGGGAGAAGATATTCAGCTGTGAGGCTGTTAGCTGGGAGTAGACGGCATACCAAAGGTGAGATCTTCCGATCCGACTGTGATTCGGTTAGCTCAGGATGCACGGGATGTCCCCGTAGAAAGGGGTGTTTGGCTTGGTGCCGTTTGGTGCACTGTTAGCTGCAGAAAAAAGAAAGATATGAGATACCTTGAGGTTTGAAACACGACAAGTCACTTACCCAACCTGGAATCAGACAGTTATCTCACACTGAAGTATAGCACAGAATAAAAACGCACCGAACGCAACAATTAAAGCAGTATTCGCAGAGTTCAATGAGATCCCAGTGTTGACTGCGCGCATTCCAGGATTAATCATTTGATGTCGCGAGGCAATGAAGTAAACGATATAACGCACATCCAGGTGAAGTGCCGCCGCCCGCAGGGCTGGTCCCCGTATTACCCGATGTACCGTCGCTGATGTCACGGTAACATTTGTTGCGGCCGAGGCAGTCGGGCTCGAATCCAGTCCCACCCTTCTTGTTACTCCTCAATTTCAAGTGTACCTTAACAAACATCAAAGTTTTTATGTTCTCTGCCTTCAAGCTTGCACGCCGAAGGCCAATGGTGTCCCACCCGCCTGAAAAAAAGTGTTCGACGGCGGCAGCAGAGCCTGCAGAGATCAATAGGTTGAATATCTGAGCTATGAGCATCATTTTTTGGCACTCTTGCAAGGGTAGGATCTGGCAGGACATCTTCGAAAGGAGCAATATAAAAATGTTTCGGAATGTTTGAAATGTGGAGTTGGTGAGGGAGGTAGATCCAAAGCCAAAGAACATCAGTCAGGTAATACAGCTGTTTTCAAAAAAGAATACAGATTAGAGAGCTTGCGCAACAGCCGCATGCGGCTTTTGGGTGCACAAACTCACCAGATGCGGCTTTCTATTTTTTTTTCCTCTGGTGGTCAGAGGGTGCTATTCAACACTCCTAATGATGCTCCAGAGCGAAAAAAGTATAGTACCGCGTACGGCTTTGATTGCCGCATGCGGCTTTTGCGCAAGCTCTCTATTTTGTTGCAACGCTCCACATTCATTTTTGCTTACAGTTATTTGACAGTGAGTCTCTTTCCGCAGCTTTCCGCTCCACCCAACCGCATCATAGTGCGATATGCGGTGCTGTGACTCCACGCATCTCCACACAAATGTATTTATACACGCACAACTCGATTTTTGTCCTCCGCTCTTCCCATGTCTAAGCAAACCTCATCTCACTACCGAGAACATACTCGGCAACAGAGTAGATGGACCGTCCTTGCTCCAAGTCTGCCCCCTGACAAGCAGGGTACAGACCTTCCCCCAGTGTTGGCAATTAAGGGGTTAATAAGGGTAAATTTTCATCTTAAGGCCTTAAGCTTAGTTAAGCCTTAATTAAGGGGCCAAATTAAGGGCGAAGTTAAGGGACCAATTTTTTTTTCAGTGAGAGTGAAAATACACAAGGGTCAGCTACTACTCTTTGTAATCATCCCCTGATCCCGATAATTCTCCACTATCTGGCTCCTCACTAGACTGCTCAGCAGCTAGAAGGTCCATGAGCAGCTGTTCGCGATTAAAGGTTGGGCGGTGTGTCCGATGATCGGCGAGATGTGGAGCATCTTCACCGAAAGGCTTTGGCAACGTTAGAAGAAAGCAATCTTCATCTCCCACAGCCACTGTGGCCTCTTCTTCATCCCCACTCATCCCATCCATGTCCTAAGCATCCAAAACCTTCTGCCAAGCCATCAGAACCCCCCGGTCCTGGGCAACGTCGGCTTGTTTTCAACAGCGGTCACGGTTGGTGCATAGGTGGACTAAAAGCTTCTTGATCTCGTCGGGAATGTCCTTCTTGGTGCCTCGGGCCATGGATGGCGGTTGTGGTCGTGTTGTGCAGGTTTCGGCTGTCTCGGCAGCCTAGATGTTCCACAGTGATCCTGTAATTTAATCTAGTGCTTCGGAATTGATCCGGCGGAGTGCGGAAAGACGGAAGACTCACCGTCAGACAACTGTAAGCAAAAACGAACGTGGAGCGTTGCATCAAAATCCGTCTTTTTTGAAAATAGCTGTAACCAAGAAAATAGGAACAACTTGGGCCGCCATGCAAGCCGTGTCCGAGTTGGAGACGCCAACCAACAGCTGCCGGGGCTTGGAGTACAGTGCAAATGGAGAGGAACGGCAGCGATCGTAGCGGGATGCAGTGTGAGCCGGTCGGCTAGTGTGAAGAGCACGCCTAATGGGAAGAGAAGTGGGGTCCAGTGGGGCGCCTGCTGGCCCAGCGTTCGGGAAATGGGGCAAAGAACGGCGAATGCTGACTTAGCGCGCGTATACGCGTAAACGGACGGTTACGAAGCCCCGTATACGGCGTAAGCCATCTCGTACCCGTAACGTCTCGGGCAAACGGACGACGATACGGAGCCGTAAGCGTATTATTACGTTTACGGCTTGATGCCCTAATTCCGCCTGTCCTGTTGAAGCACAGTAAATCCATATAATATATGGCAAGTGCTGTAGTCTTGTTTTGGTCTTGTTTGTCACAAGCATCTATTTCTCAACTGGGTGGAAAAATCGACTTGATGGTCCAGATGTGATCCTGAACACACCTGAAGCATTCAAAACTCCAAAATCCACATACATGGTTTGTGGGAACAATTACGTAGTTAGTTAGTTCCAGGCCGAGGTCAGAAAAAAGAAAATCGGCCCTATATCTTTTCTTTGAACGCCGGTTGCCCCTTGAATTTTTCTTTCGCTTTCAGGTACGCACCAAACACTGTAGAATTCTCCCCAACAACCGAACTCTGCAGCTGGATACGACCTGCTTTCTTGGCGTGTCCTGGTACCATAGCTCATCGGAACTTGATCGGAATTGTGGCCACAATTTATTTCTATGCCGTGCGCTACTTGCGATGGTCTAAATCTAGATGCGACTCCCAACCCACTGAAAATGCCGCTGCATCATCACTGGAGTCCCTGCGATGACACCGAAACAGATGAGTGGATGATAACTTTAGAGCAAGTCAACAATACCGATGCCGAGTAGCAATCACTACGTTCCGCCGTCGGCTAGACTCAGTTGCCGAGCTCCGTGTAGCCGAGTCAAGATGCGGCCAGCCGATCACACAAGCTGTGCGTGGCCGGCTACACACAACTGTGTGATCGGCAAGCTGCATCTTGACTCGGCTACACGGACCTCGGCAGACTGAGTCTAGCCGACGGCGGAACGTAGTGAATATTTGACGTTGGGCTGCAGATTCCAACTTGGTGGCCCGTGTCCGCCGTTAATTTACCTGCTAGGAATAGCCATCCGGATATCGGGTTTGCCAGTGGATGATTTACAATGGGTGATAGTGTAGTGATAGCGATATATTATACATAGCATGGTCCAGTCTAATCGGCTTTTTGGGTGGAATTTTCCGTTCCTGTAATCACGGCGGATGGAAATCAACGTCTCGGGCGAGCGAAATCACCTCGAAAAACCTATAGCCGCCTCACTGGACATAACGCACCTTTTTAGGATGTATTGAGCGCGGCAGTATTTATAAGTCCAAGCAGGGTTGTGGCCGCTCCCCATTTTTGCGCCCCTACCGTTACGCCCCTATCACCATGCTTATACCCGACGTAGTTTCTCAAAACGCCAAAAGAAATCCCTCAGGTCCATTCTATATCTATGCGCATCCCGATTCCAGCGCAATCGTCACCATCACGCATCTCGAATTTCAGCGCGCAACCCATCGTGCTGCCAGTCTTCTTCGGCGAGATGGTGAAGACCTAGACGGCCAAGTGGTCGCTATCATCGCGCAGTCAGATACGGTGCTGTACCACGCTACTCTCGTCGGCATCATGACCGCAAATTGTGTTGTGGGTGTTTGTAATCTGTAGCTCTCATTCTATTCTGATCTTGAACGGAAAAGCCTTTTCCGATTTCGCCCCGAAACTCCCCTGCTGGGATCTTGCAGCTGCTGCGCGCCTCGTCCTGCCATCGAATCCTCGCCACTCGCGCCACTCTCGCGCCACTTTTGGCTGGTCTTGAAAAACAGGTTGCCGAGGCCGATACAGAATTCGCGTTGAGCATCGAGGAGATTGCTTCCCTCAGCGACATTTATCCTCATTTAGGAGTCGAAAAGCCGGATTGCCAGTTCCAACCCTACTCCTCCGCGGGTCCCCGACCATCGCTGGACGACGTTGGCCTCTATCTGCATTCGTCCGGGAGTACGGGTTACCCCAAAGCCATTGCTCAGACAAATCGAGCGCTCGAGCGATGGTCCCAGCTTCGTATGTCCCATTTGTTACAATCTTCCTTCAGTTCACCAAAATATCGACCTAGCCCACATTGCTGAGGTCCGGGTTCACACCGAACAGCCGATAGCGAACATGGGGCTTCCGTCGTTCCATCCGCTTGGCTTCGTTTGCCAGCTCTTACAGCCTCTCTCCGGCACGCCTGTTGCAGTCTACACACCAACTGCAACATCTCCGAGCTCGCTTCCCATTCTTCCCTCCCCGGATAACATCCTCGAGCACGCTCGCAAAACGAAATGCCGCTCCCTCACCACGGTGCCCGCCCACCTCGCGATATGGTTCAACTCTTCGGACGCAGTTGCGTATCTGGCCACGCTGCATACCATCGTCAATCCGTTTTCCATATTGCCTATGGGCTCTGGCTGACCAACGTCAATAGTTCTGGGCCGGAGGGCCCCTTCCCCAGCGCATCGGAGACGCTCTCGTCGATGCGGGTGTGGGTCTACTGTCCGTCTATGGGGCCACCGAGATGGGTGCCATCTCCACCGTGTTTCGACGCGAGGAAGATGCAAAGGAGTGGGCGTGGTTCGGAATTTCTGGCTTCGTGACGCCACGGTGGGTCCCTCAGGGAGACGGGACATTCGAATGCCAGGTTCTGGTACGTTTTCTTGAAGCATCATGTCTTTTCTGGGTTCTGATTGTGAGATGTATCAGTCATCGGAGCATCACACTCCGATGGTGGAAAATTTGGAGGATGTGAGAGGCTATGCGACATCCGACATATGCATAAACCATCCAACAAAACCGTATCTATGGAAAATGTGAGTCGACTCTATATGTGCATCACCATAGGACTTGCTAACCACGAACTTAGTGTGGGCCGCGTGGATGAAGTGATTGTACATTCTTCTGGTGAGAAGACCGTCTCGGCCCCCATGGAAAACATCGTAGCAAGCAGTCCATAGTGAATGCTGTTTATCAATTTCTTATCCTACTTCGGCGCTAACCACAGAACAGTGTCGCTGGAACAGTGATGTTCGGCAGTGAGCGTCCTCAGACTGGAATTTTAATAGAAACAACCCCAAGCTTGCAAATCGATGTTCGGAATGCGATTGAACTGGCTGAGCTTCGGAACAAAATTTGGTGAGATCTTTGTTCCTATAAATTGCCGCAGGGTTGAACAGTTTCGACGTTAGGCCAATAATTGAAGAGGCAAACCAAAATGCGCCTGCCTTTAGTCGGATCTTCAAGGAGATGATCCTGTTCACTTCCTCCGACAAGCCCCTGCCCCGTTCCAGTAAAGGAACTGTGCAGCGAAAGGCAGCAATTACTCTGTATGCCACGGAAATTGAATCGATGTGAGTACTGTAATCTATGAGCGATATTCACACTGAAAGACGGCAGATATAACACTGTGGAGGAACAAATCAGTGCGATTGACACAATCGAGCCACCCGTGGTCTGGGAGGTGAATCTTATCCACGACTGGATTCTCGAGCTGGCCGGAAACGTTTGTAACTCCGCCACAATGTCTTCGAAGGTGGACCTCAGACAACAAGGATTCGACAGGTTTGAAATTCGTTCATTCGAGTCCGCAGACTCTGAATGTTTGTGTTTCTATTCTTTAGCTTGACCGCCACCGTCTTTCGACTGCATATCGTCAAGGCTCTACGCTCTCATCAGAACTCCGTTCTGGCGCGCGCGGTTGATGCCATCCCCCAGAACCTTACTTATGCCTACCCCACCATCTCACAGTTGGCGAGTTTTCTCGCAAGTTTAGTGGGCGGGCTCACGGACACGGTGAATGGAGAAATCGATATAGAACATTCGGTAGCGACCAACGCTAGTTCACCTTTGCCCGAGTCAGCTGAGGAGAGTATCGTCGAAATCTGCTCAGGCTCCGGAATACCCCTGATCGTATTTCCTGGCGCCACCGGACGTCTAGGTCCGCTCTTGGCCCTTCGCGCCCATTTCACCGGTACCTTGTGGGGGGCTCAAGTGACGAAAGCAACTCCGGCTCCATTGGCCAGTCATGCGCAATTCATCGTGGAGAAACTTCTCCAGAAGCAACCACACGGCCCTTATCGTTTGGCTGCATATTCTGGTTCGACTGTGCTTGGCGTCGCAGTCGCCAAATTGCTGGAGGGGAGAGGGGAACAGGTCGCACAGCTGTCGTTCATCGACCACTTCCCCCTTCTCTGGACCACGGAAGAGCACGAACTTTTGCTGCGAGAGCAAATCTCGGTTTTGGTGGATCGGACGGTCCAATACATCATCGACATGCTTTATCAAGAGCCCCTGTATGGCCCGGGCAGTGAACAAATTGCGCAGCTGGAGGCGGCGTTGGCAGGGGCATCCAACGCGGAGAAAAGCGCCGTTGTAATTATAGAAGGGACGCGGCGCGTGACTCCTCCGCTTTGCGAGTTTCTCGCCGACTTTTACCCACCGAATGTTCAGAGGACCTACAGCAATTTCGCTGAATCGTTCATTCTCTGGGTTTCATCCGTCCAGGCGCCTTTTAGTCTGCTAATCGCCGAGTTCGGCATTAAAATCACGGTGCCCGAAACCTCGCGTCGGTCATGGGCGGACCTCGGTGCGCATCTGTGTCACAAGTCGGTCGAACAGCGGTTCATTACTGGAGTGGGTCATTACGGAATCCTTGCGGACAAACGAACGGCAAAATTCCTTGAGCAGTGGGGGCATTCTCAGTAATCGGTTCGTGATCGTAACTGATATGTAACTGATTAAAAATAAAACTCGTTATAGTTCGAGTGCTGGATCTGGAAGATAGGCTCTCTAAATCATAAATTGACGGAAAGTCTGCTCCACGTGGACTCAAGCATCCCAAAAAAGAAAAGAGTAAATATGTAGTCAAACAGGGATGCTGATAGCGAAGGGAAGCCCATGCACTAGATGGCAGACTATACAACATTAATATTAGTCCCACATTTTTCTTGAAATCCTTTATACGTAGTCCGGTGGAAGGCCGCGCGTTTGGTCGCCAGAGTCCCTTTCAAGTGCGCTTATTCGGGTGAAGAGCATATTTATCTGCTCTCTAGCAGCTTGGAGCTCCGTCTCCACATTCGTCGATGTTCCAGGATTTGTAGTGGCCCGAGCTGGAGGAGCGCCTCGTGTTGGTTTGTTCCTCCTCAGGACGAGACTCAAGAATCTCTGGGGATGCCGATCTGGAAATTCTCGGCGACGTTAGGTTCTCTAAGTCGGTCATGGTCTTTCGCGGCGAAAAGCTGCGCTTCGAGTCGTTGTCGCGTTATCATTCTGGCGTCCGCATTCTCGATGTGTTGTCAAGACGACCGAGTGAGCCTGTATGTGATGCGAGCGTGAATGGGAAGACGCTGCCCTGCCGGGAGATCATCGTCACCGCCTCCCATCCAAAGACACCTACTAGTCTCTTCCGTAATGGACGGCGCGATGAAATCAATGCAACTGCCAATCCTAAGGGGACAACTGCCACTGCCACCGTGATTACGGAGGCTACACCGGCGGATATTCCCCGGCTGTATAAATTGCAGATGAGACGGGTTTTCATTACGCGCAAGATTTCAAGCAACGGCTTGGCAACAGCTCAAGATTTGCGGGCTGGACCAGTTCAGAAGATCCCCAAATGCAAATGAACTGGTTTTCATCCAAAACAATCAAAGCGGTAGCGCCACAGCTTGAACGGAAGAAAACACAGAGTGGAGATGGAAGCCAGGAACAAGCGCCGGGCGTCTACATACACAGCCAGAGCTTCGGAAACGCGAGGGCTGCATCTCAGAAATCAAGCAGCGGTTGATCCGGATCATGAGCCGTGCTCATCGCCAGCTTAACCCAAATGCAAAAGCAATTTATGTTCGCAAGACATCAGAATTACTACACCTAGGCGCAAGTTTCCGACATTTTAGCCTCTGCTCTTATTCTGAGTTCGGGCTCAGCGTATTTCAAGTCGATTTTGTATGCCGCACGCCCATCGCGTCAGACGTGCACAAATGAGCACAAATGACGTGATTGTTGAGCGGCAAACACGAGTTGGCTGATTGCGCTTTCTTCCTCTCCCCACCACCTTGTCCTCTCTTCAGAGTCGGCACCCTCTTATTTTCAATGTCTGCTGCCGCTATCTTTTGGTTCTGTGGCTCAAGTGTCTTGCCCGCCTTGCAAGTGGCCGGAAAACTTGGCATTCAAGTCTCTCAAGTCTCTTGTCAAGCCCCTTGTGAAGACCTCGTCAAGACCGTCAGGAAAGACTTGTTCAAGACCTTCAAAGCCGTCAAGACCCTGTCAAGATTCTGCTGACTGTTCCACTGCATCAAGACTGTAATCATCCACTTGCGCTCAAAGCCACAAGTCATGTCTTAAAGCTCTATCGACTTCAAGTTGTCGCGCTGCTTCTCTGTTTTCTGGTGCCTCCGAGTCTTGCCTATCATACCTCGTGTCATGAAATAGAGTTCTTGGCGAGGCTCTCCTCAGATTCCTTCATGACCGACTATCAACAGGCCCTCGGGTCTCCTACGACATCCGAATGTATTCATAGTAGTAGAATTCAATTGTATGTACTTCTAAAGGATACAAATGAGAAGAGGCAGCGGGGGTAAAAGCTGGCGGCCGCATCGACCGGGCTAGACCCTGTCATGTGCCATTATGTGCGACGCGCAAAATCAAAAACGCGCGGGGCTCAAATCATTTTGAACTATGTTTAACCCACGAAAAATACACCGGCAACCGGCGTCGCTTTCTTCACTCACACTTCAGTTTTTTATGCATCTTTTCTAATCACCTGAAAAATAGCTCGGATTCAAAAAGTTGACCTCCCTGTGTAGACTCTAACCGCTGATCAGAAGGTACCGGTATTGTTAGGAGCTGCAGCCAAATAACACAGCCTCTTCACTACTTGCCTTAATTTGCCACCATCGCCAGTGCCACATTCCGTCGACTTTTGTCTCAGGCTACAACGCAACTCTGTCTCGATGGGTTATCCTTGTGGACCTCTACTAGCGACAACTTGACCCACCGGGCTGGTTGCACGCCTCTGAACCAATGAGATTAGGATGTATCCGAGTGGGTTTGAGGTAAGTCGCATGTTTATTTTGCGCGATGATATCCCAAAGAAAAACGTGGTCAGGGCGTCCAATACAAATTGGAGTAGAGATCTTTACTCCTCCAGCTTGCGGTGAAACCTAGATTCTTTGCACCAAGTATCCTACCCGGCGGGCCTTTATTTTAGTGGTAGGATATCACAGTCTTCCCTCGCGCGGGAACTATCTCATTGCTCCAAGTGAGTACCATCACCCGTTCAATCTCCATTCTTCACAATCAAATTCGCTCACCTACTTTCGCCTCATACCCGTTGTTCATTAAAATGAGCCTGCGGTGAGTCGAGAACGTCTACAAGTTGAATAAGGTAATAATAATAAAGCGGCTACTGTAGTAGTCCGACCAAGTGTTCAGGCGACGGTGACCCCCATTTTTGCTTGATGCGCTCAAAAAATAGGATAATTCAAAAGGAAGTCTGTCGGCCATCTCGATGAGAGAAAATTCCAAAAATTGGGAACATTGATCGACAGTACTGCTATCTATAAAATGAACGAAACGTGAAGACAAGCCGAATGATCGTCGCAAGCTGGAAAGGGACCCGGTCAATCAACCTGTTTTGCAGTTGGGTTTGAGCGTGGCAACGAGGTTCGTGCAGAGTTTTTTGCAGAACTCCTCTGGCACGATTCTGGAATTCGGATTTTCGTAGGGTTTCTGCATCCCCGAATCCGCCTTCATGCCAGACTCGTCTTTCATGCCGGACTCCTCCATCGTTCCAGATTCGTCCTTCATGCCAGACTCGCCCGTCATCGAGGATTCATCCTTCATACCAGACTCGCCCATCATTGAGGATTCATCCTTCATCCCGACGTCGCCCATCTGCCCCGACTCGGACTTCACATCCGCCGAGAGGACATCAAACTTGACGATGTCGGGCTGGCCCGTGAGCAGCTCGTCCACCGACGCGAAGAGCGCCGCAGCGACCTTGCCTTTCAGATGCTCTTCCCGCCCCTTCTCAGCTGCGAAGAAGTCGACGATGGAGAATACGCAGGTGCCGGGGAACTCGACGGCGTACCAGAACAGCGTGTCTGGCTCGGCTTCGACGAGGGTGAGGGCGCCCTACAAGATACGGTTTAGATTAACAAAGAAGCCCACAAAGCAGAGGCGGTATGAGACGGAAAAGGACGCACCTTGAGGAAATCCCGAACGTCCTGTACCTTGTCCGCCTTCGCCGTGAAATTGACGCGCAGACCTACGCTGACCCCCTCTGTTAAGCTGCCGTCACCCTCCTGGACCTAAACATTTCGAATCACTCAGTACGTGTTCAGATTTGCACCGCTACAATTGACGCACCTTGCTAGCGAGGACATTCGCCTTGTTCACCACCGGGTCGGCGACGAAGAGCGTGTCTGCGTTGTCAAAGAGAGCGCCAGCGACCTTTCCATTGAGATGTGTATTCCGGTCATCCTCGGAGTTGAACGTATCGAAGATGGCGAACGTTGGGGAGTCGACGTCGGTAAATTTGACGCCGTACCACTGGATCGTCCCGGGCTCGGCCTGGACCAGAGGGATGGCGCCTTCGAGGAATTTTTGAGTGGCGTTGACTTGATTGTCTTTGGCGATGGCAGGCACGAGGAGCGCGAGGGATACTGCAACAACGTATGGGTATAGATAAGGATGCTTGTGGAGAAATGCGCACCGCCGCTGACCGTGGATGTCTGCATCCCGGAGTCCTCGTTCATCCCGGAATCATCCTTCATGCCAGACTGGTCCGTTGTCGAAGATTCGTTCTTCATCCCGGAGTCGCCCATCTGCGCCGACTTGGACTTCACATCCGCCGAGAGGACATCAAACTTGACAATGTCGGGCTGACCCGTGAGCAGCTCGTCCACCGACGCGAAGAGTGCTGCGGCGACCTTGCCATTGAGATGCTCCTCCCGCCCCTTGTCGGCCGCGAAGAAATCGACGATGGAGAAAACGCAGGTGCCGGGGAACTCGACAGCGTACCAGAACAGCGTGTCTGGCTCGGCTTCGACGAGGGTGAGGGCGCCCTATAAAATACGGTTTGGATTAACAAAGGAGCCCGCGAAGCAGAGCCGGTATGGAAGGGAAAGGGACGCACCTTGAGGAAATCCCGAACGTCCTGTACCTTGTCCGGCTTGGCGGTGAAGTTGACGCGCAGACCTACGCTGACCCCCTCTGTCAGGCTACCGTCGCCTTCTTGGACCTAAAATTTCGAATTGATCAGTACGTATTCAGAACTCCATCGCTCGAACTGAGGCACCTTGCTGGCGAGGACGTTCGCCTTGTTAACCACCGGATCAGCGACGAAGAGGGTGTCTGCGTTGGCGAACAGCGCGCCGGCGACCTTTCCGTTCAGATGTGTATTCCGATCGTCCTCGGAGTTGAACGTATCGAAGATGGCGAACGTTGGAGGGTCGAAGTCGGTAAATTTGACGCCGTACCACTGAATAGTCCCGGGCTCGGCCTGGACCAGAGGGATGGCGCCTTCTAGGAATTTTTGAGTGGCGTCGACTTGGTCGCGTTTGGGGATGGCAGGCACGAGGAGCGCGAGAGATACTGTAACTAAGTATGGGCATAGATAGGAAAGCTTGTGAAGAAATGCGCACTTTCGCCGAGCGCAGACTGGAGCACTTGCAGGATCAGCAGGAAGGTGAAGAAGATTGCAGGCATTGCGTGTTTTTGAACCGTGTTTTCACGTGAATAGAAAGTAAACGAATGGATAGTCCAGCTATGGAGAAACTTGATGGGCGAAGTGGGTCTCGACGGGTCTCGACTTGTGAGTGGAGCTGACGTGGAGGGTATTTATGCACACCCGAAACAACGGTACCCGTACATCACTATCATTGTCGATGTGGCAATGGTACATAGTGCGATCAAGTACCAATCTTGAAACATCATTGGAGAATGAATACAGTATTATTGAATGCCGGTGGTCGAGTGAAACGAGGTGGACCTGAACCTCGGGGGACGCACTGGCAGCCTGGGATTAGACAAATGGCAAATGGCCGATCAGTTGACGGAAGATGATTTATTCGCATTCGGACCCACTGGGAGCAAATCAGCGCAAATCCCGAACCAGTCCCGCTTTGGCTCCATTTTCCAATATTCCATATAAACCGAAAGAAGATGGTCGCCGTACCTGCGTAATGCTGTAACCAGTCACGTCTTTCTTCTCTGAAAATCTTGGACTGCAGTGGCAACCCAATCGCAACCGCGTGCAAAAATATTAATAGGATCCTCGGCTTGGCATATCTTGGAGGTGGCGGATCAGATGCAGATGCTATCCCTTGACAACGTCGTAAGTAATATATCTACTCCAGTACTCCTCCACACATTGACAACTAAAAAATTCTCCCCTTCTCCCTGGGGTTCTTTCAGACCGTGCATATGGCACCCGCAGTCCGGCTACTTTAATAGGATTTGGCGCGCTGTCAGCCTTGCTCGTCGTCCGTTGTGCTCCTGCCCTGCTTCGTGGTGATCAAGAATCCACCAGGTCCACACGCCAGCTGCGGGGTGTCCTACCGCTTCGGGCTTAATAAAATCCAGCGGCGATGGCTCAGGAAGTGGCAAATCGCAAGTGGGCGCTGTGACGGCCAGCGGGGTGAGCTTGACTCTCCTGAGATCAATTCTCAACTGTTTGCCGGGATTAGAGTCTTACCTCTCCCAGAGATTTGGCGAGAGGAAATTGTGTTTATCACAATTGTACAATACATTGAAAGTAAAGGTCAAATAAAAATCCAGGTATGGCCTGCTCTCTGGAATGCTCATACCAAAAAAACTAGATCATTTGAACTATTGTATCTAGCGTGCGAACCATCCTACCGAAAAACAATTGAGTCTGAACTATTAGGCCATCTCAGGGGACTAATTGAAAATCCTAAGATACCATGCCCTCCGGATTCTCAATGCCAATGCAATGAGCGTATTCTCAAGGAAAACAGATGAGAATTGATCATGATCTCAGGAGAGCCATCCGACAGAAAATTCATCGAAAAAAAAATGGGCTGTGCGCCAAGTTCCGCGAAGAGCTGCAAGTTAACAAATGAAATCTCAATAAAGTTAGTTACAAGCACCTTCAAACTATATCTATGCACATTGAGGCCTGGACTTTGGGGCAGTTGCCGGGGACAACACTGAGAATAAAATTTGACTTGCAGTACCTGGGCTTCGTCTGTTTGCATGTAATTGAACTTATTGAAGTGAATTTCACTAACCTTGGGTACCCCGAAAGTTGGGTATCGCCGGTGTGCCCACTTCTGTCTTTACTTTTCCACCCTCGTCCTCCCGTCAACGTATTTTCAACGGACTAGATTACAAGTCCGAATTAACATCACAAGTGAAGAGCAAGAGCAGAGGGAATCACAAAAAAAAGCAAAAAACATGAATATTCATCGCAGCGCGGTACTAAAACTATCATAGTCTCGTATCATCGTAACTACTCCTCCCAGCGCCCCCCACGTCCACGTAAGTATAGTATACATCAGATCCCATGGCATCCTCCCCCTCCTCCTAGATTGATTTTTCGTCGGCTTCGTCTTAGATAAGTATGATAGATATGTATGCGTGCGAGGCAGCAGTGGGCGGAGAGTAAGCAAGCAGGAGGAGCTCAAGCAGCCGTCGTCGGTGAGACCGCGGGCTTCTCCGTGCTCGACCGCTCCTCGCTCGCCTTCTCGTTCTCGGCCGCCTCCACGTCCCGATCGTGCGCTGCGCGCCCCGTCTCGTGGTGCACGCCGTCGTCGTCGATCCACGCGTCGTCCGAGCCTCCGCCCTCGTCGAACGCCGCGCGGTGCTTCTCGAAGTGCGAGCCGTGGTTCCTGCGGGGGGGTAGTCAGTCAGCATGGTCGCCTCGAAATAAGGAAGGAGGGGGAAAGACGCACTCCGGCCCAATAACCGTGATAAAGATGACAAACGCCGCCACCACGCCGATGAGGATCCCCTGCACCTTTGCGTAGTCGGGCACCACCTTGCCCTTGATCGTCGTCTTCAAGTGCTCACCACCGGCTGTAGGAAAACCAAGTGATCAGCAGGCGACCCGGCAGGGCACGCGCGGGGGACGGTACTCACTAGCCTCAATCTGCGCAGACGCGCTGGACACCATGTTCCCGAGCTGGTACGCGACGCCGGGGAAGGTCGCGCGGAACGCGGGCGGTGCCATCTCCGCGAGGTGGATGGGGATGACACCCCACGCGCCCTGCACGCCGAACTGGACGCAGAACGCGCCCGCCGCGAGGCCGCTGAAGGTGCTCGGGATGATCCACAGCGGGATAAAGACCGCCGTCAGGAGCGTGAAGGTACTGTGGAGGGAGCGTGTCAGCGAGTCCGCAGGCAGAAGGAGGAGCATGCAATGGTAGGTGGGAGACGAGACGAGACACGCACACAATGGTAATCCGCCGCCCCAGGAACTGGGAGATCCATCCGGCAAAGCCGCCGCCCGAGATCGCGCCCTGCGAGATAAAGTTAGGTCAGCTTCGGCTTCATAATGTACACCGGAGAGGAATCGCGGATGCGGGGACATGGATAATGAGGATGCGGAGGAGGACGGGTATCGCAACGCCAAGCCCATGCTAGTGTGATAGAGGATTGGAAATGGACTGCGCGCGTGCCAGGCACAAGCACACACGCCCGTGAGAGGCATGACCGCG
The DNA here is from genome assembly GCA_029282495.1 of Mycena albidolilacea. NCBI lineage: Eukaryota > Fungi > Basidiomycota > Agaricomycetes > Agaricales > Mycenaceae > Mycena > Mycena albidolilacea. The sequence continues at coordinate 762,055 of JARIHO010000028.1, read as the reverse complement.
GGTCCCCACTCCGTCACTCCGCTTGCAAAGCGGACCAGAGCGTGAGGGCCCGCGGTGCAGGAAAGGTAGAGTGGGTGTGGGCGCGCGCGATGCGTAAGAGGAATAAAGGAGGTGGGAGTCCAGGGGAATAAGGGACGAGTGGAGTGGGAGCCAAGGGCCATCGTTAACGCGGTGAGATGAGCGTGTGGAGGGAAAGGACGTCCGAAATGAAAGCAGTGCGGCCGGATTCGAAAAACAACAGAAAAAATACGCACGCAATTCCCAATAATCGTCGCGATCGTCGCCGTGTGCGAGTTGAAGCCCTTCGTCGCCTGCATGTACGTCGGGTACAGGTCTTGCGAGCCGTGCGAGAGGAAGTTGAAGCCTGCGGGGTATGTTAGCACGCATGATTAAAAATGTTGTTCCTCCGCGAAGCGAGAGGAAGGAGAGGCCAGGAGAAGGGCGGAGGCAAGTAGAACGTTCTCAAGGTGGGCAGAAGGGGAGGGGAGAAGAGGAGCGAGAAGAAGAGAGTCCGGGAGTACTGAACGCGGCGGAGCGGAGCAGACAGCAAGACTAAACTTACCAGTCATCAACAACACCGCATACACGCACAACGCCCAATGCTTTTTCAGCATCGCGCCCGTCTCGCGCAGGAAGACGCGCGTCTTCTGCGCCTCGGAGACGACGCCGTGTGATTCGGCTGCGAGGCGGGCCTGGGCAGTAGTTAAGTTAGGGCGGGTTCTTCTAGTGAGGAGGACGGTAGGGGAGCGACGGAAGCGTGGGCAGTGGGTGAGGGAGCGGGCAGGAGTAGGGGTAGAAACGGGGTCGTGGGCAGAAGGGAGCGGGGAGCGGGCACGTAGAGAGAGGAGTGAGGAAACACACTACACACCTTCACGAACATCGAGCTCTCGGGCAGGAGCGCGCGCAGGGCCGCGCCGAAGACGCTGATGCCCGACGCGGTCCAGAAGAGCGCGCGCCAGCCGACGTGCACGGTAGGGACGAGCTCGAGGGAGATGACGGCGGCGATCTGGGGGGAAGCGAGAAAGGGTTAGCTAGATCCAACGAAAACTAGGAGGATAGGATTAGGGTGGAGAGAGGCGGCGATTGAGAGCTCCTGAGACGAAGATAGCACGAACACGACACATGAGATGCGAGACGATCGCCCCCTTCGCTGGACAGCAATGGAAAGGGGTACAAATGAAGCACCCGGGGAATGCGGGAATACAGGTAGCAGCTGCATCCGGATGTCCAGCGCGAATACACGCATCCCCGGAATCTCCACCCATCCCCAAACTGAAGAAACGACAAGACGGGGGTGCGGGACTGCGTCCGCTCATCCCGGAAACCCGACACCACGACCCAAAACGGACGGAGCAAGACCGCAAGACCGCCAGAATAAAGCAACGAAAAGAGAAGGACCCACCAAATACCCGACCGCGTACCCCTGCTGCAGCACGCCGCTCGCGAGGCCGCGCAAGCCCACGGGGAGGTTCTCGAGCGCAGTGGAGGCGGCGAGGCCCCAGATGCCCCCCATGCCGATGCCTGGAGGGACGAAGGGTTAGCGTTTGCAACATATAATGAGATCAAGACGAGAAAGGAGAGCGAAGGCAAGGCAAGGCAGCGCGGACGCGACACGATCGGCGCCGAAGCGGGAAGTAAAATGACATCGCAGAAGCCCGCGACGTCGACGCATTCTGCCATTCCGAACCGCCGGGACCGCGGCCAAAGACGTAAAAAAGAGAGCGAGAGCCCAGCACGTACCGAACAGCGAGCGCAGGGCGAGGAATTGGCGGAAGTTTTGGACGAAGCCTACGCGTCCCCGTCAGTTTTTTTCGAGGGAAAAATGGGGGAGGGGGGAGGGAAAACGCACCAGCACCGAGCTCGAGGACCGCGACGAGCAGCAGGTTGAAGACAAGCGGCCACTTGCGGCCGAAGCGGTCGCTGAAGACGCCGAAGAGGACGGCGCCAACAGAGCGGAAGAGCAGGGTGAGGGTGATGGCTTGCGTCTGCATCCCATTCGAAACTGTTAGCGAAAAAAGAAAATTGGATCGATGGGGACGCGACGCACGATATCGGGCGTCTCCTTCCCGAACTGCTTCGCGAGTGCGGGGACGCTGAGACTGACGCTGAAAAAGTCGATGGCATCGCACGTCCACGCGAGCCAGCCGGTCCAGAAGAAGGCCCACTGCAGCGGGGTGAGGGAGAGCAGCTGGGTGAGCAGCGACTCGGGGCGCTGAGCGGGCGGCGGGGGCAGGCGGAGGGGCGCGAAGAAGATGGTCATGGTCGCTGCTGCTCGACTGGCTGGGCTGTTCACTGAGGTGGAAGTGAAGCGGTCGAAGCAAACGTGACGGGGTTGGAGCTTCTTATACGGTACGATACCCCGCCCTCAACCCCATATTGCGCTGATTGGCATTAGGCAGGAGGGTCAGCTGATGATCGCATCGCACGCCGCTTAATACATTTTCACTCCGCTCCATTCTCATTCCCTTCACCACATGATTTTCAATCCAACTCTCACAGCCCTATCTGCCAGCCCAAAATACAACTCTACAGCTACGATCCCCCCAAAAAAATGAGCAGAAAGGAGGGATGTGGAGAGGATACTGGACTGCCGGCATAACCGATATCTGCACGATCACTGGCATCCTGATCTCAATCAAATGAACCAATCGCGCGCCCTTGATGCGGAGGTGGCGGTGCCCGGAACTTGCTTCCTTCTCACCACCGGACTCGTCTCTCCTACAAATTCGCACAGGCACGACTCGGGTCCACCAGACCGAAACCCATTTGTTTTTCACCAATCCGACGATGCGAAAGAGTGAACTCCAGAGTCCAGCGTCCCGTTCCCCGGCGCGGCGATCCAACTCCCATTTGACACGCGCTAGCGCTGCATCTTGGTGTCAAACTCCCGAGCGGACATACAGCTATCGATCGGCTGTCGCCGTCCCCCAAGTCTGGAGTCTGGCCTGCAGCCAGCCCAAGAATAACTTCCTCCCGCACTCACCGGCACTCACGGCGGCGTTGAGCCTTGATTGACATCGCGAACGTAGCTATTCCGACGTTCGATTCGCGGCGACTCGCAGGCTCCGCGGTGCGCGTATTTCTTTAATCGACGCCTATCTGAACGCGTAGGAATCTATTACTTGTTTCTCACGGTTTCTCAGCGCTCATCTCCCGAAGTGCTGTATGCCGCCGCCACCGTTGCCATTAATTACCTTGGTTTATATCGGTTTTGCATCTTGATACCCATGCCTGCAGCGAAATTCCCTCACTCAACTTAGCTCACCTCACCCCTCTCCCGGTCCTTCCAACCGCTGACACCCGCCAAAACCCACGTTGGAAAATTTCAAATACTCCGCGGCTTGTCGCTGTCAGCCAGCCAGCCAGTCAAAAGCTGCTTGGCGGCCGCGCACATGGTGTGTCAACCTACCCCATACCCCAGATCTCTTAGCCCGTGCCAAGCTGCTTCCTCTCCGCTCATCTTGTCGCGTGTCCTCTCGTCCACATAAAAACCGGCGTACAAGAGAGCGGGAGAGAGGAATACGAATCCGAGCGAAAAAAAATAGATAAACGTCGATCGCAGCACGACCCAACCCCGAATCGAACGGGGGCCTCGTACGCTGGGCGACACAAATTATGCATGGAGGGTACGCACCGCCGCTACGGGTCTTGTTCTCTCCTTTCTGAGCCCCATTTTATTCAACACTTTCGGAGTCCGCTGCGGTAAAAACGATGCATCCAACCTAGGTTATGACCCAACCCCGAATCGAGCGGGTTCCTCTGCGGACACATGCATTTTGGTTATATCTCGAGGCCGCGCACCAGCGCTAATCAGGTCATCATTCCTCCTTTCTAAGCCGCCTTTCGTTGAACACTCCGGAGTCCACTGGATTGCAACTGGAGTGAAAAAAAACCGCATTACCTGGCGATGACCCGATCCCGAATCGGACGGGGCTCTCAGACACCAACAAAGATTTTGCATGCTCGGAGGGTGCCAGGGCTATCAAGTCTTCGTTTCTCTTCCTTTCCCGCCTTCTGGTAAACATTTTCAGCGTCCGCCGGCATAAAAAAATTCGGGTTTCCTGGGCAATGGCCCGATCCCGAATCGGACGGGTTTCCTCTACCAATTGGTAAACCCTCTCACCATACGTCGAGGGTGCGCGCCAGCGCTACGGGTCTTGTGTGCGCTCTCCTCTCTACCTTCTGAGCCTCTTGATAAACACTTTCAGAGTCCGCTGGAGTAAAAAAAAACGCGCTGCGTGAGATGCCATGACCCGATCCTGAATCGAACGGGTTTCCTCTACCAACCCGCGGGTGCGCGCCAGCGCTACAGGTTTTATCCCCTTGCCATTTGAGCTTCTCTTTATTGGATACTTTCCTGAAAGAGTCCTGAAACTTTCAGAGGCTGCTCGAATAAAAAGTTGCCTTTATGCAGACCAGATCATGACCCGACCCCGAATAGAACGGGACCTTCATACACCTCTTAAACATCCATAGGGCTCGAAGGCACGCAGCAGCGCTATCAGGTCTTCCTCGAGGTATTCTCAGTTGATTTAACTCTTTAGAATCAGGCTTCTGAAAGAAAAAGACACTAGCGAGAGGCATGGCCCGACCCCGAATCGAACGCAGGCCCTCGTACTGCTATGTGCCTGGTGATATGCATGGAAGGTGCGCACCGGCGCTACAGTTCTTATTCTCTCCTTTCTAAGCCCCATTTCATGAAACATTTCAGAGTCCACTGCGGTAAAATCCATACTTCAAGTTGATCACGTCTTATGACCCAACCCCAAATCGAACGGGTTCCCTCTGCGGACACGTAATACGGACGACAAACAATATTCTTTTTGGTTCGGGAACGTCGTACAGCAGCTGGGAATGGACGGCTATCTTTAACATTAATTTCAATTTTGCATTAGTGACATACAATGAGACGGAAAAGGTTGATTATTTGGATGTCCTCAATAATGCTGTCGATGCATATGTACTGGGGTTTTCATTCAAATCGACAGGGGGTGTGGCACATGACCCGATTTGCCAGTTCAACATGATAGCAAGACGCCGGCGAGCGGCAGGTCACAAAAGAATATTACAAATCACAAAAAATCTCCAGTCTTCGCAAGGACACAGGTGTTGGAATAGTGGCTCGGCAACTGAGTCAGAGCCGGGACTCTGACTCAGTATTTATTATGACTCATTCATATTCTTTCATGACTCATTCTTTGGTGACTCATTCTTTAGTGACTCATACCGACTCATTTGTATAGTATAAAAGGCTGTAGTAGTTTACATACAGTTTAGCCTTTTCACCCAACTTTGTGCTTGACTGAGTGACTTCTTACAGGTTATGGGCCCCGTTGCCTACTTGTTGCTTCTATCACTCGCACACCGGATACTTGGCTCACATTGAACTTGACTACTGACTAGGCAATATATTGTTGCAGATATCGATAATGACTTCGAATTTGATTGGTGTACCGCTTCTCCCAGACGGGGAGAAGTTTGATGGCACTGGATACAGTGGTTATAAAACCAAGATCCAGGCCCTAGCCAAAGCCCATGGCTTGGGCGGATATCTCGACGGCACGATTCAGAAACCCAGCCCGATGACAGCTGGGGGGACTGCCCAGTCCACGATGCTTCCACCAGAACCTACCAGCATATATTCAACAACTCCTTCCTACGATGAATGGGTTCATTGTGATGCGATTGCAACCGCACTTCTTGTTCTTAACATCAAGAACCCGGTTGGATTGGGCTTGAAGGTGGATGGAAGCGCACACAAAGCGATGCAGTCACTTGACAACAACCACCATCATGTCACTGAAATGGGCCTAGTTAACGCCCTGCATGACCTTCATAGCGCATACCTGGTTCCAGGAACCCCCATGGCTGAGCACATCTCCCGCCTTCGCACCTTGTGGCAGGTTGCCAACAACATGGGTGCGAAAATCGAGGATAAAGGCTTCAGATCGATCTTGATTTCTCTTCTTGGAGAGGAATGGGATACTGTTGTACCTGTTCTGCACACTTTCACCACATCTGTGGAAGTCATCAGCTTCGTCACCATGCATGCCAATTGTCTAAATCGTGTGCCTGCGTCTCTCTGGGTTCCACCACCGCGCTTGCTGCCAACACGTACAATGACTGTGACGCACGCTGCGCTGCTCGGAAAAATCTCATTTGTTCCAACCCGCAGTGCAATGCTCCTGGCCATAAGGGGCACACAATTGCCGACTGCTTCTGGCCAGGGGGAGGGAAAGAGGGCCAATGGCCATCATGGTGGAAGGGAAAGCGGTTTATGGGTGCTGCAACAGTCAATTACCTGGAGACTTTTGCATTCACCGCAACAACAAATCCTGCAGTCATGTGGACTGCTCCCGAGGCAATCATCAATGTTTATGACGATATAGGTGTACAGACAGTCACCTTTCGTGGAGAGGAGGTTCTTGCTTCACCCGAATCATTGATGGTGTGGAATGAGGTTGCAGATGCAACTGTCACCATTGACATTCCCGAGCATGATTCAAACGAGCTCCAGTCAGATTACCCAGTGCTTTCAACCTCCCTCGAATTCATTGATACCATCTCCACATCCAAGCTTGAACTCGTAGATTCTACCCATCAATCTGAGTTTGACATCAATGACTCAGATGATGAAAACCTGGTTTTTCTGGAGGCCCGCACAGCAGCACAGATTGCGACCGAGGCCTTCCTGCAGGCTGGACAGCCATATCCTGGGGATGACCATGTCCAGGAGGACCAGTGATTCCTGGTTTATCAGATATCAGACACACAGCACATCATCATGGACAACATGATTGATAAAGATGTACTGATACCGAGTGAGTTCATCCGGGACACAGACTTCGACATTATTGGGTGGTACGCAGTGCATCGTGGCCATGTGTTGAGCATCCCTGAGGATATCAACAACTTGTCCAATGGCTCCGATTCCAACTTGGACTCGGACAATGAAGATAGAACCAGAGGAACATCAGACACCGTGACCGAATTCATGGCAAAAGCCTTACCAGGGAGAAGCCATATTGCTGTGGTTGATTCAGGTGCCACTGAGCATTGTTTCTGGTGCCACGAGGATTTTTCGGAATATTGTGAAGAGTTGCATGAAGGGAATGCTGCGGAGGGGTCAAAATTCCGCATCTTAGCAAGTGGAACCGTCTGGAAATTCATCACATATGAAGGACAGCGGAGGGAAATTACTTTGAACGCCATCCACACTCTTGACATTACATCAAACCTCATTTCCATCTCGAAGCTTGATGCAAAAGGCTACAGAGTTGAGTTCAACAATGGGAAAGCCATTTTCAAACGCTCAGATGGTTCACCATTCATGGAGGCTCTCCTTTCCAATGGGATGTATGTCTTGGCATTTGACGACAAAAATGTCAGTGCTTGTGTTGCCAGATCTCGGGATGTTCCTGTAGACAAGGGAACATGGCATCGCCGTTTGGGACATATCGGCAACACAGGGTTAGATGCGTTGATTTCTGGGATGCATGTCAACGGCCTTCATGTATGCGAGGGCAGCATGGACGGCTTATGTGAAGACTGCATTCTGGGGAAACAGACAAGACATCCATTCAATGGAGTTCATGAGGTGGAGAAGGAAGTGGGCAAGCACTCATACCTTGATCTCTGGGGTCCCGCACAGGTGACATTGGTCGGCGGCAACCATTATATGTTTCACATTGTCGAAGGCCACTCGGGGGCTCCATGGACATATTATTTGGCGCACAAGACCGCTGAGGAGTTGTTGGCGGCGTTCAAGCTTTATAAAGCTGAGGTCGAAACACAGACTGGGAAGAAACTGCGGATCATCAGAGTCGATGGCGGTCGGGAGTGGATCAATCACCTTTGGGAACGTTTCTGCAGGGCAGCAGGAATCATCATTGAAGTCACCACTCCACATTCTTCTTCCCAAAATGGCCCTGGTGAACGTGGCATTCGTACCACTGTCGAGTTTGGACGCTGTCTACTATTTGACTCTGGATTGCCAAAGAGCATGTGGCCGACTGCATTTGATGCAGCGACTTACCTCCAGTGGTTCCACCCGAGAAGGTGTGCAGGAGGCAAAACCCCATACGAGATCTTCAAGAAGAAGAAACCTGATGTTTCCCACCTTCGTGCATATGGGTCAACAGCGTATGCCAAGATTGTTCCCATTGAAGCTGCGGGGGGGAAACTAAACCCACGATCTGTCAAGGCGGTGCTGGTTGGTTACAACAGTACCGCCGGCTATTGGCTGTGGGTTCCAGGTGAGCATAAACTCATCAGCTCTTATGACATCATATTCGAAGAAGGATCTGGACACCGATCACTTCCTCCAGCAGGGGGAGATGTGGAGATAGCTGGAGGAGAGGATCTGCATGTTCCTGTTGGTCCAGTCCAACCCGAGACCAACAAACCTCCTCCTGCACCAACTGCAGATTCCGATGCCACAGAACCCATCGAACCTATTGTTCCTGCACCTGCACCACTTCAGATACGGCGATCTAATCGTCCTCCAGCACCCTCGAAGGCAATCCAAAACTCCATGCAATCTCAGGCAGAGGAGGCTGCTGCTAAAGCAACTGGCACCGACTGGGCTACCGGCTGAAAGAAACCAAATCTTTGAGCCCATGCACGCGAGGCTGCTGCCCTCAGTGTGTCCACTTCACCGGTGCCAACAAATTTTCAAGAAGCTATGCAGCAACCTGAAGTATGGATGGCACCAATGGAGAAAGAATATGCATCACTCGTTGGCCGGGAAGTCTGGGAACTTGTTGATCTTCCCACCGGTGCCAATGTCATTTCCTGCAAGTGGGTTTATGCAGTGAAGTATGACAGCATTGGAGAAATTATCAAATGGAAAGCACACCTTGTCGTGCGTGGATTTCAGCAGATCCCTGGGGTGGATTTCTTCGAAACGTATGCAGGGGTGGTCCGCTACGAATTGTTGAGAATGCTCTGGGCCATTTGCGTGAACGAGCCGGGTTGGGTAATGTGGGCGATGGATGTTGTGAGCGCATACCTCAATTCGGAGATGAAGGAGGTTGTGTACATGCGCCAGCCCAAGGGATTTGTTGTACCTGGCCAGGAGGGCAAAGTTTGCCTGATGAAGCGGTCTCTCTACGGGATGATGCAGTCTGGAAGAAATTGGGCTGAACACTTGGAATCATCTCTCGCTACACTTGGTTGGATTCGCTTGCGTGCCGACCCATCCATTCACATCAGATCTTCCAACGCAGGCACATCAATCATTGGTGTCTATACCGATGATTTGGATGGTATTTCTTCATCCCAAGTTGCTGCAAAGGAAGTGCAAGATGGCATAAAATCTGTCTATGAAGTGACTGATGTCCCACGCACAGCGACTTCCCTTGGAATGACAATTGAGTACAACGAGGCAGCAGGCACAATATCCATATCATCGTGCCTGTACCTTGAGTGTGTTCTAGAGCGCTATGGGATGACAGGCTGTAACCCCAAGTACACACCCTCGAGCTCACCACTGCACAATGCCCAGCTACAGCCTCCAACTGTGATTTTATGGCTGATAAACCATACCACGAGGCTGTTGGATCAACCCAGCATGCTGCAAATACCACCTGACCCGATATTGCCTACTCTGTCAACCGTTTAGCTGCTTTTCTGCAGAACCCTGGTCCTGCTCACTGGAAAGCTGTGCAACATCTCCTTGCATACCTCAGCACAACTCTCGACTACAAGATCACATACCGCCATGGAGTTCAGACGGGAATTCGTCCTTTGGGTTGGTTTGATGTAGATTTTGCGGCTGATATGGATACCCGTCGCTCGACATCTGGAGAGGTCTTCATGATGTCAGGTGGTCCAGTTTCATGGTCGTCGAAGAAACAGGCTACAGTTGCACTGTCCACAGTGGAGGCAGAGTACATCACACTGACACGTAGCTCCAAACAAGCCATGTGGATGTACAGCTTCCTAGAGGAGCTATGCATGCCTCAGGAATGTCCTGCCATTCTGTATGGCGATAATATAGGTGCCGCTGCACTTGCTCGGGATGCAAAGGGCCATGCACGTGTGAAGCACATTGACATTCGCGAGCATTACATTTGCGAACGTGTTGCAGCTGGCGACATCAACATCCAGCATGTCGCATCCACCAACAACCTTGCTGATATTTTCACCAAGGTTCTTTCTCGTGACACTCAACTCTCCATTGTTTGCACTCTTGGGCTTACTGGGTAAAAAACAGAGGTGCTTGACTCGAGGGGGAGTTTTTTTGTTTTGTTATTACTGATACTTTATGGTTTGCACTCGCCAGGAGGAGTGTTGGAATAGTGGCTCGGCAACTGAGTCAGAGCTGGGACTCTGACTCAGTATTTATTATGACTCATTCATATTCTTTCATGACTCATTCTTTGGTGACTCATTCTTTAGTGACTCATACTGACTCATTCATATAGTATAAAAGGCTGTAGTAGTTTACATACAATTTAGCCTTTTCCCCCAAGTTTGTGCTTGTCTGAGTGACTTCTTACAACAGGGACGCGTTTTTTGTTCTTTCAAGGCCGTAGATAAGTTTAGGAATACAATTCCTGTAAGCTGTTCTACCAAAAGTTAAGCGGAAAGTTGCAGAAGCACAATGCCGGAATTTGATGTCCCGGCACGTGGAGACAGCCAATACCGTCATTCCTGGCTAAGAGCCCATGAATGGTAATTTGGAAGAGGTAGTTCAATTGGACATGATGTTTTGAGAGACTTTCTCTCTCAAATTTTGTGAATATGGCTACCAGAAGGGTGAATGGCTGCAGGGACAATTTCAAACTCCGATGATTATGTAATAACGACGCTACTTACACGATCGCGTGGTCAACTACTAACAACATCTGTTGCTTTCGACCACAATTTGAACCTGGCTCGGAAATGTACCGCACTCAATTATGCAAATACAAAGTTTTCGAGGGGGTATAGCACGACCTGAGTGGGGATGGGGGTGTGTGCCCCACAATGCCGCTGTGTTGGGATCTGGTTTGCCGGAAGATTAAATAGACACCATTCCCAAAATGGTAATAAATGCAAGTCACATGGGCTGATTGTAACATTCTCGGTCCTCCCTCCCACAGGGGGCAAAAGAGGGGGCACCTGTCATAATGGCATCCCAGCGGCATTTCACCCGCACTTGCTGAGTCTTTGTCATGGACTTGACAGGGAATTGACATAATGATAGTTGCCTTTGTTTCCGGAACAACCGGCATGATCCCCAAATTGGGCAAAGGTTTCCCATGTGCCGAAAATATATTGAGTTGAAGATATCAACAGTTCAGCTGTGATTGTGTAAGAAAATTTTGTCTTCAAGTGCAGAGAGTTCAAAGGCCACCATACCAGACAGAGTATTCAGCTGACTTAAGAAACTGTTGGGTTCCAATTGTGAGAAACAATATTTATTTACAACCTCTATTCAATGTCCAAAAAACCAACATAAATCATTTGAAAATGCCTGGATTAGGTTGTGGAGGTCTTCTCAATGCTTATAGAAGAATACAACAGATGTTTAGGTTGCAGACACTTGTGGCTTGCAATTGTCCTTTGCACAAAAGCTTTTTTCCCCTGTTGAAACTCAATTGCTACTCGCAAGCCACAAGTTTCTGCAACCTAAACATGTGTTATACTCTTCTGTCAGCGCAGAGAAGACCTTCACAGCCTGATTCAGGCATTGTCAACTGATTTATGGTGGTTTTTTGGCCACTGAATAGAGGTTGTAAATAAATATTGTTTCTCAAAATTGGAACCCAACAGTTTCTTAAGTCAGCTGAAGACTCTGTCCGGTATGGTGGCCTTTGAACTCTACTCAGGTATACAACTCAGGGCGGGTGTGTAGGGTGTAACAAAAATCTAGGGTAGCGAGCTATCAATGCAGTGGTGCTGCTCCGTTCGTCTATGAAGGCATGTCAGGAACTCCGTCATGAGCTGCGTGAAAAGTACCTAAGGGCTGTCGAGGATGGGGACGAGGCAGCCGCGATGTACGAGCAGGAGTTTAGGGAGGCAGAGGAGGCTCTGGCGAAAGCGCAAGCGAATCTGCAGCAGAAGGAGGCGGCCTTGGGGATCACCGAACATGCGGAGCTACAGGAGCTCGTCAAGAGCGAATACATGCGCCTGCGGATGAATGTACGCGCTCTGAAGCTGCGACTGTGGGAGCGGCTGCGAGCAAGGAAGTTCGAGATGGACGTCATGGAGCACGTGTATCGCAGACTCATGAATGGTAGGCATCGTGATGACTAGGATGGTCAGAAGCTAACCACTACTTAGACTCAAAACTACACGCTCACACCGAGTCAGCAGTGAAGCACCGCGAACTGACGATCACCAAAATAGTGGCCGAGTACAATAAACTCTGTGGCCAGCTCACCAAGCTCATCAAGGATGGAAAAGCCCCGGCGGGCTCGACCACACCTCTCCCAATTCCCCCAAAAGGACTGTGGCAACTTGAAGTTGACGATGTCATTTTCCTCGATGTTGGTCTGGATGACGCAGTGAAACGGTGCACTTCTTATATGACTAGGAATAGCTAATTGATAGGTATTGCGAACAAACACCCAAAACAACCAACCACAACCAACAACCAACCACAACCAATCTACCTCCAAAGTTTTAAGTGCTTCTCTTTGTGAGTTCGGGTCCGAGCCGTAGTATGCGACCAGCAGGTTTGAACAAACACAAGTTCGATTTATAGGCTTCCAACAACACACTCTACAACGTACTAGCAATATGCAACCGCCAACAACAACACTGCTAGGAACCTAGGGATGGTCCGGGGGTGTGTTTATATGGGGTGGATACAAGATGGCTGGACCGCTAGGTCGAGAACACCAGGGCAGAGTATGTAGGTTTGTGAAAATCCTTGCTAAGGGCAGCCCCAAAGACTACTGAGGCTAACAACAAATGGACTTCAATCCTCAAACGGCAAGACTCTCCTTGACCGCCGACCTATTCCTTAACCAAGAACAGGAACCTTTCCGCTTTTATCGGCACTAGTTCACTACAAGTGTCCAGCTAGCGACCCAACACACTATGACAGAGCTTCCGTCTATATCAGGGTGAAGGCGAAGTAACTGACAAGTTATAGCCAAACTAGAGGTGGGGGCACCTAGTCCGTCTTCTTCTTAGTGGGCTCAAGTCAACACACAATCCACCTAGCAAGCAATCCAACACACTACGACAGAGCTTCCGTCGTGTCGGGGTGAAGGCAAAGTCACTAGCGCAAACTGCAGTTGGGTCTTGAAGAGAACACCCTTGTTTTATATGTGGAGGTCTAGGACCAACAACACGAAATCCTCAACTTAGTCACTCGATGTTTCCAGAGTCCACAGTGACTGATTCCAATATAAAGACTACTACAAGTGAAGTTCGGTATCAACCTCCACTAGCAGCCTGAGTCCACTAGCACCAGCTTCGTCCAAAGTCTGGGGCGTAATGTTCCTAGACCCTAGTCTGTCCTGCGCTCCCTTTTATACTACTAGGTGTGAGTTACATGTGAAAGCAAGCTGAATAATACAATAAGGAATATTAGATGATAAGAAATACGGTCAGCCAATGAGACTACTGCCGTTTGGTTTTGGGACTGGTTTGGTATATGCCAGGTCAGCCTCACTGACTGGCTAGTGTTCAACCGTGGGTATATCAATGGATCCTCAGCCCTCTGTCTATGCCGAGTACCCCTTCTGGATCAACCGGTGATATAGCCGGTGATCTAGGTCATCTCTACTCCATCAGAGCGTCGATCTATTACATCTAGGTGACGCAGTGTTGCGACCAACATCAAATGGTCATAGCTCGCTGGTCAGAACATCGATCCACCCTCCGGTCATCGGTACAGGCTGTACGATCGTCCCTAGCTCCGTTCCAATAGCCGACTGGCTATTCCCCTTCGCCCTAGCTGCCCAGATCAGGTACTAGCCGCGTGCTGCCGTATCTGTATGTCGTGGCATGTCTTTGTCAAAGCCCTAGCCGATCGCTAGTAGGGTTATTCTGCCTAGCGCCGTCTAGTTGCTTATCTAGAGATTAGATAGTACCACCGGTTACCGCACCGAGCTTCCTAGCTCAAGGCGTAGCTCCCTAGCTGTACGTCCATCGTAGATATCCGTCTGCTAGACCCTCGCTAGCTCCGTCCCAAGTCATCTCTGGATTACTAGAGTCTCCTAGGTCATGTCTCATGAATGTATAGGCAGTGGTTTAATCCCTGGTTGTTTGTACACTCAGCTAGCAGCTAGTGCGTCACACTAGTGCAGCCTCGCGCTACAGTCAGCAGTTAGGGCTCGCTCTGACTCTCCTTTATATCACCTAACAAGTGGTCTGCATACTAGCTGGTATGCTAGTAACAACAGAAGTGCTAGTTGCTTCCCGTTGTATAAATACTGGTCATAGGAAATCGCAAAATTAGCCTTAGATGCCGTGCATTTATGTTACGCCGTTTCAGCGGACGACAACGATGGGGAGCCACCGCCGTGGTTGTGCGACGAGCAGGTGCGAGTGGGGATCAAGGGCATGCTGCAATTGGACCAGTGTGACGAAGAGGACGCGTGGCTATGGAGGGAGATAATGGCGCTGCGGGTGTGGTTTGGGGAGGAGTGGCAACTGAGCAGAGAAGTCATTGAGAGAGCCGGTACGTCGTCTGGAATGTGCCGATGAAACTCTGGCAACTGATACAGACCCACAGAGTCAGCAGTCAACAAATATCATCTACAGCTGCACCAAGACAAACTGGTCCACCTGTGCGCTACATGGGATAAGCACCTCCCCAGCTTTGGCCCCGAGAAGAAGGCGCTGCTTCCCCCGTGGAGTCCGAGCCAACGTCTGCTATCACAGTGTCGCACCGAAGCCCATGTGGCTGCATGCGGAGAGGATCGGCATTACAGAGTAGACAATGATGAAGATGAAGAGGATGAGTATGACGAGGGCAGCGGCAGCGAAGAAGAGGACTTCAAGACTTTGGATGCGATGGAGAGGGCAGACATTTACCGTCACGACGAACAGGATAATTATTAGCTAGAGTTATGGCACGACTTGTACATATTCATCGACACTTAGTTAAGTGGTGTACTGGGACAAAATAATGCATATATTTCACAAAATTAATCTCTTGCCAACAAGTGGCAAGCCTGAATAACTCCCAGCACATGAAGAAAGGGGAAGAATAGAGGCTTTGCCGATTGCTCAGGATCGCTGATTGGGTGAGTGTTCCGATATATTCTAACGAGATGGCACTGATGGGCACTGCAGAATGTCTCGAAGAAATAGCGGGCAACTGGAAACAATGGTGGCCACTGACGTGCTCGCTTAAACAGGATATGCCTGATAAAGCAACAGAAGGACAATGGGAAGAACACCGTTGGTTGGGGGTCAAAGCACTGGGGGTCAATGCACTGGGGGTCAATGCGCTGGGAGTTATAAAGGTGAGTCGAATTACGCTCACCCCACACACCTACACTGACTAACGATGACGACAATGCCACCTATATCTGTCTCTGGCTCCACTCTGAATCGCGCGGCAAACCCGACTCCTTTCCTGTTCACCGACATACCGAGCCAGCGGACTGTGCGCACCACCGCTGGGCTGATCCCCGCTAGCTCATGGCTTCGCTACAATGACGACCACTATGCCTTCAAAGGGTTGCACCACCAGAAGGACCACACTACCCAGGACTCACCTCCGCCTCGCGCTTCCTCTCCCGACTTTCCACCTCTGTCGGAGCTCATGCCCCCGAGCACACCGCTGAAATTGACTTGCCACAAGCAGGCTAGGTTGGAGTGGGAGGTGGAGCGTAGGGATCTGAATCAGTGAGCCAACACAGCCAAGGAGGCAGCAGGTATGCGAGAATCGTCAAGTCTACCGCGCGCATTTCTAATGTTCTGCAGATGCTGACCCGGGGAACGAGGCCAAGGCCCTAGAATATCACCAGTTGTGTATGTGATCCTATGTACTCGCTTTTCTTGTACTCATTGACACATCAAAGGCGAGGATTATGCTGCCGATTTTGGCCTGTTCATCCCTGACACCAAAATCGACAAGCACCTCATCCTGAGGCGGCAGGAGTCGACACAGCTGGATGGTCTTTGGGAGCAGGCATGTGAGTACCATTATCTGTGTTTGCATATCGTGTCCGGCACTAACATGCGGCATAGAGCCTACATGGACGCAGTGGAAGAGTTTAACACGACTTTTGGCCAGCCTTACCAGCGCTATGACGGGAAGGCGTGGACCTGACGTCAAAGTGTCAGATGCTGGTGCTTTACAAGGAATTTTTGGACGGATGTCGCGGTGACTTGGAGGAGGAGTTCAGGATTGTGGGGCAGCGGCTGCATGAAATCAGTTGGGTCAACCCTTTCCCTCTGGGTGATTCACGGTGCGCCGCCCTCAACACAAAGCATATGTTTTTGCCTCTGAAATTCCTTTGCTTCTCTAACACTTTGTGTTATGTATTCAGTGCAAGCACAGGCAAACATTGCTCCAGAATCTAATTTCTGGTCGACGTTGGAGGATGCCACCGTCATTCTGACGTATCTGAACTCCGATTATCGTAAGCCATTGAGTGTCCGGTGCCGCCGCAAATACTTGAAATGTACGTGTTCACTTATGCGATTGACGTTGACTTCATCTGATTCGGTCCCTCAGATAAGCTCCTGGTTATCGAGCTTGCAGCGATGCAGGCTGCCGCAGAGGTGGAAGCTCGTCAGTGGGAGGTGCCTCCGACTATCTCAATGGCAGTGTTCTACGGGGTCGTTGGCTCCTTGTTTCTTGGGTAACTCATTGCGAGTGTAGTTGTAGTTGCGCAATTCAAGGTAGCCAGTATGTATTTGAAAGCATTTTGCATGTATTTGAAAGCATTTTGATTTGAATGATGGAGATCAATGGAACTTCGTTGGGGTTTTGATTCAGCGCAACAGACTTGGTGAAAACTTGCCTTATACAGACGAGATGGGTTGTGTTGGCTTGTTGTGCGGGATCTTATGTCTTATCTGGAATAAATGACTGGCACTTGGAAAAACTGGGACGATGGGTTAAGTTGGAGCAAAATTGCCTTGTACAGACGATATGGGGTGTGTTGGCTTGTTGGTGTCAGATCTTATCTCTTATATAGAATGACTTGTACTTAAAAAAATTAGGACGGCAAGTTAAGTTAGACCCAAGACCATTCTGAGTGAACAAGTCCTTCACTACCTACCCACTAGGGGTAATGGGACATGGGATGCACACAGAGAGAACAGGATGGGACGTCCCACGCTATGGGATAAATTGGGGTGGGACGACCCATACAATTTGTGTTTTAGCATGGTCTGACCCATGAACTTTGAGAAAAGAGGATGGGACAGACCATGGGTTTTGGAAACACAGTGGGACGTCCCATCTGCACATGGGACGTCCCATCTGCACATGGGACATCCCATGTCTTTTTATGAAAGGATGTGGGACGTCCCACACTAATTCTGTAACTGGGATGGGACACCCAAAGACTTTGGTAGATAGTGTGGGACGTCCCACTTGAATTCTGTTTTACAATGGGACGTCCCACATACCTTTGGGATGCCCACAATGCCTAATTAATATTGTGGGACGTCCCAAATTATTTTGGGCGGACCGATATGTTTTGTATTGAAAAAAAGAAAGTCAATGAAATTGTTTAGGAAAATGAATGAGGTGTAAATCGGGAGCTCAAGCCCAGCATGGAGGTCCTGACTGGGCTTACCTTTCAAGATCTGATCTATCGCGTCTCCTCTCTAACATAGGAACTTTAACGAAAGGGCTTGAAGTGTGTGGTGCGCATCCTCACTTACTTAACATTGACTGTGACTGTTTGATGAGGAAGGTGTGGGTTTGATTCCCACCATGCCCTTATTGTTTCACGGCACGCTGGAAAAGCTGTTTGCAAGATTGAGAAGCCATGGAATAATTCTGAAGAGACAGTTTCCTGAAGAAATAGATGAGAACATATTTTGCCTCTTCAATTCTTACCCGCAACCCAAGTGCAACCATGCCGCGCAGAATACCGCCCGCAACCGGAGTGCAACCGTGCTGCATGGAATACCGCCCGCAACCTGAGCGCAACCGCTGCACGGAATAGCTGCCCGCAACCCAAGTGCAACCATGCTGTGCGGAATACCGCCCGCAACCGGAGCGCAACCGTGCTGCCGCGAAATAGCCGCCTGCAACCCAAGCGCAACCGTGCTGCACAGAATACCACCTGCAACCTGAGCGCAACTGCTGCGCAGAATAGCCGCCCACAACCCGAGCGCAACCGTGCTGCGTGCGCAGAATACCGTCCGCAACCCGAGCACAACCGTGCCGCGTGGAATACCGCCTGCAACCCAAGTGCAACCATGCCACGCAGAATACCGCCCACAACCGGAGCGCAACCGTGCTGCGCGGAATAGCCGCCCGCAACCCGAGCGCAACCGTGCCGCGTGCGCGGAATACCGCCCGCAACCCGAGCGCAACCATGCTGCGCAGAATAGCCGCCCGCAACCCCAGCTTTTTGCTGGCAGTAATATTCAAATCCTCTAATTGCAGTCTGGATATATGTACACTAAAAGCCCTGCACACAGGCTTCAAGAATCACCCCGCCCGAGCCCAATCCACCCAGAAATGCCCGCAAAAATGCTCTTTTCTTGGGCCATTGGTGCCAGGGGTTCAACATTCAAAATGGGACCATGGGACATCCCACAAATTTTTCCGTTCCGCCTGCGGCGGATGGTATGTCCCAAGCCAAAAAAAACCCATGGGACATCCCATGCAAAAAAAAAACACAAAACATGGGACATCCCACAGGGGATGGTCCAGACATGTCAAAAAGACCCCCTTTAGCCCAGTTAAGTGGTACCCAAAAACAGCCCTAACAGGGGGTCTGGGGTTGTAGCCTGAGGTGTTCTTCTTCTGTACCTTCTTCCTGCTCCTTCCCTTCTCTGCTTATTCTGCCAACCTCTCTACAGGCTATGTACCTATTTACATGTACCCCCTGGACCAGAACATTGAAATCAACAGCCCTGCAATGTGGACAGCGAGCCAGAGAGAGCTGGGGGGCATGATTCACTGTATGTTCGCTCCTCGGTGTCCAATGTGGTGCTAGTTCCCCTTGCCTATTTCTAGCTTGTTCGGGTCCTCCTCGCCTCGTTGACATGCTGCCTTGCTGCCCATTGCCGAAACAGGCGACCTTATTTACCTCAGGCGCTACTGATCATCCCTCGCGCATAATCAAGTGTACTGTAACCCGTCAAGACATCAACACTTCAAGACCCCCACTACCAGAAACTGCTGAGTGGGAACATGACAAGCCACTGTAGCAGGCTCACCTCCTCTCCAGAGTATGCGCGCAACCTGCGATTGAGGCCTGCGATTGAACGATAGCGGCAACCTCCTCTTGTCCGACAAAGCCTGCTGTAGATTTGGCTCAGCTTCCCGGCTATCAATCACCCGCCCTCTCACATACACACTCAATCCTCCCCCCCATGGTCGAACGTCTGGCCATGCCTGCAAGTTCTGCTGTCCAGTTTCAGTCTCTTGAGGGCTCTCCCCACTCATCTACAAGCCGTACACTCCTCGAAGACTTCATCAAAGCTACTTGAAGACAAATTCTTGTCAGGTCTTTCGCAACTTCAAGCCAGGCCTCCAAATTTTTTTCAGGTTCAAGTCGGAATCCTTGCACTTCCATCCAGTCGCACCTCTCAGTGGTCCTTTTTTTTTTTTCAAGCTGGATAATCCCACTCGGACTTTCGACGCAACCAAGCCATCTCAAGCTTCCAATAATCAATGTGGTTTTTGTTTTGGTTGCGACTTTTTTCGTATTTCTCGGGAGTTCCAAGCTTGAATCAAATGCGAACTCTTCGTCGCTTCAAGCTCTTCTCAGTCACAACCTTCAACTCAAGTCTTATTATCCAGCGTCTGCTTCTCTCTCGACACCATTCAGATCTCGACGAGTACATGTACCCCCGTGTAGCTCGCGAATATATCAGTTCATTTCTCCTATAATGTGCGAGGAAAGCTAGGATGATGGAATTTAAATGACCATTGACCAGTGCCTCAACGTGCTTCAGCAGCCTTATGCCAGCTTGAGCGGCAGCTGATTGCCAGGTGAATGTGGCCACACGATGCCGCCATTGGCAATTGAACCTAGCGCCCACCTCATCGGCACATGGCCACCACTGGTCGCCGACATGTAGTGCACATATTGGCAGCACATGGCAGCGACGTGTCCGGCAAATGGCGGTGTAATTGGTGTTTGAGTTGCAGAATGAGCTGCTTTTGCGATGGTTGCTTGTACATTTTTGTGAGAGGCCGCAGCAAAGAATCCTCGGTCCGTATAACGAATCACGGATGCTGAACAAAGCGAACTCGGGCGAAAGACTACAGACGTTGACGAAAGAAGTGAGCGTGGAGGTAAGGTGGAGGTGGGCCGGCCCAGATGTCGGAGTTTGAAATGGTTTCGGACGGACAGACACACGTAATTTTAATAAAGGGGTGATATAGAGGAAAACACAAAATATACAAAGTTTGTAGAGGAATATTAAAAGTGCATTTGGACCGCCACATCAGTTCATTGACCGCGTATACCCAGGATATTTCTCCAGCATCTCCGTCTTCACCCCTGCAAGCTCAGGACAGACAAGCGAAGGGAATAATCCTCCAGCACTATCAAAGGTGCTCTCTAAAAGAGCATAAACAGCATCCTCCACGTTTTTAACCGCCACTGGCATAAGCTGCTGTGATACCTGGTACACAAAGCAAGCGGCATTGTCGCCCTCGAGAAGCGATACAGCAGTGTACACGCCGTTGGTGAAGTCGCTGATGTCAAGTCCGAAGAAGGAATTGACGGTCCCGAGGTTCCCCCCTATTTGCATTGTCTCGGGATAGGTTGTCCACATTTTGATAAGATTTGCCACGACGTCTGAGATGATATTGACCGGCGTACTGCGAGGTCTCCAGCCGGCGGGAAATCTTGGTCCTCCAGGCATGAGTACCAGAGTGCCGTTGGGGTAGCGTTGTACACCGAACATAGAGCAGAGAGTGTCGATGGTGAAGTAGCCGTCTGGGTGCTCCTCTGAATAATCCGCAAAAAATGGGGCAGTGACGAGTGTGGTCGCGCCGGAGATGATCTGCAGGTTGCCGGTCATCAGAATGTCCACATGGCGCGCGCGCGCACGCACCATTTGAACCGGCCCGTGAAAGTAGTATGGATTACTCGCGATGGAGTGCCGCTGCCGATTTACGTGTTGCTGTATGATGATATCAACTGTTTGGGTCGGATCTCCTGACTCGACGAGATCGAGCAATGCCTTAAATGCGCGGAGGTCTACAGTGTGGTTGTCTCCACTACGGGACACATGTCGGTCATTCAGTAATTTTATGGGCATTCGTGGGACGAATAACACATACCATTCATCTAAATCGCACCGTGTCGCTGAAGAGTCGGACTCGAACTGGTTGTGAGTGCCGGAAAGACCGACCCCATGGCCTATATTGGTTGTAGTTCTTGAGACCGGGTTAAATATACACGGGAAGTAAACGTGCCTGTGATACTACCAAGTATCCCGTCCGACCCAGGTGGCGGACCACCAATCGAGTACGTGAGCAACGGGAAATCCAAAGGGCTTGTAGCGTAAGCAAACCCAAGGGCCACGACTAAGATACAGAAATCCAGGCCCCCGTTAAATGCTATGGTTTTCAGAAATCAATTATTGGGGAAAAACTAGGAAGTGAGTAGAGTACTATTTACCTTGCAGGCACGCTGTAAGACTGTTGTCCACATTGGCGATGCCGTTGTGAGGAATGTAGTTGTGGTTGGCAAGGAGGTTCATTCCAGGGCATGGGCCGCGCAGATCATTGGGACCTTCAGGAACAAATGGGTGTTGGTCGAGCATTTGCCTCGGGTCCAAGCTCAAGGTGAGGTTTCTTAGGACAAAGGCCTGCGCAAAAGCGGTGGGTCCCAGGAGGAGCCTAGTGAGAAGTGCGCGAGGATTCGATATCATCGGTTTTGCGGCAGAGCTTGAAGAGAGTGGGGAGACGACCTACCCGAGAAGGAGTCGCGCCGCCATATAAACGATTGGGATAGTGAGGTGGCCGAACTTCCGGGCCCACATTGCGATTAGGGCATGAAACCGTACAGTATACGGTAGACGGCCGTATAGTACAGTAAAGCCGTACAATTGGTACGGACGGATGGCACCCGTGCCGTATTTAATTTGATCGTGGCACAGGCGCGAACGGTACGGGTCCCGTACCGTATTGAACCGTCCATTAAACGGCCGTCACAAGTTCCAAATACTCGTGTATTAGCCTCGATCAAAGCCAGTGAGGCCCTGATCGGGTGCCCAGAATCTTTTCTAGAATTTTTGCTAGAATCTGATACGGCACCCAAACTCGTCCCTAAACTATACCCTAGAATGACAAATATTGTTGGTTTATGGATACCTGAGCACCGAGGTGGCAGACGAAATGCGGTCGAAAAAATTGCTCCAGTTTCTAGAGCTCTTCAAGATTTCTGGTTCAACTCCAGAATGTGTTGAATATTTTGAAGTCACAATTTCCCTTTCGCGCTTTCGAAAAAAACTTCGCCACCTCCACCTGTCAATCAATTACCTTTTGCGGTAGTTTTGCTCCACTTTCTACGGCTGTCCGCTGCAGGCTACGCCCAAGCGACGTCAGGTGGAGCTTGTGAGATTTTTTCGAAAGTGCTCTAGGGTTTTGCAGTTAGCTGTCAAGCCCTAATTGCGATACTTATGACGGAGTCCTGGCACCTGCATGACACCTGGCACCTGCCTGACATTAGGCTGACGCTAGAGACCCGGTTCAGTATGACCTTAATGGACTAGTGGGCCAAAATTTGAGGGATAGGCTGCCATAAACTTTATAATTTGTCAGAGTCTGGAGATGATGGTGAAGATTCAAGGTACTGGTATGAAAAAAAGGAGAAATAAGACGCTTTTAAACTCCGCTTTCGGACCATCAGCCCCGAACCTTCTGTTTGACAGATCGCGCAGCTAAGACGGCCCGATTTGAGTCCGTAGTGAAGTGGTACATCTCCGCAGATCTCGGAATTCCTTATCGGGTAGATGTGGCGGCTTGCAGTGCACATCGGAGACGAGGACCTCGGGCACCGTTTGACATCGGATTCTCAGCGTGCTGATGCTGTCGAGTCGACCACTGCGCCCCTTCGTCCCACTGGCGGCGCCTCCTGCGGCAATCCGACGATACCTCGCCACATCTCTGCGGCTGCAATCGACACTCGAACCCGACGCCACCGCGCTTGCCGCCAGGGTCCTAGACAATCTTGTGGACATTTGACGATGATACGCGGTACTATCATGCGCTAGACGGTGGGTTCGCGCGAAGCGGTACGCGTACTTACTTGCACCTGCCCGCGCTGTACAGCTACTGGGATGGTTTGTGGAACTGCTCAGGAAGCATGTTGGCAGACACCGCATGCGAGCCTGGGCGCGGCGCCCACGGATAAAAGCAGAGGGAGCATATATTGGTGAGCGCAGATGCGGATTTGGGGGCGGCGCTGTGGGCACAGTGTCGACACTGAGCTCATTCACGTCTGCCCTGGTGTGCCTGACGCGTCTCGCCGCGCACGTCGTCGACACCACATTGTCCGCGCAGGAGCAACTCGCACTGTGCTGCGCGAATCCTGCACCGGAGCCATCGGCGGTACTCGTGCACATTTTTCTGGCAGAGTCGTTGCTGCTACAAGCGTACGCGCGGCTGCGGAGAGAGCTCCTCTGAGGGAGCGCGACCGGGGGCGCGCCCGGTGTTCGACAGCGTCGTCTATCATGCCTGAGGTTATTTGTGGGAGTGGAATGGATAGACATGTGCATGCTAACCCCGCCGCTCGACAGAATCGACGACGAGATCTACGAGGACACGCTCAAGACGTTCCCGGAGCTCGCGGACAACGACCACGCGAAGCTTGTCAAGCTCGACGAGGAGAGGATGAAGAACCCGGAGGGCAAGGAGTGGTGGAAGGTGTTTATTGAGTTGTGCGTGTTTTTGTCTCCTCCTCCTCCTCCCTCGTTTCGCATCTCCTGGGCTGCGCCATCTCCTGCACCCTCCCTGTGTATTCCTTCCTCCCCGTCCGTGCACCCGTGCCGCGCCCCCGCCCCTCCCTCCCCATACAGTGTGCGCCGCACTCGCTGACCCAAGCGCCCACAGGTACAAGAAGAAAGTCATCGACCACAACTTCGGCTCGCTCATCCGGACGGACGCGCGCCAGGAGTATGGCAAGAACAATACCATCTTTGGTACGTTGCGTGCCTGGTCCTTCCTTTACGTCCCTTTCCCCCGCGTCCCACTCTCGCGCTGATGAGACGACACGTACCGTTGCACTCGCGGTGACGACGTGTGCAGTGGTTCTCGCGGTGACCGTACGATGCGTGCCGTTGTTCTCGCGGTGACCATACGACGCGTCCCCTCTCTCGTTCCGATATCCCACGGCCTCCGGCGGCGGGGAGAGTGGATGGCGGGGGTTTGTGTGGTGTGGATCGAATGTTTCTTCTTCCAGTTTACATACATAGCTCTGTATTTTGCAACAAGATTGTTTTTGAACCTCAATTACAACGGACTAAGAGTTATAATCTGTAAACACTGGAGAAGAAAATCCCGCAGCGGGAGGTGTGTGATCGGGTAAGATATGTAAGTAGGGTATATCCAAAGTTGCCAATTCGACACTGGTGTCGAGGATCGTCGGGTCGAATGGATATGTAGGGAAGCCGTACGTTGCTGGATAGTCGCGCAGACAATCGGGATTAAATATTGTAGCACCGTCTGTGTCGACAGCCGAGGAAGAGGGTCTGCCAAAATTCCTTTGAGGCTCGAACGCAATGGTCTGGTGGTGCCCGGTAGGGCGAATGTCGACTTGCATGGGAGTTTCACCGAGGCGTTCCATCTGCTCAGTGAACCAAGCCGCCTCCGGTGCAGTGTGATTGAGGTGAGGTTGCGGGTGAACCATGGGTGCCGTCGTGAACAGAGGAATTGCGTTCATAGCCTGGGAACGGCGCAAATTCATCGGGGTGGGAGATAGGTCTGAGGTAGTATTCTCTGAATCACGATGTTAGATATGCATAACTTCACCTTATAACGACTTACCTCCAGAGGCGGTATGAGCAGCAGCGCTCTCCTCGTTCGCATTTTGAGCTACCCGTGTTTGCACAATAATTGTTGAGCGAAGTTAATATCAACCCTGAAAATAATACGGCACAGAAGCTCACCGTGTCGGTTAACAGAACGCTGCTGTCGGCGAAAATGGGTAGCAGTCTGATCCCGTGCATAGATACCTTGCGAGGCATGCAACTCAAGCGCTCCCATGGCCCTCGCATCGTATTGCATGCTCCGCATAATGCCGCCGAGCATCGTTAAATTCACACCATCCCGATTGACATTCCGATGGGACTGCTCATTTCCGTTACTTGTCGAGGGGGCAGACTTCCATATTTCGAGAGGAATGAGACTGTGAGGTTGATAGAGTGCAGGTAGCGCAAATTTACTTCCTGTTCGTTTATCTTTCAGCCAAGCTAATAGAAAATCAGCTTCAAAGTATTAACGATGTACCTAAGAGTGTTCGACGCACCCTTGGCTTTACGGCCACCATTCTCGATGATTCGGAACGCCGATTCAAGGTCGGGGTGTACTTGAGAGGACGAGAGACTTAGCATAGCAGCGCGAACTTGCGGTGTTGTATAAGGTCGCAGTTCGCGGATATTCCGCTTGTAGTGTGTTGTACAAAGGCGTAAAAAGCGTCGGAGATGGTCACAAGGGTCAAGGGTTCTGAGAAGCCGACCGGCTCCATCGGGCAGTAGACATCGCCAAGATGTGCACATAGCTTCTGGCAATACATCCCGACGCCTAAAGAATTTTGGTTAAATGGGAAGGATTTAATCACCAAAGATATCTACCTAAAGCCTGCCCCTTGTGAGCGTCCGTGATCCAAATCTCGAACCCTTCCCCATGGATGTGGCGGAAGCGACATGGGATACCGGTGTCGGCGTGTGCAATCTCAAATATTCGAGTGAACAAAATGAGGTGAGCTTCGGCCGACTGGGACGTTGTAAATGCCCGTGTACCGATGATTGCTATAAAATACACTTGAGAACTGAGTCTCTGTGCGATAAATGACATACATTTCATATGGTCGACCTCCCAGGTCTCCATCTCAAACTCTTGCCATTTCCCGTTCAAACGCTTGAAAGCCGTGTCCAAGGAAAGTTTTTTTGAACGCATGAGTAGTGCAGACATGGAGCGCAGCATGCATATGACCAGATAGAAAGTCTTCCCATCCGCGAGCGTGTGTTTCTCGGCGCACCAAACATACTGTTCCTCTTCGGGGAGACCACGATGTTCTGCGGCAAGTAGCTGAGCACCTGCCGAAATATATTAAATATGATCCAAGGCAAATGGCGATGGGAATACCTTCAAATCCTGTTCCATCCGGAAATAAAACCTTTCGTAGCTCATCGATGTAACGGCGAATATGATCCAAATTCCCATACGACGGATGAAGGGCCGCAAGTGGTGGGTCAAACGGTTTGGTCCACCCCAAGCTGTGTCGCAAACCAGATATGAAGCCGGAATCAAGCATCAGCTTACGCGGTGTTGCATCAGCAAGCTTCCAGTCCAAATCCAGCAGCAAGGACCGAAACACTTCCAGCAAAGGTGGCGGGGTTTTGACAGGGTGAGGTGGCGGATGGGTATGGAGGTTACGACAGATCACAACAACAAACGGGCAGTCCGACAAATCATCGGGAGTATAGATATCGAATTTGGCAGTGCAATTGCCAGCGGTTCGCTGAAGTACACCGCGGGCCAACTTCCCAGAGTCGCGATGCCAATATGCTGAAGAAGGTGAGTCCGAGAAGTAGAAACAGCGCCGATTGGGCTTACGGCACAATTCCTTCTGCGCGGAAGGAGATGCGGTGAAGGAGCACGGAGCCCGAGGGCCGTATCCGAACTGGCGTGCCAGTTCCTCGCGCTCATCGATGACCTTCGAGTCATTTTCCAAGAGAGCATGGAGATATGTGATATCGAACTCGTCGAGGGTGCGTAGGATCAAATGTGCTTTATCTGTATTCTTCCTATGTTCACATCTGTCGAACGAGGCAATTAGAAATTCCCGGGGAAGGTGAGAGGCACGCATACTGGATAAAGGATCTTTGATATTCATCGAAGCACATTTCAAGCTTGCCTTTGCAGAAAGAGCGCGAAGTTTTCTTCCGACGAGAATCCCTGATGACTTTTGTACGGGTCTCGGAATCAGAGTCATCCGACTCTGATTCGGTGTCGGCGTCGTTGTTGTCCATAAGTCCGATAGAATCCAGATCTTCTCCGTCGACACGAAGATCAAACGCGCAGCCTTTCTCTGCAAGTACGCAATACAGGCCCAGAGTCTTCACAAAGATCTCTTTCTTCGCGTCCGCTATGGCATCCAACTGGAGACCCGGCGCAAGAGGATGAAGTGACCGGGCAGAGCAATACTTCAGCCCTTTGCCTGCCGAGCTCCGGAATCAGAAAATATACGCTCAAGGCTTCGATAAAAATACATACAAGACAGTTTCTTGTGAAAACAAACCGCTGGTAATCCTGTGCGTCCTAGGAGTAGTTGGCCACAGTGGACATGAGAGTCCCCGCCTTGTGAATCACCGAGGGAGTATTGGAAGCTTTCTCTTGGATGATGGAAATTGGCGGGGTCAACAGAGAATCGGTGCGCGATCCCGGTACCTATGCTGGTCCCCGTCTCCGGATATTCCACTATCGAGCCTAGTGGGTGGTCGACCAAGCGGTGAACGAAACTTTGTCGATTGACACAGTCAAGACCGGCGCTGATTTCTTGGGAGGTGAACTCTCGAGCAGCAGGTGGACAATACTGAGGGCCTAGCACGGCAGCGGAGGCAGAACAGGCTGGAAGAGCCTGTGAAATGGCTCGAGTGACTTCCAGGAAATCAGGATCATGGTCGTCAAGATTTGTCGGCAAACACTTTGGTGTCGTCAAGCCAACATTTGCAAGCAGCCTTTGGGCTTCCACAATGGCAATACTGTACAATTTCGTTCAAATCGGCAGTCACGCGTCACGCACCCCCCTGTCGATCACGAACTTTGGTCGAGGTCACGCGTCACTTGGGCCTCTGTCGTCGAACTTCCAAGTGGTCACACAGGCCCCAAATTGCCTAAAAAAAAAAAAAAAAGGCAAAAAAGACAAAAATTTCGATTCAAATGCCGAAATTTTCGAGGTGTCACGCAAAAATTCGGCGGTTGCCGAAATGTTGAATAGGTAAAATGGGTCACGCGTCACACCCCATGTCGATTTGAACGAAATTGTCCAGTACGCTGTGTATCCGACAGCAGCATCGGGGAAAGTCTACCCTTCCATCTCAATTCATGGTCTATGATTTATTTCAAGTTGTTCATTGCCGAAAGTCGTGTCGCGTCGCGTCGCGCCCCACCCAAGCCAAGCGCCGCCGTCATAAAAGAAAGGTGTGTCTTACAAACTTGACCATGAAATTCAGGTACATTGAGCACACAGACACTGAACCGACACGAAATGTGGCTCTTCTGTCTCCTTGTAAGGATCAGACACAGCTCACCGTATCAATCCGGCCATCAAGGCGGATCACCACTGCGCACCACGCCGGAGTCCGCAACTACTGTGCCGTAGTTGCGCAACCCCTGCGCTTCCTGCGCCCCCAGTTCCCTTACTCATTCCAAGTCATCTCCCGGTTCCGTAGTTACATGTAGATTAGTATAAGTAGTGTGGTTTGTAGTCCGAGTAGTAACAGTTCCGAACAACACGCGGATTTGCACGACTCAACTTGTTTGATTTCTAACAACTCCGCCAATCGAAACTTCTGTGTCTACGACTTTCTATCCAGAAACTCCGTAGTCTCACATTTTTTTTGAGTCCAATTTTTTTCTCGTGTTTAACAATCGGATTGATCACCCGATTGAGCAAGCATAGCGCTTAATTACACCGGTTATACAGAAATACCAGAATATGGTATCTACGCGAAAGAAGACCTACGCTTCAGTCGCAGAGACAACTCGGACCCTGCAGAAGTCTATTCTGCAGGAGGTAGCCGAAGTTGGGGCATCATTCAACGGACAGAATGAGCCCGCAGTCTTAGCAGCGGAGGGCGAGCTCCAATTTGGGAGTTTACCCTCTGTTGATCAGCACGCATTACGCGTTGCTCAAGGCCCTCGGATTCACGGATCAGATCTTGACGAGCTAGTCGCTACGTACGAGAATCAGGATGCCGACGATGATGAGGAAGAGCGAGATGAATCACCCACCACGGGTGATTCCGGGAGCGGCGCAGATGCTGCCTCGTTGGAGAATGTGGAAGCTGAATCTGCATATATCCTCCACTCGCAAGGCAGTCTGGACTGGGAAAGTTCTGAGAACGGGTTTGTAGTACCCCGGATCACTGCCAAGAAGTATAAGTGGTTAGTCCCAGAGAGGATGGATACCGAATATAAGTTCTTCCCAACATGGTTCGACCTCAGTGAGGATGAAGATCAGCTTGGTCCGATTCCTGGGTCGTGGGTAAAGAAAGAAGAAGTCGATTTCCAGAGCGCGATAGAAGCATCCATCGAGGAAGTCAAGATCAGTTCGGCCGTGCCGGCGAGAAGCATGGCAGTGATCGTTGAAGTTCCCGAGGAGGCAGCAGCTAAGCAATCAACGAAAGGGAAGAATGTCGACGCTGCAGAGCGCAGCGCAGGATTTGCGGCGTACTTGCAAGAGATGCAGAATAGTAACACCGCCAGAGAGAAGCACCATAAGAAATCCAAAGATGCCAAGAAGGCCAAGGAGAGATTTTCGCGGTCAGAGTCGCAAGTACCGGAAGGTGGTTGGTTCCGGGCTACGACAAGCAAGTCTGGGAGCCCACCGGCGCCTCCCAATACTCCAAGTAGTTCGAGTGACAGTTCCTCGAGTTCAGATACCTCGAGCTCAGAGTCAGCCCAGTCAGATCCAGGTTCTGACACCAGTTCCTCCGGCGCTTACAGCGGAATTCGCAGCAGGAAGTTGCGAAATAAGCTCAGGGACAAGCGCAAACTGGATGAAATGAGAAGTATGAAGAAAGCCATGGCTGGAATTAAGATCAAAGCACCGTTCATCTGGGATGGGAAGCCTGTAATGGACACATTCGATCATTGGACGTACGAGGTAGATACGTGGATCGAGCTTACGGCTTTGAGTGACAAATTAGCCATGAAATTGATTGTTAATTTCATGAGCGGCACTGCAAGCAAGTTCTTCATGGACCATGTCGCAACGAACTTGAAACAATGGACTATCAAAGATGTCTATAAGGCGTTGTTCGATTACTGCTTCCCCACCGATTTTAAACTTCGGTTACGGAAGCGATTAATGAGCGCGTACCAAGGCAAAAAGACAGTCCGAGATTTTATTCGGGACATTAGGTCGTTGGCGAAACGGTTCCCCGATGTAACAGAGAGGCATTTAGTCCAGATATTCTGGGATGGTGCTGATCAGTACATACGGGTCAAGTGGCTAGACAGAGGCATGAGTCCGGAAGAATCAAGCTTGGAGAAGCTTGTCAAATGGGCAATGCGATTCGAGAAATCGAAGGAAGCACTTGACAAGGAACAACGGGATTGGAGACCCAAGCCAGAAGGACGCACCTGGGGGCGATTCAAAAATAGGGCTCGAGGAAACGAGCCTTGGACGCCACCGGATGATAACGACAAGGAGACATCGGACACAAGCACCGGCCGAAAGACTGATAAATCTGCGAAGAATAATCAATCAGCCGGAAAATGGGCAAAGGACAAACAGAAGGAAAAGTCCGGCAAACCCAAGAGTTTTAAACCGAAGTGGTCTCCGGATGAAATGGATCAGATGAGGGCAGAGAATAAATGTTTCACCTGTGGAGAGGTGGGACACCAGAGTCGAAATTGCCCTGACAAACACCAGGCCAAAGCTCCCAAACAGAAAGTGTCAGTCGGTGTAGCTCGGTACGATTACCTGGGTCTGGACGATCTCGCGAAAGCGAAAGACGAGTCATCGGTGCACACGGATTCGGTCCGCGTCGAAGATTCTGACGAGCTACCCGATCCTTCGACCCAGGATAAAGGTACCGATAAAGTTTGGCTGAGAGCGCCGGCTTTGGAAGTATGCTCTTATATCAAGAAACTGTGGATGACGGCCTATCCTCCGGATGAAGCGATAGCCGAAGGAATGGTCCCTGACGAGAGGTTCACGGTCATTGAATACGGTTCCGTGTTCGAAGTAACGGACTGGTTGAAGTCCCAGGTTCCCTATTTGGTAACCCGAGAGGATCTGACACGCGTGGATTTCAGCGTAATGGATGTGGTCAACGATGCTTGGGATAAACACCTTTCGGCACCACGAAATCAAGGTTGTTTTGTCGGGGATGAGCCGGACCATGAATATCCAGCACTGAATTGGCTGCTGTTCCGTTTTGCTGGGGCATTAACAGAACTGGACAATATGGAAATGGATTCCGCAATGGAGAGACTAATAGTGGATCCTGCAACTGGTGGTTATTTAATTTTTGACCAGTTAACCGCGGACCACTACTTTGTCACTCACAGCCAGATTAGGGTACCAGGATTCTCAGCACGTGAGGTCTTGAGTAGACCGCCACCTGACGAGACTCCCAGCATGGAATCGATCGAAAGGATCCGGCGCCGTCGGCGTATTATGTCTCAACCTCGATGTGCGGCTATAAGGACACGGGGAGGTCAGTCCCGAAAGCGTAGCCGAGCAGAACTGAACGAAAGTACTCACGATCATATGTACCGGACGGCGATGCGAGAGAAAGACCGGGATAGAATCTTACCGCGCCAGATAATTGTCGAGGCTATGGTCAATGGCCAAGCCGTCCGAGCACTTTTGGATACAGGCTCGATGATGGATTTTATCTCGACAAAGGTGGTGGATCAGTTAAAGATCAAAACTGAGATCCTCGTGAAACCTGTACCGTTATATATGGCGGTATCAGGTTCTCGCTCGATTGTGAATCGTTCCGCAACGGTTGATTTCACATACCAAGGCATAAATGGTCAGCGGAGCTTCGACGTATGCAATTTAGACGCTTACGATATCGTTCTCGGTACGCCATTCCTCTTTCAACACAAAGTCGCTGTTGGGTTCAACCCAACACGTGTGGTAATTGGCTCCATGACACCACAATCGCTGGAGGGCGATACAATGGTCAAAATTATATCGGCTGCAGCAGAGGTGTTGGATGGTAGATATGAGAACTTACGCCGCAAGATTCGGGCGGAAGTGGCGGATTTGTGTCAGGATCCTGCGCAGACGGCGTTGCCGCCATTCCGAGCAGTAAATCATATTATTCCGATTATCGACGACACAAAGGTATATTCCTGGCGCCCTTCGAAGTGTCCTGACGCGCTAAAAACGCTTTGGCAGGCAAAGAAGGAGGTCTATCCCCGATCGGGAAGATGGCGCATAGCCACGGGTACAAACGCCATTCCTATGTTGATCCTGAAGAAGACAAGCGCGAAAGCAGGCGAGGTAAAGATACGCACTGTGTTTGATAAAAGAGAAGTTAACGCAAACACTAGGAGACTTACTGCCCCGCTACCAGATATGGATGGAATTCTGCGTAATGTGGTACGCCATCCAATACGGTCCTTGTTAGACGGGAAAGATTTTTATGAACAAATTAGGGTGGTTGAAGAACATGTTTCGCACACCTTATTTGTGACGCCGGATGGGACAATGGAAAGCTTGGTCCTGCAGCAGGGAGACTTGAACGGTCCTGCGACATGTCAACTATTGATGAACCATATTTTTGCGGAATATATTGGCGTATTTATGAACGTGTACCTGGATGATATTGTGATATACTCCGACACGGTAGATGAACATTTGACTCACCTCCGTAAAATCTTTGCGGTATTGCGAAAGGAAAAGTTGTATCTCAGTGCGGATAAGATGCAGCTGTTTTCTCGTGAATTGAGAGTCCTCGGCCATATCATTGACGAAAAGGGCATCAGAATGGATCCGGACAAGGTGGATAAGGTGACGAACTGGAAAACACCGACCAATAAAACCTTGTTGAGTAGTTTTCTGGGTGCGGTTGGATTCTTGGCACCAGATGGTCCAAGTATGCGAATTCCGATGTCTATCCTCTCAACGATTAGTGGTCCGGCAGCGGTCTGGCGCTGGCATCCTACACACCAACGAGCGTTTGACGAGGTTAAGAATATTGTGCAAGACTGGCGGGATCATCACCGCATTGCCCTCGATTATTCCGTGGGGGCTGAGATGATCAACCTCGTCACTGACGCCTGTCTGACAGGTGCGAGTGGCTATTTGAGCCAAGGCAATGACCTGAAGACGGCGAAAGTTAGTTCTTTTTGGTCTGGAAAGTTCAACTCGGCGCAGCAGAATTACCCTGTTCATGAACAGGAATTATTGGCAATAATCGAGTCGCTAAAGCGCTTTCGAGCCGAGTTGATAGGGGCGAAATTTAGGATATGTACAGACCATAGAGGTCTTGAATATATCATGCAACAAAGACATCTGTCCCCGCGTCAACACCGCTGGATGAGTGTTTTGAATGAATTTGAATTCACCATTCATTATATTCCTGGGGACACCAATATTCTCGCCGATGCACTGTCGAGGATTTACGCGAACGAACCAACGGGAGAAGTCCGAGCGCCAAGCGAGTATGTGCAGGACAGGGATCCGGACGAGATTCCTATACATGCCAAATTAGCGGCTGTAAATATGTCTGCACCCGTACATACCGATACCAGCGCATTGTGGATCTGCGCTGTTGATGGTCCTAGGAGATCTGGAAGACTCGGTAATAAACCCCGCGTCGAGTTTGACCACAAAACTCACCAGGTCAAAATCGGAACAAACAGAGAACAAGGTACAATTGACCCAGTTTCTAAACAAAAGGTGACTACGCTCCCTGTATCGGATGAGATTCAAGGGGGGTTAGACAATGAGATAGCCCCGGGAACACCCAGCGAGGGAGATGCCGATAGACCATCTTCGAATGTCGCAGCGGAGACAGGGCAGTCGATACAAACGACGGTTGGAAAAGATGTCACCATTGCACCCGAAGAAGCGGGGGATGGTGCGGGGCTTGTAGATCTGGTCAAATCGGCTTCGCAAGTCGATTTTCCGAATGTCTTGAAAGGCCACTACATCAATGACGCATTTTTCCGGCAGATATTACTAAAGCCCACTCACTATAAAGATTTTTTCCTGCGTGATGGGTTGATATATATGAAGCGGGCCGACGAGGAAATGCTATGCATACCCAATCTTGTAATAGACGGTGTGGGCATGCGTAGCCTTGTCATTGGTCAAGCACATTCCTTGCTGGCTCATTTGGGGGCTCGCAAAACATTGAATTACTTGCGATACCATGTATGGTGGAATGAAATGATTCGCGACATTGCAGCCTACTGCGATAGTTGTAGCCTATGCGCAATGAGTAAGCCGTCGACTCAGAAGCCAGCAGGCTTACTGAGAACCCTCGAGGTACCAAGGCGCCCTTGGCAATCTATTGGGATAGATTTTGTTGGGCCTTTGCCGGAATCGGCGAATAGACTAGGAACGTTCGATATGATCTGCGTGGTGATTGATCATCTCACATCAATGGTCCACTTGACGCCAACGAAACAGACTTACAAGGCAACAGATGTCGCAGAGCTTGTGTTCGAGGTGGTTTACAAGCTACATGGATTACCGGAAATCATAGTTAGTGATAGAGATTCCCTGTTCACGAGCACGTTTTGGCAGAAGTTACATGCCTTGATCAACACCGAACTGCGGTTATCATCGGCATATCACCCACAAACCGACGGCGCAACCGAGCGCGCAAACAGAACGATGACTCAGATGCTGAGGCAGTGCGTTGAGCTCAATCAGAAGGATTGGGTCCTGCGCTTACCGGCAATCGAATTTGCAATGAACTCGGCGCGTTCCGATACCACGGGGTTCTCGCCGTTCTTCTTGAATTACGGGCGGCTTCCGAGACCGATGATCTGGAATGATAGAAATGAGTATCCTGGAGTCAGAAAATTCGCCGAGCGAGTGAAAGAATCTATCATGATGGCGCACGACGCGATTATTACCAAGCGAGTAAAACAGACAGTGCAGGCCAATAAAAGACGGCGCCCGGCGGCTTTTTCCACAGGGGATTTGGTGTATCTGTCAACACAGAATTTGAAATTGCCAAAGGGACGCGCAAGGAAACTTACTCCGAAATACATCGGTCCATTCCGCATTAGAAAAGTTCTGGAACCTGGCTCGTCATATGAGTTAGAATTGTCTCAGGAACTAAAAATGCGGGGAATTAATCCGTCTTTTCATGCATCATTGCTACGGATTCACGTACCGAACGATGATCGTCGCTTTCCCGGCCGCCAGATTCATCAGCTTCCCGGATTTGGGGCAGTGCCAAGCGAATGGGCAGTGGATCGTATTCTATCCCACAGCGGGAAAGGACGTGATTCTCTCTTCGAGGTGAAGTGGAAGTCTGGAGACGTCACCTGGCTTCAATATCCCGAAGTAAAGCACCTGGAACCCCTGCAATCGTACCTGGAAGCGATGGGAATATCGAAGATTCGGAATTTGAAAACAGGATCAGGAACTAGTCCAGAATTCGATGAGAATGTGCGCTCAGCAGCAGTACATGTCTTGATTCCAGGAGCGCCACAACGGGGCCGCGTCAGCCATGTCTTGATTCAAGAAATGGAGACCTCATTTGGAAGAAACAAGAGAGTTCTACCGATAAATAGCAGCCCTCGAGCGACAGATAAAGCAAGGACTTACCCGTCTGCTATCCAAATGTCTTCCGATCCTCGTTATAGCGCTGCCGACGCCCTTGCGTGGGAGAACTACCACGATGCTGTCTTGGCTTGGGTCAATGGCACAGCTGGGCACCCGGGAATGCCGCCCCCGGGTTACATCGAAAGCTACAGGCTCCGTCACCCCAGGGCGCCGCTCCCTTCCGACTTTCCGCGTATCGAGGAAGCGTGGCGCAATAGGCACGCGTCGGGTGAGTGCTGGTCATGCTGTGCAACAGCTCATAACTCGGATGCTGAAGATGTTCTAGGTTCGTCGCCGCGTACTACTGAGACGGCTCCGGGTGGGGTCTCCCTGTCGAACGACGCGTTCAGCTCGTTCCTCAACCACCAAGCCTTGGTGACTCAACAGCTCGCAGCCAACGCTTCGCAAATTGCGCGTCGTGGCGTTCGCGGCGACATGGGAACCTACCGCCGGGCGAGCTTCGGTGAGATTGTTGATGCAGTATCCTTGGTGATACACGACTTACCCGAAGATGCAGGCAAAGCCGTCAGATCGAAAGGCTGGCAGCGCAAGGTTGTCGGTAAGGCCGCCCGCAAGAACAAGGGCAAGAGAGTGCCTCGTGGCAAGCATGCGCGCATTGGAGCGGTGTCCGTGGCTGGTTCGGAGACCGCGAGTGTGGCTTCAACCGAGGACAGTGTCGACGCGGCTTTGTTTGGTGAGGAGGGCGAAGCCGAGGAAGTGCCGGTTGTGGACGAGGATGTGTTCATGACTGATTACACCATCTTCAAAGACGAGGATGATGATGCGGCGAATGGTGGATTGCTCACTGTGGACGACGGAGAGGCTGTTAATGTTACGGTGTGAGCGTGTCGTAAGAAGTGGTGATGACCGCGAAGCGATCATCGGAGGGCGAGTGTAAGGATCAGACACAGCTCACCGTATCAATCCGGCCATCAAGGCGGATCACCACTGCGCACCACACCGGAGTCCGCAACTACTGTGCCGTAGTTGCGCAACCCCTGCGCTTCCTGCGCCCCCAGTTCCCTTACTCATTCCCAGTCATCTCCCGGTTCCGTAGTTACATGTAGATTAGTATAAGTAGTGTGGTTTGTAGTCCGAGTAGTAACAGTTCCGAACAACACGCGGATTTGCACGACTCAACTTGTTTGATTTCTAACAACTCCGCCAATCGAAACTTCTGTGTCTACGACTTTCTATCCAGAAACTCCGTAGTCTCACAGCCGCCACCCTCCCGCCTGAAAGGCACGCACCGCCCACGTCCCTCCTGCCCACCCCGCCCCTCCCGACGCGCCGCCGCATCCACGCGACGTGTTTGTGTGCACGTGTGTGGCGCCGTCCTCTCGCTTGCTGAAACACGTCTGCCGTCCCCTGCGCTGCCGCTGCCCGCTGGTCGCCCCGTCCTACGCTTTTTCCCCGCCCTACGTCTCCCGCCCTACGCTTCCCGCCCTGTGCTTCCTGCCCTACGTTCCCACGTCTGCGACCGCCCTACGCTCCGCCGGGCCCGCGTTTTGCCACCTGACCTACATTGACCCCCTGAGCCTGCGCCTGCCCTACGCCCTTGCGTGCCTGTGCCACCGCCCTCTCGCTTGTGGGCACCACCTCAGATGACGCCTCGTACCACGACCACGAAGACTCACAGCGACCTCCTCGCCCTTTACAGCAAGTACGACGTCACCGCCTGCCCTCCT
The DNA here is from genome assembly GCA_029282495.1 of Mycena albidolilacea. Taxonomy (NCBI): domain Eukaryota; kingdom Fungi; phylum Basidiomycota; class Agaricomycetes; order Agaricales; family Mycenaceae; genus Mycena; species Mycena albidolilacea. The sequence continues at coordinate 724,566 of JARIHO010000028.1, read as the reverse complement.
CCCCTCCACCGCTCGCTCCCCGCCTCACCACCCATCTAACCCTCCGTGTGCTCATCCAACCCCTGCAGCACTCTTCTATGCCGCCGCCCTCCTCCCACTCTGTGTCCAGCCCCCGCCCGCACTCAACGCCGCCACCGTGCCCATGCCTCATCTGTCCAAAGCACAGCGTCACAATGCCTCCCATGATGCCTTTTGGAGTGGGTACGACGAATGCAGGGTATATGTGACGAAATGGCGCAGGTTTTCGCGTCCAGGTGAGTAAATCTGCTCATTCTTATCTACGCACTCCGTCCTTATCCCTCCCCGTTTATTTCACGTCCTAATCATCCTTTCTACCTCCATAGATACATGATCCCCCCCCCCCCCCCCCCCCCTGGGGTACACACGTCCCCTGCGCCGGTCGATCCACTGTCCAGTGTCGGTTTTCACGGACGTCTATTCGCCAAACCCCCTCACGTGATGCCGCGACGAACTCTGGCTGCCCCACCACCCTCATCCCCGCACTCGCGCAACCCCATCATCGCCCTCACCGCCGGCGTCCTGGGCACCGCGCACCGTAATCGAAACGGTGCGTACCATTATATGTCACTCCCTTTTCCTTCTTTGCTCACGCTCCTCCCAGATCTCTTGGGTACTGTCCCATCCACGGGACTCCGCGGATCCGCTTCTGTGCCTCCCTCCGCGTATTCTCGCCAGCGACGACATGTTCCTGTGCCTCAAGCACACCTCCATTGCTTCCAAGAGATCAGGCCTATCTCCATCAATGTTTCGCCCGGCGCATCGCACACGTTCCCTCATCACCCAACCGTCTCCTCGCTCCGGCAACTCAGCCCGCCCTCCTCCACGCACGTCGGCGGCGCACACTGTCGCATCGCTGACCATGTTATCGCCATATGCTCTGGCAACGCATTCGCGCCGTCGTCCCCACACACCCCGAAGCTGGATCCGCTCCATCTCCGACGCTGACCCCTACCCGCCCACATGCCCGCCTGTCTCGATACACGTCTCATTACCGACGCTGCCCTCTGAAGCAGATCATCGCGCTCACCCTCTCGGGACATCTCCACCGTCTCGCCCGTGCCACGACGCAGCCGCATCGACGAGATCCGCACAAACCCCTATGACGTCCCTTGCGCCCAAGCCTAAAGTCATGCGCACGCTCCGCCCCACATCTCGGCGCATTGCACTTTTTGGTGGTCGCCCATCATGTCTCGCCCCGCACGTACCCTGCGCACGATTTGGTAGCGACCACATTTGTGTTTGCACGGGAAGGCCAGCGAGCTGTGCCCACCGGCCCTGCACCCCCACCACTTCCGCTAGCTCCCCAGCACGCCGCATCCTCCCTCCGTTTCGACTATTTTTCACTAGTCAATCCATACGACCCATACTTTACTGGTTCCATTGGTACTCGTGTCATTCTGTGAATTGCCCTCCACCTTCTTCTACTGTATACTGTCTCCAATGAATGAATGCCCGCCTTTTTGCGCTATCCTGCAAGTAAGAAGAAAAAAAACAAGCTGGGTCAGGCGCAAATTTGCCAAAAAAGGCCAAGGGCCGAAAGTCGGCTTAGTCGGCCGACCATTACTGTTGACCAACTTGTCGTCTAAGGCACTCCGCGGTATCACCCTGCCGCACACATCTTTGCAATTTGAATTTGAATTCACTAGGTTTACTAGTCTGAGAAATCGATACTGTGACTTCGAAACTCGCAGCCGGCTGGATTGAATTTGAGGAGCGTGGTTTGAGGGGCGCAGGCATGTTCGCCTTCAATTCGATCTGAGCACTAGCATAATGCGTGAGACGCGAGAGTTTATCACAGCGAATTGGATGAAAGATCTTCTTATTTTGAGATGGGAAGAGGTCGATCGAGTGAGAGAAATTCTCGGGGACCAACGAAAGACATGAAAAGAAGGTTGCATCCGCGCCTAAAGAGACATCCGTGAGTTCGGACTGAAAATAACATGGACAGGAGAGGAAGGAATATAGAAAGATCTTCAAAGTAAGGAAACCGTTAATACTTTGTTGTTGAAGGCTGAAGGGACAAGACCCGAGGATGACATCCCACTTACGCCCGAGAAGTTCGGAGTTGGAGGACATCGGGAGAACTTGGAAATACAAGCACGGCATATTAGATTCAACTAGCAAAAAACATCTCGGTCACTCGGGGTTCAATAAACCGCATTCCCAACCTCAGCGGCTGAAGGGCACAGGAGAACGTTGGCCAGACGACGAGCAAGTGAAGTATATTAGCCGCAAATAATGGCAGTAAGGTCCAGAAGACATACCAAAAGTACAGCGAGAAGGAAGCGAAATCGGCTGACAGAATTCGTTCCGCCCCACTGCAAGCAAGTAAGGAAAATGGGGCAGCCCAGTAAAATCCAGAATGATAACGTATGTCCCCTGATTTTAGTCTTGGGTTATATATTACTGATCAGGGGGGCCAAGAAAACCTGCCGACGACCACAGTAGAGAACAGAGGATCACCGAAGAGTTCGAGACCCAATACGTGAAAGGACTCAAAGACCAGTCTGCAGCTGCAATGTAATTCTTTGCCGTCTCGAACGGATGTCAGACGAAGTAAAAAACCCAGTGCCAAGGAAACAGTCTGTGACACATGCAAAACCCAGGGACACAATTTTCATAGCGGAGTTCATATGAGGGAACCTTTAGATAGAGTAAAAACAGTCAGATTGGAATAAGGTCGAGAAGAGCGATCGAAGAACCAGGAAAGCCTAGAAGCTCGTGCTTCACGAGGAGGGAGTGATTATCTATCGAGAGTGACATGCGAGAGAAAAGACAACGTGAATCTCCGTGTTGTGGTGCAGTAGTGGACACCAGCGGGAAACCGTGCATGGTGGATCAAAAGGGAGAGGGATCGCGGATCGCACGGTCCGTGATGCTTGCTGATGCGTGGTTGCATCGCCACTTGATCGCCACACCACTGTCCTTAACAACTCCCTTGACGTCGCCGAACTGGACTCTTTGGTTTTGATTCCTTTTCTGGTCAGATATCACCAGACTACAAACCAGACTACATGCATTAACAACTTCAGTTTGCTTTGGCTTCCGCACCAACCTCCATGGAACTCCTGCAGGCTGCTGCCCATCGCGTCATCTGCTATCTTACAAACCTCGCGCGTACGTGGCCTCGATGCGGTGAGTCTCACAGAGCAATAACGGTGCTCGACGCTAGCATCTTGTTCTTTTGCTTTATTTCTTTTCACCCCTTGTGGATGGCGATCGCCTCCGTATGTAACTCATTCTGAAACGCTGACCGTTTGTGGAATGCCTGTTGCTGTCGACACACGGACCTCGGGGCAAGTCTGGCTCGCGAGATAACTCCTCCCACGGTTTTCTCATGTGCAGTGAGCGTGAACTCGTTTTCACTGTGCTATATCTCGTCGCTCCACCTCCTTAAACGTAGCGCCTGCATCCACCGCTCGTATCTCATGTCCATCTCTGATTGTGTCTTGGAATGGGATTTTCTCTCTCTTGGATTTTTTTTCTCAGTTGCTGTACCGTCTTCCCACCGGTCGCCATGGCTTAGGGAAAAATCTCTCTCATTAGCCATCCTCAGTGTCTGAAGATGACAACGCCGGTCTCGTCGGATATCCAACGACTAGGGATAGCAAAGCCCGAGGTGCACGCCCTAGTATCGGCGGAAGGCTGACTACGCTGCAGCAGGCGAGGTTTGTTTTATTACGAGTACTTTATGTACTCGTTTCTTTTCATCAACGGAACCAGGTTTTTGAGTTCGTGAAACTTTTATCAGTGCGTCCTGAGGATGTAATGAGATAGTGGCTGTTTTCATTAGATTTTGGTAGTCTTTTTAAGAGCCTAATCTAATAGATTTAGTGATTATATCATCTATCAAGAGGATGCCGGTTCGAATCCGGCTAGTCTAAGTATTCATATTTTGATGTCTTCGTTTTCTAACCTCCGCCTTGTCACACCTTCCAGTAGTCGTATATATTGTACACACACTGATCCATTTAGTATTCATTGGTATAGCTCTGTGTTGAGCCTCTTGTTTTATTTATAGGGTGAGTGTCGATTTATTTTATTCTTTTACCCAAGCTCGTGGTATCTAACATTCGTAAAATAATTGAGAGATTCAGAGGATTCACTTGATTGATTTGGAACTATGCTTGAGTTGGATTGCTGTTATGAAATTCCTCATTGTTCACCTGCTCTCGACTGCGACGCAATCCCAATGTGCATTTTTTTTGGAAATTGCGCCCATAACAGTATTGGGAATTCATGAGGGCTCAGCGCAGCTGTTGTCCACCGAAGGCCTAAGTGCGATCTGGGCCTGTTAGAAAGACTGGTATTCACATGAAGTCTGAGCACAACAAGAAAGTCATCGTCAATATTAAGTAACATACCTCAATTTGTCTGTCTGTCCAGTTTTGACGTTTTAGCATCCTGCGGCGCACCTTGAACGCTACGTGTTTGTGTACTGTTCGAAGGTGCCATCATTCCTGGTGGCAAATCCAGATGTCCCGATGACTAAGGCCCATATGAAATCGTGGAACTCCGCATGGTGGCGGTGCAGGCGAGACACACGCAAGACTTCGGAATATCCCGAACACATCAGATTGTCGGCTTTAACGGCATAATTTTTTCTTATCATTGATCGTCGATGGTGTGGTACGATTCCCGTCCGAAGAAGATGCTGTATATGGCTTCACGATCCGCAACACGTCTCCTGAGGCCCTCGTCCCCCACGTCTTCTTTTTCGATCCCGAGGAATACTAGTCTGATAGCAATCACGGTCCGATTGTTGGGCGACCGACTGATTACGCAATATGGTGGCTGTGCCAGCCGACGGCCAGTTCGCCTGTATTGCAGCGATGGGCCTCATCGAAAATCCGGAAATATTTGTAAAGACTCCCAGAGCAAATTCAAACATTCTATCCTGCAAGAATCTCTAGATTCAGCCAGTCACTTCTCCAGAACAGGATCAGGCCAAAAAGCTGCTTATGTAAAATGCTTCAGAGAACTCAGCTTATATCGCGACAACGAATGAAGGAAATTCTTAGGTTTAAGGGAGGGGCCTCTGAATTGGAAGTAGATCTGTATGCTCAAATATTCTCAGATTTATCAGCGCGTCGAGGCGGATGCAAAACATGAGAAGGAATTTGATCGGTGGGCCAACAAGATGGTCGTATTTGCTAACAGACCCTATATTGATACTTACTTGTTCGTCATCAATATAGGGTATCTGTTACAGAGACTAGAGGAATACACAATCCACGTGCATTGGTATTTTGTGCATCACACTCATGCTGATCGCCTCTCACTCCAATGTAGCAATGGTATCCATACCAGAAGCAGGAAGCTGTGCCCCTCCCAGCAAAAACAGGCACTCTAACACTCGGCATGGGCACCGAGACGGCGTACGAGTTCCTACTCCCCCAAGACAAGAGAGCTCTGGTTTTCTCAAGCTCGTCATGACGCGTGAGGCTGTGGGGCTTCGCTGGATCGAGCAGCCGGTGCCGCTGATTGACGCCAAGTATCCGGTTGTAGGCGGCCGGCACAACGAGAGCTTGGCAGCTCATATGGTCAGATTAACCAGTTAAATGCTGGGTCCATTCCACAGGCTTAATGCGTTATTTCTGGGGTACCCAAACAAGTCATAATTCAGTTATAACAGGTTCTCTGGGACACAACTACATATGGCAACTCTGTCCGGGCCCAGAGGTCATTAGGTCAGGTGATCTCCGGGCTGGCCGAAAGATATAACAGGTTACAATAAGTAAATAAAAGAAAGGCGCTAGCAAGGGTTGAACCCAAAAGCCTTCAGGTGATCTTACATAAGAAGACCACCGGTATTGCAAATAATACTCTAACCACTACACCAAAGCAGTTGTATAAGGTCTTAGGCATTGATCTCAATATATGATCCCTCTCACCCTCCCAATATTTATTTTTTCTATTTATTCTGACATATCTCATACCTATATTCCAAGCCTATGGCATGCAAGCTACCCTTTGGTGCTCTGGCTGTGGAGCTATTTTGATTTTTTTTATTAGGACATAAAGAGGCATTAGATGGCCCTGGAAAGCATCAGAAAGGCATTAGATTCCCAGAAAGCATTAGCCAAGCCAGAAAAATTCTTTGACACTATTCACTACAATTTTTCAAGTAGCTCAGCACCAACAAATAAATAGAAACAATAAATATTGGGGGGGTGAGAGACATCATATATTGAGATCAATGCCCAAGATCTTATATAACTGTTCTGGTGTAGTGGTTAGAGTATTATTCACAGTACCGGTGGTCTTCTTATGTAAGATCACCTGAAGGCTTTTGGGTTCAACCCTTGCTAGCGCCTTTCTTTTATTTCCTTATTGTAACCAGTTACATCTTTCGGCCAGCCTGAAGATCACCTGACCTATTGACCTCCGGGCCCGGACAGAGTTGCCATATGTAGTTGTGTTCCAGATAACATGTTATAACTGAATTATGACTTGTTTAGGTACCCCAGAAATAACGCATTAAGCCTGTGGAATGGACCCAGCATTTAACTGGTTAATCTGACCATATAAGCTGAGCTTGGATCATTTGTCGGGCTGGGATGCGTTGACTGTGACTTTGACGATGACGGCAGAGCATTGACAGGGTTTAGCAGGTCGCGAGAGTACGAGGTTTGTAACTGTACCGGAAGGCACTGTGTTACTTGTGGGTTCTATATGTTATCATCCGTTTGTTTCGCGTTCAATTCCTCTCCGTTAACCAATCCAAAATAACTCTCCTGATGCGACGGCTGCGCCTGTTCGACCCACATTCCCGCAGCGCGTGCCTAAACTGACTTCTAGGTGCTCTGCGGACCAGCAGCCTCAGTTTCACCGGGTTCGCGGTAAGAAATCTGATGTCAGAAGTAGATGCTGGTCACTTCGTCACCCAAGTCTCCTAGAGTATTCCTGCCAATAAACCTGTTCTTATTTATTTACTGCTAGAAGTACCTCTCAAAATCTTCCCCCTCCCCCAGCAACCCCCCACCATGGGAGAGTAGGTGATTTGGGACTTTCTGGTGGATATGCTATCTGGGAGGGGGAACCTGGCCACCTAAGGGGTTTTGTACCTGTAGGGGAGGATTTTGAGACCTCGTCCTTCGATGTAGGGCCCGAGGATGTAGGCGTACTTCCTGGGAGTCGTTTAAGTCCGGAAGCAAGGAATTCTGTCAAGATCGGATGGCTGGGTAAATATTTTCCGGCAGCAGGTCCAAAACGGGCCAAAACGGGCTACCTGGCCAGGCGTGGGAAAATTTGAATGATCCCTGTTTCTACTCGTTTTGATGCTTCCTCATGCATCCTCAAGCAGCGGCAAAGCTTTCAGACACACCCGAGCAATATAGCGAACCTCTGGGAACACTATAACACCTAATTACTGGCTGAAACTGCTTTGTTGATAAGGTATTTACGCTTCGGCAGCAGGAGTGGATCGGCCACATCATGAAGCGCCAGGTATTCATCCAACGCCGCACAGTTGTTGACGTTGGAGAGCGGCTCCCATGTTGCATTATCATTGCTCCACATTACCTGGAACTCCATGTTCCCTTGCATCCAGTGGTGACCATTGATTCCGACAATCTCAGTCTCCTCTATGTTAACATTTGCGAGGTCTATGCCGAGGAGGAGGACGAGCTCATCGAATTCATCGAGGGGTAACGGAGCAGTATCAGAGGAGTCTGAAGGCATAACAGCCGACAGAAGATAGGAAGATTGGGGTAAGGACACCAAAAACAAGGGAAAGGTGCTACTGAAAAGTCGCCAATGTAGCGGTCTTTATAGGCTCAGAGGCATCGCGTACAGGAGAAAGATGAGCGTGAACCATGGTCAGCGACTGTATTCACCCAGAATAACAACAAAGACATGCATGAATCGAGCCCAGGCGGCGCACAGGTGTGGGTGAAATATGTGGGAACCTGTCCCCCCGTAATGAATTGCACATGATCAAAAGATCATGGGGGAGTTGGAAAGGGGTCTAGGATCGTTCATGGGAGCCCAATGAACACACCTGATGCATCTATTCGATGCCTGGATATTGCTGCTGAGAACCCAATGTTTGGGTTGTCAGCATCAGTGAAATCGGCTGTTTGCTGTGAGCAACACCAGCAGTCTCCCTCTTTATAAAATTAAGCATGTCTGTCCATCTGAAGCTTTTTAAGCTCCGCCATTCCCAGCCACTGATCGCTTCGATGCCAGGCGATCCGCTGGCTGGGCTCCCCACCCCAGCAGTGAAATCACTGATCTGGGATCAGGCTGCATCGCTGGTGTCCCCACGCCCAGTGGCTTGGCATCACCAATAAGCTCAGACATGGGAAAAACGGCCACATTCTCTCAGCACTTGCGCAGTGCTCAGATTTTGAAATGAAGTGGTGGGCCGCGAAGCAGCCTGCCACGCTCTTCTATGCCAAAAGTGGAAATTGCCTACTACATATTTTTTAGAGAATCCCTCTCTATCACTAATTGCACATGAATTAGCTGAGTAGATCTCGATGCTGTCCCCTCGTTCGTTTGCTCTCTCACTGCAACCTTGGGCCCACCCTAGATGTGGCTACAGCCTCATAAGTGGTCCTTTCTTTGACCACGCCGGCTATCCCGCGTCATACAGGGCTTACAATACCCACACCAGCTGTGTGTTCCTGCCGCTTGCTGGCACGCTCCAGTAGCCAAGATCAGTCCCCGGACTTATGCTACCTTTCAACATATATATTGCTCTCTATTTCGTCTGGTAGGCTGTGTTCTGCAAGTGCAACAGGCCGTTTTCATTCCGCTCCAATCCTGCCGTTAATTGCGGGTTTTCTCTGCCCAGCACATTTTACCATGTGGTGGGACACCAAGTTTGTGCTCCTTGTTTTCTACCTCATTCCTGCTGCGCTGACCCACGCTGCCGCTGCCCGCTGCCCGCCACCGCCACTGCCACCCACCGCCGGCCCTCTCGGCATGTTGTGCTCCATCCAGTGCTTACATTTCCCATGAATTGTCATCGCAAAACCAAATGCCCTCCTGCTTCTCACCATGCGCGTCCCTGCACCACACCAGATGCTGGTGTACTGCTCGATGCTCACATGCCTCGCCCCCGTATCCCCAGTCCCCAAGCGGCGGGTACACTGTTCGAACCGCAGCCTGCCAATGTTTGGACCATCAACGGACCTTGGTGCCGATGCGTTCAACGGTCTTTTGTTTTTCTGGCAGGTTTCTTCATCTTCTCTGTGCATTGTGTGTTGTTCTGTGATTCTCTCCTTGTGTAAGGCTGCTGTTCCAACCTTACTACTTTCTTCTGCACTGTCCAACCTCTCCCTTCCAGGAGTGGTTCAGCCTTTGTTGTCTGCATTGTACTGCCAGTGTTCTGTGCTATCTGCACTGCACCACTGCTGTCCATGCCGTCCTCATCGTATTGCTATTGGTCCCCTTCAGCCTTGGTTTAGCACACCAATGCCTCAGTCCTTATTGCTCCTTGCAATCCTGCATTGTATCTTCACTGCTACCATTGTTTTTCCTTATCATTGACTCGCCCATATCCCTCCTCAATGATCACCTATACCACTCTTCGATATCCTACCTTTTACTTTACCATTGTTGACTCCTTACCTTACATTCTGGTTTATACCTTATGTTACATTCTGTTACTGTTACATATTTCTTGACACATTGATTGTGACTCCATACTTTACTGATAGGATCTTCTCTTCTTGGTCTTGACCACCATGTACCTTTCCTAGTGGCTGCTCTTGAATGACCACACTATTGTTCTGTCATTCTTGGCTCCTCTTAGTTCTGTCTGGCCGACCCCTCTAGTGTTGACTGCCTCCACAATATGGCAGCCTTCCACCTTGATACACAGTTCTTGTTTCCCGTAACACACTAATCAATGAATATACCAATCTCTTTTCACATCCTTTGTGCTTGACGCCGTTTTTTTCAAGAAAGCGCTTAATGCTGCAGAATAAGCGCCTGTCGTGATGGATTCACTCTATTGGTTCGGCTATGTCGGCTCGCCCCCGATATACTCCGAACACAATAAAAAACCTTGCACCCTGAGCGAGACCCCTCAGTAGATCCTTCGGAAGATACACATGGGCGAGAATACACTACAGGTGCATCGTCTAACTCGAACTCACGCAAAACTATCGAGGCTTGAACATTTTTTTTGTGATTTGAACATCTATGCTCTCAAAAGTTGACCGTTGACCCAAGTTTCGGCTGTGTTGATACCCAGGAGCACAATGAAATGCCCATGCAGCAAGAAACCAATGAATAGTGATCCTGTGAACGATATTGGTAGGTATGGCGAACAATATATGGTGGCCATATTGGTTATTCGGTACATGATCTTGGGCTGAATGAGCTACTATTACTGTTTTAGGTTCTAATGATGCGACTCATGGATTCAACATTTTATTGTACTTGCAATATTGGATCGTTCAACCCAAATCTTGGTATTTCAGTCCATTGCATGTGGATGAGTTTGTCACTGACTTTCCCAGATTCCTTTCAGTGTGTTCTATCAAGATATTAGCGTAATTTAATGTCTGTGTTCATTCGAATGCTACAGGCCACCTACATATGCCGCAACTCCAATCTTTCGTAGGTCACTTTGGCTACCATCTTTCTCCTCATAAATATCTGCTTTTCAGAAACTGGAGAGGCAATACCGCTGAATCCAAATGTCTTCAACCCTCGGCTACTCTCAAGTTTACAAATCCAATATTTCGTGGGCAGATATGGTTGGTAAGTCTAAGAAAGTCTGTCTGTTCAGAATTTTTATTGGATGAGGGAGAGAACAAAACAAAACAAAATGGTGTGGGCTCATGCATTCGGGAACGATGGCCCAGGCTTCCCGGATTGCTTGCCCTCCATGCCGATGCCAAGACTTTGCCACATAACACCTCTTTTGCTTCACTCACTTCATTTTGCTCTACCTTAAGCCCATGGTTGGGGCTCTCTCGAATCGCTGATATCTACAACATGATCAACAACACCTTAAAACTCTGCTTCGACGTCTCACCACAGCGTGTAATTCTTTGGATAAGCCTTCCTTGCCATCTTATACCAACGTGTGTTTCCTTCCGAAGCTCTTTTTTTCTTTTCTACGGTGTGTAAAGCAAATCCGATGTCTTGGGGCGTAGCAAGCGTTGTGCTGTGTCACACTGTCTGGGTGATCGTTCCGCTAGCTCGCAGCGGCGGTACATACTGCTCCGGACAGTATCGGCGCAAGCGATGCACGGCTCGGTACTCTGCTTCTCTTTCAGATGGCATATGAGCACACAGGCTGTGACTTTTGCGTGGCGGGCCGGGCTTGTACTGCACGCCTGCCCATTCATTCGGCCCATCGTGTTCTGCCAGGTAGTTGTGGTGCTGAATGGTGCGGCTGAGGGGTACGCCCGCTGGAATGGAGGGGGTCCACACTGCATCAGCTGCATATGCATGAGGAGCCAGTATGGCGGGAGCGATTGCCCGGGCTGTAGCAGCAGTGCGTACCCTGGACCTGTGAGGTGGTAGGAGAGATCTCCAGTGGTGCACAAGGCCCTGGTGCAAATTTATGCAGCGGGGTACGCCGAAGCGTGGTATTGAGATTCATGTATTATATATTCTTTGCAATGCCTTTTTGCGCTGTCTCCCTGTACATAGTAGATGTTTATGATGTCTTTTACTTCCTCAACTTTCAGCGGGAACGATTCAGAAATGAATTCGGCAGGCCGTCAAAAACAATTTCCTAATTGGGTTATCGCGGTGGGCAAGCTCGACGCCGTCGTCAGCAGCGAGCACACATAATTCGGTAACATCCGTGGGGGAGACAACCGACATTTGATGAGCGACGCGGCCCTACCCAAACGGTATGTGCTCCGAGTGATGTACCTGACCAACTTTGACGTGAATCTCGTTTTTTTAGTGAGAAAACACCTGAAAGCACTTTCCCCAGTCGGCATACGCTCAACGTTGTTGCTGACGACGAGCTCAATGGTCTCAAAACCACAGACAATGTGCAGGCAGTGCCTGTCGCTGTCTACCCAAAAGGGAGCCAGCTCTGGCATGATATATCAGGTGTGTCTCTCACCCAGAGATCCGGATATATCACCAATGGTCTGTGGGGAGAGACGGTGATATATCATTTCCCCAGTTACTGTTGTTTTACTTCCATCGAAGGCAAGCCATATTAATCACATTGTGCAAATGAAGCAAAGCTCTTAATAGAACCAGTCCAGGATCACAAGCACGGACTACCTGTTTTAGCACAAACCCTAGATTCAAGTCTCTTAATTGAGACCAGGACCTAGCTCCTGTGCCACCCCAATGTTAGTGCCACAAGCACTAGAGCCAAGTCTCTTTATGAGACTGGGATCTAGCACCTGCGCCACCACCACTGCAGTAGTGTGTCCATGCTAGAACTGCCCTCCTTATCTACTGTACATTTATGCTTACACTACTCTAATTACACTACCTGAGTAAGCTAAAGATCTGCCATTTAACTCCTTTTTTCCGATTGGTTGTCTGACTGGACTGAACTTCCAAGCCAAATAGTGTTGTCCTGCCCTTCGGACCATTGGATTTAGAAAGCACTGAGTCTCCCATTTCTGTAGACACCCAGAACTCCCTAATCGGCCAAGTGGTTCCCAAGATATAACCTTGCCAATTCCCGATCAAGCCAAGAACCCAATTTGGGACGGTAACGGAGCTGAACCAGTTTCACCCCTTTATTAAAATTACATGTGTCTGTCTGTCTGAAGCCATTTTAAACTCCGCTTTTAATCTATCATTCTGGCAGAAGTGGGAGCCGGCACAAAGCGCCGGCGAGCGCTTGTAATGATTAAAGTCCCCTGATTACCACCTTCAGATTCCAGGAGCGTTGGGTATCAGCTTTCTGTAGATACCCTAATCTCCCCGAACCACCCAGTAGTTGTTGAGATATACACTGATGAAGCCTTTCCCAGGTCAAGAACCCAGATTGGGATAGCAACATTGATCGGTGATCATCATGTGTCCAGAAACGTCCCCAGAATAGTCCAAATAAACCACAACAAGGTGATTAAATCCCACAGATCTATCTCTGCTGATAGACACTTGTTCTTCAGAGTGGATGTTTAAGTTCCCTGATATTTGTTGGCCCCACAGAGCCTTAAATCAAGCGATTATAAGGACTCTATTATTAAACCCATTGAGTCGAGCCTTAATCAGTATGGGAGGTTCTGATTAATGTTCTCTCAGGCAGGCTGATTAAGCCCTCATGCAGGATGTGCCTGATTAACCATTCGGGGCTCATGTTAATCCTAGAGATGTACATGTAACCTGGTAATGCACAGGAATCCCAACATTAGCAAGATTTCAAGCAAGGTCAGATAGCCTGCTCATCAGCGGTCGCAATCGCCTTCTTGAAGGAGACAGTGGAATTGGAGGCGGTGATGGCAGCTTCATTGTTATGACAATTAGATGCTTGGAATGGTAAAGACTAAACCTCGTATACATGATATGGGTGGGTGTTGTGTGGGGACAGGGACAGGAATGGAGGCACCAAGCAATGGCTCGGCATCCTGAATGACAATGTATGGAGATACTGCTTATGGGGGAGGTAAGGTGAATGTGCCAGGCGAGTATGTGGACGACCTTGCTCACCTCTTCCCAAACCAGAGCCTGGATCTCTTACGGGGGGGGGGTAGATGTAGCATGGCCCCTCATACCTCGCGCGTTAGAGGGAGCCAAGGTAGAAGTAGCTTATGACAGTCGTGGAGTGTTATAACAGCGGAGATGTGGGGAGAGGGAAAGAGGGATGGAATTGGGTGGGAGGAGGATGCGGGAAAGAGGAAAAAGTATTTGTTGTCGTGTTGACGTTCAGAACGAACCACGCTTACATGCATGTCGGCAAGAGTCAGTCTTTGAGGGTATCAAGCGCGTTCAGGTCCAGCGGATACTTGAACCTGAACCTAAGGTTCAGTTCAGCGTTCGGCGGAGAGCAGGCGCATTCGAACGCCGAACCTAAAAATTGGTCAAATGAGTGATTTCTACACGAGTTTTTCCACCTTTCACGCTCTATTGACCACACATTTCATAGTCCGTGTATTTACCCATCTCAGAACACACCTTCACCTTCTCTTCGAGGCAAATTTAACGCAATTTCGAGGCTAATTGATGACAGTTTGTTGTCACGTAATTTTTTAGAACACTTGCGCAAGGATAATTCATCATTCGTAGGCATCTTGGCGCTAGCGAAGGTATGCAAAATACCTTTCCAACCACCAGAGCACTGAAAAATGTTGGTTGGTGATATTTTCAGTGAGATTTCAGCTGCCCGAGATGGCCGAAGTACCTCAGGCTCAAACACGTTCGAACACCGAACTGACATTCAGGTTCAAGGTTCGGGAGTTGCCCGAACCGAACACCGCGTTCAGGTTCGGCGTTCAGGGAAAGAGGCCCTGAACCTGAACCGAACCTTGCCAGCACTACTTGTCACAAGATCTGCCAAGAACAGGTTCCCAAGAATCGGTGATGCGGGATCTCCTATTCCAAGAATGTGCTTGCGCCGAAGCCCTCTAAACAGACTTGGCTTGGCGATTCCAGTCGCCTTGCGCCGTTCCTTGTATTCCGCATCATTCTTGGATTGGAGAAAAAATGTGAGATTGTCAAGATATTCTGTTCGGAGGGCTGTGATAGTGCCTGTGGATTGACATCAGGATGGCTGCACCCTGAAAATTGTATTAATGTAGGTGGTGATGGATACTGAATTTTATTTACCTCCAACCCAGTAGCCTGTAGGACGCTTCATGGCTGGGTAGTGGTGTGGCTTTCCATCCTTTCGGCGACCTTTCAAAGGACAATATAGCTTATGGGCCCGTCAGCGGTTTGCAACAAAAGGAAGGGACGGGATGTAATAACTTTGCCATCATATGTGTCCCAAATCCGAAATCCCTCTTTCTGTAGTGCGGAAAGATGTGAAGGGATGGGAATTTGAAAGAATCCATGTGTTTTGGTTTATTCAGAAGGCCAAATTGAGTCAGGAAGAGTAGCACGGACTTTGAACTGCCTGTCTGTTGCTAGCTCAGCAATGATCCAAATGGATGTCCAACAATCTAACTTCTTGTTGCGATACAACTGGGAACCATCAATAGAGCCGATGAGGACGATATCTGTGCCCTGAATATCACCTCGAACTGCTGCCTCCAGATACACCTGCCCATGGAGATAATCTTCAAGAAGATTAATTGTGAGCTTACCATCATGATCCGCATCAATGGCTTCCAGAATTTCCTGGTTTTTTTTTTTTGCGACAGTAATGCATATTCTTGTTACATTGCAGGGTTTACCACACAAGCATTGTTCGTGCTCTCCGAGCAAATTGGCATGACACCACTCCACTCTGCGACCTTTTTCTTGATTGGCGCATGAGAGAGAACATCCTCATTTGAGTGGCGGTGTTTATAGGCAGCACAAGTCTCGTTGTACATTTCCACGGAGCCATGAGCGATCGCCTTGAAGATGTCAAGAGAGAAGGCATGACGGAATAAGAGATGTCAATTGGTTGAGTAGGAGGGTCTCGCAAACGCTTTAGAGTTTTGTGATCCATATCAACATTGTCTAACAAGTCTTTCAACGCCTGAATGAAATCCAAGATTGCTTGCAATTCTGCGATAGCGCTTGTCATTGGAATAGCTCTCACTCCTTCCAAGTCCAGCTCTAAATCCAATTCCTCATCCGAAGAGCTGATAATATCAGCTGAAGGTGCGTTGTCATTGATATCAGTCTCGATGGAAAGCTCGTTGATGCAGCTGGGGTCATCCATCTCAGTTGCTTCAGGTGATGTCCATCCACCAAGGTCATCGTACTCAAAAATGTCAATTTGCTAGGAAAGCGACCCAGGCGCAATTAAAAACTGTAGAAGGAATTACATATATAAGAAGCTCTTATAGTACAGTCATCAAAGTCGTCTTCAAGCTGCACTGTATTAGATACATCCTCCTCAAGCTTTGGTCTCTTTCTCAGTGGGCTATCATCTAAGCTGTTCACTTCCTCCAAATTGGTGGCATCTAACTGAGAGTTGTAAGATGGGTCTGGCTTCAAATATTCAGATATCTTGTTTTCAGAGTATGCATTTTGTTCCCCATCATTGTGACCATTTTCTTCCCCAGGATCGTGGCCATTCAGAATTGTCGGCAATGTCTTCTTCCAGAACCAAAGGCATAAGAATGTGTTAAGATACTTCTTATGGCGAGTAAACCCGTGAAACCCATTTTCCTCAATGGCAGCATACTTTGCAGGGACAGTAATGGTCAAATGGCATGGAGAGGAATAAATGAGTTTGGTGATAACTGAATTTGTGGCTGTAAACAAGGGGAACACAATGGACAGTGGCCGACAACATACAAGCTGAGATGAGTGGAGATCAAAATATCAAAGCAACATGAAATGTGCAAATCTGAGCCAGGAGAGTATGAAAAGAGCAAAGACAATTATCAATCGTTTCTCGGGACCGTGCAGACTGGATGTCAGATCTATTTATATTTGCAACAACAGTTTGGGCATATCTGAGCACAACTGAGCTAATGCAAGCACGTGGTGACAAATCCAAGCATATCCGGCATGCGAGATTTTCACTGGGTATCATTTCTACATTCTTACATGCATTCAACTCTCAACTACAACCCATACAGACACAGTAGATAAGAACTTCAAACTGAAAATCAAAAATAGGGTTACTGTAGTAATTCAAAGGTTTAAATTCCCATGTGAATAAATGGAATCCACTGTTCATATGGTACATTCTGTTTCCTCAACTCCCTGACTGCAAAGTGCAGAGCCTCCGCTGCATCTGTAGCCTGTGGTTGTGGACCATCCTTAAACAAATAAGAATAGAATGCCTTGGCAACCACAGGCCCATCATCATCTTTCATTGACCACATAGTTCCAACTGCCCCCTGGAACCCGGCTGCAATAAACCCTCCACCAAGGTGGAAGGATTCATTTACCAGCTGGCTGTCTCCCGTGGCTGTTTGGCAGGCAGCCAGGAATACAACTTGAGCATATTCAAGAGGCATCTGGAGAATGGTTTCCAATTCTAACTGACTCTCATACAGCAAAAGGCGGCTCTTTGTAGGCATAAGTAAGTCCTGTTTTCCATGACAGGCAAGATGAATCCAAGAGCAATTTTGTAGCTGTTTCTGAACAGCATCTACAGTAGCTTGTTCATTCTTGAGACATTCCACAAGGGAATTTGGCACAACAGACAGAATGTTGTTGACCTCTTGAGACACTCCTGCCAGATAGTTTCCCCCCTTAGAATCTGTGTTGGAGATTCCAATGACACTGAGCTTCATTGGCCCATTGGACATCTTCCCGGTCTGACCTTGGATAAGAGAGCCCAAAGTTGTAGTGTATGAGTGAATAAATTGATCTGTTTGAGGGCACGCATGCAGGGGAAGAGATGTGAAAGCCCCAGTTGGCAACCACCAGATCCTGCCATTCTGGATTCCATTCTGCTGGATTGATTATAAAAGGTAAGATGAAGAGAATATGCACTTACAGATTGTAAAATCCTGTAAACAGGACTGACAATATACTGCCAGAGCCATGCTAACAGATCTTCAAACTGCTCTTCTTTGCTTTTGGATGAGGAATTCTCTTGTCTTCCCAGCAATCGACTGGATGCTGTACCACGTGCCCTGATACCACACTGGCCAAGCAATCTGCTTAGATTTTTTTGTTGAGCTTTGAGTTGGTCCAGGGTAACATCCAGTTTTAATGCAATTGGCTCTGCCTCTGGGTTCAGAATTAAAATGGTATGACAGGAGTCTGTGTGGCTATTACAAATTATGATTGGGCCAGCTTGAGCTGCATGGCACAGTTCTGGGTATGGCTTGGGGAGGAGAAAATATTTGAGGGTTGGCTGGCTTCTAATCTTTCTTAGCAATGTGTTTCTATCATTCACAACTCTGGCCAAGTTCTTGATTTTGCCTGTATAAATCTGAGCTGACAAATCCTGGAGAGCCTTGGCATCATTTTCTGGAAGTTTATCAACATCAGTTCTGAGCTGAAGCATCTGTTGAAATACAGTGGCCATCCCTTGCTCCAGAAATTGTACAGCAGCAGTAAGATTGCCTAGAGCTATACAAGTATTTGCTGTGGTTGATGTTCCATCTTCGACTTGAAGCCTGTGAACAGCATCATGTCTGACTGATATTGAGTGTCCAAGCCACAAGATCTCTGGAAGTAGATTGAAAGCAGCTGAGAATGCAATGATACAATACTGAGGTGAGAATTTTTGAGAGAAAGAAGCCCAAGAAAGGGCAGCAGACCATGACCGTTCAGGTTGTGCAGGAGTAGAAGTAAATGAATCAGCATAATGTCTGTGGACAGACTCTAAATCCTTGATATCACCAAGCATCTGATATCGATCCCGGAACAAAACAGCCAGGTTCTGCAGATGACCAGGCCTTTTAGGATTGTCTTGTGGAGTGAGCCTAACTGCTTCCTTATTATGCTCTAGAGCTACATCCAGATCCTTGAGATCACCAAGCCTCTGATAGCGATTCCTAAGTGAGACGGCCAGGTTCTGCAGACGATGAGGCCTTTGTGGATCATCTTGTGGTGTCAGACTAACTGCTTCTTTGTCATGCTCCAGAGCTGCTTCTAGATCCTCAAGATCACCAAGCCTCTGATATTGATCCTGGAACAAGACAGCCAGGTTCTGCAGATGAACAGGTCTTTGAGGATTATCTTCTGGGGTGAGCTCAAGTGCTTGTTTATAATGCTCCAGGGCTGCTTCCAGGTCTCTGGGATCACCAAGCCTCCAATATCGATCCCTGAATGAGATAGCCAGACTCTGCAGACAACCAGGCCTTTGTGGATCATCTTGTGGAGTGAGATTAACTGCTTGTTTATCATGCACCAGAGCTGCCTGTAGATCCTTGAGATCACCAAGCCTCTGATATCGATCCCTGAGGGAAATAGCCAGGTCTTGCAAATGATCAGACCTTTGTAGATCATCTCCTGGAGTGAGCCTGACTGCTTCTTTGCCATGCTCCAGTGCTATTTCGAGATCCTGGAGATTACCAAGCCTCTGATATCGATCCCTAAAAAAGAGAGCCAGTGTTTGCAGACGACCGGGCTGTTGTGAATGCATTTCCGGAGTAATTCTGACTGCCTCCTTATCGTGCTCCAATGCTGCTTCCAGATCTCTGAGATTGCCAAGCCTCTGATATCGATCCCTGAGTGAGATAGCCAGGTCTTGCAGATAATTAGACTTTCGTGGATCGTCTAGAGTGAGCCTGACTGCTTCCTTATTATGCTCTAGTGCTACTTCCAGATCCTTGAGATCACCAAGCCTCCGATATTTATTCCTGAGTGAGACAGCCAGGTTCTGCAGACGACTAGATCTTTGTGGATCGTCTCCTGCAGTGAGCCTGACTGCTTCTTTATCATGCTTTAGAGCTGCTTCCAGATCATTGAGATCACCAAGCCTCTTGTATCGATCTTTGAATGAGACAGCCAGGTTCTGCAGACGACCAGGCCTTTGCAAATCATCTCCTGAAGTGAACCTGACTGCTTGTTCATTATGCTCTAGGGCTGCTTCCAGATATCTGAGATCACCAAACCTCCTATATTGATCCCTGAATGAGACAGCCAGGCTCTGCAAACGGCCAGGCCTTTGTGGATCATCTTGTGGAGTGAGCCTGACTGCTTCCTTATCATGCTGCAGAGCTGCTTCTAGATCCATGAGATCACCAAGCCTCTGATATCGATCCCTGAATGAGACAGCCAGGTTCTGCAAATGACCTGGCCTTTGTGGATCATCTCCTGGAATGAGCCTGACTGCTTCTTTATCGTGCTCCAGAGCTGCCTCTAGATCCTTGAGATCACCAAGCCTCTGATATCGATCCCCAAATAAGGTGGCCAGGCGATTGAGACAACCCGGCCTTTGTGGATCATCCCTTGGAGTGAGCCTGACTGCTTCCTTGATATGCTCTAGCGCTGCTTCCAGATCTCTGAGATCACCAAGCCTCAGATATTGATCTCTGAACGAGGCAGCTAGGTTTTGCAGACGACCAGCTCTCTGTAGGTCGTACTCTGGAGTGAGTCTGACCGCTTCTTTATTATGCTTCAGAGCCATTTCCAGATCCTTGAGGTCTCCAAGCCTCCAATATTGATTGGTGAATAACACTGCCAGACCTTGCAGATGGTCAGGCCTTTGTGAATCATTTTCTGGAGTGAGCCTGACAGCTTCTTCACTATGTGATAGAGCTTCCGCCAGATCCTTGAGATCGCCATGTCTTCGATATTGTTCCCAAGATAAGAGAGCCAAACTTTGCATATGCTCAGGTGTTCGTGGATTATTCTCCGGAGGGAGTGCGACTGCTTTGATATCATGCTCAGCTGCTGCTACCAGCTTCTCAGGGTTCTGCCAGGGATTCAAACTCCCCACCTTCAACCAAATTTATCCTACCCACTCACCAAGTACATTGATTCCTGATGTCCTTGTTTATTTTGTAAGTGGCTGGGGACCTTGTCCACCACACTATTCGATGGATGTTTTGTTAAATATATGAGGAACCAGAATGTATTTGAGCAAGAGTACCTGATCTTCATCTGCTTTTCCCTTCCACTCGACCCGTGATCAGATGCCCCTGTTGCGGAATGCTGTATTGAAAGAATCAATAGCAATTTGATCTCTGCACCTCATTACTCACACTCTCGGAGTTCCTAGACATGCTGCCACCCAATGTGAGTGGGTAGACCTGTCGATGCTCCATGCACTTATATGTCTACACCTGATCAACTCTGTTTCCGGAAGCTGAGTTGATTGTATGGAATCAGAATCGTTTCCTTCTTTTGTCATGGCAACCCAGGCAAGGGACAGTGATCTCAAGCAGAGAACCTAAACTTATATGCGATTTTTGGAGCTACCAATAAGATTTTAACCATATGAGTTCCCAGTCAGCATGAATCTCGCGCAATGCGCAGAAGCAGATTTCACTCTCGGACAAGGCCACCAGATTTCGCTGCGAAGTTGTCTTGGCACAAAAAGCTGCCACACATAAAACATAGAGGCAGATTGTTGGCAACAACTAGATGGAAGTGTGTCAACATATGTACTGTACCCGGTGGCGACCGGGAGCAAGCCCAAATCAATCAGAGGTAATATGCTGCCACCTATACGTATTCCCTGTGTTGCCGCCTATCATGTTGGGCGACAGATGGAAGTGTGGCATTGTACTGTACCTGATGGCAACCGGGAGTAAACCCAACTCAATCAGAGGTGATATACTGCCACCTATACGTATTCCCTGTGTTGCTGCCTATCATGTAGGGCAACAGATGGAAGGGTGGCATTGTACTGTACCCGAAGGCGACCGGGAGCAAGCCTAAATTTAATCAGAGATGATGTGCTGCCGGCGGTCTGTTCCACTCACTGCCTTCAAGGCACTTCTAGGCTTACCCTCAGCCAAGATCCCTAAGTACAGCTATGCAGACCACCTCTGTGTAAGTCTGCGTGTGTGTGCGTGCGTAAGCCAGTCGAGAAGTGTGTAGGTAGCTCTAGGTCTAATTAGACTCCTCGGTAGACATGATTTTATCACAATATCCATCTTGTTTCACGACATTTCTATCCCGGTCATATCTATAAAAATCAACCATTCAACTGTCTTGACAACCATCATGTGCGAGATATTTCAAGTCAACGCATGCGCTGCGTTCAACTCGGCGTGTGTTCAATCTGAAACCTTTTGATTGGCTGCTGAGTTTCTCCTTTCTGTTCTTCCCTAGGCCTATTCTCATAGCAAGCCGATACTTGGATGTGATTCTTGTTTGGGTGCAAATTTTGCCGTCTCATCAGCGTGCTAATCTTGCCCGGTCATTCCCGGAGCATTCATACATATACTCCAACTTGTCCAATGCTATTCCATTCCTTCCCATGTCTGGAGCTCATCCTGGTTGAAATTTCTAGGTGTCTCGACAACTGCTGTTCCTTCACGTGGTAAACATGGAGGATCTTCGGTGGCGACACAGAAATTTTCCAGTCTGTTTCGGTTCTGGGGTTTGACACAGATAATGATCGAATTCCTGAACCACCGTTGTAAGTCCATCATCTTCAGATGGAATCAAAGAGTTTGTGTTCACAACAGCTTCTGCAGATATATGGACATCCTGTTGGAAGAGAACGGCTGCATCCTGCTAGCATCATCGATCCCTCGGCACCCTTTGACTACACAATTTTCCCTCTCTCGGTGCAAGGAAACCTCACCCTAAGTTGATTTTCTTTCACTCCTAAGGGAAGAAAATTCCTCTGTCACACGGAGCTCCACTTGTTGATGACACTGCTTATCGTTAAATCAGGACAAGACATGCCTTCGCTTCGCTCCGGCATAGTGCAGGGTTCCACAGTTGAAGGACCATCAACCGTAAATCGTGGAATCGTAATGATTGAGGAGGTCTCTGATCGTTGGTCGGCAGGGAGAGCACATTCAAAAATTTAATGCATTCACTGAAGGATTGACATACAATTGCAAACATCTGTATCATAAATCATGTCCTAGCCAAATGCGTGAGCCAGCCTTTTCATCAGCCCCAGCTGCCAGCTAGAGAAACATAGGTTGGAAATAGACTAAACTTTACGTTCCATCGCTTAAATATTGGCCTTGAGTGCGAGCACTTCGATACTTGCCTCGTGGGGTCGAAAACTCCAAGAGAAATTGCGGTGTGTATGTAGGGATGCCGTGCTATGGCTACGTGGACGGAGCGGCTTCAGACCACAAAGATCAAGTCAATGTCCATAGGCATGTAGGAGAGTAAAATATGTCAAACGCACCAAAGGCCCATCATCTCACACGGGAAGTCCAGAAAATCAGACGTGTTGCGGATGTGCTCCGACCGTATTGCATGGTGGTAGAAGTGTGTGGATGTAGTGGAACGTCACCGGTGGCGCATACATGGCGGAAGATCCAAGCTTAATATAAATATGTCAGCGAATGCAATGTGTTAGCATGAGGTTGGCTCCCACGAACGCGAAAATTTAAATAGAAATAGATCAGACGCTTGTAGTCGATTCGGGCGATGCCGGCGCCGTAAGCCTCGTGGAGCTACGTCAGCCGTGTTGAGAAGAATGTAGCAGTGGAAAGCAACTCGCCGCAATGTACTCAAAGAGTGCTGATCGGAGAACCTGATGTCCGCACGCCGGCAGGACAGAAAAACGAACATTACATCAGAGAAAAAAAGTCGGCCGGCCAAAGATACACTGCACTGATTTGAACCAGTCAGTGTTTGAGTCGGTGCACGTTCAAATAGTGGTTGGACTATTCCTACCCAGCTTGCGGTGTATGTTTCAGAAGAGGCCTTCGAAAGAGTGTGCTCGAAGATCGAAGTCTGAATCACCAGTCTGTAAATTAAAGCTATGTTTAGCATTATTGTCAATATATTGAATTGCACACCATCGTTCCGGACAGCAAAGTATATACGCTGTTTTCGAGGAATTTGAACGTCGAGCAACTCGGAGCCTTTATGGCCCTATTGGAACGGCGTCAACCAACGATGTCGTCGCAATGGGAAAACTCACCGAGGGGGGATTGTGGGCTTCTTTCGAGCCATCGGGATTCATCCGTTATTCTGGATCTCTAGCTGCCTAATACCCAAGAATGCGTAGAAAAAGTAGAAAGATCTCAGTGCTATGTCAGTTAAGTGATGCGACAATGCAAGAGGGTATAGCGCACCCAAAATATCAGCGCGTTGGGAATGGTTCGGAGGATGAGAAAAAGTTGAACAGTTGAACTGATAGCTCACCGTCAAGTAGAACGGAAAAAATTAAACACAGGATAGTAAGAAGAGACTATGGCATTCAGATAAGGTAAGGAGATATAACAGCGAAACAGATGAACCTGACGAAAACCATCAGGATATGGTCGCCGTCGGAGTAGACGGAAAAACCTGTAATAAACAGGAAGAAGCCTAGGCTCGATGCGTTGCCGAGCGAGGGGAGCTGTAGACCGACATACTTCTCTATGAGCCTGTGATCTTAATTTGGGACGGTCCGACGCACCTCAGAGTTGTACCGCCAGCACAGGGACAAATTGGACCAACTTGATACACTATAGGGGGAGACTCTGAGGTGAGTTGCAGAGACAACACATGAACAAAACCACACCTACGAAGTGATGAAGGGATGCGATACGGGGGGAGATGAGGGGGTTAGGAATAAAGAAGGAGGGTGGGGAGAAGAAGGCTATGTCGACGCTCCGCCCTCTTGCCTTTTGAGTGGGTCTTGAGGGGCTGATCGGCGAGCTACAATTCACCAAGCGCTTGGGCGCTAAGTCAATTATTGATATACCGAGGGTCAGCTGGACGTCGAAATGCGGTAATTTCGGGAGAAAAAACAGGTGCACTCTGATTCGAGGCATCTGCTTAATATACGAGTAATCAGAATACTTGCGCTTTCATCAGATATCCAACTTCTGAAACCTATTAGGACTTACTTTTCTGGCCGCTAAGGGACACAGCCTCGGTTACTCCTGCCGCTCTGCAGCTTGAGAAGCAACTATTTTAGGCTGCCGAGCGCCTCCAATTCGGTAGATTCAGCGACGCGCCGCGGCTGCTTGTGTTTTCCGAGCGCCGTTTGAAAGAGATCTACTGACGGCACCGCCAGGGAAATGGTTACAGAATCTGCGTCACTCAGGATACAAAGCGAACTGTGAACAACATGCACTCTGCATTTTGCCGTATAACGCATGCGCGCACCGTACATTGACATCCAAAAATACCGTTTATAAGCGGTTCTAAATGGTTTATAAACGGTTTAAAACCTATTCCTTTTTTTTTTGGCTCAGATCTATACACGAAAAAAACAAAAAGTTGGAGCCTTACGCCCAGCAAACTTGAGGATTGGCGAAAGATTACCCGTCTGAACGCAAGGAAGTGCAGCCCTTTTATATCTCGAGACCCTTCGGGGAGGATTGCGTGGCCGCCGGCGGCCCGGCGCGATGACTATCAAATTAGGCGGTGCCACAGGCAGCACCAACTGCGTCCTGTCTAGTCTCTGTTACAGACCAGAAACGGATGATGATCAAGATGTATCCGTATATGGTCTGTTAGGAATCACGGCCCCATCAGGAAGACACAAACTGATTTTTGAGCACCGTGTTGCGGCGCATACAGCTCGATGATAAATCCAAAAATATTTGAGGGTATAGAAAACTCGGAAGGAGTAGGAGCTCTGCCTTACGGCCAAGCAGCTCATCCAGTTTCCACAATGATATGTGATCACTTCAGGCTATGTCAAATCAGGCCTCACTAGGGCCCACTCAAGCTTGGGGATGTTGGCCCTATTGGGGTCAGATTGGTGGTTTGAAACCAAGCCCTTGGTTGCAACCATATCAGTTGGTTGCAACCACCTTGCCTTACATGGATGTGTCCATAGTGGTGGGACGTGACCACCATGGATACGTCCAATGCTGCACTTGTGCAGCCCGTTTGGGGGGTTTTTGCACCTCTATAGAGCCTTTTTTTGTATGCCCTGGGCTGCTCCTAACCAGTCCCTATCCACTGGCCTGCCCAGGAGACATGTAGGATGCCTGGTGCTGCACTTGCACGGCCTGTTTTGGGGATTTTGGACCCCACACTGGCCCCATTTCACAGGTGGGCTGCTCATCCCCCACCCTTTTGGGTGCCTGAAGCTGTGCGCAGCTTGTTCTGGGGTTTTTCCTTTCACCCTGCAGCAGCCATTCTGCAGGCTGGATGCTCTTCCCAGCCACCAGGCTGTTCAAATGGATAGCATGCCTGGTCCTGTGTTCATGCAGCTGGCTTCATAACTGCAGTCCATCTCTTTCCATGCTACCAGACAGACACCCACCCTGTGCACCCTGTACAGCAAAATCTAGCTGCATGCACTTACTTCCTTTTATTTTGTGAGCCTGGACACAACCAAGTGATCTGGTCACATCCAAGCAGTGAACACATGGATGCAACCAGACTGTGTGGTTGCATCCATCTGGTTTTGTTTTAAACTCATGGATGCACCCAGATAATGTGGTTGCATCCACACCTTTTTTTATTTAACATCTGGTTATAACCATATAAATTGGTTGCAACCAACATCTGGGCATGGATACACCCACAAGACTGTAGATGTATCCATTTGTAACCACACAATTCTTTGGATGCAACCATCCAGCTTGTGGAGTTGTGCTAAATTTTTGCATGTAATGTGATTTTTTTGAAACAGGTTGAATTGTTTGTTCACCTTGCTATATCTTACCATCTCCTTTCATCCCAGGGCCCCCTCTAGCTGCTTGCTCATTTTTCACCACATCCACATCTGTTCCCAGAAAAATTACCATATTGGGACAGTATGGGTTGTTGTGGCCTGTTTGTTGGTTTACAGTTGTCCTTTTCCTACATCAGCCCTTCTCTGGCTCATAGTTTCAGCCATTTTGAACGATCCAACGATTTAGGGATGCTATTATACATTGCTCGAGGCTGACCAGGCATATTAGAGCCTATTCTAGTGCAATAATAGGGTAAAAGTAGCGAACGTTCCCTTTTTGGACACTAACTCCTTTTTCCCAAAAAGGAAATTTCTTACATCCACCCTTCCCTGGCTCATAATTCAACTGTTTTGGATGATCTAACCATATAGGGATCTTATTCTAGGTTCCTTGAAGCTGAGTGGGCCAAATTAAATGACAATATGGGAAAATAGCGAATTTGATGAATTGTGCTCCTGGCCATAATATGTTGGGGATGCAGCAAAGGTAATAGTTCCTGACTGTATTTCCCTGTTCCATGAGACTATAGGAACACCCTATAAGTAATGGACTATGTTATAATCATGGATCTGATGTGACTTTCCCTTTTGGGACACTAACACCTTTCACCCAAAAAGGAAATTTCGGACATCAGCCCTTCCCTAGCTCATAATTCAATCTCACTGTATAGGGATGTTGTTCTGTGTTCTTAGAAGCTTCCTAGGATATGATAGAGCCTATTACAGTACAATAATTGAGTGAAAATGGGGAATTTGATAAATTATATTCCTGGCCATAATATCTTGGGGATCCACCAATGGAAATAGCTGCTAGCTGTATTCCATTACTCCTAGAGGTTGAACAGACACTCTGCAGGTGATCTATCATATTCTGATCATGCAAAGCATTGCAATTTGGCCACACAAGTAAGTTGCAGTTTCACCTATTGTGGGCCTCCCCATGATGCGGGATATCCCAGGACACATCCTTTGAGCTTGTCTCATGTATATATATTTGGAAAGGGGACAATTTACCCCAAGAACACCCCATACCCCATGATCTGAGGTGATCATATGTTATATTGTTGTTCACCCTATTCAGCATGTCACAGGGTTATGGAAACCCTTCTCAAGGCTCCTAGTAGATATTCCAGGCTGTATAAAGAGTTGTCATGCAAAAAGCAGGTCACTACAGGATCATAAACTCGAAATATGCCAAATGGCATTTTTTGGTCATATTGTGATGAAGCGTGGAGTCGGTGTGCATGCATGAAAGCAGATATCCGTCTGCCAACAACACACACAACAAAACCAGTATGTGCAATGAGGTCGGGGCTCCACACAAAGTATATGTGTGCTGCAATCCAGGTGATCAACATCGAATGCCAGTGTGAAATTGATAAATAGAGCGGCATGACCAGCACACCGCTGAGTGTGGTGAGCGAGTACCAGAATAGGTTTCCAAGAGCCTCCTTCCATTCCCGCCATCGAATCCATCTCATCATTCCTTCCACCACTGTCACTGAACCAAAAACCTATTTCAAGCCAATCCAACTGAATCAACCGTAACAAAAACAGAAGGACTGCCGCTGACATTGCCAACGACAACCAGTACGATCCTGTGCTGGGTCTACCCATTTCAGGGCGACGCTCCATAGGTTGCGTAGGGTGCTGGGATCGAGTATAAATCCAGCCCAGGTTGGATTAATCCAACTCATGTCTCAACGTGAAGTCGGATTAATCCGCATTAAGCGGATTAAGCAGACTAGGCAGTTTAATAGTGCATTGAATACCATACATAGCTATCTACCAACTACTCTAAGCGGATTAAGCCGTCCACTGCGATGATAAGCCGATTAAGCTGTTGAAGCGGATTAAGCCCGTTGGGGCGGATTCAGCTGTTTGCTGCGGTGTGAAGCCGAATAAGCCGATTAAGCCGTTCGAAGCGTATTGAGCGGATTAAGCTGTGTAGCACATTAAGCGGATTAATCGGAGTGAGCGCATTAATCAGACCGGCAGAAAGAAGCCAACTCACCGGATTCGACCAAATTGAGCCACTACGCCAAATGCCTGATTAAGAAGGAGCACACGTGGTATTACCTCCTTTGGGCTTCCACCAGGTCAATGCGACAGACAGACAAGTCAGGACCGATGCACCGTCGGACAGAGGGCCCCAGTCTCCGAGTATAACGACCGCCACCGCAGTCATCACCACCACTCGCAGTTACTAGGGCCTGTGTCACGTTTTAAGCCGCGGGCGACTCCTGTGAGGGTTAGATGTGGAGGGAAACAACGGACTTGCAATCGAACCGCGGAAGGAACACGCCGATTTGCTAGTTCAAGAAACGCAACGGCAACGCGCACAGCTTGAATGGGCATAGGTCCCTTCTATTAGAAACCAAGAGAAATACAGTGTTTCCTCTATCTAGATTGTCTAAGGCAGTGTGAGTCAGAAATTCCGTCGCAGCAATATGAAAACTCATACCTTGTGGTCACTCTATTCCCCCCCATCCTGTGCTTCGTTGACCCAGGCATAACCCCTCATGCCCTTCTCCTTCGGTGCCTTCTGAACAGGCTTCGCCACGGCGGTGGGGACTTTCACTACCGCCCGCCTATGACGCCTCGGACGGGGGGTGGTACCATCGCCCGTCGCAGGGTCGCCGCCGGCGTCGACGCGAGCTTTCTTGGACGGCGGTTCCTCAACCTACGTGAGAGTAAGAGCACATCACGGCACCGGTCCATTTCGCATACCTTGTCATTCGTTGCGTGCTTGCGTTTCGGTGCTGCCCGCGCCGCGCCCATGTCCTTCTCCTTCGGCTGTGTTTCACCCGCCTCAGCCACACTCACGATCACAGGTAACTAAGAACACACCTTGGCCTTGGCTTTCGCCTGCTTCCCAGCCTTTTTCTTCTTCTGGCTCTTCCTCCTGCCGGAGGCGTCATCTTCGTTCTGTGCACCCTTGCCATCGTCCTATAGAGTAGAATGTTAGTGCGAAATTGGTTAGAAGCACGATATACATACCTGAGTCTCCACGCCCTTGTCGCCGTTGCCATCGTCCTGTAGAGTAGAAAATGTTAGCGCAGAATTGGTCACGAACGGTATACATACCTCAGGAGTCTCCGCGCCCTTGTCGCCGTTGCCATCGTCCTGTAGAGTAAATGTTAGCGCAGAATTGGTCATGAACGGTATACCTACCTCAGGAGTCTCCCCGCCCTTGTCGCCGTTGCCATCGTCCTGTAGAGTAGAAAATGTTAGCGCAGAATTGGTCATGAACGGTATACCTACCTCAGGAGTCTCCCCGCCCTTGTCGCCGTTGCCATCGTCCTGTAGAGTAGAAAATGTTAGCGCAGAATTGGTCATGAACGGTATACATACCTCAGGAGTCTTCCCGCCCTTGTCGCCGCTGCCGTTGTCCTGCAGAATGTGTGAGCGCGGAAAGGGACACCGGTCCGCTGGATACGTACCTGAGCACTCTCTTCGCCATTACCCTCGTCGCCATCGCCATGGTCGTTCTGTACAAAGTATGAGCGTAGAAGGGACCATGGTGGCTAGATATGTACCTCGGGAGCCTCTACATCGAAGACGAAGCGCTCTTCATCTCGAAGACCTTTGAAGAACTCCGCCAACATGAGGGCCCTCACGTCGCTCACCGACTCCACCATGTCCATTGCGACAGGCATCGTGAAGCGAGTTTTGTCGTAATGGGCAGCAGCCTTCTCCCAGGTGAATGAGTCGGAAGGTCGGCGATGCGCTATGAACCAGCATCAGACACTGATGTCAGAGCCAATCAATCCAGACTTACCCCACAAACGACGAACAAACTGTTTGATGGTCGAGGCCACCGTTGCGGCAGGGGTTGCATCCAAATCCACTTCTGGGAAGATCGGCGTGCCGTCTGTATCCAAAGGGATGTCGATCTCGGACGATGATTTGACTGTTTTCGCTAGGATACACAGTCAGTCCGGGAGCATCGACATAGGTAAAAAAACTAACGAGGAAGGGCTTCCTCCGTGAAGTCAGCCCATCGTTGATATACCTCATCCCAGAAGCTTCCAGGATCGTCGAAACGCTTGCCAACGGACGCCGAGGTCGACGAAACGCTAGATTGATAGTTAGAAGATATATCGATCCATTCACATTACTCACTGCCCACGCCGCAATTCATCGTCGGGCGTTCGATAGCCGAACAAGATCGTTATTGTCATGTCCCCAAACTGTCCGGTCTTGAGGAAATCTTCGGTCTCAGCCCAGATCGCCGCCTCGAAAGAGGCCTGGTTAATTCCCACGTCGTTCCAGAGAGCCAGCGCCCTCTCGTTGAACTCCTGCTGCTCCTCCACAGACAACGCATTCCACGCCGCCTTTACCGCAGGGTTGTAGAATTGTATGGCCCGCAGCATGCTCTTCGCCCGGGCCTCCTGCATGATTTTCTCCTTTTCCTCAATCTCCTCCAGCAAGTCTGCCCGGGCGTTGGCGTCCTTCATGATCTTCTCCTTTTCGGCCTTCGCCCTGGCGTTGGCGTCTTTCATGATCTCCTCCTTTTCCTCGATCTCCACCAAGCGCCGCCCAGTCAACGTAGGGCGCATGAAAAAACTCCTCGCGCTCGCCAACGGCGACACCTCGCTGCTGTGTGAACGGGTGGCATGCGATCCACCGTTGGCATTGGCGTTCGAAGGCGATGGACGGCTGTTACTGCCCTTGAGATTGTCCTGGGTTTTCTTGTTCTTGAATTTCTCTACCAGGCGCTGTAGGAAACTGAGATAAGTGTCTTGAACTCGTTCAAGCGCCAGCTAAGGAACACAGACCTTCTTCCATTTATCAAGAGTCGTGCCCCTCGAGGAGTCCTCCTCTACAGTGGGCAGCTGGTTGAAGAAAAGAGGCGACTTGAGAATTGCGTCGGCTGTTTTATTCTTCCATCTGGCAGGAGAATCGCCGGTGCTGTCCTGCTTGTTTGCGTACACTTCGTCCCATTCGGCATAATAGGACGCGATGTGCGCCAGCTGAGGCGGAGTAAACTTGGAATCGGGAGCCATGGTAAGACAAGAAGAAAGACAGTGCCTTGCCATCCGCCCTACTTATAGTTCGTAACATAATGGCAGTCTTGATGCTACGCTTTGAACCGCACGCCACTCTATTGAAAATCCACATAATGGCGGTCTTGATGCTACGCTTGGAACCGCACGCCACCCTATTGAGAATCAAAGCGCCGACCGGTTATTCAAAGTACGACTAGAAATGATGGCGAAGACAAAGACATATCGAGTGGCACCAGGCGAAGCGACACGACGCGGGTCAAGTCAAGCCTTGGGCGAGGAATGGCCGTCTTGTTCGGCAAGAGCTGGGTTCTGTTTAGTAGAGCGAAAAAAGAAAGGAAAAGGTAGCGTACCATGCGGTAGCGCCGATTTATTGTAACGAACAAGACAAAGGTGGCGACATGAAGTCAGAGAAAGGTGACGTGCACTCAATGCTCGCATTTCCGGGGATTGGGATAGCGCTAGATTTGGGTTGGCTTGGGATTTCATGCGCAGAGCCTGGTACTAACGACGGCCTTTTTCCGAGTAATGTAAAGCTGCAGATGTATCAGCAAGCGAAATATGAAGGGGGGGAAAAAACGTACCAAAAGACGTGCACATCCAGCGCGCATCCACACCGTCGCCGACTACACAGCGGACAGCTACATTTATTGTTAGTTATAAAGATGTCAGGAGCACAATGGAAGCGGGCGTGCCTTTTAGCTCAAAATGTAGATTAGTCGATTAGATTTGCTCGCAAAAATACGTAGCGTAGCGTACCGGGGTTGACATGCAGTCAAACCCTGGTAGGTGCCCGACATAAAGTCTAAGGCTAGGTGTATTGCTCGGATGCCCAACATGAAGTCTAAGGCGCTCGTCGGCTCACCTGGTGGCAATTGGTGGCAGCAGTGTCGAGAATTGAGGCTGTTTGTGGGCGGGTGAAAGCAGAGTCGGGTTGACATGCAGTCAAACCCTGGTAGGTGCCCGACATAAAGTCTAAGGCTAAGTGGATGCGCGAATGCTCGACATGAAGTCTAAGGCGCTCGTGGTGGCAAATGGTGGGATTTGAGGTGGTTTGAGTGCGATTTCATGGCGGTTGCGGTTTGAGAGCGGTTGGCAGTCGCTGTGGGAGTTGAGCGAGCCATTCGTTGGGTGGTGGTGGTGGTGGTGATCGAGACTTAGACTCTCGCAAGCGACAGTGTAGTCACGTGGAGATCAGTCGCGCTCACGTGGGATCAGTCGCGCTCATTAAATCCAATATCACGCAAAATTTCAGACTTCATAGCATTGCATATTATTCGTACAAATTTATTGTTTAACTCCACGCTCTACCAACAAGATCTAACACTGAGGGCAGATCGCTGTCGCTGTCGGACTCGTCGCTGTCGAAGATTTCGATGACGGAGGCAGTGGACGAGATCACAATGACTGACTGGGGGACATTGACTTCGTCCCGGTCGGAGTTGGAGGAGATGGAGATAACAGATCCTGGAGAACCGGGATCGTTGACCTTCTCTTCCACGTCGTGGGCTTCCTCATCCTGCATGACGTCTCCCACATTGGCGGTGGACGATCCAGGGGCTTCGGCTTCCGCAACAGGCTGCACTGGGTTCACCTTCTGCTTCTTCGCTGGCACCGACTCTGCCTGGTCAGATATCGCCTTACGCTTGCAGCCACCGGGAGTGTAATCCGGTTCACTTCCCCACTCACTTGGAGGAGAAGAACCCGGAAATGGAGATCCGACGTCTGAGGGGTGAAGCGATTCGTGCTCGTTGACTAATTCGTGTGTCAGAACCGTTATGTTTCCAAACCAAAATGCAGCGTACCGTTGCGCTTAAATTCCTGTTCGCGAGCAGATATTTTAGCCCTTGCCTTCCATGTTTCCAGATCAGGGCATTGAGCCGGCGTTAAGCCGTCCTTCTGCAAAATCAGAATGCGGCCGCGCTCGCTGATGTCTACGCCCGTGTTGCTGAATTTGTCGTATCCAGCGTCGGCCGGCGAGTAGATAAAAAAACCCTTCCAGGAGGTGAAAGAGGCAGGGGGCGGATAATCCGAGCGTTTGACGGCCTTCAGGTTGGGGATCCGCCACTTCTGATGGGTGGGCTGGTGGTCGGCTATGGCGTATGTGATCGCACGCACACGCAAATCTATCAAGACCTTTTAGTCGTAGTAAGAAGTACGTGAAATGAGTCTCACCGTTCTCTTCTTGACCGAATGGGTAACCTTTCGGATGCACAGTGGGGAGTAGACGAAAATTTGGCACGCCTTTGGTGAAAAGTTGTGAGCGAATGAGGAATGGAAACGCAAAGCATGGGCACCCACCCGGCTCGTACTGGGATTCTGGA
Organism: Mycena albidolilacea; assembly: GCA_029282495.1. Lineage (NCBI taxonomy): Eukaryota > Fungi > Basidiomycota > Agaricomycetes > Agaricales > Mycenaceae > Mycena > Mycena albidolilacea. The sequence continues at coordinate 690,991 of JARIHO010000028.1, read as the reverse complement.
TCTTCGGCAATTTGGTATGGAAGAAATGAAGTGTTGATATCCTCCAGAATCTTTCGGGCTTTGTTAAGCTTCCGATCTGCAACTGGATTCAATAGTTGAATGGGATGGATAGTCGCACACGACAGCTACCGATGTGATTATGCACGGCCTGGGGCAGCAGCGGCTGCTGCTCCAGAGCCACTCCCACAGACGCCAAGGACAACTCCAGTTGTTCAGCGTCCTGAAGCAATTTATTCGTGGCTGCGTTGAGGACTTGAAAGGCGTCCATACGCTGCTGGGGAAAGCGATGCTGCGGGGAGGAATCGATGATTTGGACGAGCAATTCTTCGGCGCCAGAGAGGTCCTCGCTCATCATGGGAATAGAGACGCTGTGTGTGGGGACTAGAACGAGAGAATTTCGCCTTTTGAGGCGGAGGATGAAGCATCAAAGCGTAGCAGGACCTTTGCGTGGACCCTCGTTTTTGTTACGTCGTTTCCACAGCTTGTGCTGGGTCCATAGACCGCCAGCAGGAAGTTCAGACTGACTTGAAGTCAAGTCTGGCCGACTCGAAGTCAGGCCGCGCCGACATGAAGTCAAGCGTATGTGCCGAAGACGAGAAGTAAAGTTAACTGCCAGAAAAGGCATCGTCACAGTTACGGTCACACGCTTTGATCTCAACTCGACGCTTGGACTCAACTTGGACTTGGCTTGGACGGCTGACTTCATGCCGCCGGGACCGACCTCATGGCGCTAGGACTCACTTTATGTCGTCTGCGCGGTTAACTGCCCAAAAAATATTGAAATTCAGCCCAACCCCAGCAGCGTTCCTCCAGTCCACTGTTCATCTCTTGTGAATAATGTGCCGTTACGCGCTTCGACCCTCCATCATTAAACATTTTCGAAGTTTTCGACCTTCTGGGTGAAGTGCTCGAAAAGTTCAAGCACAACACTAAAATATTGTGAAATCCTCAGTTTACCTTTTCATCCGGCGAACCAAACCAGAATACTCAATGAAAACAAGTTCATACAATTTATACAATTCACGTTTCAACTGTGAAGCCGAATATTGCGACGCTGAACAGGATGGGTGTTCGAATTTTGGATGAAAACACAATTCATATTTAACGCTCGAGCAGAATGACAAAGAGAAATGGAGCGTTTGACAAGAAATACAGGTTGTGCACACGCACCGAGCTTGAAGGGGTTTGTTTCTGGATTCTTGAGACGTAAAAAAGACCTAGGACGAGGTATGTAAGCAAACGTGCCCAAAGGGGCCAACGGGAAACACCAAAGCGCGGCGGTCATGTTTTTAATTGCGACAGGTCCTTCTGAAATTAGCGTTGAGTTTGGTTCAGCTCAGAGTAGGAGGGGACTGACCGGGTCAATGTCGTGCCATAAGAAGAACCAGGTTTCGATCGCCGCCCGCGAGATTCCTGCACTGACACGCCAGATAAGAACATGAGACGCAGGGGTGCACAATGCCAGACTCACACCAAGATGCAGGTCAATCTTTGCATTCCTAGCCATCCGTCAAGTCTGAATACATTTAGTTATTCGATGCAGTATCTGGAAATGGGGTCAGAGTCGCGCAAATAGACGATGAGTTAATCTCAAGACGAACCTATAAGCCTCTTGCCCGAGCGAACGCAATGCAGCCTCGACAACCCACTCTGCACCCTCGAGTTCGCCCGCCGCCTCGTAACAAGAATACTCGTGGTGTGTCGTTTTGCACGCGCAAAGAAAAGGCTGAATCTTGGCGCCCACGATCTCGAATTGCAAGTGGATGATCCGTTCTGTTCAACTGTGACACAGTTAATTCGGAGAGCCAAACCAAACTTACCCGTCGCCTTTGCATACTCCGTTGGATAGCAAGAGATCCATAATATCCCCGCACCACACTTGCTGTATTGCCCTATACGGCGCTCCAGGTTGTCCGTCCGCCCCGCCTTGATGATGACTCTCACACCGTCGCTGTTGTCGAGAAGTCGGATGTGGATATAGAGGAGTCCGAATTTATCCTTGTAGGCGTTGTACATCTGATGAATGAGAATTTGATCCTCCCGAGGTAGGGAGCGGCTGTGAATATATAATTCGTCCCACCCAGACATACAGTGAGCGAAAGAAAAATCAACTTACATGTATCGCAGTATGCGTTGACGAACATCTTCGGCGGCGGTCGCTGCAGAAGTCGAGTAGACGGCTCCACTTCTGGTTACGGGCCTCGAGTCCGAAGGACGTTAGCCAGGTATAAGCGCGGTAAACTCGAAGTAACTCACATTGTGGTAGTGAAAGAACAGTTGAAAAGCTTATTCGAGATCGAATTCGGGATTTAAATAGGACCGGGCCGGCGGCCCGGCGGCATCCGGACGGAACCAAAACTCACAAGTCGAGCGAAGGTAGGTGAAAGCTTGTGCAGATTCCTGACCTCGGCTCGCCCCACGAAGGCGTCTCCAGCACCGCCCGCACCCGCATTACCCTCGCCATCTTCATCGTCGAGAAGCACCGCCATTGCAGACGACTCAATCCGCGCCAGAAGGTGGAAGACGCACGGACAATCAGACGAAGCGCAAGTGGATGACCCGCGCGACTGCCTGCTGGCGCGACAACGCCCGCCTCCTCGCGCCACACACCTCGCGCACCCGCTGCCCGGGCGCCAACTTTCCTCATGGCCTCGAATTGCATGGGACCCACTCGATGCGGGACTGTCGGTACGTCTTCACTGGCATTCGCATTCACTCAATACTCTAACTTACATTCCTGTAAACCCCGTTAGCGCGGAATCAGAACGAGGGAGAACAAGGTGTACCTGTGTGAATACAACTAAGTACGTAGTCACTGAATATATCCTTTTCTTTTCTTCTCCACACCTGTCCCAACTCGCTCGACCATCCAATCTCCTCCAAGACGCGCCCAGTACCGCTTCCGCTTGCAAGACACTCTCAATACGGTGCCAAGTCAGCGTACACGCAGAACAACACTGAACGAGTTGGCGGATATACTTCGAGCGATCCCGCCGCGCGGAACGTGTTTCGCAGTAAGAACAGTGTCTCCCTTTGCGCAAGTCTGACGAGTCGAAGAAACACAGGGAAACAGGGACTTACAGCTGTCATTTTCGCCGCCAGCACGAAGAATTCGCTGACCTGACTACAAGTCGGTCGTAAGAGCATGCCAGAGAGATCCTGGGGCAAGAAAAACAGGGATGGCAGAGCGTACGCACCGTTCACAGTAAGAACAATGTCTCCCTTTGCGCAAGTCTGACGAGTCGAAGAAACACAGGGAAACAGGGACTTACAGCTGTCATTTTCGCCGCCAGCACGAAGTATTCGCTGACCTGACTACAAGTCGGTCGTAAGAGCATGCCAGAGAGATCCTGGGGCAAGAAAAACAGGGATGGCAGAGCGTACGCACCGTCTTGTCGATCCACTCCGCGTAAGAGCATGCCAGAGAGATCCTGGGGCAAGAAAAACAGGGATGGCAGAGCGTACGCACCGTCTTGTCGATCCACTCCGTGATTTGAATGTCCGCGCGGCCTCGCTTGTCCTAGGCAGCGGCGGCTTGTCATATAGCGGTTGCAACAGTAGAGTTGTATTTTCGAGTACGATTTTCAGTGAAGAAGAGAGAACACAAGGACGAGTTTCGTGGGATGAGTCGGATTGAATACCAGCCGTGGAATATTGTTTTAATGCTCGAGTTACGGCCGACTTGTAGTCAGGCAAGCCAACTTGAATTACGACCGACTTGTAGTCAGGTCAGCAAATGGCGACATGGAGTCAGCCTATATTGTTGTATTTTTCGAGTACGATTTTCAGTGAGGAAGAGTGAACACAAGGACGAGTTTCGTGGGATGAGTCAGATTGAATACCAGCCGTGGAATATTGTTTTAACGCTCGAGTTACGGCCGACTTGTAGTCAGGCAAGACAACTTGAATTACGACCGACTTGTAGTCAGGTCAGCAAATGGCGACATGGAGTCAGCCATGCTCTCTTGCGGTGTTCTTGGATCTTGACTTGGACGTTAGAAAAGGCAGTCGTGACGTGACAGTCACTCACTCATCAAGTTATTCTCAAGTCCACTCAAGTCTCAAGCAGAGCTCGGGCTCGGGCTGACTTCATGTCGCCCTGTGGTTGACTTCATGTCGCCTTTTGCGGTTGACTTCACGTCACCGCTGAGCTATCGATATATCTTGAATCTAGAATGCACCGCCGATTGGGTCGTCCTGACTCCGCTGTTCACTCTCAAGTCGACTCAAGCAGAGCTCGGCTGACTTCATGTCGCCCTGTGGTTGAATTCAAGTCACCGCTGAGCTATCGATATATCTGGAATCTGCAATGCACCGCCAATTGGGTCCTGACTTCGCTCTGCGTACTTTTGTTTTTTGGATCAAGACTAGCTTTGGTTGACTTCATGTCGCCATGTGGTTGACTTCAAGTCACCCCACCCCGGGCTCTAAGCATCAATTTATCTTGAATGTAATGTTCTTCTTATCCGCAATGGATAGTCCGCCACCGATCGGTCCGATCAGCGTTATTGTCTTTTCGGAGATCGCGGATCGAGGCTGAATTAATGATAAAGGTGCCGTCTCGCTCTCCTCACATTCGTATCATTCACTGTCGCCCGCCCCACGCTTAAACCAGTACGTTTTCCGAATTTCTGTGGCAATAACTAATGTGTATCCCAGTGTCTCAGCAGCCCGATAAGCCTTCCCAGGACAAAACTCCCGCACAAGGTCAGTGAGTGGACCAGTTCTGATGGGATTTTCTGACGCCAGTGCTAGACAGCGGAGCAGTCCCGACGTGTCGTTATTGTCATATACCCAGTAATTACGGGTTGTCTATTTTGCACGGGGAATCCATCGAGTATGCGTGGACTCGAGCGCACGCTGAGAAATGTCATACGTCCTCGCACCTTTTACTTGTTCGGGCCGTCAACTCGCACCTTCAGATCATATTCTTGACGGCTTGAACCGTATGGAACTGATGGATTTGACACGCAACCATGCGCTCGATGCTTTGGAAGCCCTCCAAGTCTGCCTCAATGCGGTCAAGGTCGAACTCGACGGCGAGCGTTCCGGGAACATCAATACTCTAGGAGAGTCGTGCGACGAAGCGCATTCAGCCTTGCTTAATTATTCCCGCGAGGTATCTACCTTGCTGATGATAACTCGCGGAATTCTCCCTGATGGGGAAACCGACGAGGCATCCGATGAAGAGATACCCGCGCTAATCTACGAGTAGATATATCAGAATCGCGTTGTGACTTTGCAGGCTTGACGAAATGCAAGCAGTATTATTGCATGATATTTGGGCTTCCTTCATTGAATAACTGAGCGAGTCTCAATTTTTATTGTTTGGCCCGTTTCTGTTGCCTTGTCAGCGCCGATCAATTATGCCCATCTCACTTGTTGTTGCAGCTACGGATCATTTGTTAGATGTCGCGCCTAGCTATTGTTCCGACTCCTGGTTTCTAAACCAATTGTTTTCACGATGCGCTTGGATCTGCGAGGGTGGTTTAAAGGTCGGTCGACACCACCATGCGTTCGACATGGCTTACAATCCTGATAATCCCAACGCCTCCTCGCCGGCCGTTTTGTACGTTGTCGCAGCAGTTGAACCCCCATCGGACGATCTTCTGGAGGCCTACTACTCATGCGATTACGGTTTCACCCACATCTTGCAGATCTTCACCGGGCAGCGGGATCCCGACGCGACGGGTAAAATTGGGCAGTTCAATGTTTATGTGGGTATTCTCTTTCGGTGTGAATCCACATTTGTCTCATGCACATGGCGCATAGTGCGCTGCGCCGCGGGGACAAGTTGGCAAATGCCATACTGTCTACGGCCAGATTGTCACGTTGTCATTGGCCCGCACGCTGCGCGCAGGTCTGGACCAACTGCCGCACCTTTTGCCCAAGGGTGATGCCAATAGGGATGGTAAGCTGTTGAAATGTCATACCTGTGATGCGACTAATTAGGCGGGCGTGACTATAGCAGCGCTGGACATTGCTAGGAACCTTGGACAAATTGCACGGGATAACTGGCAGAACACCCACCCCGGCGAGAGCGTTCACGGTGCGTTTTTTCCCTAGATTTGCTCAAGATCTTATTGACCAGGGACGTTTCCAGCTCCAGTCAAAGCAGCGAAGGGTAAAGGTAATTCGTTCCCACCCTCAATTGAACTGCTTTGCTTAGTGATACGTTCGTGCAGGCAAGGCCAAAGCCCCCGCCGCCCGGAATGGAAAGAACGGTAAGCTTTTACTTCCGCTTGGCAATGAGGGGCTGCTCAGTCAATTCTTCACCCAGTAATCAAGGCTACAGATGCCGCCGCCGGGAAGGGTAAGCTTTTACCTTTCGTGTGGCGAGTTGCTGATATTCTTCCGCAGGCAAGCAGATGGCCCAGGTCAAGGCTAACCCCACCGCTGCGGCCGAGGCCGAGGAGCCGGTTCACATCCCTTACGATGAATATTGTGCCATTACCTATGCTACGGCTGGACTGCAGCGTAAGCACCTTTATTGCAAATATAGTATAATTATGTCTGATATAGTCGCTAGCGCACCTAATCAAACTCATCGGCTTCATTCAGCCCAATACGCCGCCCACCATCGACTTTGCCTGGCTGCGTTTTCTCGGTAGATTCGAGGTCTCAAAGTTCCCGTTCGCCGTGACGATGGGAATGGTTGGACCGGATCCCGTCGTGTTCGAGCGTTGGTGCATTTTCAGCCGCACCTGGAAGCTTGAAAATTTGGAGCCAATCAACATGACGGAGCGCGGCAAATGCATGATCTATCGAGCTGGTTTTCTGTTGGAAGAAGAATGTGTTGGTCTGGCAAAGCGGAAAACTCTCGCCCAGGATTCGGCAACTTTTCGTAAGTCCCGGGCTTGGTTTACAGTATTGTGATATTTATCTCTTGTTCAAGAATTTGACTGCGCGGATGACGACGGAGATGTCGAGGTTGTGTCGTCGAGTCCCGTTGCTTCCTCTTCCCAGAGCCGATCAGGCCCCGGATCTTCGAGCAGCAGAGCTTCGGTCAATACGCGGCGTACAGCTTCTTCGCAAGGCGGATCGTCGGGCGCAGCGCCCTCTGCAAGTGGATCTTCTGGCAAGCGGCGGCGCTCACATACAGATGATTGCGAGGTAGGGTCTTCCACCCGCCCTTTCAGGCCCACATTTTTGGAAGAGGAGGAAGCGCGATGGGAGCATTATAACGAGGAAGACTTTGAGGGTTGAACCGAACAGCGATTGTATTACGTTTTATTCTCATGAATGCGATTCTAGTTCTAGATACACGATTTTGTGTTATTGATATATTCTGTTTATTCTGTATGCTCGCGAAGCCGAAAAAAAGAGACAACGCCAGAAGTTCAACTTGGAAATATTTATTGAGTGTGAGTCATGACACGTGACATTTTGATTTTGCCGTTCCACCATCACCACTCGCCCTCAAGACATCTCAAACGTCGCTTGGAAGCGGAGACTGACTGGACGTCGTCTCCCACTTCAGGTCTCTTGACTACACGTCGAGACCGCCCGAGAATTGGAGTTCCCTTTGCGCCACGGCACTCACAGGGAGACTGACTGCACGTTGTCTCCCAGGTCCCAGGTCTCGACTAAACGTCAACGCCGCCCGAGAATTGCACCACGTCACTCACAGAGGACTCTGACTGCACGTCGTCTCCCTGGTCTCTTGACTACACGTCGAGGCCTCCCGAAAATTGACTACAAGTCATTGTCATCCGCGACTATGGAATACAACCTTTTGAGAAACAAGCCCTCCGTGCCGCCCAGTACGTGCTCCCATTAATTCAAGGCTTTGCTTGTTCTGAACCGTTTTAGCAATATTGGGGCCCTTCGACGGACGCGTCGGCGCGATTTTCCAAGCCAACGGTGAAACTTACTACATCACGACCAAGTGCGATTACATTCCAGCACCCCCCTTAAGCACCCAAGTCTACGTCCATAGCGACATGCACTTCGGGGTGGACGATCCGACACTCTGGCCTCAGTCATTTTCTAACAAATACTTCCATCTCGCCGCTATGCCAAAACGCGAGTTGCGGCCAGACCTCGACTTCCTGTGGTGGGAGCCCACGCGCCATGACTTTGTCTTTGGTCAGGCGACGACCCGTGGCCTGGGGAGGATCAGGTTCGGCAAATTGCAGTCGTTGATCGATTACGCCGAGAAACTCCGCGAGCGTTACCGCGCGTTCGTAGCGTCCAAGAACAAGAAAGACGAAGTACCCGACCCGACTACTTTGGCGAACTGGTCCAGACAATTATTCTTACAATTGAACGCCTACACGATCTCCCCACCACCTACGAAAGAATGAAATTTGCATTGGCCTCGCTCCAGACCAAGTGCTTGGAACTCGAGGCCTTGCTCGATTTCACCACCATCTACCAACCCATCTTGAAAAACCCCGACGCCCCAGACAGCACTCGTGTCGCGCCATGCATGGGCACTTTCACGACGATTCCCGAAGTCGCCCAGAAGCTCGATCGAGCCGGGCTTCCCTTCTGGCTGTTGCGTCCATACCACACCTTTGACAGGGACATAATCCTCGAGGTCGTAGATATACTGCAACCACCTCCTGCTCTCACCGAAGAGTGCCCTCCCGACCATCAAGTTGTGTACAGTGGTAGCAATATCGATGAGAAGATCACCGCAATGTTCAAGGCTTCCTGTACAGTGGGATGGTATCGCGACCCTTTTGATTTGCATCCGCCACCTTCCCAGCCCCCGGCCGCTGGCCCAAATTACGTGCCTTCTCAATCGACACCTAGCGTGGAGGACACTGTGCATTCCCGCTCCCCCGACGCATCTTCCATCTCCAGTGGTGTGCATCCCAGTCCATGTACGTCTCAATTTCTTCTTCTCTCATGGTTATTTATACTAACTTGACTGAACTGATAGACGATCGACCGGCCACCAACACTGAGAAGGGCCGAGGGCAGGCGCGCCAGTTAGGTCACACAGCTCGTGGACAAGCGGACGGGAGAGGGCGTGGGCATCGCACCCCTCTTCACTCGCGTTACAGTCCATGTACGTTGCAATGTCATCTTGTCCTGTTTTTTTTTTTTACTAACTTCACTGATAGACGATCGACGACAAGTGAGCGGGAGAGGGCGTGGGAAAGGGAAGTCGGGCCACGGGCAAAGCCAAACTTCGCGCGATAAGTTCAAGCATTTTGTCGCTGAGGAGATGCCGCCCTATATCGAAGTCTGGGCCGACTCGTTAGAGATTGTGGATCAATCCAGCACGCTCTCTGTTACGCGGCAGGACAAGCACTATGTGTACCCCGAGCCCGCACTACTCGCTGCTCCGGTGTTGGCGACGCGCCGCAATATGTTCCTACGCCATTGGCGGCTGATGAAAGAAGCAATGACCTTTCACATCTCAGAGGGGGGCTCCTTGTTGAGCTCGCAAGAGTGGCGCAATATCTTCGACGGGCGTATAGATCGCGACGAGGCGCACCGGAACCAACGAACGGCCCGCAGTCGGAGGCTCGAGGACATTGTCGGGCCCTCGCTCCGAGCGGTAGGCATCGATGACCTGCATGACTTTCCGCCTCCCAAGGATTCCATCCCGTCCTACGATACCCACCAATTCAAGCAGATCATTTGGGATATCGCGGAGGTCAACTTCCGCTTCGAATTCCTCGCACTAGACCGCCGGGCGACGGGTCGACACCGGCCATCCCTCGTCAAGATGTGCTTCAGTGGGGGGATGATTCTCAGCATCCCAATCGAAATGAGCAAACAGGGCCTTGCGTCCCCAGACATCGTCGAGTGTCACCGTTATTATACTCGCATGGCCAATGTGATGTCCTCCTGGCGTGTCCAAACGCGATGCCCGACTGCAATTGCTCACATGGAGGCACGCAACGCTGAGGCGAGACAGTGGAGCGAGGAGGAAATGCTGGATCTGGAGTGGGCGGTGGCGCGGTACTACACCCAAAGTTTCTTCGAGCTCTTTGGCCGTGCCGCTGTCCTCCCGATGCGCCTGGAGCACGACTTTGTGGATATCCCTGCTGTGAAGAATATCACTGAAAAATAATATCGCCGATCGTACACAACCTGCATGAATGTCGCGTATTGTAAAGTAATTTTGTTGTAGCGTATGATGTAAATACAATGCTTGTATGTAGCTAATGTAAATAAATGCCTGTCTGTAGCCAAGCCAAGCAGTATGTCAATAGATCTGGATAGAAGGCACATTTGAACCCCAAAGTCTCGGTTTCGGGTCCGTAGCTTCAGACTGAGGAACCGTGCAAAGTGCGTCTGCTACATTCTGTGTGTGGAGCGGACCATTTTACATATTCAATATAGATTTAAACTGTATCGGACAGTAAAATGCGCTTAGACTTAATCAATATAGATTCAAACTGCATGGGACAGTAAAATGCGCTTAGACTTGCCTTTTCGAGGCACGATCAATACTTCAAAGTGGCCAGCGACAAAAACAATGAGGTCAAAGCGTCAGGCTGGTATAAAATGCGCTCCTCCTTGCCACTATTCTCAATCTAACACATGGACTCAATACCACGCAAAAGTCCCCCACCTCTCCCCCGCCCTGCGCGTCTGCTTGGTGAGCAGCGCGGAATGCACCCTCCCCAGTTGCATCCAAATGACGTGGCGAGGGTGCTCGATAAGAAAGGTCTACTAATAATCGTGTGGCGCGGGGTGGGTGTCTTTTCGGCCCTTTTCCATACACAGCTGATTGGTCTATCTTGTCTCGCTAGGACGGCCAACTCCCTCTCACCACCTTCCTGCCCTTCACTAAAGGAGAGTTATTCCGGCTTATAGACCATAAAGAGGCTCTGGAGGCAGTGTATCTGCACCCCACCATTCCTATCAGACGATATGCGCCCAATTCGAGATCCAAAGGGGGCGAGTGGGTTAAATTGAGCTGGGACACGTTTTTAGCCGTTCCTCCAAAACAGCGCCCTCTGCTGCGGTGGAAGAGTGTGGATGAGGACGTAACAAAGCTACGCAAATGGGAGGAGTACATTAGACAGGTTGCGCAAAGCCGCATGCGGCTTTTTTGTGCGCAAACTCGTCGCATGCGGCTTTTTCTCTTTTCATTCTGGTGGTCCAGGGAATTTTATATAGCAGTTATGGCGATGTTCAGGAGCAAAAGAGCACAACCCCGCAGGTGGCTTTGAAAGCCGCGTGCGGCTGTGGCGCAACCTGTCTATTGCTTGAATGCTCTTGCACATAGATTTTATTGCGCGAATGCATGTAGACATTAATAATCTGGGTTCTGATCTGAACGCGCTACCGATATGGATAATTCTGAGGGCGCGAAAGGGAACGGGAATAAGTGGTTGGAAATGGTTGGAATGTTTATTTGCTTAATTATAAGAGCTGGATGTTCTCTTTAGCATTGAGCGAGGTAACCATTGCGTTGGTTGGTCGAGCTTGTGCAAAATGAGCGCGACGTGACTGTCGTTTGCGAGTCGATCAAGTCTCAATCTCCACCACCACCACCACAAAATACCACTCCGAGCTCTTGTGTACAACGACGAGCTCGCGTTAATGAAAGATCCTTCTGTTCGAAATGAGCGCGACTGATCCCACGTGAGCGCGAATGATCTCCACGTGACTACACTGTCGCTCGCGAGAGTCTAAGTCTCGATCACCACCACCACCACCACCCAACGAATAGCTCGCTCAAACTGCAACTCTCACATCGACTGCCAACCGCCCTAAAACCGCAACCGCACTCAAACCGCCTCAAGTCCCACCATTTGCCACCACGAGCGCCTTAGACTTCATGTCGGGCATTCGCGCATCCACTTAGCCTTAGACTTTATGTCGGGCACCTACCAGGGTTTGACTGCATGTCAACCCGACTCTGCTTTCACCCGCCCACAAACGGCCTCAAGTCTCGGACACTGCTACCACCAATTGCCACCAGGCGAGCCGACGAGCGCCTTAGACTTCATGTTGGGCATCCGAGCAATCCACCTAGCCTTAGACTTTATGTCGGGCACCTACCAGGGTTTGACTGCATGTCAACCCCGGTACGCTACGTATTTTTTGCGAGCAGATCCAATCGGCTAGTCTACGTTTTGAGCTGAAAGGCACGCCCGCTTCCATTGTGCTCCTGACATCTTTCTAACTAACAATAAATGTAGCTGTCCACTGTGTCGTCCACGACGGTGTGGACGCGCGGCGGATGTGCGCGTCTTTTGGTACGTGTCTTTATTTTCCCCTTCGTATTTCGCTTGCTGATACATCTCCAGCTTTACATTACTCGAAAAATGGCCGTCGTTAGTACCATGTCCTGCGCACAAGCCAACACAAATTTTGCGGTACTCCGATCCCCGGAAATGACTTCTGCAACACCATGAGCTGACTGCAAGTCGTTTGGCCGAGCATTAACTGCACATCACTCTTGCTTAACTTCATATCAGCATCGGCGTTACCACCACTTTCACCCTGGCTTTGAACGTGGTTTCTTCTACTTCACTGTCTTGTGAGTCGGTGAATGAGGCGAATTTTACCGCGGCGCATGCTGACTGATTTTGAGAAGGCGAATGAGAAGCCCAACGCACGGCGCGGGCAATTCGCGCTGTTCGTCTTCGCAACTCTGTAAGTAGTGATCATCAGTGTTTGCAATCCACTCTGACTGCTCTGACTGACGATCGCCAAGCCCGTTTATTGTTCTTGAAGCCGCACACGTGATGCCACAGCAAGCAAGCAGAACCCTCATGGCGTCCAGCAGCAAGACCCCAGCTTATACCGGCTTTGGTCCACGGGTGGGAAAGCGAAAGGGTGAACTAATAGCGAGAAACACTCGCGTCGAAACCGCGCGCCAGCTGCGATCCGACCAGGTGGTGGATGTTCGTACTCATGCGGACGGAGCGACATACAAGAGGATCAAACTCGCCGACCCTCCGAACCTCCCCCTTGTCTTGGAGTCGAACTCGAGGCCGAAAAAGAAACCACAAGTCGATCAGACAAAACTACGCCAGACACAGGTGTGTATTGGTTTCTCGTTCAAAAAAACTCGACTAAACTCTTGCACAGACGGCAAAGTTAACGGCTGAATTCGAGGAACAGATGGCTTATCTGTCGCGCAAAATTTTGACGGTGAACGAAGCCGATCCTGCCATGGGACAGCCATGTCCTTGCGGCCGGAAAGAACTCAAGGATATCGTCGACAATGGCGCGGTCATCCAAGTCGAGAAACAAGCGCTTTGCGAGGTACAATGCCACAATTGCACGCTGTACGCCGCATCATGCAAACTCTGTTTCGCGGAGGCGCATCGCACCAATCCTTTCCACTGGGCAGAAGTTTGGGACCACCAAGCTGGTTTCTTTCGACGCCACAATCTGACTGCGCTCGGCTATCCCTTGGAGCTGGGCCACCTGGGGACGGTTTGCAAAAATCGTTTAGCGTCTGTGCCGTTTGTGGTCACCGCAGAGACTGGCGTCCAGAGACTCGACATCAGCTTCTGCGGTGAAGTGATCCAAGGCGAAGACGGCCTCAGCGACAGGCTGGCGCAGCTCTTGAATGCGCGACTATTCCCGTGCACCTTCAAGGACATCGAGAGCGCTATCACGTTTAACGCGCTGAAACAGTTCCAAATTCACCACTTGGAATCTAAGGTCGCAGCAATGGATTATTGTGGCTCGTTGCGCCGTCTGACCGATAACGCATTTACTGCCTCTGTACCGGTGGGTCCTGCTCTCTGTGTTACAGGGTGCAGCTCTGATGATCTTCCAGGACATGTACGAAAACTTCCTACGCTGCAGACATTGGTGGGGGGTTCTTACAACGAGGATACGTTCGGGTCAGGAACACGGGATTGACAAGCTCCTGGTTCATCGTCCCATGGGAAACACCGTATTGTACTGCCCATCGTGTCCCGAACCGGATTTCAATATGGACCCAAAGCTCCCGATCCAATTGCCGCCAGAGCTGAGGTGCGCGTTGACAGAAGAGTATATCCTCTTGAATCTGACGAACGCACCCAGACACTTAAAGCAACAACGCAGCACGCTGGACGGCAACTTCCACTGCACCATGTCCACGAAAAACAGCGATCCGAAGTCCTATTCCCTTTACAAGGGAAGCGGTTTTTTCCCAACTGACGCCGTTCTAAAGGAGCAGCTTGCAAAGGCGCCGGCAACAGTTGAGGTAAGAAGCTGTGGTTTGGTAGGTGTTCTGGTTCGCTAACATCTTTGACAAATTAGAAATCGACGTGTAACTATTTGAAGGCGGTCAACAACCAAGATAAAAAGAAATTCAAAAACATGGAGATCACCGGCATTGTCAATGTGCAATGCAGCCACGTATTCGTCCAAGCCTCAGTAGATCTGCAGTTCGGAGAACGGTAAGAGGCGAACCTACATGATTTGAGGCGGCACCGGCTCACGGAATACAGCTACGCCAATGTGGACCTCGCTTTGGCTATCGCTATTCGCCAAAAGCTCTCAGAATGTCATAGAGGCGAAGTGACGTTCTCATTCGTTGACGACGACGACGACATTGACGACGATGCCATTGCCGCCGATGGCATTGACCGCGTGATGTCGTACGATGCGGTGTGCCAATACTCTGTGAATATAGTGGAGAGATTCAAGAAGAACGAGAATTTGAGGGACCTGGTTCCCATCGTGAAGAAACTGCGATGGGCTGTGCCTGCGCTTCATATCCAAGGGCACCAGGAAGATTGCATGTACAAGTTCGCCACGTCGTATATGATGGCGACAGGGCATTTTCACGGAGAAACGGCCGAGCACTATTGGCCGAAGTTAAACCAAATTGGCACACAGGTCACCCAAATGAACGGTGGCCGTCGTCAAGATGTCATCACCCTCAACCACAACGACTGGAATTTCAAGAAGATGGCCAAGTCTTGTGAGCACGTTTTATTTCCAGAGTGTCATATTTCTGACAAGGTCCTGTAGTCGCATTGTTGCTCGCACAGCTCCGCAAGGCGGACGTGGCGTTCGAAAAGCATCACACCAACTTTCTCGGTCTCTCCGCTACCCATGCCAGCCGAATCATCCGCGAAAACTGGCTAGGCCGCAGCCGGAAACCGGACCTGAAGAATCGGAAATATGTCAAGAGCGTCTACAGACATGCACAAACCAAAGGTACCAAAACGAAAGCACTCGCGAGGAGAATGAGCTAAACGCATCCATTTAGTCCCTACACAGCTGGCTATCTATGAGAACATGCTGGCTGACGAGTCAGCCATCCCAAATGGCTTCGCTCCGCATAACAAGGTCGCCGCTTTTTTAAACGAGGGGATTCTTATACAGGCGGACCAGTACGTTGATTGTTTGGAAGGGACCTAACGTGCAAGACTGATGTCTTTAAAAAGATTAAAGCTTGAAAAGTTGGTCGCTCAAAAGAGCACACACTTCACGCAGGCATTGCAGAAGGAGGTCGAGACTCTGCAGGACACAATCCAAAACTCCATCGCGGAGTGGCGGAAATTGCAGAAATCCTTGACACCTGCTGTGGAAGCTCGTCTAAACCAACTAGCGGCGCGTCCGATCCACAAGGAAATGTTGGGATTGCCATCCGACTTCTCGGCTGAGGATCGCCTGGCGCTGAATCTCTCTGCTTTCGAGAAAGAGGAAGGAGATCTGCGCGAAGGGGCAGTAGAGGACGCCTTAATGAGCGTCAAGCTGGTGGTGCAGACTTTGGTGGCCTTGAGAGACCGGAAGAGGAAACACGACAGCGGAGTATACAAAAACACCATCTCCCAGAAGCAAATCAACGATACGGAAAGGCGACGCGACCTACACATCGCTAGATACAACGTCGCAGCGAAGGCTTTAATCAGGCTTGGGCGCGCGAGAGAAGAGGAGTTTCCAGTGCTCACAGTCGCAGATACGGCCCTCAAGTCTCGGTCGTTGCGGCGCCAGCTAGGGGACTCCACTATAACCGACGGAGCAGTCTGGGGACAGGGTGCAATCTCGGTTGGTTCGCGCTCGGTCGGAGTGGCCACAGCACCGACGTCGAAGATCTCGGGAGAAGGGTCGTTGCGGCCAGCCGGTACGGTGATGCCGCATCGGAGGGGCGGGCAGCGAACAGCAGTAGCGTTAGGCTCCGCTGTTAAGCCCCGAGTCTCGGGCTCTCGAACGAAAAAGCCGCACCGCAAGGAAGGGTGGCTGTGGACCTTCAAGGTCGGAAAAATGGATCAAGAGGAGCTACGCAGGTGGATGGACAAAGGTATGTACTCAGTCCACGCGCGACGAGCCAATTGTGACCCGTGGGACAGGGGATACTATCCAATGGTTTTGTGCGGAGGCGGAGATGGAGCGGTGGAGAGAGCAGGTGGAAATCCTGTTGGCAGATTGGCAGACAACGATTCGAAGTTTTGCAATGTACAGGGAGACGTGGACACGACTTGCAGAGATGCAAAATCCGGAGGACATCAGCCACATCGTTTACGCCAAGCAGAAGGCAGATATGTTCTCGAAGCGCGAGTCGGAGGGTCGGCTGTTGCTGCCAGCGCACCAAACCCTTGGTCCAAAGTATGGGGCCATCGTGGAGGACGACCTAGACTTGGTGGATTTTGTGATGCAAAGGCGGAGCAGGCACCAGGAGATGCTGGATGCTGTATTGGAAGCAGCGAAGAAAGAGGAGGCAAAAAAGCAGTTGGCGGAGACAGAGGCAGACGAGGAAGAGTTGTCAGAAGAGGACGATCAGGAGCACGCATGGGCGACAGACGACGAGGACGACGGCGACGGCGACGAGAATCCAGAGTAAGCGACGCATCCATGATCAATGCTCAAGTCTGACTGGGCGGTAGATTTGCTCAGTACACGGTTGCAGCTTAGCATGTTATCACAGGCCCTAGTAACTGCGGGTGGTGATGATGACTACGGTGGCGGTCGTTATACTGGGAGACTAGGGCCCTCTACATAACGGTGCATGGATACTGGCTTGTCGCATTTACGTGGTGGAAGCCTAAAGGAGGTAATACCACGTGTGCTCCTTCTTAATCAGGCATTGGGCGTAGTGGATTAATCGGGTGGATGGTTCGAAGTTTTTTTCTTGGCTTAAAATTATACGGCTTAGTCCGCGTCGCTGGTTTAATCCGATTACCTAGCTTAATCCGCTTATTTGCTTAATCCGTTTAATCCATGGGTTCTGCTTAATCCGCTTACTATTCGTCACCGGCTCAATCCGCGCAGATGGTTTAATCCACTTAAGTAGTTAGTAAATAGCTATGGATAGTATTTTATGCACTATTATACTGCCCGGTACCCCTGCTTAATCCGCTTAATCCGGATTAATCCAACTTCACGTAGAGACATGGTTTGATTAATCCGACCTGAGCTAGGGACAGATCGAGTCTCGAGGACGCTTCGATCGTCCGAAACAAAACAAAACAAAAAAACAAAAAAAGTGGGGTGAAAGTGGGGGTGTATTCCTTTTTTTCTACCGAGTTTGCATCGAGCTTATATACCTACTCTGTTTGGACTGCACAGCCAATCACAAACAGCTATTGTTCACATAGAAACCATTGTTCAGAAGAAACGTGTTCCCGTTTCCTTACAACATGTCTCCTTCTCGACACGCCACATAGCAGTGCACGCGTTTACCATCAAGCACGTGTCCGTGAACTCCTCAGCATTTCAACCTACTCCCGCAAATATCCAGGAAATCACAAAATCAGCCTGCTTTTGCTGATTTCATTACTGGAAACATTGCCAGCTCGTCAGTGAATAGGGGACCAAGGAGACCATTGAGTGCAAAATAAACACTGTGAATGGAAAGGGACAATGTAAATGACTCATATTGAGTGTTATTTGAAGTGTTTTGGCCAAATTGCAATCTTTTTCATCATCAGAATATGATAAATCACCTGGAGAGTGTCCTTTCAACCTGTAGGAGTCATAGAATACAGCCAAGAGCTATTTCTATTGGTAGATCCCCAAGGTATTATGGCCAGGAACACAATTGATCAAATTCGCTATTTTCACTGAATTATTGTACTGTAATGGGCTCTATCATATCCTAGGAAGCTTCAAAGAACTTAGAACAATATTCCTATGCAATTGGATCATCCAAAATGGTTGAATTATGAGCTAGGGAAGGGCTGATGTCAAGAATTTCCTTTTTGGGTGAAAGGTGTTAGTGTCCCAAAAGGGAAAGTCACATCAGATCCATGATTATAACATAGTCCATTACTTATAGGGTGTTCCTATAGTCTCATGGAACAGGGAAATACAGTCAGGAACTATTACCTTTGCTGCATCCCCAACATATTATGGCCAGGAGCACAATTCATCAAATTCGCTATTTTCCCATATTGTCATTTAATTTGGCCCACTCAGCTTCAAGGAACCTAGAATAACATCCCTATATGGTTAGATCATCCAAAACAGTTGAATTATGAGCCAGGGAAGGGTGGATGTAAGAAATTTCGTTTTTGGGAAAAAGATGTTAGTGTCCCAAAAGGGAGAGTTCATTACTTTCACCCTATTATTGCACTAGAATGGGCTTTAATTTGCTTGGGTCAGTTTCATGGAATGTATAATGACATCTCTAGATGGTTAGATTATTCTAAACGGTTGAACTATGAGCCAGGGAAGGGCTGATGTAGGAAAAGGAGAGTTGTAAACCAACAAACAGGCCACAACAACCCATATTGTCCCAATATTGTAATTCTTCTGGGAACAGATGTGGATATGGTGGAAAATGAGCAAGCAGCTAGAGGGAGTGCTGGGATGAAAGGAAATGGTAAGATATAGCAAGGTGAATAAGTGATTGAAACTGTTTCAAAAAATCATATTGCATGCAAAAATTTTGCACAAGTCCACAAGCTGGGTGGTTGCATCCAAAGAGTTGTTTGGTCACAAATGGATACATCCACAGTCTTGTGGGTGTATCCATGCCCAGATGTTGGTTGCAACCAACTTATATGGTCATAACCAGATGTCATATAAAAAAAGGTGTGGACACAACCACATTATCTGGGTGCATCCATGAGTTTAAAACAAAACCAGATGGATGCAACCACACAGTCTGGTTGCATCCAGGCTCACAAAATAAAGGAAATGTGGTTGTAACCAATGAGGTGTGCATAATGGATGTGACCACTGCTCTTGGAAGTAAATGCATGCAGCTAGATTTTTCTGTACTGGGTGTGCAGGGTGGGTGTCTGCCTGGTAGCATGGGAAAAGATGGACTGCAGTTATGAAGCCAGCTGCATGAACACAGGACCAGGCATGCCATCCATTTGAAAGGCCTGGTGGCTGGGGGAAGCACCCAGCCTGCAGAATGGCTGCTGCAGGGTGAAAGGAAAAACCCCAGAACAAGCTGCGCACAGCTTCAGGCACCCAAAAGGGTGGGGGATGAGCAGCCCCCCTGTGAAATGGGGCCAGTGCAGGGTGGAAAATCCCCAAAACAGGCTGTGCAAGTGCAGCACCAGGCATCTTACATGTCTCCTGGGCAGGCCAGTGGATAGGGACTGGTTGGGAGCAGCCCAGGGCATGCAAAAAGGTCTCTATAGAGGTGCAAAAACCCCCAAAACAGGCTGTGCAAGTGCAGCATTGGATGTATCCATGGTGGTCACGTCACACCACTATGGACACATCCATGTAAGGCAAGGTGGTTGCAACCAACTGATATGGTTGCAACCAAGGGCTTAGTTTCAAACCACCAATCTGACCCCAATGGGGCCAACATCCCCAAGCTTGAGTGGGCCCTAGTGAGGCCTGATTTGCCATAGCCTGAAGTGATGTGATCAACCTGTTAAGGCAAAAAATTTGATCATATTTCAGGTTAATCTCATATTGAGATCGGGTCAGTGGATCACTTGACTTTCACTGTACAAAATGACTATATAGATCTTCTATACATGTATAAATATTTTCTGACTCATTCAGCCCCTACCGGCTGCGCTACGAAGGAAAGAACGCTTGGGAGCACAGCCACGTAATTGCGTAATCAATCGGTGTCTTCCTAACAGGGGCGTGATTACTGCAAGACTATGTCCTGTCGAGGAAGAGCTGTGCATAGGTCAGCTGCTGAGCCGCATGGGGCTCCTCAGGGAATACTAGAACAAAAGGAGATAGATGCGGATGGGCACCGAAGGAAGACGAAAGGAAATACAACAACACAAACACATACAAAGAATCGCGAAGCATTTCATTAAAGAACGGTTAACAAGCGCTCGCCGGCGCTTCATGCCAGGTTCCACTTGCTGCTTACCTTGGCCTTGCTTCTTGGTTGGAGCTGAGCATCTGTTTTTTTTAATGAGCTCAGCTCGACCAGCCAGCACCCTTGAGATAATGATGCCAGTGAGTAAAGCAATCAAAAATAGCAAGGAGCTCCTTATTGTGCATGTCATAATTGAGTTCCGGAGCCCTAAGTGTCTGGCTTCGGAAGGCGACGGGATGAAATTCGTCGACATCTCCAAGGATGGAGAGAATGCCTGCAATGGCGTAATCGGAAGCAATCCGTCTCAACCATAATTTGATGGCCTGGAATCCAGTGATGGAGGACTGGAGCTGCCGTGAACGCTTTTTTGAGAGTGTTGAAGGTTGATTGACAAGCGGCTGCCCATTCCCAATGACCACCGGTACGGGTAAGCCACATGAGTGGGATGGTAATGCTGGAGTAGCCATAAATGAAGTACCGGTAAAATTCACAAAAACCAAGGAAGGACTGTATGTCCTTTACCTTCCGTGGAACAGGCCATTCCGTAATAGCGGAAATTTTGTCTGGAGCCATGCGGAAACCATCGGGTGAAAGGATGTAGCCCAGGTATTCGTATGTTGTGACTCCAAACTTGTACTTCAGCACTTTACAATACAGTCCAGCTTTGCGAAGGCACCGGAGGACCTCGCAAACATGCGCAGTATGCATGGACAGATCATCGGAATACACCAAGATATCATTGAGGTAAACAACGACATAGACGTTAAGTAGATCCACAAAGAGAGTATTGAGGGAACACTGGAAAGCGGCCGGTGCGTTGGAAAGCCCTTCTGGAATGACTTGGAAATTGTAGAAGCTGTAATGGGACTGGAGGGTGGTTTTGTACTCGTCGCTGGGGGCGACGCGGAGCAAATGATAGGCGTGGTGAAGCTCCAGTTTGGTGTAAATCCGCGCCCTTCCAGGAGCATCAAGGAGATCAGCAATCAAGGGAAGTGAATAACAATCCTTCTTCATGATGTGATTCAACCCTCTGTAGTTGACGCAAAGCCGGAGACTCTTGTCCTTCTTCTTTGGGAAGAGAATTGGAGCACTGTGGGAGGAACAAGATGGGTATATAAAATCCGCCTTTAAGTCCTTGTTGGGGAACTCCTGAAGTGCTGTAAGCTCAGCTGGAGAAAGGGAATAGATAGGACCGACCAGAGGCTCTGCACCATTGACAGTCTCAATCTTGAGATCGAATTTGCGATGGGGTGGAAGATTGTAAGCCTCGGATTCGGAGAAGACATCAGCAAAGTCATGATACTCAGCCGGAATGCCAGACAAGTTTGCGAAGTCTGCATGTGTTGAGGACACGAAGCCAGAAGTCTCCTCGGTCAGAGTAGCACAAAGGGTATACTGCACGGTGCTTTTGTCGGAAATAATTGCATGGAAAGCAGCCGCATTGAACATGGACACAAGCGGGGCTGTAGTGAATGGATGGGGTGCAGAAGCCTCGGAAGGAGTCTCCATAGAAGATAGAAGGAGCGGATTCAGGCAAAGACATCAGCAATATAGATGGGGCAATAGCCAGGAGAGCTGGAAGCTCCGTCTTCTCCATAGCCAGAGAGACTGCAACAGGATCCGAAATAGCTTTCGGGAGTGTCAACACAATAGGTTCATAGTAAACATGGCTGAATTTTAGTGAGGTGTTGCACCAATCAATCAACGGATTGTAGCGGTGTAGCCAATTTAGTCCAAGAACCAAGTCACAACCAGAATCCAGATGGAGGACATAGAATCCCATAGAATGGACATCGCCAGATGGGAACTGAGGGAGCAATTGAAGCTATTGGTCAATGATGGATGAGGAGCTGTCGAGATACCAGAGTTTAACCGGTGCAACTGCATATGGAGAAAAGCCTTTATATTTGCAAACCCTAGTAGACACAAAACAGTGTGAAGAGCTGGAGTTGATGAGCGCCCGTAAGCGGGGGTTGAATCCTGCGGCAACTCACTGTACAAAGGACGGACATAGGGTTATGCCCGCATCTGGAACAGGGAAGCCGGAAAGCATACCAGAAGGAGAAATATAGGCTGCAGAGAGTAGTGATATATCGAGGTCAACATAAAAGGTGTTAGGGGAAAGAGTGGACACATTGAGAGTAACCTTGCCGAGCACCTCAGAGTCAACACGGCTCGGACCAGGTGTAGAGGTATCCGAGCCACTGCCTGTGTTTTTGACTCGGAAGAAACAGCATTAGCGGCAGGAGGTGTAGACTCGGAAATGTTTCCGGCCTTGCCTTGAGCATTGGGGGGACATTTCTTGCACTCAGCCATCTTGTGGCCAGCACCGCCGCAGAACATGCAGAGGTTGTTCTTCATGCGTCACTCGCGTTCCTCCGGTTTGAGCTTTCCAAAAGAATTGAGCTTGACAGTGTGCGGTTTGGTGGCTGACTTAGACCCGGAGGCGTGAGCTGCATTGCCATTAGCCGGAGTGTTGGCCGGAGGATTGGTCTTAGGCAGAGAGTTGGATTTTCCACTGCCCTTGCCTTTACCCTTGGACTTGCCTCCATCGCGTCCGCCTCCACTGCCAGATGTCGAGGTGGAGCCGAAAGTATTGCCGGAAGATTTTGAGGAAGGCAGATTGGCAGCCGCATGCTCAGTGTTACAGTGGTGGTACCGCTGATCGAGCTGGGAGACGAGAGCCTTCAGTCCGGCAAGCGTAGCCGGAAGCTGAGTCTTTGCAATGGCGTCCTCAAGACGGCTTGGAAGGCCACGGTAATACACCCAGAAGAGGGCGGTGATAAGCCAGTAATTGGGCCATGGTTAGATACACGTAATTTTGCGTGTTTCTGATCATGCTCATTGCTGAAACTGTTATTTCTATGCAACAGTACTGGTTCCTGGTAGCTGTTGGGCGAACCACAGAGAAACGGGTGGGCATTCTAAGTAATTAGAAACACCCATTGGCAAGTCTCACCCTGAAAAACCGTAAGGGAAACATGCAGCCGAATAATGAGTCAAGGAACTTCTTTTGACTTGTTTCCAACATTCACTTGAGCAACGAAAACGGGTCAAAGGAACGGGAGTTGGCAATGTGTTGTGTGGTGTTGAGACGCTAGGGGGGGACTTGCCTGGTCACGAGTGTTTCGGTTGCCAGAGTTGCCGGTTACCATCGAATGTGGATACACCGAAACAGGTGGTCGGCCATTCTGAGGATCCAGATCACAACTCTAAAGGCATTCTAAGGTTCTTTCTCAAGAACCCTTTCTTGGAAACCCTAGAGAAACGGGTATCTAGCGAGACCTACAAATGAGTATTATCAAGTTCCGTGCTTGGAACCAAGGGGAGACTTGAGTCGAAGCAGAAACAAGTCGAATGAGGTGCAGTGCCGATCTATCAGTGATCGGCACACCCTCTGAATAATCCAGGGGTCCTGCTGAAGGGTTCCTGCCTTGTAATTGGCAAGGGAACATGGTGTGCTCGCAGTGGGGAACCAATGGGAGGCAACACTCGGAAGAACAACCCGGTGGCAGATATTCAATACACGCGGTGCATATGATAGCACGCGTTATGATGTGTTAATCACAATGGAAAGACAGAAATAGGTAACAAGCAGGGTATTGGGGTCTATGGATGGATGGGAACCCATGAGAGGGCATATGCCACTTGCCAGTGTTGTATGCCACCTCAGTTTGACGGGAAAATGGTATTAACCAAGGCGGACTTGGAAGCTAAGATGGGTTAGGGGGTAGGCAAGGGGTAGAGGGGGGATCAGAGAGCTAGTGGAAAAGCTCGTATTTATGCCCATGAAAAGAGAGGCGGGAGGCAGTCGTGGTAGGACGAAAGAGATTAATGGTACAAATATCTGCTCACAAGTCCTAGTGCGATCTGTTGATGGCCTTGATGACTGCAGCCTCCCAAAAAGGTAACCCCGGGGGTAGGCCTTCTTTCCGTCAACATGAGGGACCTTCATGTGCTATGACTAGGATTGCGAAGTTTTGTGCCACATGGATATACACTGAGTTCTTTGTAATGCTCAGTAGTGATGTCTCTTTAATCCCTACCCCAAGGAGAGTGTAAGTAGATTTCAAGCCAGGGTTCAGTATTGGTTGAAACGGAAAGGAGTGCTGGCAGGTGCTACTTAAAACCATATGTCAATCTACCCTGAAATACCTGAACATAGAAACATACCCTCTAACTGTTCAGAGATCTCATACCAACATCCAGGTCTGCACATTCCGGCCCGACATCCCTCTGGGTCAACAATTTGACCTGACCCTTTGGTATCAAGTCATGGAACCATGATAACTCCTCGCAAGTGACCTTTGTGTTATCTGCTTCGAGATCTGTATGTTTCAACTCCTCTCGCAGCCTGTGTGATATATGGTTATGTGTGTGGTCTAGAAGGGCGAAAGATACAGAGACCATTGAGTGAGCTAACTCGCGAGACCATCACATATGCGCTCTGGATTGTCGGGCAACTGGCCGGATCGATGCAACACACATCCAGTGAGCACCCTTGGGCATTGTGTGAGGTGAAAGCAAAGGCAGGAATGTCCAGTTTTCCTGAAGGCCACCGAGGGTGTAATAAACTTCAAAAAAGTGATGGAAACGAAGTCCAGGGGTATATTCTGGAAGGATATTAGAAGACTCGCGGACCCGAAGCTAATCCCAATTTCTATTGCGGCTTCCAGTCTAAAGGACATTCAAGAAGCGTCTGAATCCGCTAAAAGCTCTGCCTCCTCAGTTACTCGGCCCCATCTTGTTCCCTCCCTCCCTCTGAAAACCGCGAAAACAGGGACACATCAACGCACCATCCCCATCCTAAGTTGGCCATCATCTCATTTCCGCCGCCACTGCCAGGGTCTGTTATGCAGGGATGGTCGGTCTGGGGGGAGAAAAGAGCAATGGCCAGAGGCGAAGGAAGGAAAGGAGGGAACGAGGCGGTGGCAGGAGGATGTGATGAAGGCATGGAGCAAGGGAAGGACGGGAAGCGGGGTGGCTGACAGATATGAAGTGGACTGGTGGCATGGAGATGTGGTAGATGGACGTGTAAGGACACGTGGCCAAGACACAGGAACGGAAGGCTGGGAAGTAGAAGGGGAGCAGGCAGGTGAGGAACATAATGTGACGAGCACATGAACTTGAAGGGAGACACTGTAGCACTATGGTAGCGATGTATGATAAATGTCACAGAGGAGATCATCAGGGTGTGTAATCTAAGAACGTAGCGAAAGTATGGAAGCCACAAGCAGGAAGATTGAACAAGCACCGCAGCGTGGAGGGGTACTGGGGTTGTACAGCGAGATAGTAGTAGCGCAAAGGGGGATCCAATACTGGAGAGAGTTATGGTGGGCAGGTTGATGGTTTGGATAACAACCACCCAGACCACCAACAGCTAGTCAATCCATCAAATCCACCCCACACCCCCGTCCATGTGCAGGAGGAGCAGCACCTGACACAGACAAGTCAATACCTTGGGGATAATCCCGTCCGGGTCCGTGAGGAAAGGAGAGTCTAGGGGATATGGGGCAGGATGAACGACTCCGTGGCCGATAAAATCAGAACTAGTGAAGAAATCATTAAAAGAAATCATCAACATTACTCACTCCTTTTGCAAAAACAGAAAGCACGTACTGCACCTTGTCTGTACCCCTTGTACAAATCTACAAATACGTATGGCGGGCACAGCAGAATTCGCGGTGGCAATGTGGGCGTGCTGTGTACTGAGGAGCGGGCGGCATAGGTGCTGGGCGATATGCCGGCGATACTTGGGTGCGTCGCACTTGCAGTGAAGCCGTAATTCTACAGGGGAGGCATGTAGGCTGATGACTCAACACAATGTGACTGCGCGTGATCCACGGCTGTAGAAACTAGGCCACGCGCTGCTCGGTACGCCCACAACTCCCACTGCCGAGAGAGACGGGAACAGTCGCGAGAGCGGTGATGCTCATGCGTAGATAGATCGCTTGACATCACGGAGATTGTCTTTAATGGACAAGTGAACTTGTACGACTACGACCTAGTCAGTTCATGAGGTCTCAAGTTATGCGTGGCCGCACCATCGTTTATAAAGTGGGCCGCTGTCAGGACCGGAATTTCAGACAAGGGGCGGTACATCGACATGGTGGTCGAGTGAAGAAGGATCCAGGGTGTCGGAGGGCCGGTCCGGTATTCCGCCCTCAGCAACAACTCGGCAACATATTTTCTCTCACCATCATCATATTCTAGTCTGTTGTTTACCGCGGGGGTCTGATCGTAGTAAAAGCTTATTACCTAATTCATGGCCGCGTGATGTGCCTCATTTTTGTGTTTTCCCCGTATATGTGGTACAAATATGCACTATTTTGGCTCCAGGAACATATTATCAAGTAATAGATGCTCCTGCATTTTTCTCCAATTTTTTTACAGCCAAGTCTTGACTGACCTTGCGCCTCAGCCGAAGTTTGAACCATCAATCACGTGGCAATCGCAAGCCAAAACGGTGTATTCTAATGAGTGCATTACACCTCTTATTTAAAAATTGTTGGGTAGACAAATGGTAGCAGTACAACACAAGAGGTCATCCCCCAAGATTCTTGTCAAAATCTGTGTTTCCCATGTGGCAGGAAGAAAATTGGAATCTGCTTACCTAAAATTACATAATAAGCTTTTACTGCGATCCAACCCCCGCGATAAACAGCAGACTTCAACAAGCGAGGTAAGAGCTCAAAACTGTTGAAGTGTCTGCCTAGGGGAGACTAATCATATTCCGCCTGGCCACCTGAAATCCATAAACCACTCGATCCTGGTACGCCTGCTCCCGGTTTTGATGAAGAATGAGTCTTATACAGCGATTCCCCGCACACTTGCCACTGCCAGCATGAACTCACTGGCACAGGAGCTCATTGACCGCCTCATCGATCTTTACCGAGACATAGATGATACAGAAGGCATGAAGAAATGTGGTCTTGTGTGTGAACGGTGGCTGATTCATAGTAGACATCATCTGGAGAGCCACAAACTAGAGCAGTCTTCATGATGGATATGCCCCGTCGGCCTTAGATATCTGCGAATAGGATGCCATAGCAAGTCATGACTGTTTGCTTTATTTGTGCCAGGGAGGACTGAAGTTCTATTTCTACCAGCACAAAGGAAAAGCCCAACTTACCATCTGGAGTTCGGATGCCCACACAACTAAGCTTTTGGCAGAAAACATGCTATATGCAATGACAGTATCTATAATCACACGAATATTGCCTTTCTTAGGAAAAGTTCCAACATGTAAACAGGCACAAACATCAATGTGGCTGTAAATCGGCGCGGTGACTTCGCGCTCCCCACGATCCAAGATTGGCTGGCCCGCACCTACTCCTCAATATCGCCATTGTCGGTGCTGGGCTTGGAGGCCTAAGTGCTGCAATTGCACTGCATTGGCAGGGGCATCTGTAGTCACCGTGCAAAATTTCAATTTCATTTATCTAGCCTGGATATATCAGAGATGAGGTAGGTACAGTCTGATTGCGACGTTCCGACTGATGTCCACACGGTTTAGACCCAGTCTTGTGCCCAGTCCAATTCCGCAGACAAGAGGGGCCTTCGCTCCGCTCTGGCAACCTGAGGTCAAAGGAACGAAAAATAAATTGTGTCTAAGAAATACAACTCGGAGAATATACTCTGATGATAGAAATTGAGACCCTGCTTAGTACTTGAAAGAAAGCAGGTATATTCTAACTGGCCCTGTCGCCTCGTAATGCAAGCACATGGTTCGCCAACACGATGACCATCCCAGCCACCGTTGATAGGGCATGTACCAAAACATGCATGAAAACACCAGTTTTTATTTCATTTTGAACCTATTAGCGGGCAGAAGTAAGGCATTAGATTATGAGCATACACCCTCCCTGGGGTGGTAGGCTACACTTTTGATGGCCGAAAGTCAGTGTAACAAATCAACTATGAAGGATTGAGTAGTCTTGACAAGGCAGCCCAAAAGGCTGTTATGTCCTGACTATGATACTCTACACTGAGCTATAGGTGGTGGCGGTAAACCATTATCTTATGCACTGGAGGTGAAACATCAGGGAACTACTCAGAATTATTGACTTGCCACTTCAACGGCCTCTGAATAGTCTGATGACTAAGGCAGGCGACATCCGCATCCTTCAAGTCACGTGATCAGTAGTGTGACAGCATCTTCCTGTCCTTACTAGTCAGCGATGGTGGGTCACACACAAAAACTAAAACCACAGAAAGGCTTAGATTCACCAAAGGAACAATCCTGTGGTTCCAGATTTTCAATATCTGGTCTCAAGCAAAAGCTTTTCACCTATTTTTCAACAAATGCTCAGAAGCTTGTTTCCATTCCAGCCATATGGCTTAATATTTTTTCTGCCAAAATTTCGTGCTTCCATATAAGGAAATAACACGGTCACGTGGTTGATCAGCGACACGCAGCCAAAGGACTGTTGGGAGGGTGTATTTTTGGCTCATAGCATTGAATACCAGGCTTAGTGGATGTTCCCTCTAAATTGCATGTCCCCGCTGGATATAATTACCACAACTGTGATTCAGAACTTCAATATAAAGCTGAGTGTTGCACAAAGCACTACTGCAACCAATGGGCTGGGAACGAAGCCAGTTTAATTGATAAAGGCTCCATTACAAATATTTGGAAGATGACTGAATGAGCTGCATTCTACTTCTTCAAGAATCAGACTTCACTGAAAGTTCAAGGCCATGCTATACATGTGCTGCTCAGAATCTATTGCTAGATGTTGCAAGAGAGTCTATCACTGGTATCTCCTGAGCTTCTAAGATTCCAATTAAAAACTTTTTCTCCTTGGCTGCTCTGACCCCCAGGCCCAAGGATCTTGAAAAAACATGATTTATTTTTTGCAAAATCTGAAATTTCGCGCTTTCCCACGTTACTGTCACGCATCAGTCACGTTCACGTGACTCGATGGATGCGGATGTCGCCTACCTTATTAAAACAAGATATACGAAGTCAGGATTGATACAACCACATTAGGGTCGGCAGAGATATAGCGCTGCACCATTTTGTGTATAAGACCAACTGATTAGATTGTGATGAAGACATGTTACTGAGTTAACCATCACTGTGGTTACTCGGGGAGATCTGACCGTTAGAAAGATGCGGGCCTCGCATCAAGGATTTACTGATATGATTGATAAGGATCGACACTATAGAATAGTGCCATGCTATACTTCTCTGGTCACTATAATGGTCAGCCAGTATAGCACAGTGCTATCTTGTCAATCTGCTTGATATGTACTATGAGTTCCACTGAGCTTGTGAAGTATGGGACTGATAGAGAAATTGAATAGAACTTGACTAAGACTGACTTGACTAGTCAGTAATGACCAACTTGCTCAGTCAGAAAGATGGAAACCAAGACAACTAAGCACGTCTTATGGCATGCTAGAGAAATACATGTGGACTAGCTCCGGTAGCAGGTCATATTACCCATGGTTGAGAATGTCTTCTACGCCGTTGGCCATTCACTACTCGGGCTCCCACCCTTTATTGTTCCTATTAATTCCATCTATCTCCTTTACTTCTCTCTGAAATGTATAAAAGCCAGCTGTGTACTCTGTATTAGCCAGTAAACTATCCCCCAGATATACAGGCAATATAGTAGACTCTAGATTTGTGAAAGAAATCAGATAAGACTTGCAGACGCACAGAAAAGACTAAGAGATATGGGACGTCTACGGTTGGTGGGAAGGCCAAGGATGAAATGAAATTTCTTTTTTGAGAACAAGCACTTTGGATTACCGACTTCAATTGTGGGTGCTGTTGTTCGGAAGAATGACACTACCAAAGAGCCTTTTGGGATCTGGTACTTGAATTGATGGCAAATGATCGCTTCAGCTGTTGCAATACCTGACTGGGGGAGATTGGTTCCGAGTCCCCGTGCGCCTTTGTAGCACGGCATCATGTCAGCTCTAAATTCAGACCAGTGATGTCATTTCTCTAGATTTGAGTGCGCGTTGTCTAACAAAAAGAAATCATCAGTTCAGGTGTTTAAACCAGGTGCATGTGATAGTGATTTGAACAATTGATCCTGAAAATCACCGAAGAACATCTGATGCAGCTGTTCCGATTCGGCTTCCTGTCTTGTGTTTCTCCGTGCTCTCTGATGCCCGAGTCTTCTGCTTCCACGATGTGATGCATGATTAATGTTTGCCTTGAAGTACGAGCAATACACTGGGAAGATTGTCAAGGGAATAGTGAGAAAATACGTGGATAGACAAAGAAAGGATAGCCGGCCCAGAATGAGTCACGTGCGGAACCGAAATAGGAGTCACACTGAGTCACACCAAGTCATACATCCGGGGCCTCGCTATGAGTCGGGAAAAGATGACTCACATGCTGGAGTATATAAAGGGCCCCAGTTTTTACAGTAGGAGACTTCCCCCCCCCTGTCTTTCGGGTAGTCTGAATAATTTAGTTGTGTTTTGCATTTATTGCTTGCGTGATTTTAAAACCTGCCGCCGATACTGATACTAACTGCCGCTTACCGAACTCCGTTGAAAGAACTGCCGATCTACCGCTCCGCTTACCGCCGCCGTGTTTGGCCGTGTTTGTTTTGACTAAGCAGATTTTATAAGCCTTAAGTTTTCACCGCCAAACCCTTAATAAGGCAATTTGTTGGAGGACAACGAACACCCGGTATCTTTCAAACAAACATCGATTCCAAAGAATACTAGGGGAAACAACTTTCCACTGCACAACAAGGCAATGTTCCCGCAAAATTCAATGTACCCGAAATCTCAAAGCATTAAAGACGCCGCTGCAGAATCAGGTCAAATATTCCATTCAACACGCTACATTATGCGCTTTCAATAACTTCAATTAATTTCCCAAAAGTCGCCCAGCCTGTTGTATAATGGAGCCCCGGGGATCCAATATACTCGTAGGCATCCCCTACGAGTTGATCACACGCCTGGGGAACCCACTCCATTACCTCAGTGCGAGTTTTATTGAGGTGTGTAGCACGTAGCTCTTCGACAAGCTCTGCAGGAACTGTTGTCCCACAGTGTAGCATATCATACCGCTCTGGATAAAAGAAAATCATCTCAGGTGCAGCCGTTGGCAGCAGCTTGAACTTCTGTGAACGAGGCGGGGTCGCATTCCAGTGGTCCTGGAACTCATCGAGATGAAGCTGGATGATGCGGGACCACAACCATTGGAACAAGTTCCTGCCAAAAATATAAGTGCCGATAGAATATTGTATTGAGACAATAGACACTGACACATGGTTTGGGTTCCCAGGGGCAAATAGCCCGTTTGCATTCCCTTGGAGAATTAT
Organism: Mycena albidolilacea; assembly: GCA_029282495.1. Taxonomy (NCBI): domain Eukaryota; kingdom Fungi; phylum Basidiomycota; class Agaricomycetes; order Agaricales; family Mycenaceae; genus Mycena; species Mycena albidolilacea. Next base: position 659,578 of record JARIHO010000028.1, on the reverse strand, counting down.
TTCCTTGATATTCCACCCAGTGTATGTCTGCCAATAGCTCCACAGAGACTCAATCGGAATATTATCCGTGCTTTTCAACATGACAGTTGATGGCCGATCGAGTTCAGTGAGCTCGTCTGCCAGGAGCCTGTGACTGCAAAAGTCAATGAGTTTTACATTCATGTATGCACAGAACAATAATCACCGAAGTTCTTGCTGAAGTGCTTTCATAAGGCCCGTCTCGTTACCACCGTTGAAAGTAAGCTGCACTGGCATTTCTGCAGTATACTGCTGTATCGTCTGAATCAAGGTTTGTTTGACAGATCACAGTTGTTGCGTAGTTAAGCCCATGGTCCATCATGGGTTCAGTTCCAGCTGGGCAATATGGGAAGGTTGGATGGACAAATGGAATTAGGCATAGAGGAAACAAAGAGAAAGCGGAAAGGAGTAGACATATGGGACAACAGCACAGGATTTCTACCATCTCGTTAAAGAACGAATAATATTTGTATTCAACCAAACTTAGAAGATTAAATCTGATAAAACTGAATCATAAAAAGTGCCTGCAGCCGGATTTGGACAAGTAACATTATGATAATGCTCATGGAAAAGTGTAGTCAAGGCGCAGGGTACTGCCACTAGAGGCTCATACTCAACACAAAGCAAGGATGATTTAATCTTCGCAAAAATTCAATCTAGAGTTCCTGAATTTTGCATTTTTGACAGCTACACAGTTACAGTACACATACTCAAACAGATCGCCCAAACATTCATTTAAATCAGTCTCGCTTCGCAATGATAACAATGCTGTCTGTACCCCAAACATCTCCCTCATCTAGCTTCTCCCGCTCAAATTTGAAGCGCCCGGCAATGTCAGTGAATGGGGATTCTTGCTTAATCAAATGCGAGTTGAGGCGTTTGGTCGAGACAACGAGCTTCAAGAACCCTGCGTCCTCTTTCTTCCCATCCGGAAGGACGAACTGAAACCCTCCGACATTAGGACCATAGCCGAACGCACATTCCTTCCTATGGGGTGGAGTGGGGCCGAGCGGTGTCTGCATATGGGGATCGGTCCAGTCCTAAGTTGTGAAATCAATGCACCTCTTCCGACCCCAGGTTGCACAAAATAGCACTTACTTGGATGGAAAAATTGTCGGCATCGAAGTAGAAAAGGTACGCATAGAGGATATACTGCGACTGGTTGTAGACCGTGATTCCGTATCTCACCCCCTCCTGCACATGCGCCACCTTCGCTTTGATGAGATTTTCTCCGACACGCATGCGTCCCTTAAAAAGTTCCCCTTCAAGGACGTGCATCTCGAATGTGACACCTTCAATCGGGGTCCCGCCATGGTGCACATTGAGAAAGTAGTTGAAGTGCGCGACTACGTCAATGGCGTCGGCTAGTAGGACGCCAGGCTTCAAAGAAAGTGCAGTACCACCGGGGATAAATTCCTGGAGGGTGCCCGAGAGCCAGGTAACAACAAAGCTCCCTGGAATCGATTGGCTTAGCTCGATGTGAGCAGTTTCCCTGTTAGTTTTGATGAATCTCCGATTCGTGGTCTCGCCAATCACATTATCGGTGGTGGAGTCGAGGAAGACCCTCAGCACCATCTGATCATTATTCCAGCTCGACACCTTTGCCTTTGCTTCGCCAGGTATGAATTGCGCGATGGGGTGAGTATTCTTGCTCTTGGCCTCCAGATCGGAATAGTCGAGCTCAACCTTGTGGACACGGAAGTATCCTACTGTGCTGTTCGTGGTGCATTCCACGCGGAACTCAGTTTCCGCCACCACACCCTCGACGCTCCCAACCGCGACACGAATGCATCCCGGGCTAGCGCCTTTGATGATGGGCCACGATGAGCCCGGTCTGTGAGGGTACGTTCCGTTGAACAGCAGGCGATCTTTGTGCTCGCCTTCGACTTGCGGCTCCTGGAATGTCCACCTGTCAACACGATCGATTATATCGCGGTACGTTGTTGTCTCGAGGTTAGCCTTCTTTAGGTTGCGTTCGAGACTCTCCGAGAAGCGACCACGGACTCGGGATTCGCCAGTGCTCCAGGTTTCGTGTGCCCGTTGGGAATCTCTACATGCAGCGAGGAGAACGTGGGACCCCATACGCCTGTGCTTGAAGCCGGTCGGAATTTCTTCGTTCATAGCGCGGAAGGGGAAAGACTTCCCATCGAAGAGCAGCGCATGGTCAAGATCCGCAGGAATTGGGGCAACTGACGAGCAGTATCGGGCAGTAGATTTTTCACGGCTAACCCCTCCAGAGTGGCACGAGTCAAAAATGGCGGTCTATGAACATTGGTGGACGAATGAGAGGATACATATGGATATATACGTACAATATTGTTTCCTTTCTTTTCCGCCAATTTCCGAAACAGGTGGTTGATGGTGTAGTGTGGAATGCCATGGGATAGTCCTTCTTGCTCCACGCTGTCATCGGCCATCTGGTCGTACGGGCAGATTGTCTCTGCGATGCCTCTTGGGGCGAACATATTTTCACAAGTCTTGGGATCGCCACCGTGTCCTGCGAAGAAAACAATAATTGTGTCCCCCTGGGCTATGTCGCCGCCAGAAGCGATGTTGCGGATGCGGTCGTTGTTAATAAGGTGAGTATCAAATGCTTTGAGAATGTCTTCGCGCTGAGCTGCTGCGTTGGTCAAAAGCTTGATATGCTCCGTGGAGTCCAGAACATTCAAGGAATCCGTTAAATAGTTCTTGAAAGCGTTGGCGTCATTGACACAGCCCCCCAAGTTCGGAATACGGGGGCTTGAATACTACAGATATGTTATTTCGCGAGGAGAGCGATATCACGCTAATGACACACCTCGTCTATGCCAATTATGAGTGCGAAGACTCCGCATTCAGTGGATGCAGAATTGATGTTCATTGCGCTGAAATTTTAAGTGGACAACGACAGGCGGACACAAGGGCACCACAGAGCTGAACTGTTTATACTATCTACGGCTTCCAGCTGAGAACGCCCAGGAATAGAAGGAAGTGCTGTGGAGAAGCTGTCTTACAGAAATGATAAATGATGCATGTCGGAGTAAAGTCTATTTTGAGGGACACTCTTGTCCGGTTGCTGTAGCGCCGTTCTCGTTGAACCTCGCTCCCTCCGCGCTATTCTCGCTCTTTGGCTGTTGTGCGATTCAACAGTCACCGCTTCCGGATATCCTCAAGTTGAGACACAAGGAAAAATTTAGATTGGATCCGTGAGCGGTAGACTTCGAGTCAATTGCTGCGAAGAATCTACTAGAAGCTGTCTTCAAGCTGTCCTGCGGAAATGATAAATGATGCACGCGGGGCCCGGGGAAACCCTGCTTTGAGGGACAAGATCCGCCCCCGCTTCGCTCTGGCAACTCATTCGGGGTGAAATAAAAAAACAATCAATTCGGACAACGTAAGAAGAATGAAAAACGCGCAAAAGGAATCAAGTAAACACTGGTAGTAAAGTACTTCGTGCTCGAGAGAGTGAATGTAATTAGGGAATGGAATCGGGGATCAAGAAAACAGGTCAGATGAACAAACTGATGACCAGACCGTGTGAGCGGAAGGAACCAATGGCCTTGCACTAAGCCCACTATCACCGCCGGTCGAGCCACGATGCGTTGAGGTACACGAGGCATGGAGCCATACGTGATATTGGCTTCATGCTGTCAGGCGGGGTCTGAACGCCGCCACAGAACAATTCGGAACTTTGGTGTTCGTTGGATATCAAACAGACGCCCAAAGAAATTGGGTCAAGTCCTGCTCCCCCAACCAGTGAGCCGCACCCTCTCCGCGAACGCAAAACCCGCAGTACTGCTTGTCATTGCGCAGGCATTCCTCTTCGTTGACTCCACGAGTCTCGCCAATGGAAATCTCCGACCGGCTCTCGCCTGCCCCTGATCCCTTCTCTTCATAACCATATTATCCGCTGTCCTTTCTCCCCCTCTTCATTCCCCTTCGCACCCTTTACCTACCGCCCCCAATTCAGTGGCTCCATGGCCGCCTTCACCGCCGGCCCACGTCCCGCATCTTTTTCGACCATCTTTTTCGACAGAAATGCAAGTGACCGAAGATATGATCGTGGGACCTGGAAAGGCCCGAGCAAGCGATGTGGGGTGTGGGTTTATGCGGGGGAGAGTTAGGTGAGTCTTCTGATCTTGCTTTTTGCTTTTCCACGATCCACTGTTCCTTGTGTTTACTGTCGTTACAAGCGTTTTTTGATTTGTTTCATCCTTTCACCGTAGTTATCCAAATCTCCGACAATTACCGACGCGACGCGCCTGAGCATGTGCTGGGATTAATACGCACAACACATCAATCAATCCATCATCTCTCCGCCAACTACCATCTCCGACGCTGAAGAACCTAGCCCCCATGTACGCGCTATTTTATCTCATCTCTTCCTTTCGCCAACGACTCGCTGGCTTGCCTACGGCGCATCGACGACCAGGATGGAAATCATCGAATCAGAAAACCGATATTGCGCAAAACAGAGAAAATTCAAAGGAGGTTGGCGGCGCCTAGGACGGCGGTCAGGGAGAACCAAATGCGTGGGCGCGTGGGGGTCTCGACGGGTCGTGGTGGACGCCACAATGCGAGAACGACTTCTTTGCGAAACATCTCGGCCACTTCGCGAAAGGTGTTTTCGTGTTGCTATGCCAAAGCCAGTGGAGAAGCAACCTGAAGTTCCGAAGGGAGGTCAAGAGGTGCTGGGACGGGGTCGAGATCGTCGCTGATAGTGTCGTCCGAGGGTTGCTTGCGATTAACTGAGTTGTGCCTTGCGTCGCTGAGTTGTATACACAAATATATACATAATGTAAAATCACCATACAATATATCGCACAGACGCAATACAAATGATTGAAGCCACTAGTGAATCAATCTATAAGACTGAGTATCAAAACCCAGTGAATTTTTTTTGAGCCCTGAATTCTACGAAAGGTTGTGACAGGGTTGTGACGAGTCACAACAATCTCGATCTCGACCCACCACCAGTGAGCGTAGATCGCTCGCTGATGGTGTAGCAGCTCGCCCAAGACACGGATACGATGCCAGAGACTGTGTGCAGATTCGAGGTTGGCGCTGTCGACCGCCTCCTAGCAACACCTCTGACCCTGGGGTGACCTTTGACAGCATAATTCAGTACCCTCCCTGAGTGTAGACCACTTGGCGGGGGTCCAGTCGTCCCTCAAACTTTGGGATGTGTCCTATCACTGTTTCTCCGACACCTGGCTGGTCCATGCGCTCGGCGGAACACCAGATTTCCCCTCAAACCTCTGACCCTCGCTCATTCAATTTGACCTGCCCTGAGTGTAGATCACTCTGTGCGGTTCTCAAATTGTTTTTTTGAGCCATGGTACTCATGGAATTGCTCTGCGTGTTGCGCGTCCCTGCTGCGCCACTCCGAAGGTCATTTTCCAAAAAATATCTCCGACCCTCAGGCATAATTCAGTACCCTCCCTCAGTGTAGACCACTTGGCGGGGGTCCAATTGTCCCTTAAAATTCGGGATGTGTTCTATCACTGTTTCTCCGACACCTGGCTGGTCCGTGCGCTCGGCGGGATCACCAGATCTCACCTCAAACCTCTGACCCTCGCTCATTCGATTTGACCTGCCCGGAGGGTAAATTACTCTGCACGGTTCTCAATCGCTTTTTTGAGCCAGGGTACTCATGGAATTGTGCTGCGCGTTGCGCGTCCCTAAGAATCTATATGAAGTTTGCTTTATCAGCTTGCGTCTCAACACATAATCACGCTTAATCGGTGCTCGATCGAACACTCTTGCAAGACCCAGGAAGTTGATGGTACACCAAGTGAAACACGGTGTGCAACTCAAACATGTTCTGTTTAACCGTTCATAGATCAATGGCTGTTCAGCACACCGTTCGGTTCAACACGTTCTGTTGAACAGCGCTGCTTATGCCGATGAGAACTTTCATAGTTTGTTGGCTATCATGTCAATAGGCTGATCTGCTGAACACGTTGTGTTGAACAGTGTTCCTTATGTCAACAAGAACCCATGTGCTTGCCAGGCGAATGTCACCTATATTGGTGTTGCCTGCAGAGTGGGTCTTCAGTCGTGGGGAAGGAAATAACTCACGTACAAAGGGAGTTGTGAGTGGCTTGGGATTGGAATAAGGAATAGAGAGCACGTACGAGATCGATCCATTCGCCGTACTTTCTTCGAATGTACCTCAGTGTCGAAGGGTGCGAGCCATCGATAGGTGACGAGGAATCACTTGATTATTCGAATGTGGACTCGGTGTGCCCATCAGTCTAATAGAAGAAAAGTCGTCAGTCGATAAAGGGCAGCAAATGGCCTCGAGCGTGAACAGCGAGAGATGAGACCAGCTGAGACAAGAAGAGAAATCAGAGACACATTGAGCTGTCAGAATAGAAGTGTCAATACGGTGCAAGGGTCAGGCAGCACAGCGCTTACAAAGGCATCCGAGAGTGAGATATGCTCTCACTACTGTCTGCTTCAAAATGCAACCCAGATCAAGTGTTCACTGAATATGGCAAAACAAAGCGGTAGTATCTACTCTTGACCTGCCAGAGTGACGGTTTCGAGTAACATTGTTGGAGACAAAGAGAGCTTACCGCCTACCTTAGAAGTAATGAGTCTACTCCTTCCACGCTACAAGACCGAAGGTTCAGACGGTGAAATCTGGGTGAACATCAAGACGAGATTGCGGGTGTACCTTCAAGGACCATAGTTTCGGCATCTGGTCAGTTAAGGTGAAGGTGAACATCCCAACGATACACGACGCCGTGCGTGTCCAGATTCCTGTAAACAATGAAGTACTGTGGGTAAATATAGAGACAGAGCTCGCGGGGAGGGGCCAAGAAAGGGAAGCTTATATTCTTTCCCCGAATTTGTCGGCTGTTGCATTGAGGTCCCAAACTGGCACGAACGGATGTAGTAGACTGAGCCTGTACCACGTAGATATTGCCCAACGTCAGATCATAGTGGCGCAACTCGGAAGCTAAAACGAGACTTACCACGGCGGTATGATGAAACAAAAAGATGCCGGTCAATAAGAAGAGAATCAAGCGTCCCAGCTGGCTGCAGGGTCTGCGGTAGGATCCAGCTGGGAAGGTGAGCGAAGTTTTGGTGGCGCCCGGCACACGATTGTAAACCCCGACGAGTACCACCTATCTACTACTAATTACGCGTCGCCTCGTTCGACGCAACTCGGTACTACGCACCACGGATACACCCCATATCTTGAAGTTAGTTTGAACATGGAAAAGCCTCAATGCCAGATGCGCGAGGGAGCTTATAAGCAAGAGGTGGTCAAGGCTTGGTTGGAGCATGGTGGCGAGAAGTCATAAAGCAGTGCGAACCACGCCTCACCAAACTCTCAATCCGATGACTTTGGATCTGCCAAGATGTTCTTGTACGACAATATCTGTTCAACTCAATATGAGGAAGTAGGAGAATAGGGAATTCAAGACGAAAGCAGAGACACCCATATACTAGGGGTGGGTGGTCACCAGACAAGTCGGAATCAAGCAAGGGGGGTGAGTGAGCGGAAGCAATGTCAGGGAGCAGAAGCTCCCGAGGAGCCCGAATGCATCAAAACACAGTGCAAGTGAGCGGCCCGCCAGGGTTGGTTAACCCTGAAACAGAGAAACAGAGCTCTATTCCACGGTTGTGAATGACAGGTGGAATGGGAAGGAACGGAAGCAGAAGGTAATGTATTTGATTTTCTTCAAGCGAGCGGCCCGCCAGGGTTGATAAACTCCGAAACAGCGAACTGCGTTCAGAGCTTCATTCCACGGTTGAGAATGCCAGTGGGACTTAGCGGAACGGAAATGAAACAGAAGCAGAAGGTAGTGCATTTGATTTTCCTCGGGGTGGATAAACCTGAAACACATACTCCACGCTAAATTGTGGTCATTGAATTGGATGATGTTGAACCTGTGTGATTAATGGCCTAAATCCAGCAGGTAGACAACTCGGACAAACCAGGAATAGGAATATAAGGGTGGAGAAACAGGCTCGGACTGCATATGCCAAGGCAACCCGAGCTTTGAATCACGTTGTAGCTAAGTACTGAGTTTCTCTCATACATATCTTTGGACGAGCAACCCATGGACATTCAACAATGTTGATCATTATTTGTCCGATCATGGTGTTCTGGTTTTCAAGACAAATGGCCGATGGGTAGTGTTTTTTTTTTCTTGAATGAGTTCAAAGCCATCTACTGGCTTGAGGATAGACAAGTACCCTTAGTTAATTCTCCCCCTCCCGGTTCGCCCGCTCCTTGGTGACACGATAACGTGATCCACTGCCTCGCCTATATTCGATGATCTCGTAACACAAGGCCGGATACATTCTCAACCAACTGAGATCTGTATTTCAATGACATCTTACATTGGTGGTTTCAGGGCCGTTTCAATGCGGATCTCCGATCAGATGCACAGCAGACTCGAGACAGATGCACGAACCTGAAAGACTAATAAGGTGCTCATGACACACACGGGGCTTACGGCCGCCGTTTATCCAATAGATTCAGGGCCAAGATCTTGCCGGCGACGCAACGACCCTGTGTTAATCCATTCCTTCCCAACATGAGAAGATCCACCATCTGTCTCGCCGCATTTGCCACTTGTTCCTCATTCTCTTCCGGCTTCTACCACCATCCTTCATTGCCCTCATCTTTCCATCCCATCTGTACACGGATTCATGGCGAAGGGTCAGTTTGACCGGCCCCAGAATGATCACATTGAGTCGTTCTTCCCATAAACAGAGGACTAGATGGCATTGAGTTGACCAAGTGGTAGCAGGCAAAGGCCTCCAGCATCCTGGAATCCCCCGCGTTTACCAACCTGGACCTACAAAATAATCCAAGGAAGGCATGGTTCGAGGTATCTGCATTATTCGCCTCCACGCTTGCAAGGCTGAATGATTTTCCAGATGATTGTCCGGAAGTTCACAAACTATGTATCGGAACCGTGTTTACCGCAAGTCTGCGACCGCGATACCAACCTCAACTCTCGCCAACAAGAAGGCGAACCCGTTGCTCAGATTTTCCTCTATCACAAGTGGATGTCAGCTATTTTCCAAGGAAAACTCGGAGTCCATCACGGCCGCATCTCATCAACGCCTTCTCGACACTGAAATTAGACCATCCGCAGAACCTATCTGCGGTGCAAGTCCTCACGCTCAATCAAGAGCTCCTGTCGACCTCCCTCATCAATAGTTCTGCGCCATTCTGTTTTCTTGGGCTGGAATCACTGTCACCCCACAATCGATTGTCAAGCACAACAATTCACCCCTCCCCAATTGTCGACGATACAGCCTCCAAAGTCTGAATCAGGACCAATGGGTCCACTCGACATAGGTCATGAACAGAGAATTGTAAATCCAGAGCTCTCTGAGAGCCCATCTCCGGTGTTTGGTTCATCTCCGCTCGAACACTCCATCCCCGGTGCAGCCATTACGTTATCCTGCTGAACCCTCCCTCGCGCCAGGGGGGTGTGAAAAGAAAGGCTAAGAAACAACCAGAATAAGTATGCTTTTGATTTGGATCTGGGTGTTGTTCTGACCGGAGACTAGAGGGACAGAAGAGCGCTGTAAACAAGATGCTAAACAACCCAAACTGCAGTAAGCTTGTGCCTGCTGCTCTCTACCCCATTGCAGAAACTGACTATCCAACAAGTAACACCATGGCGTCCTCTTCTACGGCGTCAACCAAACGCAGGACTACACGCACCACGGCCCCGTCGACCAAGTCAAACTCCGGTGTAAAGTCGAGGGAAAGGTGCCGTATATTCCACAGGTTTGGCATACGTCCGAGCTAATTCTCTTTGCAGTCGACCTGGGTGGTATGTAGTCGATTCAGACGACAATGAAGTTGTGGTGGAATGATCACCATCACGATCTGTTCAGTAGGTCACTTTGGTTTGCCTTTCCATTGGACGTCTGTTCATCATTGTTTTCACCATTTTAGCCTCTATTGAGCATGTAAGTCCTTGAACACTGTTCTGGTTAGCATGGTTCTTAGTTTGCACCACCTTTCCGTTTAGGTTTAAACCATCTGTCGGCAATAGTTCCTCCCTCATCCACAGACCTATTCAATTCAACTCTGTTCTGTGTATCATTGTTTTGTTAATCATCTGTCTTATGCTCAGTGTTCAGCTTCTCTCGAGTATGTAAGTCCTTCAACATTGTTCTGGTTAACCTGCTCTGTTTAACATGGTTCCCAGCCAGCATCACTTTCCCTCCAGGCTCGGCCATTCCCTTGATTTCGACCACCCTTTGCAATCGTCCCTCCCTCATTCACAAGACTGACTCGATCCAATTCTGTTCTGTTCATTGCTGTTTTGTTAATCAGCCGTCTTATTCTTTCTAGATACGTTCAGTGTTTAAACTTCTCTGGAGCTTGTAAGTCCTTCAACACTGTTCTGGTTAACATGTTCTGTTTAACATGATTCCCAGTTCCGGGCCACAACCATTCGCTTGATTTCCGCCACCCTTCGCCAATTGTTCCTCCCCCATTCGTAAGACCAACTCAATCCAATTCTGTTTTGTTTAACGCTGTTTTGTTAATCAGCCGTCTCATCCTTTCTGCCTTCAATCACGTTTCATCGCTTCATTTGTTGCCCCTTGTTCACCCGAGTTGTATAATGAAATAAATGTTCCTTTGGATACTAGTGGCTCACTACAAGCGATTGAACAATCACAGATTAAGACAGATCATGCGTTGAGACGCAAAGTGATTAAGCAAACTTCATATGGTCACTGCGTCCCTGCTGCGCCACTCCGAAGGTCATTTTCCAAAAATTATCCCCGACCCTCGACGCCTTTTCCCTCACGATTTCCGCTTGTCTGATGCACTGGAAACCACCTGCAACATGCTGTTGCAGACCCCGCGTTGATGCGGCTCTCCGCTCCCCACAGGCCGATGAGCTTCAAAATTACCCCCGACCCTTCAGGAGCGTGCGTCTATGGTAGTCGCGACTTCCTCAGGGGGTTGGTGGGATGGATTCGCTGCTCTCTGTCGACAGCGCCGCCCTGTAGAAAGAGTCTGACCTCACGACCCGCTCCTGGTGCATTTTGGCTATTTTCTTATCCAACTCCACCGACTTTCATCGCAACCGCCCAAGGCTCCCGGGCGCAGTGGATTACAGATATCTCAAGCTTTTGGTAAGTCTTCGCAAGTTCTCAGCTGCTCCATTTCTCGGGGTCACTATGTCGTATATTTCTGACGATTTTCCTTTACAGCTCCACCAACTCTTCTCACAGCCACCCAAGGCTCCCGGGCACAGTGAATTACACTTGTATCAGGCTTTTGGTAAGTCTTTGCAAGTCCTCAGCCGCCTCATTTCTCAGGAACTTTATGTCGCCATATTTCTGACCATTTCCCTATCCAGCTCCACCAATTCTTCTCACAGCCGCCCAAGGCTCCCGGGCGCAGTGGATTACACTTATATCAAGCTTTTGGTAAGCTGTACCAAGTCCTCCCCTGCTCCATTTCTTGGGGTCGCTATGTCGGCATATTTCTGACGATTTTCTCTCCTAGCTCCACCAACTCTCATCGCAGCCGCCCAAGGCTCCCGGGCGCGGAGTATTACATCTGTATAAAGCCTCTGGTAAGCCTTTGCAGGCTTCTACCCGCCCCAATATTTTTTGACCGTCAGGCGGCGCATTTCTCGCCATTTTCTTACTCAGCTCTGCCAGCTCTTATCGCACCCGCCCAAGGCTCCCGCGCGCTGTGTTACACATACTTTAATGATTTATCGCCTTGCAAATATAATCAGGGTATGTTTTTTGACCCTGTTGCCTTCGTTGCGCTGATCAAATATTGCAGGACGATGTAATATAATACAATAAATCTACATTCACATGTACACTGGCAAGCCCGCAAAGTTGCGTAAGATTACATTCAGCATTTGAAATCCAGCTGCACACATTTCCCCAACTTGTCCCCTCGCGCCAAACACCGCTCCACCAACCCCTTCACCCTCTTCAATCCTCCTGCTCTCGAAAGCCGGAACTATTCTTGGTGATTGCGCTGACAGCGCCTGTGACAAGGATGACGTCCTAGCCATGCGCCCCACTTGCACAATTTCAGATGGATGAGGCACTCTGCAGGGCCTGTCACCAGCGCGTCGCAAAACTCAGGAAAGCTCACTGATTTTTTTCGGGAAACGCATGTACCAGGCACACACAGCGCGAATCCCGCCGCACTTGATATAGGCGCATAGGCGCTTGTGCACATCGTCCGCTTTGCCGATTTCAACTTCCACCTGGCCCTTGGGCCCTTGGCGCTCGAGCAAATATGTCCAGCCTGCGCACTTGAGGTAGCGCTTTCGATTCGTGAGGAGGTCATCGATCTCGCACTCAAGGGCGGCGGCGCGGATGGTCGGCATCTGCTCAAGTCAGCAGAGAGCAGAGACAACGAATAAGGACTCACCAAGGTCCAAATCTGTCAATTCTTCGTTTTTGGGTGTGGGAGGGTCGACCTGCGCGTGGTTGCGACGTCGGCGTCGAGACTGACGTTGAGCACGTTCTCGATCGTTTCCAAGGCCAGCAGATAGTGGAGGGTGGTGTCCGGTATTCTTGGGCAGCGGTTGACGCTCCCGAAGAACGAATTGACGCTGCAGGGCATCGAGGCAGGCTCTGCAACAGCGTGACCCGCCGTCTTTTCCCCACCATCACCGCCACTGGGCCCCGTGGGCGAGGACGAGTGCTGGCTGTCCTGCAGCCTGTTCCTCGAGCACCTTGCTAGTGTGTTCCCGCTTATGGTGCTCGTGTATTGCGCGCCATTTTTGAGCCTCTTTGCGTGCCTGCACGCGCTGCTGAGCGAGGCGTAGTTTGACGTTGTGGGCATGGGCGCGGGGGGTTTAACACGAATCCGAGCGGGGGGTAGGACGAGGGGGAGGGAGGGAAGGGTGCCGGTGTGCGGGGAAGCCGCGATGTTGAGCGCACGGGCTGCAGGTACGTATCCCTGCTACGTACATCATCACTTTCGCAACACAAATATAATATTTTATATGAATTTATTGCTGAGGCTCGCTCAACGACCTCCGGGTGCACCCCAGGGTAATGCTGAAACACCTTGTTTCAGTAACACTTTCCAAAGTTGCTGAAACTCTTTGTTTCTAAGCCAGCTGAAAGCACTGCCGAAACAAGTCGTTCCAGCACGTCTTTCAGCAGTACTCAATACACTTGGTTTCTTTCTAATCTAATTTGGCTCCCGAACAAATCGTTTCAGCAACACTTTGATAAAACACAAAAGTCTTTGTTTCAAGACAGCTGAAAGCACCGCCGAAACAAGTTGTGTCGGCGTGACTTTCAGCAGTTCCAAATATGCAGTGTTTCTTTCTCTCTGACTGGGCTCCCGAGAGTCCACCTCTCGGCAGTCCTTTCATACTTTGTTCAAACTAAGAGTAAAAGTCATGCCCAAAAGGGCATTTGCCACTTGCTCTTTCAGGGTCGGTTTTGTATTACATCAAAACAGCAAGTAAAACCTTTTTTTTTCCGTCTACTGAAACAACTAATATCAGTTACTCTTTTGGCCTAGGTTGAAAGTTTGCTGTCCCTGGTGTGAATGGCTTGTGGCACGTGAACAAGCCATTCTGCTCAAGCCCACGTCGCCCACGCTCACCAATGCCCACCCCCCTACGATATTTAAAGTCTTTCCTAATGAGTCCCATACTTAAAATGTGTTCGCCAGTTTCGGATTATTGTGGTCGGGGTAGTCGGGGGATACACTAAGTGGACAAAAAGAATGACCGATGTGTTTTTTGGTCATAACTTGATGACCATGTAAGATTCCGACCCAAACTAAGATGCCAGGTTGTCGAGAGAGCATGCGCCGACATTTTTTTCCCATTGATCGTATCAAAATATTTTGATGTGCCATCGGCAGTGCCTAAATACCGAAACGGTGATTTTCAGCTCAATCAAGGATTTTTTTGAAGAAAATCTAAATCACTGGGATGGTAGCCTGAGGTATGTAGTTAAGTTTACCAAGTTGAAAGATGCAAAAATATACAGGCTATCACTCGCTCATCTTAGTTTGGGTCGGCATCTTACGTGGTCATCGAGTTATGACTGAAAATCCATCGGTCATTCTTTTTGTCCACTTAGTGTAGATAGAATGACAAATGAACTTGATTGAGTGTATATAACATTGTATGGATCCAATTTATGATTTTCAGAGGATTCTACAGCCACACCTTCCCATACTTCGTTTTCGCGAACCATGCCACCGCCCGTTTGATGTCACTGATGAGCAAGGGCATAAAAAAATAGTTCATGAGTGTATATAACATGGCATGCACAGATTCATGATTTACAAAGATTTTTACATACACACCTTCCCATTATTAAGAAATTTTCATCGCAAGCCACGCCCCCGCCCGTTTGATGGCATCAGACAGAATGGCTTGTAATGCCAGTTAACATATTCAACTTCACTCGACCCGGCATTAATTCACCACGGAATCGCTCCAGCATGCTAGGTTCAAGTAAATTACATATTCCTACAATGGTATTGACCTCATTATAAGGTGAATTCCTTGACTTTCCGCCGCAAGCCGGCCCACACCCGTTTTGATGGCATCAGTCAGAATGGCTTGCGCAAGCCACTTTGTTGCAGAAGTAAAATAATGATTTCTTGGCCTATCCCGGGCCGAAGAGGGCTCCAATTTCTTCAAATGTATTCATCGAGGCAGTGTACAGTGAAGTCTTGAGTGATTATGCAGATTCCGTTGGTAACGGTGAAGACCATGGTCCAACCAACGTCAAATAACGATCACCGCCACGAAGAATAGATTATCAGAGGTCAGTTTCACCTCTTCAGCAGTGTTTAGAGACTTTTTGTTAAGCAATTTATTCAAATTTCATTTTGAGATTCTGAAACAGTGGTTCAAAAGTTGAGCGAGTCGACTAATATTCTTCTTTCTCATCTCCTGTGTCGAAGCCTTGACTCTGTTGATGGTTTCTCCCATCTGTCTGGGGATTGATCTCCTTCCCGCTTCAACCTGACCAGTTGCAGGGAAAATGAAAGGATTGTCCTGGCGAAAGATAGATGGGCGATAATCTAGGTCAGGGGAGTCTCGCCCAAATATCGCTTTCAAAGTCGGGCACCGGACAACCGCCCTTTAAGTTGGTGTTCAAAACTCCAGTTTAGGACACTTTTCGCCGAACACCGAACCTACCCTTGGGTTCGAGTGAGGTATTTCCTGAAACCCGAACCTGAACCGTCCGGAGGTCGAACACGTTTGGAAACGAACTGAATATGTGAAAATATCCTCTATCTAGGTTGAGAATATTCCGAAGAAGGTGGATAACCACTTTGATCGCACCTAAATGATTTCCTCATCATTCTATCCTGCTAGAACTGAATTTTGACCATTCTCCCACTTTGTGAGCCGTTGCCGCTGTGTTTGCGCGCCGCAAGCCACGCCCACACCCAGTTTGATGCCATCAAGCAGAATGGCCATTCTGGCCGATAGGATCAAAATGAGCTTGCACACATCCATTCAACCTTTGTCTACTCACATCTGACATTTTCAAATCTGATGTTGAGTTTTATTGAGGCTTCAAGGAAACAGAAATGGAGTGGTTAGGAACCTCTTATCATCTCAATGAATGAATCCGCGATGCAAGCCACGCCCACGCCCATTTTGATCGCATCAAGCAGAATGGCTTGTGCAAGCCATTTTGTTCGCGACCGTCAAAAACATTTCCTAGCCAGTTTCGAGCTCGTGTGTGCCTTTGTGGCACTGGTGTCCACCGAGTTTAAGTGATTCTGCCCAAGGAACCACTCAATTTCAATATTTCTTGACTTTAGCAAACCCATTGCAGTTCAACCAGAGTCGGCAATGTGAACCCACAATCTGTAGATGTGTATATTCATGACTATGGGCCGTATACAAATGGGTCAAGTTTTCTGTGAAAAATTCGCCCAGAAGCTCTTCGGATTTCCTTTCGATTTGCGAGGGGGTCAAATAGACAGGATATTGGTTGAATTTGGTTTCCCTTTCCCCAATATCTTTGAATTGCGACAGCGCCGGGCAGGAATTTGACTTCAGGTGAACATGAAGTTTTGACGGGTAGGATGGCTGTCACAAGCCAGCTGGCTTGCATTGGAGAGACGACTGATCTTCGTCACTATTGGCAATGGCAACAGACTTCGCTGCCATGTTCAATATACTCACATAATTTCTAGCCACAGTCCTGGAAGTATCCCTTAGTAATGTATTCACGATGAAAACAGCAGCGTAGAAGTTTCGTCGACGTGCAGGACACCCAAGCCACTTGCTATTTTTGGCTGGTGCCAAGCCGGCGAAATGGCTTGCCAAGCCGACAAAATGGCTTGCAAGCCATTTTGCCGGGCGGGGGCGGGTGATCCCACCAAAACTCACGCCCCCGCCCGATACAAGCCATTTGGCGCGGACACAAGCCATTTTGGCAAGCCAACAACGTCACTCTCCCCGATAGCCCAACTTGTACCGCCATTGAAGGTAACCTGCACTGAGATGGCTTTCAAAGATATTATTACAAAAACAATGAGAAAAATAGCGCAAATACCTCTATATTTCGACACCATGTCCAATGGTGTCGCTCAAGCGCGAATTTGGGACCACCACTAGCCAGAGTACCTTTCCAACGTCTGAGAGCCATAATCCATCAAACAAAGTGGGAATTCTGTTTGATCTAATGTTGCATACACAATCCGGGTGAGCGAGGAGGCTGGCAGTTCTCCCGAGCCGCGCTTGGCGTGACATCCGCGCGGTGGACAACGTGAGCTAGTGCTGTGGCTCTGGTGCTCCAACGGGGTAGGTGTTCCCGGCGAGGAGGCTGGCAGTTCTCCTGGGCCGTGCTTGGCGTGACGTCCGCGGGGTGGAAAACGCGATGACAAGGCCGACCCTGCTTCTGAGCGGTCGGATTGACGTCCATGTGGCGGAGATGGTGAAGTGGGTTCGCGCACAGTTTCGTTGCGTGTCTGTGGGCTGGGGCGAGGGGTGTTGGATGAGGACAATGAGCTAGGGCTGTGGCTTCGGTGCTGCCGCGTGGTAGGTGTTCCCGACGAGGGGGCTGGCGGTTCTCCCGAGCCGCGCTTGGCGTGACGTGGCACTTCGGGCCCAACTACAGCCTGGCACACAGTTTCGATCGTCTGGCCGTAATGATCCTTGAGGAGATTGCGCAAATGGGTGTACCACATCAGACAGTCTGCAAACCGCTGTCGCAGAGAGTTCTGCGCTTGTCTGTGAATTGATATTCGAAAGGAATAACCTGGAGACACACCTGGTGGTCTAGCTGAAATCCCATGTTCCCCAGCACTTGTTCCAAGGCATCAGTAAACGCGCCGTTGTTCGGTGAGATCTCCAGGAATAGATTCATCGCGAACTCCAGGACCTGTAGATCCACCGCCAGCGACGGCATTATCGGAGCGCAGCCAAACCCGCCAAGCTGCAGGAGCTGGACAGCGGCTGGCACGCAGGGACACACTTGGATTTTTACGTCTTTGATGGCGGAAATCAGTTAGTGCTGCCAGTATAAGGTGAAAATGTTACACACCTGCAAACCGCATGACCGCAATTGTGTGTGTTTGGGTCGGGCAAGAACAAGTAGAAGGCTGCGGGCGGCGGCTGTCCATCTCGCTGATAGGCAGGCTATCTGGCCGTGCCTGGAATCTTGCTAATGTTGGGATTCCTGCGCAATACCAGGTTAGATGTACATCTCCAGGATTAACATGAGTCCCAAATGGTTAATCAGGCACATCCTGCATGAGGGCTTAATCAGCCTGCCTGAGAGAACATTAATCAGAACCTTCCATACTGATTAAGGCTCGATTCAATGGGTTTAATAAAAGAGTCCTTATAATCACTTGATTAAGGCTCTGTGGGGCCAACGAATATCAGGGAACTTAAACATCCACTCTGAAGAACAAGTGTCTATCAGCAGAGATAGATCTGTGGGATTTAATCGCCTTGTTGTGGTTGATTTGGACTATTCTGGAGACGTGTCTGGACACATGATGATCACCGATCAATGTTGCTATCCCAATATGGGTTCTTGACCTGGGCGAGGCTTCATTGCTATATATCTCAACAACTACTGGGCGGTTTGGGGAGATTAGGGTATCTACAGAAAGCTGATACCCAACGCTCCTTGAATCTGAAGGTGTTAATCAAGGGACTTTGACCATTAATTTGGTTCAGCCCCGTTACCGTCCCAATTTGGGTTCTTGGCTTGATCAGGAATTGACGAGGTTATATCTTGGGAACCACTTGGCGGATTAGGGAGTTCTGGGTGTCTACAGAAATGGGAGACTCAGCGCTTTCTGAATCCAATGGTCTGAAGGGCAGGACAACACTATTTAGCTTGGAAGTTCAGTCGAGTCAGACAACCGATCGGAAACAAGGAGTTAAATGGCAGATCTTTAGCTTACTCAGGTAGTGTAATTAGAGTAGTGTAAGCATAAATGTACAGTATATAAGGAGGGCAGTTCTAACATGGACACACTACTGCAGTGGTGGTGGCGCAGGTGCCAGATCCCAGTCTCATAAAGAGACTTGGATCTAGTGCTTGTGGCACTAACATTGGGGTGGCACAGGAGTTAGGTCCTGGTCTCAATTAAGAGACTTGGATCTAGGGCTTGTGTTACAACGGGTAGTCCGTGCTTATGATCCTGGACTGGTTCTATTAAGAGCTTTGCTTCGTTTGCACAATGTGATTAATATGTCTTGCCTTCGGTGGAAGTAAAACACATAATTTGGGATTGTGATTAAGATGTGTGAAGGGATTTGGGATTTGGATTGAGAACACGGCACCACTACAGCAGCCTTGGAAGGCTTATTATTTGGGATTATGGGATACGATCGAAAGGGACCTTGAACAATCAGCAGCCTTGGAAGGCTTATATTTGGGATTGGTTTCGGATTGGTGTTGGATTGATGCACTCGGTTGGCTATGCCAAGAGAGGGTCTTAATCCCACCACAACAGTCTTGCATGCCATTAGTCAAGTGCTCTCGTTCTGAGCGCTTGATTAAGGGCTTCAACCAGTCGAACTAAAGTATCTGTGTCCCTTTTCTACTCCTTCACACTCTTGTGAAGAAGTCTGAAATGCATGAATACTCGTCGGCACGTCTAAGCTTGTGCAACCAGGGGGAACAAGGATGTGGATTTTGGTTAGTGGTTGTGGCTTGTACTGTTGCATTCCACTCGTCAGTCCATGTTATCAGTAGTACTCCAGCTGTCGACGGACCGAGGCAAAGCCTTTCATCGCGCAGTGACTTTGTCTCCTGGAGCAGTCAGGCGAAATGTGGGAGCAGCTTGGGCAATACTTCATTCTGCCATCGCTGCCATTGTGCCGCTCGTTTGCGGCGATGTTTGGTCGGGTCCGGGGGAGGTGTGTGCTTGATGAACATAAGGTCGGCGCCGTCTGACGCTGCCACTGCTAATTCTTCTGCGGCAAGATCCTCGTCGGAGGCGAGTGGTGGGGCGTGTCCATCGCTTCGCTCTTCCGCCAACCCATATTGCGCAAGAAGGGCGGGCATGCGGGGCTGCACAAGCATTCGGCCATTGTATAGTAGAACTTCCGGCCGTTGAGTGATGTGGTCTGGGAATTTGCGACTAGATTGGGGATGCGCAGACTGTCTGCGAGGCTGTAGGACGGCCAGGAGGTGGCCGCCGTGTGGCGGGCTTTGGCTGGGATCTTCGTGGGTGAATAGAGATCTGGTGCTCAAGTCAATGAAGTTGTCTGTAAAGAGGTGATTGCGACTCGCCCGTCGCTCTGCCTTTCAGACATGTGCTATACAGCCGATATAATAATATATGTATATATATGAATCAAGTATTCAAGTATTTCCCTGTAGTTGTAGCTATGTGTTTCTCGGTACAATTACTGTGGTTCAGATACAATCCTATGCTACTATTACTGTGGTCTAGATTACACACTTGTGCTACTTTACAAGTCGGACTCTACTTTAGGAAGGTGGTCGTTAAGAGCGAAGAAGCAAATAGGCGCCTGCACCAAACAAACCCAGACTTGATGTGTCCAAACTCGGAAGTCAGACCGGGGTCCGACCCTAACCCTAGTGCCTAGGCGGACACGTCGCAAAGGCATCTCGACTGTACATATACGCGTCTAACGCGTCTGAACACGCGTCAAAAAATAACATCTGGCAGCAGACACTCGTAGACGCGTTCAGCAATTTTTTTGATGTCAATCCTCTTCACTCTAACACTTTTTTCACTCTCTACTCCCTGAACTTTGAAAAGATTTTGCATTATTCTCATATGTACAGATACAGTCTACACAAAAGTTGTGGCAGGAAATACAGTATTTTGTAGTGTGTTTTGCAATATTTCTCGAGAGGCACAGACTCGACTCGTGAAAGAAACTCGGTGAGCCCCTAGCCAGGAACTTCACGGCAACGACCTCGGGACCGTGCGCGTGCGTGGCGAATGGGATTGTTTGGGCGTAGTACCCAACGTGGCTCTGGTTCTTGAGCACGTCCGCACCAATGATAACCACGCACTGGGGTTCCGGGACCAGCGACAAGCAGCGGCCATCAGCTCCCGGAGCGGTCTCACACACTGCTTCTCGATATCGATTCTCAGTGTGTTATGCTTCCCCAATCCGCAAACCCAAACTTTCTTGTTGCTGGGGCGGATCTCAGCTTCTATCAGCATGTACCTGCACTGCCCTTCCGTCAACAACATCTTGGCTGAGACTCTGCCAGTAAGCTGCTTCACGCCGATGATTTGTACGTCAACGCACTTGACGTGGAGCCGCAGTAGGCACATCCACATCCCAGATTTGTCCACTGTGCAAATAAGTCAATGAAAAAATGAGACTAACAACAGAAACCTATGTTTGCGCTGACTCAGTGTGGCTTCTGAGACCACAGGTATTGTGGCTGGGACCGCCTGAATCACCGTCCGCAGGTCGTCTGGAGCCCATTGAGAGTCGTTGCTTGGTGCGGGAGGAGGAGTGACCGCTCGCATCGCTTGTTGCGTGCCGATGCTGAGAGCGGTATAGCCTGATGGGTGGACCTTGAGGAGCTTGTCCTGTGGGATGTAAATCGCCTCCATCAGCGGTAAACCAGTACTGATATAAATATTAAGCCAAGTTAAGCTGTGAGATTCATAGACGACGTACAACTGGTGGTAGACATGTTCGATGGGAATGTCCGCGACTGGAAGACTCGAGGTCATCGACAATGACGCCGTTGGACGAATGATCAGTAGGATCCCAGCCTGGTCGTCCTTCGGCTGCTTTCCCCATTTGCGGAGTTTTGCGTGTCGCTCAACGCGGGCTGCGCTTTTGTGCCAACCCACCACCACCCCTTGCAGTCCCTTCAAAATAGTTTTTATCCCTAGCATGTTACCCACGAAAACGGGGATATTCTCATAGGTGGGCCGTGTCCTCATGAGTTTGAGTTCATTGAGGACATGGTGCGGAGGCGGCGCTTCGGAGAGGGGGTGCGGTGGGGTCGGTGGGCGCTCGACCTCGTTGCCACCCTCGTCAAAGTCGACATTGGCAGCTCGCACCGCGAACTACTCACCAGTCAGCGGACTGCTAGATAAATGGGTACTCGATGTACCCACTTGGCCCACAGCTGCAGCCTCGCCTTGTAACAAACACTTGCCCACTGGCGGTTGGTCCGGCTATTCTGACTTGTCAATCTCTAATATAAAAAGAGAATGGAAAAACACACCCGCACCGAATCGCCCAAGTGCCAATCCCGTGTGACGAATCTCATGGGGACGGTGATGGTTTCTTGACCAATAGCTGAGATGCTCTCCCCCAGGACCGCGACATCGCGAGG